>NC_061157.1:32121775-32326775 GCF_022113875.1 Hydra vulgaris
AAATAAATTTGAAAAAAAAACTATTTGTTACATTTTTTGATTGACTTTCCGAAACAAAAATTGAGAAATCTATATCTAAAAAAGAAAAAATGATATAAAAATTTTTTTTTTATATAAATGTTCTTGTCAACATTTCAATTTTTTGACACTTTATATTTTTGAAAGTATTAGTGTAAAAGTAACAAAAAATAATTTTTTTCTAAAGATTTATTGCTACAAGCATTAATTTAAAAAACAAAATGATAGAATATTTACATGTAATAACGTGATCTTACCGATCTCACTAGTTGATTTTAGAGAGCTACAGAACAGTTTATTATTTCTAAAAAATAAACTCAATAATAATTTCTTTATTAATTAGACTCAAAAATAAAAACGAAATGAAAATCACAACATCAGTTTTTAACAGTTTGCATTACTTTTCAGAAATGTAGGCATTCAGAGCTACTTCAGCCTATTAATAAAGGGGAAAAAATTAATAAAAATAGTTTACAATTAATAAAAATAATAAAATATTTAGTTCAAAAAACAATTATTTACTAAAAAAAGAAATTGAAACGCATAGCCTATTTAGATACCTTTATTCTCGAAACATTACTAAATTTGGCAAATAAAAATACTATTGATTCTGGGACTAGCACCTTAAATACATAGTCGCTATCCTAAAAAAGATAATCACTGGGAAAAAACAAAAATTAATGTTAGAAAGTGAATTATTTAAACGAATACAGGATTTTATAATGACTATTTTCAAAAAAATAAATAATAATAAAAGTAAATAAGAATATAACATATTATGACTCTCACTTTTAAACTATTAAATGCTAAAACAAGAGCTTTAAAAAGCTCATTTGATTGATCCTCTGATAATAGGCTAAGAAGATCTGCATTACGAAGACATCCTATAAAGAAACGGAAATGCATAAGAAGCGCAATATTCAGGAAAAAATAAAAAAAAAAGTTAAAAATTATATATTTGTAAGTAAAACAAACTTTTATCTTCTCCACCCGCTTTAAACCAGTTATGTCTGTAACTGTATAACTGAAAATAAAATGTAAAAATATTACTAAAGCAAACATCATTTAATAAAGTTTAAACAGTATATTGTTATAGATTTTGAATAAATCAACTAAAAGTTGCTTGGCTGAAAGTCGAAATTAATCAACTTATTGAACAGACAATTTAACTGACTATTTATTTCCAACTAATTGACTATTACTATGGATTTCCAACTAATTGAACTTATTAGCTAGTTATCTTTACATCTATAATTTTATAATTTCATTAGTTAGGTAACCATGCTAAAATCCTTATTTCCATCTTTTCATTTGAGTTAACTTTATCAGTATTTCATTTTTGTCTTTGTAATTTTAATTAATTCAATAACTATACCATGTTAATACAATATTTATTATAATTTATATATGTACAACCAAGTTTATCTAAAAGTTCTTATCTTAAAGAAAAAAAATTAATATTGCACAAGATTTTGATCTGTTTTATTAGAATTACATAAAATATTGCTCATTGATTTGTTTCCAAGGGTTGTATATACATATACATATATATATATATATATATATATATATATATATATATATATATATATATATATATATATATATATATATATATATATATATATGTATATATATATATATATATATACATACATATATATATATACATATATATGTACATACATATATATATACATACATACATATACATAAATATATATATATATATATATATATATATATATATATATATATATATATATATATATATATATATATATATATATATATATATATATATATATTATATATATTAGTTTTTATGTCTGTTTTTGTGATACAGAAGTTATCTGCAAACTGTAAATAAGGCTACTTACTTGACCAGAATAAATTGATTTAAGCAACTGAGAAGATGCAATTTCCATCATGCTACTTTTTGTAAACAGATTCAATGCTATAAATATTTATTTATATTCTTATTTTAATACAAATAATGATAAAAAAAGATACTGAGGCAAAGGAGCTATATAGTTATATATATTCACATCTGTGAATCTATATAACTTAATAATCTCTTATCTCAAAATATAAAATTTGATTTCAAGTCATCATTCAGTTGAATCTTTTCTTTTGTACAGTCAATTTAATGAGTGATTTTATGAAGACTTATTTAGAATATGTTACAAACTACAACAAAAGTACAGACTACAACAAAAATGAGAACAAATATATACCTGTTATGACAAATATATCTAAATCTTCAATATCACTAGTACTACCTTAAAAAAGGGAAAGTAAAAAAATGCAAATCATAAAAAAATTTTTGTTTAAAACCTTTAATTTTAAATAAAACAAAAGTACAAAAAAAAAACTTTATACTTAAACATTGGTTGCAAAAATTACATCCATCTACAACAAAAAATTTGTTGCAAAGAACACACGACATTTTAGGAGTGCAACTTGTCTTGAAAAAAAAAAGTATATAAATATATATATATATAGTAAAGAAAAAAATAGCTTGTGATAAATTTTAATCCTTGTTTTCATACATTTCACCTAAAAGCGATTTTAGTTCTAGTTTTAAATATATATGATTGACATTACTTATTTGCTGTAAAAACAATACAAATATTTTCGATGGAGGTCAGACAATTTTCTGTACCGGCTTACGATCAAGTAAGTGTTTTAAAAAACAAAAAGTTTATAAAGCTTAACATGCGCTCCCGGGGTTGCAATAACGAACAACAAGTTGCGATAACGAACAAAATGGTTGCAAAAACGAACATAGGCCGCGTCACGTTGCTTTACCGAACAAATGAGTTGCAATACAGAACACTTGCGTTGCTCTACCGAACATCCATATGATCATCATCATCATCATCATCATCATCATCATCATCATCATCATCATCATCATCACCATCATCATCACCATTACCGTTACCATCTTCATAATAATAATAATATCAAATTAACAATAAACCTGGGCATCTCTGCAAATTACATGATTGTGTTTCTGATGTAGCATCGTAACAAGGTTTTCCATTACAAGCAGGAGCAGGGTTTGTGCAAGTACGAAAGCGTTCTCTTTTACCACCACCACAAGTCAACGAACATTTAGTATACGAAGACCATTCACTAAAGCCACCGTTTACTTGAAATATAAAAAATTATAAATACGTTATATGTTTCAAAGTTTTCTTAAACTAAAAACGTGGCCTCTCTCTCAAAGTTTCTAATTCTATATTTGAAAGTGGTGAATATACACACATAGATGCAATCATAAAATTAACTTATTTGTTTATATTACTAAGTGAAAAATAGTAGATTAAATTATTATTTTTTTTTTTAAAGAAAAAATAACTTATAGTGATTTGATCTAATTTCACGCTTTTTAAATCATTAGAGTGTTATATAACCAAAAACAAACAAGATACAAAACCAGATGCATAAAAAATATTTTCTGCATTATAAAGAGTTATTAACTTTACTAACTGTACTTTATGTATTACTAATGTTAAGTGATAGAAATTTATTTATTGGATATTGATTATTATTAATATAAAAATTTTATTTATGATAAAAAAACAATAATTAAATATACGTTAATAAAAGCTATATAACTATGCCAAACCCTTTAAAGTAACACCAAAATTAATTCACTAGAAAACATAATAAAGCTGAAATGATAAATATATTGAACAAACAAATAAAAAACTTTGATTTTGAAAATAAGAAGTACATTTATTACCTTTTTCACACGTAGTTGGGACGGGTTTCGGATTATTGTCTAAGATGTTAATAAATAAAAATAAAAAAAGTGAATAAATAAAATTTACACTATACATTAAAAAAAAAAAGATAATAACTAAATATTTGTTTTAGATACTTACTGTTGTGTGTTTAATTCTACATTTAGTATACAATATTGACTTAAGCCTGAGCTCATAAGAAACTAAGAACATTTTTTATTTCAAAAATCTTTATTTATAGGATATAGATGTTTCATGATAAAATAAGTTGTTTTGGAAAAATTTCCGACGAAGGGCACTGTTTTGCACGTAATCAATATTATCAAAGTTTAAAAAGTTAAACATTTTTTATTTTATTATTCTTCTAAATGGCTAGAGCAATATATGCATGGCATTTGTTGCACACATGAAATGAACTGCATTTGAAAAAAATATACTTATACTAGTCAACTAAACTTTAACTTTTTTATTTATATATAATAAATAGGTATAATCGGATAGATATAGCAGCATATAAATAACTATATGCAGTCTTATTCATGAAACACAGTGTACACAGTGTTTCCCTATGTCTCGAATTATTTACAAATGACACACCGGTCGATTATATTCCACTACAACATTTTAAAGTTACGTTATTCAAAGTAAGATATTTAAGTTACTTCGTATCAAATATTTACATTGTCACAAAATAAAAAGTCTGCGTTCACAATGTTACGTCTCAACTTTTTTTTCTAAAAATTTTATAATGTATAACCAATTGAGACTAAACGAAACTTAACTACTCTCCGCGCAGCGGCCTTGTTCGTCAAGGTTCGTGTTTCAGAGTTATAGAGTTGAGAGAGGGTTATAACCACTATTAAGTAGTCTCCTCGTCTGTAGTGGCCCTATCAGCCTTGAGGAAATGAATAACAAAAAAAAAAAAAAAATCTTTTCCTATATACAGTGAGATGAGTTATCGTCCTTCTCCTTGCAATGTACATGTGTCTCTTAAATCTGCTATTATACACTCTTAATTAAAAGGTGTAAAATTACACCGTTTTGGTGTTAATATAACCTCAAACGGTGTTTTTTGAATTTTTTTTTTTCAAAAAGTGTAAATTTACACCGTTTTGATGTAATTATACACCTTAAAGTTTAATTTTTGATAAAACTGTGTAAAATAACACCTTTTTTTAATCACTACACCTTTTTAAAAAGGTATACGAATCAAATGTTGTGTTGTTTTTTTCTTTTACACTATTTAATAAAAACGGTGTAAAACGGTGTTAAGCTGTTTTACACCGTTTTACAACGTTTTTATTAAAAGGTATAAAAGAAAAAAGCATAACACACTCTTTATTAAAAGGTATAAAATTACACCGTTTTGGTGTTAGTATTACCTCAAACGGTGTTTTTTGATACTTTTTTAAGAAAAAGTGTAAATTTACACCGTTTTAGTGTAACTACTCAATTTTTACACCTTTTTGAAACGGTGTAGTGATTAAAAAAAAGTGTTTTTCACCGTTTTATTAAAAATTAAGCTTCAGAGTGAACCCTTTTAATTGGTGGAGAAGAGGGACACGTAAATTTTTTTTAGTGTTATTGCAATATCTTTTTATTTGATGTATAAACTAAATTAAACAAGTTTTTAAGAATAAACCCTCTATTAGGCACCGGTTCAATCTCCTTAGGTTTCCAGCCATTTATAAGTAAGTATATAAATTTTTGCTTCTAGAGAGACCGTCCCACTAGGGTAAAGGGAAACAAGTGTGAATAGAAATATAACAAATAAATTTAAAACAACATTTTAATACAAATTATTAAATAGAAAAAACTTAAAATCACCTAATCGACATAAAAATGTTCAAGAAATTTTACCTATCGAAATAATCAAACTTTTATTTTTTTAAATTAATTAACAGTATTTAGGCACCACTCCTAATTAGAAATTCCACTTATCCCGCGTCCCACTTCTCCCTACTTTTCCTTAAAGCTGTTTTACACCTTTTTACAAAGTTAAAATTTCAGTTTTACGCTGTTTTATGAAACGGTGTTTTTCATAAAACGGTGTGAGCTTTATCAGTTACACGGTGTAAAACTGTTAACACTGTAAAGCTGCTTACAAAACGGTGTCACAAAACAGATAAAAAGGCTTTTTCAAATCTTTTTCAAATCTTTTTTTATTGAGCAGCTTTATATAAAAGTGTATCAACATTAGATGGTGTAGAGTTGTTTTAAACTTTTTTTCAAAAGTGGCCTACAATTTTACACCAAAAACATAAACTTATTAATAAACGTTGTGAGACGCATTTTAGTGTTTAAAGTTTTATTGTGGCATGATTATTACCATATATATTGGGCAAATATCTTATTAGTAATACATATTGTACATCTCTTATTAGTAATATATATACTCAACTTTCTTCCCCCCCTCCCTGTTTTTATGATTGATTTTGATAGAGTACATTATACTGATTCTAAATTATATGAAAACATAGGTCTGAAAACTTGAGGAAAGTACTCTAATTTGATGTTAAGTTATAAAAATCGACATTAAAAACGCTAATATTAGCCATTTTTCAAAGATGGCTAATATTAGCGTTTTTATTGTGTTTTTAATGTAAATCAGTAAAAAATGCGTTTTAAATTGAAGCGTCGATAGAAACCAGGGTTTTTTAAAGTTGTTGTTGAAAAAGAATCTTATTCTAACCTAGTATGACAAAGATTTTTTGTCATACTTGGGTACTCAGGTTGTTAAAGGCCAGTCTCGGGTTTACTTAGATTATCTGCGGGTGACGTAATAATTTGTCGTTCAGTTCTCGCGGGAAGATTTTAAAACGTTGTTTTACAATATAGCGGTGACTTCTAGACTTAAAAAGCCTGACAAGAAAGTTTTTTCAGCAATTATTAATTTTTTAAATATATATCATGAGTTCATAACATGCTATGAATTATCATATAATACAATGAATTATTTCTGTCAAACAGTAGCATTTATGAGCTTTTTTTAAATATGAATAAAGAATCAATCAGATCTCCAACTGGTTTAAGTGCAACAAGTTAACTTTAAACATTGACAAAACAAAGTGGATCCTTTTCCACTTCTTGCTAAAAAGCGTTTTTTACCAAACAAATTGCCTAAACTTTTTATTGATAAAATTGAAATAAAAAAGGAGTCGGTCACAAGATTTTTAGGCATTTACATTGATGAAAATATTACATGGAAGTATCATATCGACTATATTTCTACTAAATTGGCTAAAAGTATTGGAATTCTATATAAGGTCAGATACTATCTAAGTAAACAAAATTTAATTCAACTCTACTACTCGTTTATTCATAGCTATATAAGTTATGCAAATATTGTTTGGGGAAGTACCTCTAAAAGTAAGTTACGAAATCTTTACCATCGTCAGAAACACGCAATGCGTTTAATATGTTTCGAAAATCGTTTTTCTCATTCAAATATTTTATTTAAAAACGTTAAAGCACTTAACGTTTACGAACTCAATGTCTATAATATTTTGTGTTTTATGTTTCGTTGTAAAAGTGAACAACCATTGTCCAATTTTAAAGATCTTTTTACTTATAAAGCTATAAACAAATATGTTTTACGAAACAATAATTTATTAATTGAACCCTTTTGTCAAACAAAGTTTAATCAATTTTGCATAAACTATCCCAGCCGGCAAATAACGTTGAAATAACGTTGAAATATCGTTGAAACCTAACGTTGAATTAACGTTGGTTTAACGTTTAGAATGAAAGTTTTTTTCAACGTTGATTTTACAACGTTAAATCAACGTTAGGTTCAAACGTTATATCAACGTTGAATCGACGCGAAAAAACGTTACAATAACGTTGAATTAACGTTGATTTAACGTTTAGAATGAAAGTTTTTTTCAACGTTAATTTATCAACGTTAAATCAACGTTAGGTTCAAACGTTATATCAACGTTGATTCGACGCGAAAAAACGTTACAACAACGTTGAATTTACGTTGATACAACGTTTAAAATGATAGTGTTTAACGTTGATTTATTAACGTTAAACGACTGTAAAACACTTTTTCACCATCAAAACGTGCTATGTGTGTCAAAATGTATATATGTATGTAAACGTGCTATGTGCGTCAAAATATGATCACCATCAAAACGTACTATGCATGTACATTAGTGTTGCTGTACATTATCAAGGTATATTATGGATATTAAATCTATTCATAGTCTATACTTAGACTATTTAGAACTTTTTCAGTTTAGTTTAGTAAAGCTAGGTATGATTAAAGAAAGAGATAAAACTTGTTTTATTTAAAAATACATATTCAAATATTACAGATATTTACATGTAATTGAATAAAATCTACACAAATTTCTTCTCTTTTCCACCACCTTTTTGAAATAAAGCGTAATTTAGAAAGTCAAACAATGTTCCATTAACCGATGGTTCTTTTGGTCCATTGAATACAATAGAAGAAGCTGTAAATAAAAAAAATATATATATAAAATATCAAAAAGAGAAGATTTAAAAAATAAATAATGAATGGAAAAGCGTTACATCTTTTGAAGGCACATCTTTTTCAATGCCATATAGATTAGTGTTTTTAAAACATATTTTTCCACCTTTGCCCTTCATATCCATAGAGACCATATAACTTTTCGAAAAAAATCTGAATTTTAAAAAAATAATATAACTGTTAGTTGGTTATTAATAACTTTTTCAAATATTTAATTTAAATAAAACAACCTTTTTAATATATTAAAAATAAATTGGTGGTCAAAATATAAAACATTTCTAGCATTTAAAAATAATTTTCGGGGTGGCCACATAAAATTTTTATAAGAAATTTTATGTGGCCATTTATTAATGGTTTAACGTCCATGTTTATACACTTATGGGGCTGGGACAGGGATCAAATAATGTCATTTATTATGTTAAATGGCATGCATTTTCTAAAGCAATTTTTTACATTTCATGTACTTTAAGGCGTTAACCAGTTTTGCAGACCGAGAATGGGTATTTTGAACATTATACTTCCATCAAAAATTAAAAAAGGAAGAATTAATGAGGAGCTTTGATCAAATTTTTATCTCTTTAGAGGATAATAGAGGATTTTAGAAGTGGTTTTAAAAAAAATAGGACTTTAGAGGATTTTAGAGGAGCTGCAGACACCCTGATTATAAATGAGGTAAGAGTTCAATACTGTTTTTGATTACCTCAGCATAATTTTGTGTATTCTATCTTTAGAAGACGTTCCACCAATTAACTAATTAATTAATCTGTAATTGATTTATCTGTAAAAAACATGAAGTAAATCTAATATTATGCTTGTGGCGATATATTATATTGTGGAGAACCATCCAAACCACACAAATGGAAAATTTGCATCCAAGTTTCCACTTGTGTGCAAATCTTGCATCCACTTGTCAACATTCTCATTATCACATTTTTCTTTTGTAGTTGTGAATTTAAAATTTTCACAATACTGTTTGCTTTCTTTTAGAATTGAAATAGTTATACAAATAGTTATATATTTTGTATCAACAAAATATATAACTATTTTTTACTCTTTTTACCACATTATTTAAAAAATAAAAATTGTAATTTACAAGAAGAAGTAATTCCAATTAGATGGAATTACTTCTTCTTGTAAATCTTCATTCCAAACAGCTCCTTTCCGCATATTCGATTTTGAAAAAATTACATGAACTAATATAAAATGAAGAAACTGTAATATAAGTGTACTAACAGGCCTAATTAAACTAGCTAAATTTTAACATTTTATAACCATGATACTTGCTAAACAATAATATTAGTAGACATTATAAGCAAAGATAAGATTTTCTTTATTTTATAAATTTATTATATTTTAAACTCATTTTTATTAATTTATTTATTACTCTATTATTCAGCAGAGTTCTGAATATATTATGTTCAAATAACTTAAGGCTCAATAACAAAGACAAATAATGAAAGAATACTAGGTTGCTAAAACATAAACATCTACATAAGATAATTATGGAATATTGAAAAAAAATAGAAATACAAAAAAGCAAAAATACTCATTATTAATATAAAATATAATAGTATAATTTAAGGTATATTATAATATATGACACAATAATATCGACTTTTAATTAAAATATAAAAACAACAAAAATTAAAAAAGAAAATATTTTGATAAATAATAAATTATCATTCAAACAATTTTCAAGATCAAAAAAAAACTTGTAACTTATTTTTTTACTTATCTTTATCTAATAAACATTACTTATTTTTCACTCATCTTCATCTAATAAACATTAATATTAATACCAATTTTAAACATTATTGGAATTTTATTTTTATCAAAAAATAAAAATATTACATCAGTTACTTTTTAGGCTTTTCTTATTTTACTTAAAACATCAACTCAATTCTAGACTTTTTTCATAATTGAGTTTTAATTTGTAATGTTGAATTAACACTGAAAAAAAAAATATTAGCAGACAAAAAGAAAACATTTCTTTATTGAAATATATGTAAATATTTCAATAAAGAAATTTTAGATTGATTTTAATAAATATAAATTTATATCAATCAATCTAAATTTTTTTCTTTTCTGCCACCTTTTCGAAATAAAGCACATTTTTAGAAGTTAGACAAAATGCCATCAATTAAAGTTTCAGTCGTTTCATCGTATTTAATAGAAGAAGCTGTTAATAAAAAAGAATTAGAAAAAAAAAAAAAAAAAAAAAACACTAGGAGAAATTTTTGAATATATAAAAAATGAGAATAAAAAAGTTTTTCATATCTTATAAAGGTATACCTTTCACTACACCATATAAATTAGTGCTCTTAAAGCATATTTCCACCTTTCTTCTTCATATTTATGGAGATCACAAAATTGTTGGAAAATATTCTAAATTTTAATAGATAAGAGAACTGATATTAATTATGCCAGAACTAATATTAATTTTTTTTTAAATTTAAATTGAACTCATTATCAAATAGTTTTTTTTGCTCAACAATTTAATCCTTAAAATTCCTGAATAATTCAAAATTATTTTAATTACCTCAGCATTTTAAAGATATTCCATCAATTGCAATTGATTCACCTAAAAAACAACAAGTAAAGCTAATATTATTGTTTGAAATTTTAATTATCTTTATACAAATACTCATCATATTTTTAAAGTGACTGATAAAAATGGAAATCACTTCATTTGTATTAAAAAATTAATATTAAAGCCTTAATCATACATTATACAAGAGTATTTTGTAATACAATCTAAATAATTGTTGTGATATGTAATTTTTTTATCCGAAATTTAGCTTCTGTAAGCTTTAGAAATTTTTTAAAGAAATTATTGATGAATTTAAAGCTACGGGTACTAATGTTTTTATATTGCTGTAATGTTTGTATTCATTCCCTGTTAGTTTCTGTAAGTCAAAATTTTAAGGTGATTCCATAATAAATTCTGTTATATCTAAAATTTAGTGTTAGTCTGAATAATTTACTTTCTAAAATCTGTTTTGCATTGCCTGTCTTATAACATCTTTACTTGGAACAAAAACCATGTGGTTTAAAAGTGAGCTAGAAGCTTTCAACAATGAAGAAAATATTGCATTCGCTAATCCTAAAAATATATTAAACCTGTCAGCAAAATCAGCTGTCAATAATCCAAGTATTAGCATCATTAAAAATTCATCTTTGCTGCATTACATTTATTTTGGTCCAAGTAGTTAAGGATTTTTTTAAATTTCAAAAAACAGAAGTAAATGTTTTTTTTAAATATCACTTTATCTCTTTTGATTAATGGTGATACTGCACTAACTGATGAAACACATTGACAGATGTAAGGCCAGTATAAAAGTCTCAAGATTTATCATTTTTAAACTAAATGTTTGTATACAAGTAAATTGCAATAACACGATTTGTTTGGATTATGTTTATATACAAATTTGTCTGTTTTCATTATAATAACTGATGTGGTTGAAGTTAATTTTTCATATAAATCTTTATTTTTTTATTTCGTGCTGAAGTTCTTTTTTAAAGTTATCAATTTCCTTTTTTAATTCTTAATGCTCTATTAAAAAACAACGCTTAGCATTAAATTCAACATAGTTTAATGGATCATTTTTTGAAAAAGTTGTATTATATTTACATTTAATAATATCAGCCTTTGAGGATTGTAGCCCAAGTTAAACAAAAAATATCGATTTTTAAACGATAATGTTCTTTCAGGTAAATCGTCTGAACATGTTTTCGATCTCTTGAAAATTCTATATGGTATAAGTTCAGTAATTACATTTTTTTTCCATTATAAATCTCTATAACTTTAACCGTTGAAATAATGTTTACGTTTTTAATTCCATTTCTGCGCGCGCATAAATTTTATATCGTATTTTTTGTCAACAATGATCGTTGAAATAACGTTAAATAATCAACGTTTAAACTGTAACGTTGATTTAACGTTGAAATGACGTTAAATAATCAACGTTTAAACGGTAACGTTGATTTAACGTTGTGAAATAGTTAAACAACGTTGAAACAACGCTTCAACCGAATTTCAACGTTGAAACAACGTAATAATGCCGGCTGGGTATAGAGCACCGTATTTATGGAACAAAATTGTTGTTCCAAATTTTGATTTGTCAATTTCGTTTTCAGTTTTTAAAACTAAATTAAAAAACTATATTCTTTCTACTGGCAATATATATAAATATTTTTGAAATGTAAAATTCTTTTTTTTTTACTCTGGATAATTTGTAAAATTATTTTCAGTTTTTGTTTCTTCTACATTGTTATTAGTTGTTTGATCAATTGTATTTTATTTTATATACACGTATTATATCTTTTATATGGTTCTGGCGACAAGATCATTTGGATCTTCTTTCAGATACCAAGTTTATATACTGTTATATTGTTATATTACGATTAATAATTGTAAACTAAAAAAAAAAAAAAAAAAAAAAAAAAATTCATAACAAACCATATTATTTATTGTTCAAATCTTAAATATTACGAATTATAAACCTACCCGTCAAATTAATGGCGTCCTATGATTCAACCGAATCTCTAATTTCAATTTAGAACCGAATATGAGAAATTTATTACACAACCGAAAATATTTACTAAAAAAATTAGAACCGAAAAAATTTCAATCAAATTTTTGATCAAAAGTCATTATGATTTAAGAACCGAAAAAATTTTGATCGAATTTTCGATCAAAAGTCATTAATGATTTTAGAACCGAATTTCATTATAACGGTTTATAACCGAAAGTTACACTTAATTAATTACAATTAAATGAGCGTTTTTAGAAAACGATGAGGGAAAACGAAGAATAATGAATGAAAAGGTTGCTGACCCATACCAAACCCTCAGTCGATGTAGCAGCACTCCACTGCGAATCAGGCTATTTGTCAGTCGATGTATGTAGTGAAGCCCCCAGCAGCAGGCTATTTGACGTTAGGTGAGTATGACATCATCATGCTCACCTAACTCAGCAGTATAAGATATATGTATATATATTTTAAAGAAATTTTAATTGTTTATTTTATTGTAAAACGACTAACTGAAAAAAAAAAAAAAGAATAAAAATAGAAAGGATTTTGTAATTCGATCCAAATTTTTTCGGTTGTAAAATTCAGTTTAAAAACTTTCGGCGCAAAAAAGGATTTTGTAATTCAATCCTGCAATGAAAGTATACTTTTTGGTTCTAAAATTTTCGGTTGTGAATGTTTCGGTGATATTTTCGAGGATAAATATTTTCGGCTTTATCATGTGACACGAAACTAATTCTGTTGTTGCGACCCATCAAAAAACCATTAAATACAAACCGTTAAGTATTACCGAATCCCCGACATTTAAAAGTTTTTCGTCGTAAGAAATGACAAAACGTCAGATTTTCTGCCTGACCTTCTAGATAAAATTATGGATTAATGGTAGAATACAATATCAATGTCGTTTAGGTCGCATATAACTAGAAAAGTTGTAACTAACAATTCAATTACTTTTTTTATCATATATTTATCTTTTAGTTAAAGGGCAATTCAAGTTAACCTCCATATTGTCTTCAATAATAATTTTTTTAACTTTGCACAACTTTTGCTAAGTATTATTCAGTTAAGACAACAACTTTTCAAAAAAAAAATTATTTAAAAGAAATGTCTAGAAGATCGAACTACCTTAAAAATTTAGACTGGCCTTAAACAACCTGAGTATGACAAAGATTCTTTGTCATACTCTGGTATGAAAAAGATTCTTTGTCGGTTCATAGTCGGTTAGAAGTACTTGCCTCAGAAACGTAAGATTCGAGGTTCAAACCCCACCTCTGGGCAAGTTTTGCGACATCGATTGGGAAGGAGGCGTGAACTTCCCATTAAATGCTCTTCCGCGTTGCTCTGTGATAAGACCGTAAGGTCTTCTTGGGGCACCTTAATCAACTTAAAAAAAAAAAAAAAAAAAGAATAAGATTCTTTTTTAATAACAACTTTAAAAAACCGTCGTTTCTATCGACGATTCAATTTATAACGCTTTTCTTATTGATTTCCTGCCCCAACCAAACCCTGACCCAAATCATGTACATTTAATTGCGTCAATTCCAATTTGTCAGTAGATATATGTTTATTTATATACGCCAATCCCTATTTGTCAGTTGATGCATGTACATCTTAAAATATGAAAACGGCAATAAAAACCGGGTTGTTAGTTAAAAAAAAAAATACCTTAATTTTAAAAACAGTGTTAAAAAGATGGTGGAATATGAGTGTTTTTATAGCAAATTTTTATACTTTATCATCAAATTAGAGTACTTTCCTCAAGTTTTCAGACCTATATTTTTATATTTAGAATCAGTATAATATAATCTATCAAAATCAATCATAAAAACAGGGGAAGGAATATATATATATATTTATAATATATATATATATATATTATAAATACATATATATATATATATATATATATATATATATATATACATATATATATATATATATATATATATATATATATATATATATATATATATATATATATATATAAATATATATATATATATATATATATATATATATATATATATATATATATATATATATATATATATATATATATATATATATATATATATATATATATTTATAACTAACTTATAATTTCACTAACTACATCTTTCGAAAGGAAATTCTTAAATGTTCTTTTTTTCTTGCTGAACTGACTAGGTACCTATTTTGAGTATTGCAGAGTATTAAAAAAATTAATTTATAAAGAAAAAGAACCCAGATAGTTAAAATAACTTCCAAGATAGTTATTACAAGAAAAAATATTACTTACATTACTCTTTGTAAAACTTTAAGATTTATCATTGACTTCATATATTTTGAATCACAGACTTTCAAACTTTGGGGGAGCTGAATGAATTAAAGAAGTTGTTACTAATAAAAATTCATTAGACATATTACATAAAAAAAACTATATTACATTAATCATTACATAAAAAAACTATAGCCAAAACCATTGCTTTATTTTTTTAAAACCGAAGGCAAAAATAAAAATGAACTTTAGGGTTAAATACATTTAATCAAATAAAATTTCGTTAATTTAAAACAAACTTAGATACAAAAACTACAAACACATCAATTCTAGATTCCTAAATGCATATTTAAATAAATGCAATATAAGTTTTTGAAATACAAAACAAAAATGTAACATAATATTACCAAACACAAACATGTATTTGACCAAAACATATATATCAACTGACACTTGATGTAGTTGACGCTCCTAAAAATAAAATCTTAATTAAGAAGTAAATAAAATTTATGAAAAAATAAAAAATATTCTTACAAGTGTTATTTTCTTAGCACTAGCAACCTTTTTTTTTTTTTGCAATTTATTTGTTTAACTTTAAATTGTATTTAATTGATGTTTGACACTATCTATTTCTAAATTTTAACAAATACTACAAATTCTACTAATTTTAACTAACAAAAAATAATAACTTATAATTCTAAATTTTAACTAATTCTACTAATTCTAAATTTTAACAAAACTCATTTTCATTTTATTTATTGATATATATTTTGTATTTTTAGCAAAAACAAAATCAGGGTTTACATTATTAAAACTGACGCTAAAGGTAAGGATTTTAAGGGGACATTTTTCTGTTATTTAAAGAGATTTGGTCACGAAAGACAATATTTTGAAGAAAAAAAAAGCAAAATTAAGGAGAAAATAACTACATTGAAAACAAAATATTACTTTTTTAAATAAATTTTAAATAAAAACAGAAAAATTATTATAAATTAACATATTACATGCTCACAACCTTTAACAGTAAATTTTCTAAATAAAAATCTAAAGACAATAAATTAAGAACAATAGAAAGTATAACACTATTTGTGTAACACTTTTCACCTACCATACCTTGATAGGATGTTTAACAATTTTGAAAAAAAAACTATTAAATGCTCTAGTTTTTGAACATGCAACGTTAGTTGAAAATGAGAGAAACACGATTTTAGAGATATGTCTTTTGTCTATAAGTTTAATTTCGCATTATGTAATATATGGAAGATCCCTAAAGTAAAATACTCTGAACTAAAAAGATTTTATTTATTACAATATTTAAACAACCAAGGACAGCTATAGTTGAACAATTTAAAGAATTATATCTTTAAATAGCAAGCAACTCGTAAAATATATCTTATAAATGTTCATTATCAATTGTAGTATTAAAAAATGCGGAAGAGCTCAGTAATTAGAGGAGTTTTATCAATTCTCCCTGTACTTACTCTCATTTAAGTCTCATCTAAGTGAGAGAGAGAGAGGTAGTGTTTTAAAAGCAGCATGTTAAAAAAAGTAAAAAAGATATGCAATAAAAAATAGTTACCGATTTTATTACGCTACCAATAAACAAAATTACTTTTACCTGAATTAAAAGTTAACTTTCAGCATTGCTTAATTAAGATTCAGCTTCTCTTTAACTGTTGAATTATGATCAATATAGTAAATTTCACATCGTATTAAATTTACAAAATTAAAACTATGTTTCAACAGAAAGCAAAGTAATTATGTGATGACAAACGCAACTAAAAAAAAAAAAATTATGTTTGAGATTACAAAAAAAAAAAAAAAAAAAAAAAAATTAAAATCATTTAAATTTGAAACTGTTATTAATTTTTACTATAAGTAGTAAAATTCATACTTTGCTTTATTCTAAAGTGTCTAATGTAAAATCAAATTAATAGACATCAACACCGCTTGACACTGAATTCTGGCAAGTAAGTTTACTGTTTATCGAGCAGAATTTCTTACATTTCAATGACAATTAATTTTATCAGGCCTAGATCTATCTCTTTCATTTGACAACAATTTTTTTCAAGTTGCCTTTTACCATTTACACTAAAATCATCTTCGAGCCTAATTTATACATTTGTTATCATTAAACATATTACCAGTGATTATACTAATGTTACAAATGAATAATTGAACGTAAAATAATTTTACAAATTGCGATCTTTTCTAATATAAGACTATATTTTAAATTAAGATTTATTGATATTCATATACTTTTTTATAAGTTTATATATAGAAGTTGATTTTTAAAAATATAAAACAAAATTTATTTACATTATTTTATTTTAAAGAATTTAGACTACAATGCACAAAGTTATATTTACCTTCAGGCACAATCTTAATGCACAAAAATAATAAATGCAGAATCTTGTATAAAAAAATGAAGCAATGCACAGTGGTCCAGTACCATGGTATAAATACAAAATTATACTTTGTTTTATATTAAAAACAATTTAAAAATTGAGTTATATATAGTATGTGATAATCAGATTTAAATTTTTAAGGTCCGTTATTAAGACAAAAAGTTTAAGGAGGTTTGAAGTTCAAAAATTGACACAAAATTACATTTTTAAACATGACATACTTAAACTAAAATACAGTTTCCCTCACACTCCCTATGTTTTTTAACAAGTTCAACCGCGAATATGAATAGCGGAATATTCTAGAATAAAAGCGGAAATAACGAAAGAAATATTCACAAATATTTGCAGTAATTACTTCGTGCACTAAAAACTTTTCACCACTATAGTGGTGAAATCAAATTTTAATATGAAGAACAAAGACATTTTCGATTACTTAATTAAAGGAAAATATGACAATAAATATGAAAGTTTAATTAGCAAGAAACAAAAAACTGAAATTTATGTATTGATGTCTCAGTGTTATCCGAACTACAATCAGATAAAGTTAACCGAAAAAATTATGAAAAAATTTAAAAAGAAATGGAATGAGACAGGTAGACAAAAAGGGAGATTTATAAATTGTTACGAGAAATGGTTAAATATGGAATTTATTGTAAATGAAATTCAACAGCAAGTTAGGATAAACCATTTACAACGAGGTGTACCATCAAAATCATTTGAAGATCTCTCAACAAGGTCTAAGAAAAGAAGATCTTCAGAGATTACTGAAAAGTTAGGAGTTACTACTGAAAGCCTATTTTATGCCCTTATCCTTAATCTAAATAAAGAAGGACGAAATAAAGACGCCAGAGTTTTAAAACATATGATGGAAAGTAAAGTTGATGGATCCTGCAATGTATCATGCTCTAAAGTCTACTCAGCTGAAGAAGCTTTAGCTTTAATGTTAGACTGTAGAATGAGTAGGGCTGACTATCAAACTATCCGTCAAGGGGCCTTAGATAAAGGTTACATGTTATACCCTGCCTTCAACTTTATTGTGAAATCTAAAAGTGATTGTATTCCAGATTCCGGAATCGTTACCACAAACTACAGTACTTCTGTAAATCTTCAAGGAGTAATGGATCACACTACAAACAGGATTTGGAAAGTTATTGATAAATCAAAACTACCTGAGCCTTGCAATACTCTTCTTCTTATAAGCAAAGTCGGATTCGATGGTTCAACTGGACAGTCTGTTTATAAACAGAGAACTGAAGAAGAAGAGGACAGATTGTCATTCTCAGTTGAAGAGTCTTTGTTTTTTTCATGTACAGTACCTGTGCAACTTAAAGTTTAGGAAACTAATGTTATTCTTTGGACTAACCCCAAAACATCCTCAACCCAATATTTTCGCCCTGTTCGAATGCAATACGTTAAAGAAAATCAGCAAACTGTTAAAGCAAAATATGATTTTTTTATGTCAACTGAACTCAGAACAACAACCATAGACTTATTTCAAGTCAAACACAAGTTAGAAGTTTCTACTCTTTCTTTCTCCATTAACTGATTCTTATCAAGTTTGTAATATATGTGGATTAAATCCTAAAAAAATGAATGACGTTGTAATTGCTTATAATAAACAACCTAATCAGATGTCTTTGGACTTAGGAATCCACACTCTCCATCTCTGGATTCGTTGTTTTGGATGTCTGTTACATATTGGACAGAGAAGAAGACCAGGGTACAATGATTGTGGATTTTTTCATGCAAACACTCCTGAAAAGAAAAATATAGTTGCAAGTAAAAAAAAGAAATTCAGGAAAAAGATACACTTGGACTTGTTGTTGATGTACCAAGAAGTGGTGGCTCTGGTACATCTAATGATGGAAACACAGCAAGAAGGGCATTTAGAAGCCATGAAACTTTTGCTGAAATACTTGGAATTGATAAGGGTCATGTTAAAAGATTTTTCATTATCCTTTGTGTGTTGTCCTGTAAACACCCAATTAATCCTGATAAACTAGAATTATATTGCAAAGAAACATTTAAGACATATGTAGCCCATTTTAAATGGCATCCTATGCCTGTTGGATTTCACAAGATGATTGTACATTCACACCAGGTTGTAAGAGACAAGCCAGTTCCAATTGGCCTCTTATCTGAAGGAGCCCAGGAAAGTAGAAATAAAGAAGTTAAAAATTTTCGAGAACATTTTAAAAGAAATTTTTTTATAAAACTTACAAATGAAGATGTAGTGAGAAGATTGCTCTGCTCATCAGACTCCTTTATCACTTCTATGAGGCGAAGTTCAGAATCAAAAAAGGAATTTGAACTTCCAGCAGAATGTTTAGACCTTTTTTTGTAACTTTCTAAATAATATTATATTCTTTATATCAAACTAATTGAATTATTGGTAGTATGTGCTCTAAATATATTTACTTTATTTTAAGAAATCTATAAAGCTGCATTTTTAAAATAGCATCTTCTTTCTAGTAGTATGTACACATGTTTAAACATGTTTCATTGATGCTTTTTAAAAACTCAAACCCTTTATAATTATATATTTTTAAGTTGCTCAGTTTATTAAAAAAAAATTTTATAAAGAAATATTGAAGAATGATTATTTTTATTTATAATCTTGGTGTAAAACCAATAATACGCGTTCTTTTTTTCAGCTCTTTCTAATTGCACCAAAAAATAAAACAAATCTGTTATAATAAATATAAATTTGTTACTTTCTTACTGTCATTCTAAATATCTTTACTCATTATATATACATTCGCAAATACTCCCGAGAGTATAATAAATAGTATAAACGTTATGTACAATATAATATAAACGACGCACCCACAACATTCCTTCTGATGCAACACATTAATAGTTTTTATATAAAACAATTATTTACACTAATTACAAAATCTTGCTTTGCTAAGTTGCCTAGTTCTTAAGAATTTGAAAACAAATAAAGTAAAAAACCAAGAACAAAGAAACATTAGTTTGTTAAAACTACTCTATTTAAACAAATTAAATTAAAAAGAGAACATCATTAGTTTTCCTTGAAAGCTGAAAAACTTTTCAGCTCAAATTATCTTGCAGACCTTGCTTTCAAAACCACTTGAATAAGAAAAGCATTTAAAAAAGCCTAGAAACTACTTAAAAATGGTATATGCATTATTGAACTTTGAATGTTAATTTCTTTTTTAATATCCTATCAAAAACCGCGTAAAAAAGATGGCCGATGTTTTTGATAGCAAAAAGTAAACAAAAAGTAATCAAAATAGAATATTAACAACATACATTAAATAAAGATAGTAATCAAGAACAACAAATAAATAATAAATATTGAGTACGTAAATCAATATGGTAAACGTTCGAAAAGGAGAATTTGATACGTTCAAAGAAGAGACTAACAAAAAGATTCTAGCACTGAAAGATCTGGTAAAAAAATTACTATCTTAAAATCTTGACTTAGAAAAGCAATTGAAGTTCTTAGAAGATAATCAAGCTCAAATTATTAGCAAAAATAATCAAATTAACAGCAAACCACTTTTTAGTAGCTTGTTTCATAACAAATCTCTTGAACCAGAAGAAACAAGAATACTAACCGCGATTTCAGCTGAAAATAAAGAAAAATCTAGAAGAGAATACAATTTGATTCTACAGGGTCTTGATGAATTAAATAAATCAACTGAAGAAAATATACAACATGAAAACGAGCAAATAAAAAAGATCTTTAATTACCTGAAGGTCGATGAATCATTTATTAAACGACACCACCGCCTAAAATCAAAAACCGACAAACCTGGTATTGTAATAGTAGAATTAAATAATAAAGAAAAAGTTGCAGACATTTTAAAGTCAGCAAGCAATTTGAAATATAATGTCGAATATAAAAATAAAGTATATATAAATCAGGATTTAACATTTGCACAACGTGAAAGCAGAAAATTGCTTCTAAAAGAAAGAGATCGTTTAAATAATGCTGATAATGACCAGCCCTTTCGGTATATTGTCAAAAATGAGTCAATTGTCAAAGTCAAGAAAAGTGAAAAAACCAAAAAGTAATTCATTATCTAGTGTAAATAAAAACAAATCTGACATTATTTTTCCATTCAATAAAAAGTCTAACTATCTTAAGTTTTGGTATACAAATTCTACGTCTTTAGTAAATAAAATAACAGAGTTTGAAACAAAAATTATGATCGACTCACCGGATATCATACTTATTTCTGAAACATGGTTCAAAAATGACTTAATTATAAATATTAGCAACTACAACTGCTTTTACAAAAATAGAACAAACAAAAAAGGTGGAGGTTTTGCAGTTTTTACAAAACATGATATAATTGCTTATGAAGTATCAGTTTCACCTATATATAAAAAAGTTGAACAAATATGGTGTAGCATTGTATTTCATAAAACAAAAATATTAGTTAGATGCATATACAGACCACCAAACAGCACTGACCTAATAAATAATGCAATTAATGAATTAATAAAAACTGCAAAAAAGGAAGTAATGAATGGAAAATACTCAAATGTAATAATTGTTGGTGATTTTAATTACCCAAATATTATTTGGAATGAAGACGGAACTATTGAGCTAAAGCAAAACTGCCAAACAAGCAGAGCATTTATTAATAACTTGCAAAACAATTATTTACATCAAGTAGTTAACAAGCCAACTTTTCAAATGGCTGTTGATAAACCAGGAAATATATTAGATTTAATAATATGTGACGATCTAGATTTAATAATTAACATTGAATATGATGCTCCACTTGGTCAAATTACTAAAAGCCATTACATATTAAAATGGGAAATTAACATTTCAATTCATATGAGAAAAAATTCAATAATAAGACATTTAATTTTCGAAATAAAAAGTACAAAGAAATGAATCTCATGTTTTATAAAGTAAATTGGGTTGAAATCTTTGACAAAATGAATACAAACCAATGTTATGAATACTTTTTAAAAATTTATGAAAAAGTTTGCAAACAATATATTCCTCGCCACTTCAGACCCACTAGTTCTATCCAAAATCCATGCATTAATAAAAAAATCAAGAATCTAGTTAGAAAAAAACGTAGTTTATGGTGCAGAGTTCGTGCTACAAACTTAAAGAACACAAACTTAAATAATGAATACAAACTTATCAACAAAATAATTAAAAAACAAGTTAAAAAATCTACTTTTGATTATGAAATAAACTTAGCAAAAGATGTAAAACATAATCCTAAACGCTTCTATGCTTATGCACAAAGAAAAAAGCAGACACATACAAAATTGCTAGCACTTAAAACTAGTGACAACAAAATAATAACTGATAAAAAAGTAATTGCTAATCTACTAAGTTGTAGTTTCCAATCAGTATTTGTCAAAGAAAATCAAGATTTACCATATTTCAGCAATAAAACTAGTCATTTATTTGAATGTGACTGGGACCAAGAACTAAAAGAAGATATTATATTTAATTATTTATTAGAACTTAATGAAAACAAGTCACTTGGTTGTAATAACATCAGTCCCTATGTGCTAAAGCATTGTGCAGAAGGATTATCCAAACCTTTGTCTTTAATATTCAAGAAATCGATACATTCAGGAGAGCTGCCAGAATTATGGAAATCTGCAAACATTATACCACTTTTTAAAAAAAGAGACAAGAAAGATCCACTCAACTACAGACCTATCTCCTTGACATTGATACCAAGTATGATAATAGAGAAAATAATTAGAAAAAAACTGATAATATTTATAACAGTAAACAATCTGTTAACGTTTCAACAACATGGATTTATACAAAATAAAGGGTGCCTAACAAACCTATTAGAAACTTTCGATATTATTACAACTGAAATTGAAAATGGTTATCCAGTTGATATATTGTTTCTAGATTTTGCAAAGGCGTTCGATAAGGTACCCCACTATCGACTTATACATAAAATTTCTAACTATGGAATTAAAGGCAATATTTTAAATTGGATTGATTCTTTTTTAAAAAACAGAAAACAAAGAGTGGTAATGGGTGAAGTATCATATTGGTGCGAGGTTTATAGTGGTGTACCACAGGGCTCTGTGTTGGGTCCTCTTCTTTTTCCTTTATATATCAATGATCTTCCCCAATGTATCTCTTCAATCGCAAAATTATACGCTGATGATACTAAAATCACATCTGTTATAAAAGAACATAATGATGTAACTAATATCCAAAATGACATTAATTTGTTAACTGAATGGTCAAATGTATGGTTAATGGACTTTAACATAAATAAATGCAGTCTTATGCACATTGGAAAAAAAAATATTAACTATAACTACACTATAAAGCACGACAATCAAAGTTTTCTTCTAAAAACAACAACAAAAGAACTAGACTTGGGTGTAATAGTTTCATCCAATATGAAATGGAATCATCAGGTTCAAGTAGCTACAAGTAAAGCACAAAGAATCTTATTTTTAATAAGAAAAAGCTTTACTCATCTTAACACTGAAATGGTAAGGCAACTATACACATCGTTAGTTAGACCACACTTGGAACTCGCAATTCCAGTGTGGAGTCCAAGTAATAAAAACAATATCAATGACCTAGAAAAAATTCAAAGACGAGCAGCAAAGCTAGCCCCTGAACTAAAACATCTAAGTTATACCGAAAGATTGAAAATTTGGGCCTCACAACTCTGGAAACATGACGTATAAGAGGAGATCTCATTGCTTTCTTTAAATTAACAACTGGGATTGATATGATATTATGGTATAAAGAGCCTAATAAAGCTTCTTCCCAGAGACTTCGAGGTCATCCAATGAAATTTGAAAGAGAATTTGCAAAAACAACACCGAGACACAATTTTTTTACAAACAGAGTGATACCTCATTGAAATGCTTTACCTGAAAAAGTGGTTTCTGCAATGACAGTAAATTCTTTTAAAGCTAGACTAGATAAATATTTGTTAACGGCTGTTAAATTATAAATTTTAAACTTTATACTCCGCGACAATCGTCGTTACAGCAGTTTGTATTACTATTACTATAATGTTGACTGGACTAATAACCAGCAGATATTTTTAAAAAAATCATAAAAATTTAAAATGATTTGTTCTTCGATAATAAATAAATACACCATATGATAAATCTGAAGTTAAAAATGTAACGAATAAGTACATACAAACAAAGACATGTGAAAATCAATGTACCTGACAGAGATAAGCTGTTGTGATACCTGAGTAGTAGTTGTTAAATATTTTTATTTCATGATAAACAAAATGTATTTATAGCAAAAGGATGTCTTGAATGACTTAGTAAATAATTAAAAGCAGTGAGTTCTAGCAATGAAACTACCTATTAATCATTTATAAATAACAGACACCAACATAAAAATCAGCCAATGGTGAGAACATTACACAAAAAAATATCAAAGATAATGTTATGTATTTTTTAGTTATATTAAAGGCTAGACAAAACTTAGACCTAAAGCAGTAACATCGCTTGACTAGTAAGGTTGACAAATATTGTTCTACAAGTTTGCCAAGTCACACCACTTTGAAACCATTATAAACATATATACTAACTATAAAACACAATATTTTTTTTTAATGTTGTATAACATAT
This sequence comes from Hydra vulgaris, assembly GCF_022113875.1. Classification (NCBI taxonomy): domain Eukaryota; kingdom Metazoa; phylum Cnidaria; class Hydrozoa; order Anthoathecata; family Hydridae; genus Hydra; species Hydra vulgaris. The sequence continues at coordinate 32,146,831 of NC_061157.1, forward strand.
AAAAACACTTCATTTAACAATCATATACACATTGGATAAAATACATTTCATACTATTATAAAAAAACATTTATAAAACAACTACATAACATAAATCACTACATAAACATATTTAAATTTTTTTTTTTAACTTTGTGCATAATATAAACATATCTGCAAACTTTTAACATCTATAAAAATACATTTATTAGCATCAATTATGCACAACATTGTTAATAAAAATGAAATTATGTTAGTCAGTTAATATTTATCTAAAAGATGAAACCATTTAAGAACAAAATTCAAAATTTCTAATAAATAAATATTCAGATACCTTATAATGAAGCCTAATTTTTTTTAATTTTCCTATTTCTAATTATTTTTCCCAAGAGAAAATATACATATAGATATAGAGAAATATAAAATGGACTGAAATAAATGAAAGCTTATGTATATAAACTTACATGACCACAAATAACAGTCTTATCTTATTTAACTTTTCATATATCAAATACATAAATAAAATTTTATTCTAATTATTCTTTTTACAAAAAATAATCTTAATCTATTCTAAAAGACTAACGACAAAACTGCAGCAGTTTACTAAAAAAGAAACATTGTATGTTGATAAATGGCGAGCCTCTCACTGAGTCCTCTTCTTGTATTATCATTCACTTATGACCCTTCATGAAAACCATATATACAATTGATTGCTAAATGCAAATGCAAAAAAAAAAAAAAGCAGCTGCTAAAGTTTTTTCATTTTATTGTGCTTGCCATTTTCTTACTCCTAATTCCATTTATTATATTACTGTTTAGGCAATGATCTCTAATCTTTTCCGTATTTTAGGCCAGCATATGCAAAGATTTCATCTTTTAATCTTTGATCTATAGGCTGGAATAAAGCAGCTGCCTAATTATACAGAAATTAATAAATTATAAAAAAGCAGCAGACTATTATTATAACATAGGTAAGTATGTAAATAAAATTTATGATGACATAGTTGACATTTCTCAGATAGACCTCAGTTGATAAAAAGCCTAGATCAAATTGTATAAAGGCTGGCACACCAAATAAAGATAGATGGATATCAAAAGGTAGATAGATACTAAAGGTAGAAAGATGTCACAACAAAGTAGTACAAAAAAAAATATTGAAAAATCATCAACGAATTCATCAAAGCTAAATTCTTTAGGCTTTTTCTTGAAATCAATCATTGAAATGGCATTGACAACTTTTCCATGCAAATAATTACACTTTTTAACTACAGTGGGTTGCCAAATTATTAGGGACACTTTACTTTTTAAGTAATTTTAAAGTACAAACTACTTTAATGAATAAATATGTATCCTGTAGTTATTTTTTATTGGTAGAGAGTTTTATTTAGAATATAAAACAACAAATAACTTACTTATAAAAAGTTTTAACATAACAAATAAGGTATCAATCTTAATATTTTGTAATGCCACCCTTAACTACAATAACAGCTTTTAGGCTTTTGAGCATGCTATCTATGTAGACTTCTGCATTGTGTTGGAGACTTGGGCTGCTATTCCACTCTCTTATAAAGGTTTCTATCAATTGCTGCTTGGTAGTGATGATTTCTTTGGCAATTTTCTGTTTTATGAATTCCCATAGATTTTCTATAAGGTTAATATCAGGTGAATCCCCTGGCCATGGCAAAACACACCCTTTTTTTGCAGTTAGAAATGCTGTAACACATCTAGCTTTATAGGACGGTGCTGATTCATGCATGAACATACACTCTTCATTACCAGGGAACCATTCTTGGACCTGGGGCAGAAGCCTGTTTTCCAGTAACCGCTTGTAGGAAGCAACCATGTGGCAGGACCAATCCTGCTTCATGGTTCCTTCCACAATGTAAAGTCAGCTCATACCCTTGGCTGAGATCACAGACCACACCATTACACTCACAGGATATTTAACTTTTTCCAATAGGAGGTCCTGGTGGAATTTTTTTCTGGGCATCATCAAACAAATGAGCTTTTGTCCATCAAAATTTGATATGTTGATTGGTCCGAGAAGCATACCAGTAAAACATTTTAAAGATATTTGACCTGTAAAACATTTCAAGTATATTTCAAAAATAAATTATTACCCTTAAATTTTTCTGGTTTCTTACAATATTATAAATTATATTTACTTTACTTTACTCTAGTCTTCAGAAGTCACATGCATAAGCTGGTGTTTTCTAGCCCATTTCAGACGCTTTTTTTTCATGGCTTCAGTTAAACGTGGTTTTTTTGGTTGGACGATAACACACTAAATTCTCTTCAACCAACCGTCCCTGAACCGTCCTTGTGGAGACATTAATTCCTTTATTGTTAATAATTGTAGCTAGTTGGGCCACACTTTTTTTTTCTGGTTTTAAGACAGATGTCTCTAATTTTACGGTCACAACATGGAGTAGTGATCCTTTTCTGCCACTTTTGCTGCCATGGTCTGGTGCTAGAGTCACATTTGTATCATTTTTTTTTAAATTCGACTCACTAATGACTTTGAATGCTTGCAATTGCTGCTATCTCTCTCTGAGAATGTATAGAATGAACAAGTATGGTTATTACTTTCCTGCTTTTTGTTGGGGTTAAGTCTGGAGACTTGCCTATACTAAAAAAATCAACGAGAGGTAAGAATGGTTACATGTCAAGATTTATGCAATAAAATTAGCAAAAATAATAAACAAATAACTAAACTAATTGAACTATTAATGAATACTTAGGTTTCAATAGTTCTGAACTCAAAAAACTTGCAAAAAATTGTTCCAAAAATAAACAATTGAAATCAAATATAAATTTTTGAACTTCAACCACACTTTTCAAAAAGAACTAATTGAGTAATAATCTAACTTTTTGACAGATCGGGTTATCACAAATTGTTACAGTTTAAAAACAACTATAGTTATATTAGTGACTAAAATACACTCTAAATATTTTATCTAAAAACAATTTATTTGGTTGCAAAAATCATTTAAACTTCAAAATTACTTAATAAGTGAAGTGTCACTAATAATTTGGCAACCCAATGTAAATGTTTTTAAAAAAAATTGGTCTTAACAAAGTTTTTAACAAAATGTCTTCTGAACCTTTGATTGTGGCCTCGTAAGCCTACCCAACACTGTTGGAACACAATTCCAATTGATAAAAAAAAAAAGAAACAATAAACAAAAAAATGGCTAATCATTTTTAATGAAGATAAATGTGAAATCATGCAATTTGATCTAAAATAAAGTACACTTTAAAATATATAATGCAACAGAAACAGATATCATTTTATTTTACAATGGTCCAAGCTTCCTTCTTCCTGCTTCCAATAAGATATTTATTGATTGCTTCTAAAGATGATTGATAGATCAGTTTTCTTCAATAACCCATAAAATAGCTTCAGCAGTCTGTGAAAATCAGTGGCGGGTTTTAGTAAGGGAGGGTATGGGGGTAGTAGCCCTCCCCATTAGGACTTTTTTTCAGAAATTTCTCTTTTGTAAATTGACTATTATACAGAATTGAACTGAATAAAAAAGTAAATTGACTATTATACAGAATTATACTGACGAATAATATTGACTATTATGGGTAATTATACATATATGAACTTGATTATTACACTAAAGTACAAAAAGTTAAAAAAGAAAGTTACTTTTAAGTAAAAAAATGTGGACCCTTTTTTTTTTTTAAAGACCATTTTAGCTTCCTAAAAAAAAATATTACATATATTAGGAATAGTACAAGAACATACCAAGTAGGCATTTAAATTTAAGTAATCTGGATCAAGATACTAAACACAATATACTTAACATACTAAACACAAGAAAGTTTTACATGTTTTTAACGATATTAAATCTAAAGTTCGTAAACAATAGCAATAAAAATAGCAATTAAAATTTACTACAACCTTATTGTTGTTAGTTTAAATAACTGGAAACATACTAATATAAATGTTAAAATTTAATGTTATTTTACAAGCAAGAAATGAAAATTACTTTGGATAACTCTTTAATGTTTTTTTTCTTTTAAAATCTACTGTTTAACTTTATCTACACAAAAAAGATACAAGAAATCTTACATCTTCAGTAAAATGACCAGTATGAGAACTTTTTAAAGGAAAGCAATCTGGAATTATTCATTCCCTTACTACTTTATTTCTTGACAAAGCATCTTTAATACAGTTTGAGAATTGCACTCTTCTAAATTTACTATCCTCAGCAATCTAAAACAAAGTTTATTTTAAAAAGAATTAGCATAATTTAAATGGTTATATTTTAAGTTGATGCATGTATGTCTTGAATAGTTAATATAGGACTGACTTAAATCTCATTTCAATAATATAAATTAAACAAACAATGAAATAAAACCTTAAAACTTGGGAAATTTTAAATTTTCTAAATTTTGATTTGAAAACTACAGTTAAATTTCTTGGTGACCAAGAAATTTAAATATAGCAAATAGCTTTTTGAAAAACTGTGATCTGATACATTTTAAGAAAATTAGACAAAAAAACAAAAATAAAAGGTTTAGACATACAATTATTAAATACAGGAGCTACTTTAGTAACAAATTAATAAAGAAAAACATAATATAATAATAGATGAATTTTATAAACTTCTTTAGAAGGGGCTTTTCTATCATTCTTGTGCATACAATCAAGCACTTTACATCCTAAAACCATAAAGGAAGTACCATTAAATGATATTGAATCATCCTATTTTGTGGTGTTTTGCAGAAGAATCTTAAAAGATAACAACAATAAAAATTTTTTTTAATAATAGCTGTACAAATATTAAAGAAAATTAAAATTTAGCAATTGCATTTTGAAAACTTAATTAAAATTGTCATACCCATATTTCCAATGTTTTTAGCAGCACTATAGCATGAAAACTTTGATACAGTCTCTGTTTCGTAGCTATGTATCAAAACAAGTACTTCATCGTATGTTTCTACAGTAACCCAACTTCCTTCTTGAGAAATAACAACAACTAAAAAAATTTAAACAGTAACAAACACACAAACAATGAAATTTATACTTCATTTAAAACGTGCTTGTATAGGAAATTTTTTTTTAAGACAAAATATTTTAAATTATGAATACAAAAAGCTTATGTTATATTACTCGTTTAAAAACAATCCTGAGAAATGTTTTTAAACGAGCAGTAAAACAAACATCAAGATAAGCTTTTTATATTCAAAATTTAAAATATTTTGTCTAAAAAGGTTAAATTGTCTTGTATTACCTATACTCAATGTTGTTTTTTCTAACAAATTTAAACTATTATTATTTCTGATAATAATTTTTTTACCAATTTAAATTTAATTTCCGACAATAAGCAAGTGAAAACGTGCTCCTCATTTGAAGAATATTAATTATTTCACAAATTAAATTATAAATGCAAAAATTAATTATGTTAACTCTGTCCTGGACGTGAAGCGGGACAATTTTACGGGACCTAACTTTACGCTATGGAATCATGTACTTACCAACTTATTTATATATTGTAATAATATTATGACATTCAGTTATTGAAATAATGAAACAAACTACAAATTAATAATTATTAACGTATTATGTAAGCTATTAATCTGCTTAACTTAATGTTATATGAATAATTGAATTCGAGCCCTTAAATTTTCGTTAACTAGATATTTTGGTTTATTTTCTAATTCACACCTCCTTAGTTCATTTAGATGAAAAAACTTTTGTATTTTGTTTTAGTAAGTAACACCGAAGCGCGATAAATAACTTCGCAGAAAAATAAACCGGTCCATTCAGTACAATCAATGGTGGTTCATCCAGTACACTAATCAAAAAGTTCTTTTTTATGGTGCTTCATCCAGTACACTAATCAAAATGTAAATGTTACCCATATAATCACAGCAATCAGTAAATCATATAACATTCATTCTAATATTATACAAAGTATAAAATATGTATCTAAATTATTATTATTAATCATAGTTAACTTTACCTTAAAAATCTAGTGTAAATTGAAACAAATTGAAAAGATAAAAATTTACTTTTTGCTCAAAAAAAACAAAAAATACAAATATTAATGCATTATTACGAATAACGTTAAACTAAAAATATCAAAGAAAATTTGAGTATACAAAATTATATGCAATTAAAAAAATCAATTAACAGCTTGTTAAGTTTTTATTTTTCTAATGGTCCATTCAGTACAAAGTCCATTCAGTACCACTCTCTCCTACTTTGAAACTTCCTAAGTAGAAAAAGATATTAGCGCAATATTGGGGCAATATTGGCTATAATAATGACGCAATGTTGTAAACTATATCGCGCCAATATTGCAAAGTGAACATTTCGCCAAAATTGGCCAATATTTGCGCTACAATATTGGTACAATATTGTTTAGTCATTATTGGCGGTACAATAATGCAGCAATATTGTTAAGTTAATATTGCCCAAAATTTGAAAAATATTAACATTGCATTTTTGGTGTTATAATGTTTACAATACTGTACCAATATTGTGGATATAATTCTGGCCAATATTGGCGTAATATAGTTTCAATATTACACCAATATTGTCAACTATATTAAGCCAACAATGAGTATTTTTGGGGAAATTTTTATTATTAAAAAATATTATAATTAGTATTTAATAGCCGTTTTCTTGTGTACTCTAGATTTTGAAATATAGAATCCTCCTAACATATTTTTCAACTATAACAACTACTGCCAGATAATGCTGACGGAACTCAGCATTATCTGGCAGTAGTTGTTATAGTTGAAAAAGAATGTGAATGCCTCTTCTTTATTTTTCTGCTGCGTTTTTCTTCAAAGAATTTCTTCGCTCAAGGCGTATTTCTTTTACTGCAAGAGCCTTATCAATTGATCCAATAAGTTTTTTTTTCTAGGATTTTTTTACGCAAAGAGAAAGTTACAATCTTTTTCATTTATAATATTTGCTTTTAACATCAACAAGATTTTTCTAATTTTTTGTGAATTTTTTTTCTTTCAAAATTTTGAGTTAAGCTTGTCTATATTGATTTTTTTTTTCAGAAGATCATATTTCTGGTAACTTTTTTAATAATCTTGTTCTCATAACCCATAGAAATACAAACTCTATCCCAAAATTTGGTGTTTTTTTTCACTGCAGTTGATGCTTCTCTAAATATCTTTAGTCACTGCAGTCAATGCTTCACTATTTGTCAACATTTTATTATTCCAATAATGTAGAAAGTAGCTGAAAACATCTCCTTCTATGTTTTTTTTATGGCAAATAAAAGGTATCATAAGGAAACAGTGTGATAATACAAAGGCCCGAATTTGAAGATACATTAGGCAAAATACTGAATGATATAATTCAATTAAACTAAAATTATTAACCATTTGAGCTTTAGTAAAGAATCAATTCTTTAAAAATCTAATTTTGCTTAGTTAAAAGAAACCGTCCTAATTATAACTGAAGCATTGTTTATTTATAAAACAAAACCTTTATGCATTACAAAACCTTGGTCTTGATTATCTGTTAATTGGGACCGTAATCACCTTAAAAATTTTTGGGCAAAACCAGTTTGTATAGATTTTTAAAATACTTTTATGCAAGTTTATTTAATGTGTATATGGTTGTTTTTGATAATAGCTATTTAACCTTTACAACTTGTCTTGTAATTCATACCTTTACAACTGGTCTTGAAATCTATACCTTTACTACAAGCATTTAATCGCGTATTATAATGGAACAACTAGAGGCTGTTTAAAAGTACAATTTTTTTCAGGAAAGAAAAAATCAAAATGAGGAATTTGTAACTTTCGTCCCAATTATATAAAATCAAACTATTTATTTATTCAGATTGCAGCTTTAATACTTTTTGTGCAATTTTTTTTAACCCGTAGTAGTAGCCAATTTTATTTCATTCTACTTTGTGACATGAAAAACAAAGGTGTGTATCCAATATATTATTAAAACTAAAAAGTTAGATAGTTTGATTGTGTCTTCCCGTAGCACTACAATTCCTTGAACAAAACCTTTTGACTGTAAAATAATCAAAATTAATAGTAATCATTATTACATTTGTTACTTAGAGCTGATATTCAGTTTTAACCATCATTACAATTTCACTGAGTTCTAAATTATTAGCTTTATTAAAGCTATAAATTTTATCCTCTTGAATATTTTTAATAATAAACTTGTTCTTGAATGTATTTTCTGAAAAACTTGTTTGAATTGTTTTGCGTAATTTTTTTCTGATGAAGTTTGACTCCAATCAATGTTACGAAACATTGTTAAAGGCACATTAGCATTTTTCATTATCAATTAATATTTTCAGGCCAGTGGTTAGTACCTGTAAAGAAACTTTCCATTGAAAACCTAAAAAAAAACATCTGGAAAACACCATTGAATTTCCATGTGCATTTGGAACAAGTTTCCATGGAAAAACCATGGTATTTACATGGAAAAATTATGGTATTTAAATAAATAACCTATGGTTTTTTTTTATTAAAAATCATAAGTTTTCGATGGAAAAACTATAAGTTTTTCATTGAATCGCATTCCAAATACTCATGGAAATTTTATGGTTTTATCATGGTTTTACCATGGCAAAATAGTATGTTTTATTTTCAAGCTTTTTAAAATCAAATGTCATTTCAATTATTGTATAATTCATTAAACACAAATGTAATCACAGGAATAATATTGATTTTATTTAATCTATGTGGCCGATTTTGCAGAATAAAATTAATAAACAAAATAAAATTTAAATCTTGTTAAATTTTACAGATCTCTGAAAAATAATAGTTAGAATGCATCTAAAATAATAAATCTGGACTAACAGCACAATACCTAAGGCATGCATATGTATAAGCATACTGAAAATTAAAAATAAATTAAAAAAATAAAAGAAGCAGTACTTTTACCCTACTTTTAGTAATATACATACAGTAACAAATATCACTGTATGTTTACACTTAAAGAATAATATTACTGGTTGCTTTTTGTTTTATTTATTTTTACCTTAAAAGAACTACGTATCCGCTATTAACGTTAACGATGAATTTAAAATCATTGCAATTTAAAAAGATATTATCTTGATAAAAAGATAATATCTTTTTGAATTGCATTGGTTATAATAAAAGTGTTTACGCTGTAGTATATCACTCTTTGTTATATATTAGCGTAAAGTGACGCAACACTTTAGAGGCATAGTACATAGAGTAGTTATTTTTAAATGTTTCAAACATTTCCTTTTTCAAATTTTTGCAAATTTTTTTTGCTTCGAATCAGTCAAATTATTTGCGCAAATGCAAAGCCTTTTGCAAATACAACATTTTTATGAATATCATCAATATGTAACAAACTTTTTAACTCTCCACCTCTTTATTATTTTAATAGAGAATCTTGAATTACTTTTATAGGCTCAATTTTGATCCGCTTAAAAAAACGTAGACAAAAGAGCAAAAAAAAGTAAACAAAACAGCGCGAGCAAATTTTAAATTAAGTTTGTTATAAAAGCTATTTTTTAGAATTTAAGACGGCTAGACTTTACTGGCGGAACCAGTAACTTAAAAATTTTCAGGTTAGTTTCATCTTAATAAAATTATCATTTCTCGAGGTAAGATATATTTATACTTTCGTATAGGTGCTAAACAAAAACTTAATAATGTAAATAAATTTACAATCTTTCACAGATTTTTTCTTGTTTTTAGGCTGTTATATGTGTAGTTCTGTCTTTTAAAAGTGAAAGTGAAAATCTCTTCAAAAGTTGCTAGTGTTTCATCCTTAAGCCCAATTATTATCAATTTTTTACCATCCGCCACTTTTTTATTTTTATATATATTTTAATTGTATCTTTTTAATTGTATTTTTAAAATAACTATGAATCCGAACTTCTTTCTTAAATTGCAAAACTTGTACGTACGTATGTAAAAACGTTAAACTATATAAATATTTGATTATTATATCTTGTTAGGAAGATGTATAAATTAATTTTGTGATGTGTAAATTTTAATATAAAACATTTAATTTAAAGAAAATTATGCATATTCAAGTAACAAAACCTGGCTACCAGAAACATTTTTACGACCATGCTTCACTAATAGCGAGTGGTAGTATTGGTATTATTGTCTGTTAACTGTTATAAAACACATTGCTTTTAAACTGTTGCAGTAAATAATAATATTGTTATTAATATAAGAAAATGATTTTATTATCAAGTAAAAGTTGAATAGGAAATTTTATAATTATTTATATATGCAATAAATATTGCGAATATGAGCTATATGTTTAAAAACATATTTAATTTTTTAGAATTTTTATTTTTATTTTTTTCTTAGTCAAAGAAAGTAAAAAACTGCATTTAGAGGATTTTTTAGTTTTTAGATATTTTAACAATTATACCTACTTTTCACGATGCTACCAAATGGGCACAGAACATTTTGTGAACATTATTTAATGGTCGTAAAAAATTAATAAATAACATGATAAAATAAAAAGTAAATTTAAAAGCATTTTTTATTAGTTTTTTGAATGTCATGATGAATGGTGACCGACACTTTCTAAAATCGTTTTAGAGATGTTATTGGAGCCATACGAAAACGTTTTTTATTGGTTTTTTGAACGTCCATATAAGGCAGTGGCGGGACATCTTTCTGAAAGCTTTTTATCGTTTTTAACATTGGTCTTAAAGACTTTTTTTACGTTTAAGTAATATAACTATTTCGCTTTGTTTAATTTTTAAGGTTTTACGACTTAGCGCTCAGTATTTTTAGCTAAAGATGTAGGTATAAAAAAAAAAAATTTGTTATGCTATTGTTACCTGCACCTTGAAGAAATGTTTTTCTAAAAGAAAAATAAGTATATTTTTTCACCAAACCATAATCATAAAATTTATACAGTGTACTTTATACATATAATTATATATATTAAATATATATTAAAATAACATTGGTTAAATAAACTTCAAAAATGTCAAGAGTACTCACTCATCCTATTCTAACATTTAGACATTCAGAAGAAAAGAATGAAAAAGTGTCATTAGATTTTTCGTCATTACCAGCATCAACATGCTTCCATTCTAACTGTAATTCTGTTTGATCAGGAAAACACGATCAATAAACTGTTGATGTAATCAAACATCACGAACACAAAGAAACCTATAACAATTTTGGCCTCGGTTAATCTATAGGTTATAATAGGGACCTCTTTTTATAGTAATACGATCAAATAAATGTAAACCACTTATATTTCTACTTCCACCTCTGGTTCTCAAACGTTTCTGCGGCTGTGAAACATTATAAGATTAAAAATTCTGTAACTTCTAAATTTTTAGAATATTAAACTTAAATAAAAGATATATAAAGAAGATAGTTGTTACGTTACATAACATTATTTTTCACTATCAGATTCTATACTTATATCACTAGATAATACCTCATAAATTTCTTTTTTAGTTTCAGATTCTGTAACCAGGTTATTATCTGATCTCTCGTCAGATAAAAAAGTATTTTTGATGAAATTTTGGTTTTTAGAAGTATTTATGATGAAGGTAAAGGTAAAACTAAACTTTGAACTGGTAAATCATCAGACATAGGTAGTAATTCTTTATATACAAGCTCTAAAAAACTATCACAATCACTAAAGTTATTATAATCAATATCAATATCACTATCTACATTACTATTATCAAACAAAATATCAACGATCTATTTCACCAGTATAACTTGGTCGCTTTTCAGCCATTTCAAAATTAATTTTTGACCAATCAAAAACTCAAACGACAAACGGTTTGAAGAAATTACTATTTTTTCAAATACTTTTTAATGGTTTTTCAAAATCATATATATATATATATATATATATATATATATATATATATATATATATATATATATATATATATATATATATATATATATATATATATATATATATATATATATATATATATATATATATATATATATATATATATATATATATATATATATATATCATTTATTTCACACATGCACGCCACATTATTTTTCTAAAATAATCTATTTCCATAAGTTCTGATTTTCTTAATGCTCTTGCAAGTTTCTAAATAGTTTAATCAAAAAATTATATAAGTAGATACTAAAATTTATTTCTCACTCAAAAAATCAAAGAATATATTTAGTTTAGTCATATCTTTTTTTTTTCAATAAAACTTCATACATAAGGGTAAAATAAAAGCGTAAATGCATACTGAAAATCTATTACAAAACTAAAGAAAATCTAGAACCGAGTAAGATAATAATAGACATTTGTTATTGTGTTACTAAAATGTTATGGTATTTAAGAAATAAATACCAAAACATTTTTTTAAAAATAAAAGTGAAAGTTTAGTAACAAACGTATTTAACTTAGGTTAAATAGGTTTAAAATTTTATTGCAGTTAATCATAATTAAAAAGTTAGTGATGCTTCTCTTAAAGTCTTTTTTAACATATTGAAGATTTTAGAACTTCATAATTCTTTGCTATACTTTATGAGTTCATATTATTTTTTTTTTGGTCCTTTTGGTCAAGATTTAGGTTTTTTAATATTTGGTTTGGCCGGTCTTTATAAAATAAAATAAAAAATGTTTCTAATTTTTTTTATAATCATTGGTTGTTATTACTGAATAAAGTCTTCCGGCTAAGCTAAAAAGTATACATAGCTCAATATTATATGCAAGTCATTTTATAAAGATCCTGAGGAGAAAAGTTATTTCTACTAGAAGTTCTACTTGAATAAATGAAATGGAGCAATTGCTACCTGAAGTAGAAAAAATGTAAATATGAACAGCTTTATAAATTTATTTAAACCTATTTTATAACATTTTTCAACTTAAACATACATTATTTTAATTTATGATCATTTGATTGCTACTAAATTTGTATTTTTGTTACTCATATTATATATATATATATATATGTATATATATATATATATATATATATATATATATATATATATATATATATATATATATATATATATATATATATATATATATATATATTATATATATATATATATATATATATATATATATATATATATATATATATATATATATATATATATATATATATATATATATATATATATATATATAAATATATATATATATATATATATATATATATATATATATATATATATATATATATATATATATATATATATATATATATATATATATATATATATATATATATATATATATATATATAAGGTTTTGAAAAACCATTAAAAAAGTATTTGAAAAAAAAGTAATTTCTTCAAACCGTTTGTTGTTTGAGTTTTAGATCGGTCAAAAATTAATTTTGAAATGGCTGAAAAGCGACCAAGTTATACTGGTGAAATAGATCGTTGAAATTTTGTTTGATAATAGTAATGTAGATAGTGATATTGATATTGATTATAATAACTTTAGTGATTGTGATAGTTTTTTAGAGTTTATATATAAAGAATTACTACCTATATCTGATGATTTACCTGTTCAAAGTTTAGTTTTGCCTTTACCTTCATCATAAATACTCCTAAAAACCAAATTTTCTTCAAAAATATTTTTTTATCTGACGAGAGATCAGATAATAACCTGGTTACAGAATCTGAAACTAAAAAAGAAATTTATGAGGTATTATCTAGGGATATAAGTATAGAATCTGATAGTGAAAAAGAATGTTATGTAACTTAACAACTATCTTCTTTATATATCTTTTATTTAAGTTTAATATTCTAAAAATTTAGAAGTTACAGATTTTTTAATCTTATAATGTTTCATAGCCGCAGAAACGTTTGAGAACCAGAGGTGGAAGTAAAAATATAAGTGGTTTACATTCATTCAATCCTATTGCTATAAAAAGAGGTCCTTATTATAACCTTTAGATTAACCGAGGCCAAAATAGTTATAGGTTTCCTTGTGTTCGTGATGTTTGATTACATCAACAGTTCATTGATCGTGTTTTCCTGATCAAACAGAATTACAGTTAGAATGGGAGCATGTTGATGCTGTTAATGACGAAAAATCTAATGACACTTTTTCATTCTTTTCTTCTGAAGGTCTAAATGTTAGAATAGGATGAGTGGGTACTCTTGACATTTTTGAAGTTTATTTAACCAATGTTATTTTAGAACATATTGTTATTCAAACTAACCAATACTGAAAAAAAATATTGAGGAACCATTCTGAAAAGGCCAGTGTTTTTTACCTCAAGAATTGGAAAGCTGTAATAGTAAATAAAAAGAAAACCTTTTTTGGTCTAATTATAATAATGGGTATTGTACATAAACCATTTCGATTTATGCACAATACCCATTTACATATCGGTGGATCAATACATTTAAACGCGTATTAGTCCACCGATGATCTTTATTGGACAACAATCTTTTTGAAAACCATGTCTCGAGACCGTTTCAAGGTTATCCTCAAAAGTTATTATTTCAATAACAATAAAGATCTCATTCATATTCTTAATCATCCTAATAGAAACCAATTACATAAGGTCAGTACATTACTCAGCATGATCAGAGAGCGTTGTTGAAATGTTTGCAGTCCAGGACAACACTTGAGCGTTGATGAACCCCTTGTTCTTTTTAAGAGCAGTTTGCACTTTCGTCAATATACAAATACAAAAAGAGCACGATTTGGAATAAAATTTTATGAGTTGACTACAGCTGATCGTATGACACTTAATTTCCTAGTGTACTGTGGTACTGGAATGTATGACGATGACAAAAATTCTACAATGCCTTCAAGCCAACGTATACCAAATGAGCTGACAGGACCATTTCTATATAAAGGCCATACCGTGTTTACTGAAAATTACTATACAAGCTCTTTCTTTTGCAAGCTTCCTCTTGTCTAAGAAGACTTATATTTGTGGAACTATTTGCACAAACCAAAATCACAACAAAAAAGAGATATTCAATGAGCAACAAGCAAAAGGGCTTGCTATTTTTTACAAAACTTGCGGCGAGGATAATAAAATGTTAGCCTGCAAATATTGTGCAACTATAGGCAAACTGGGTGACAAACAAAAGGTTGTTTACATGCTGTCGATATATCACAATCCAGTGATTGTGGAAACAGGAAAATTTGATAAAGATGTTAACATTGTACTCAACCCGTCATTAGTCAAGTCATACAATATGCATATGGGTGGTGTTGACCGGGTAGACCAGCAACTACATGGAGTTCTGACCCTTCAAAACTCCTATAAATGGTAAAAGAAGTTTGCTTTTTGTCTAGTTGTTTAATGTGTTTCAAATTCACAAAAGATTCATACAAATATTATAAACAGACACATTTTATGCTTGGTTTTTTGCTGAATTATTTGAAAATGACACTTTTTCTGGGCTCTGAGATCCCTCACAACCTTTGTCTTGTTGTTGGAGAAGATTTTGATAGACTTACAGCCAGACACTTTCCTTCAATGTTGCCACCAGGCAAGCCAGGCAATGGTGATAGGCGCTACAAAAGATGTTGTGTTTGTTATGCAGAAAGGAAACTGAACGCAAAATGATACCCTTTGAAAACTATTTTTTTTTTTTTTTTTGTAATTTCTGTTCATCACTACCTGGGTTACATCTTAATGAGTGTTTTCAAATTTATCATACTGTTTTGGACTATTCCTAAAAAAAATTATATGAATGTTTACTCATACATAAATTATTTTCTCAACTCAAATGTGTGTATAATTTATTTAAGGAAATCTTTCAATTTATTGGTGCCCTTTAAAAAAGTTAAGTATCCATTTGATTAAATTATCAAGTTTGTTTAATTTATTTTTGTTTTATCACCACTATAAATGCCTATCTTATTTAATATGAAAAAACTATAAGTTTATGAATTATTATATTAGTAATTTAGGATTACATTAAAAAATTATATACTTTTGTTTATTCAATATGTATAATTTCGATTATGTGACTAAATTTTTTTTCTCACAAAAATCAAGGTCATATTTAATATATTCTGAAAAGAAGTTTTTTTTTTATCTCCTTTTAATTGTTCATGATCCGAATTCTTTATTTTATGCACAGTCATATAGATGTTTTAATCTCAGTCGCTTTCTCAGGATACGCGTACGGTCGTACACCTTGAATGACCACGCGAGTACTTTTTTTTTGTTGATTACTTAGCCGCGTTTTTTTTTTTGCATATATTAAAAGTGACGTATTTTAAAAACACTTTGAAAAAAAAACCTAATTTGGAATATTATTTTCTTTCTCTTATTAATACTTTACTAGCTGGATTGACCCATAAAAATAAGGGTCTTTGTAATTCTATTCCATACAAACCTTTTCCCTTATTTTCTTAATCTAGCTGTCCGTATCGGTAAATACAGGTCTTTTCTTCTACTTCTATATTTATTTATTCCACGCCAATCATTTCTTTACTTGTTCCTTATTTACTTCAATATTTTTTAGTAAACGGTGGCAAAAAATTGATCAAAAAAATTTGCTTTGAGAGCAAAAAAAAACTTTAACATGCGCACTTTTTCCGCATACGTATATAGCTTATTAAACCCCGTTTATTTATTATTTTTTGAACAAAAAATCTGAACTAAACTACTTCCTACATTTAGACCAGCCATGGACCATGGTTTATGGTCGCGTCCTAGCCATTTTCAATAGTTACTATTTACTATATTTATTATTATTATTATATGCTTAGTTTTGAATAATAACGGTCTTTTATAGTTACCTTTGTATTAGACGGAAACGGTAATGCAATTCTTTAAAACGTTAGTCGCTTAAAGCGTCAAAAGTCATGCAAAAAAATAAATTATAAATTTTGTGGTTTAAAAGTTGAAAAACTAATAATAATATAACAAAAAGTTTGGTAATTTTTAAACGTTATTATTTAGCTCTTACTTATGGTATTTATTTTGTTTTCATTTTACATTTTAAAAAAATGTTGAAGCGCCTAACTACATGCATAACTTTGATAGCTCACAAGTTAAGTGCGCTGTCATCAGATTTACTGTGTAAGGCTTCAAATCCGCGCCTAAAAAATCTCAATACATTTTTTTTAATCTGGCTATATTTATAGCAAAAAATTAAATATAACAAAAAACTTTTTAATTGCTTTTTTTTTCCCTGCCTCTACTGCAATACCATGTGGAGTAGCAGGACAGTTTTATCAAATTTTTTCTTTATTAGGTTTTAGGACCTTTTTTTTTAAGACTATCCGTAGCTTATTAGGACCAATTATGTGAGAACAGTATCAAAATCGTGACACACACGCAACAAATTTTCGCCCCGTTTATTGGTGTTTTTAGAAATCCAAAAAATTTATAAAATTTAAAAAGAAAAAACGGTTAAAGTGTATAACATTTAACTTGTTTAACTTCACAAATATTTTGTAATTTAAAGAAAAAAATCGCTGGTGGTAAATTTGAACCACGACTATTACGTTCAGAAGCTTAGCGCGCTAACCACTCGGCCATGCTGACACATCAAATATCGAAATTTTAAAAACATATAAAAATTGTTTTTAACGGAATTGCTGTAGATCAAAAATTAAGGAGAGGTTGACGCAATGCAATTTTTAAGTCAAAGTCAAACTATAAAACTTGAAAAATGTTTCAGTATGTTTTATCATTACTTAATTACGTACGTTAGATATTTGCATACACGTTTTCTTCTAAAAAAAGTGCTGCGACTCTTTCTACTAACACTACTATTAAGTTCGGCATTATTATATAGAAGATAGATAGATTATAAAATAGTTTTTCACTTAAAAGGACAAACTCTATTCCACATTAACCTTATCTCTATTTCTCCCTCAAATATTTTTTAGTGAACAATATATTATGTGCTAGAAAAAAAAAATTCACATATGCACCTTTTGCGTATATTTATATTTAGAGCTTAACATGAAGAAGGTAAATCATTTAGTTCAAGACAACCTGCCCAAACCCAAATCCTCTGTTAATTTATGCACACTCACTGTGGTTAGGCATGTAAAATAAGTAGCTAGGCAAGTCAAATAAATTAATTTGATCTGTTTTTCTGCATTTAACAAAAACAGAAAATTTGAAGTACTTGATAAAAGGAAGTGTAATATTGGATTTAGTTAATTCAATACAAAGTGATAGGAAACTGAAAAATAAGGTAACAACGTAAAAATTATTCAAATACTAATTTACAACAATTTGTATTGCGTTTTATTAAAATAGCTTTATTAAATGGTATAAAGATTGATAATTCTTCTTCTTCGCCTTTAGAAAATGGTTAACGATTTGAAAGACTTTTAAATTGATTATAAAAGCATTATCTAAAAATGAAATAAAATCATTATTGATAACACTGAATGCACATTTATTTGTTTTATGTTAATTCATTTGAGAAATGAAAAATACGAAACAAAATTTAGTGATATTAAATAAATATTAGACACTTACTTTGTGAGAGTGCTTATTTAAAAGTCTCTAATATTTGGTTGGAAGGATGGAATAACTCTTTTTTTAAAAAAATTCAGTTTTATCAGCATTGCTAAAGATAAAAATTCTTACTGACACAAATAAATTAGGCATTTTTTTTATAAAATATTTCTTGGCTTTTAGTGAATGATTAGGAGTAAGTTTCAGTAATGAAGCTACCCAAAAGTCATTTTTAACGATAGACACCAACGTGAAGGTAAGCCAAGCTGTCTATCAACACAAAACATCACAACAACATTACAGGATGACAAACAATAACACCAGTAGTGTAGGCAGGATTTTTGTTGTTTCATATATATATTTAGAAGCTATTGAAGAGTTTAACTTTGTTATGTCTAAAAAAATTCAGGTTAGGAAAAACACTTTTTTTAAACATTTGTTCCTAAGCTTTAAAAACATCAATTTTTTGCAAAGTATTTTAATTCTATAAACGTGAATACACTTAAGTTTGGTTGAAAGTGCTATCTGAAGCATCAAAAGACCCTGCCTATGCTACTGAATACACATTATGTACAAATATTTGTACATAACATATTTGCACATAACACAAAATATTCAGATTATGTGTATTTAGAATAATTAAAAAAGCTAGACAAAAAAAACCTAGCTCAACACCGCTTCGCACTAAACGCTGCCAAGTAACATTACAATTTAGTAACACCGCTTGGCATCAAGTGCTAAGTAACACCACTAATTAGTAACACCGCTTGGCTAGCAAGAATCACAATCTTGCACTACACGTTGCCAAGTAACACCACTTTTCACATGGAAACAACTTAATATAAACTTGTATAAACTTAAGCACATAAATATAAATAAAGATATATAAACGCATATAAACACATACATTTATATACACATATAGCAAAAAAAAAAAAAAAAAAACATACAAAAAATATAAAACACATATAACACATAATATACTTGTCAAAATTATAAATTTAGAACATTTGTAAAGACAACATTATTTGTGTAATGTTTGTTAAATGACATACCTTGTAATGGATGTTTATCAACTTTGAAAAACAAACTATTAAATGATCTTGTTCTTGAACATGCAACATATAATTGGCCGTGTGAAAAGCAAGGTTTTTTGAGATAAACACCAACTTTTTCAAATGTTTGACCTTGACTTTTATTTATGGTCATTGAGTATGCTAACCTAACTGGAAACTGACGGCGTTTAAGTATAAAAGGTAAATTTGCATCTGATGGAGCTAATTGAACTCGAGGAACAAATACCCTGTTACCAGCTGATATACCTGTTAAAACCTCACCATCAATATAATTGTTGTGCAATGCATGCACCATCAAACAGGTTCCATTACAAAGTCCACCTTTGAGATCTAAATTTCTAAGTAGCATTATAACTGCACCAATTTTTAATTTTAGGCAATGAAAAGGCATACCTGATGGAGTCAAACTATTTAAAAACTCAACTGTAAAGTTATTAATTTCATTAAGGTCATCAGTATCAATGCTATCTGAACTTAAATATGTTTTCACATCACCGGGTAAGCGATGAAGGACTTCTTCATTTATTGCCAATGAATCAACATTTGTTGGCGTTAAAATAGCACGTTTTGCATAATCAGCTTCTTCTGCACCACCAAAAATCTTCTCCACAATAGATTCATTATCACTGAGAAAGCACTGCTCAGGTATTTCAATACACCCTCGCAAAGGATCTTCAGGCTTGACAGGTAATGTTCCACTTCCAAGCTTTAAAAGCCATTGAGAAAATTCCTCTTCTTCTATCTGAACCCTCATGTTTACAGTTAATGCGAACCTTTGCACATATTGCCAATGTTCAGAACATTTTAAACATGATTCTATTACTTCTGCTGGTCGACCTCGCTTCACAACTGGAAGTATTTGTCTGAAGTCTCCACCCATAAGAATAACCTTACCACCAAAAGGAAAGTTGTTATTACAAATATCTTGTAATAGCTTATCAATGGCACTCAAAGCATATTTGGGTATCATAGATGCTTCATCAAGTAAATACAAACTGATTTGTCTCAGGAATCTACCATGAATAGAGTTTGGAGTTACATTACATGTGCTAGTTTCCAAAATTGGAACAGGAAGTTTGAATAAGCCATGCATTGTGCACCCATTTTTGAGAAGAGTTGCAGCTATTCCTGTCCATGCAGCTGTTGCAGTTCTAGTATGCCTGCTCTGTGTTTCAGAAATTAAATAGTTGTAAGTAAATGTTTTACCACAACCGGCAGGCCCATCCATAAAAAACAGCCTTGAATGCTTATTTGGTAAGTAGGTTCCACACTTAGTGCAGCAAGGATCGCATCAGCTACATTACGTTGATTATCATTCAATAATGGTCTAACTCGGTTTGCTTCATCAATAAACACCTGAACATCTTCATCAACATTTTCTGGGACATTATCTAAAAACTGATCTAAAGCTGGCAAATTATAATCAGCTAAGGTTTTATCACTCTGATTAATTATAGATTCAATTTGACGAAGAGCTGCCTGTTCAGCAAGTAAGACTGGCATTGAATGGTGTATGTAATCCTCAATCATATAATTTTTAAATGTATTCCAAAGGTGTAAAGGATCATCAGGTTCACATAAAATTAATATGATGCAAAACAGTAGCCTAATTTGTTTAGGCATCCGAGTTGCAGCAGCTTCAGTTAATGTATTTCTCCACTCAATGTCATCTTGCAATAAACTTAAATGATAACATGCTTCACGAAATGTATTAAAAACAGTACCATGAACAGTACGCAAATCCTCAAAAGACTTTGCACCTTTTACATGCAAAAGTAACAACCTGAGAAAAAATAATTCGCAAAATGAACTGACTTTATACATTCGAACAACCACCTTATCACTACCTCTTTGTTTTACTTTCCACATGCAATTTTTACCAAAAACAAAGTGATATGGAATTTCCACATAAGAATACTGACGTGCTTCATTATTTTCAGCATTTATAAACAGCATTAAACCAAGCGGTTAGGTGAGTGTCACGCTGTGCTGCACGATCTATAGCTACTTGTTCTTCTCCTTCGTTAAAATATACTCTCTGATTATCAGGAAGGTGGATTTGAAGGCGGATAACAGTATGTGACATATCACTTATGGAATACTCATATATTCGCCAAAGAGCCTCTGGGGCGGAAACAAAGCGACAGTCTAAATATGTGTTAATTTCATCATGGTCTACACTTTCATTAATTACCACATTCGCACAATCATGCCCCTTATAGACATATTTGTATAAATACTTCACTGACTTAATAGACATGCAAGCTTCAACATTAATGTGGGCTTGGTATTTTTTTGATAACCAGGGGTTATAGGGTACGACCCATCGATTATCAACTTGGTTATCTTTTATAATGACTACTCTACCATTATCTAAACGCCTGTAGTTAGGATAACCATTGAAAATTGCAACAGTGCAAGGATTAAACTCTTTAGGAAATTTTTTGTGCAAACTCCATCTTTCATGCAAGAAGAATTGGGATTTAAAATCCCACATGGTCCATGAATCATACATGTTTTTACAATTTCAAAAAGTTCAGGATCAACAGTTTGATCTGGAGTTTCAGCTGATATTAAACTATCAATATCCTCTGCTGTTTCTAGCTTATCATCGTTTACAAAGTGTAATAAAATATGCACATGTGGCAAACCACGTTTTTGAAACTCAATAACCTGTACATGACTTACAACTTTGCCTAAGACTCTATGTTTAAAAAAATCACCTAAGAAGCATTTAAGTTTCATTTTAAATACGCGACAAACTAAATCAGGCCTGTCAGTTGCGCTCTCACCTGGATTTAAGTTTTCTGTAATTTCTCTCCATTTCGAATTACAGGTAAAAGTAATAAAAAGATCTAGTTTACCATATTTCTTTATAATTGCCATTGCATCTTCAAAATTTTCATTTAAAGCTCTTGGACTTCCAACATATGAGGATGGTAGTATAACAACACGACCCGGTCTTACATTAAGGTTATTTGCAACATTATTTACATACTAATGTAATGTATCGTATTGTTTACTTCTATGTTTGTTTTGGTTATTTCTGATAAAAGCAAGGCGCTGTCCTTCAATCTTGACATATACATCAACAGCATACTGTTGAAAAAGTTTCTTACCATAAAATATAGGACTGAACGTTTGTCTAATAGAAAGCCTATAATTGTAGTACTGAGATAAAGTAACACGATTTCGAACACGTGTTGCTCGGTCAGGATTGTGCTCTAGTTGATCATGCCATCCTGCATCACCTCTTGGAAAAAATATTGGATATATCATTAGATCTAGATTTGCAGACATACTTGAAATTGTTTTTAAGGGTTGACCTCGAGGATAAATAACAACTTCTCTAGATGGAGGTGGAGCACCATCATTTCCTACAAACACAATGGCAACCTCTTCATGTGATGGAAGATTGTATCAACGTCTATCACAACCCTCAAGCAACGACATTTTGACAACAGAAATCGGTCGACCTTCTATAGCAGCTTGACGAATTTCTGCATCTTCAACTTCTGCCATGTTTTTAAATGCAAGCGCATATGGGTTCTCCTGATTACTTATAGTCTGCAAAAGTTCCATTAACTCACGTATGCAACAATCATTTTGCTTCATTCGAAAGTTTAAAGCAGTATTAGGATCATAAACATATAATTGACAATAAGCAGGTGGATCCCCTTGCTGATGTCTTAGATTACCAATACGATGCATAATTTGCCCACTAATTCTAAAACAGGGTGGACCACGATTTGACGGAGGATCTATTGTGGCTATGAATGAAGCAAAAGATAGACAGGCATTATAATTTCGTATATGCTTGAAAATATTTTGATTCAAAGCACGATCAACATGGTTGCCTGTCATTAAATCAACCATCAGCGGTGGATAAGGTGAAAGTGGAGGTAAGACAACCTTTTCTGAATGGCAGCACAAAAAATGTGTTTCATTTAAAAATTTTATAGCACCACAACACTGACAATTATGGTTCATTTCTCCTAGGTAATTACTCTATATAAAAACATTATTTCTTGCTATGCAATGCATTCCACGCCTAAATAATACTCGTCGAGCCTCATTTCTTTCATTTTGGTGACGATTAACTTCTTCACGTCTAGCCTCATTCCTTTCATTTTGGCGACGATTAACTTCTTCACGTCTAGCCTCATTCCTTTCATTTTGGCGACGATTAACTTCTTCACGTCTAGCCTCATTCCTTTCATTTTGGCGACGATTAACTTCTTCACGTCTAGCCTCATTCCTTTCATTTTGGCGACGATTAACTCCTTCACGTTTAGCCTCATTCCTTTCATTTTCGCGACGATTAATTTCTTCTCGCCTAGCCTCATTTCTTTCATTTTGGCGACGATTAATTGCTTCTCGTCTGGCCTCATTTCTCTCATTTTGGCAACGATTAATTTCTTCTCGTCTGGCCTCATTTCTCTCATTTTGACAATTTCTTCTATTTTCAGCTCTTAAGTTACTTGACATAATTGAGAAATTATTTATGTTTGATAAAACTTTATCTTAATAATTTTTTGCTATACTAATCTAAAATGAACAAAAACAATAAAGTGCTATTTATCAGTTTAAACCTATGAAACTATGTGTATAGCGTCTAATAAAATTTGTGAACAAAAGATATAACTAAACTGGTTTGAAACAGAGAAAAAGCCAGAAGTATCTCGTAATAACATACTATATTGTAAGTAATAAAACAGTATTTTTTGACACAAATAAAAAATTTTATTATTTTAAAAGTCATATTAATGGTAATATTGAAAAGCAAAATTAGTTACACATTTTTAAATGACATGCCAACAATTGCAAACATGTTGCATCATATAGACTACATGTGGCTGACAACTGATTTTAAATACTATTTTATAATATATCTAAAGAGAATAATGTAAAGAGATTAATATGTGTATAGTGCATATATTAGACATATTAAACAGATATCATAGAAAAAGAAAAACTTTAAGTATATTTACCCAATCTTTCAAAAACTATATAACACTTAACAAATAAAAGTTAATACAAAAGAAAATTTAGTATTATTAAAATTAAAAATGAGGATAAAAATATGTAAAAACGTAAATTAATAAAAAAACTTATAGACAAATTATTAAAAACTTTTATAACATAATTCTAACATTATAACATAAAACAGAGTTCTTTGTTAGTTTAGGATTTAAAAACAAAATTAAAAATCAAAAAAAAAAAAAAAAATAGTAAAAGTATATAAATTAAAATAATAAAAAATTGCGAAATTAAAAAAAACATTTTTTTTAAAATTCAATTTTCTTTATAAATAAAAAAGAAGATAATTCTACCAGTAGTTTAAAAAAGCTACTGGTAGAAATTAAAAGAGTTAAACCGCTTTCCAGCACCCCTCCTTCTACAAGTGGTGTCATATGGGGCTTGTCTCCTCCATCTAAAGGAGGGATCATCTCCCCCATATTGACTCCACCGGTAAAAAGCTCTTGAAGATATTGGACCTGGGTGCTGGGAGCGATATTGCAGGAAATATTGATGCGATGCTAAAAAACAAAAACAAAAAAAGAAATAAATTTGAATACAATACTGCACAAAACAACCAATAAAAATATTATCTAAAACTATTAAGACTTCAAAAAAAAAAAGTTATGACAAAAAAAATAAATAAATAAAGTAATGTAAAAATAAGGATATGCAATGCTTAAATTTCATATATACCTACACAAATACACATAACACCCACAAAACTGCATAAGTATGCAAAACAGATTACCTGATGGTCCTGCAGATATTGTTGCTATTATGGAAATAAATAAAAAAGTATATGAACTAACACATATATTAAACAATTATGTAATTGCATACAAACATGAAAAAAGTAATGTTTAGGTTTCAATACACATAACACTGCATAAATACGGAAAAACTGCATAAGTATGGAAAACACATTACCTGGTGGTACTGCAGTTGATACTGTTGCTATTGCAGAAATAAATAAAAAAGTATATAAACAAACACATGTATTAAACAGTTATGTAATTGCATACAAACATGAAAAAAGTAATGTTTAGGTTTCAATACACATAACACTGCATAAATACGGAAAAACTGCATAAGTATGGAAAACACATTACCTGGTGGTACTGCAGTTGATACTGTTGCTATGGCAGAAATAAATAAAAAAGTATATAAACAAACACATATATTAAACAGTTATGTAATTGCATACAAACACGAAAAAAGTAATGTTTAAGTTCCAATACACATAACACTCATAAAACTGCATAAGCATGCAAAACACATTTAAAAAAATTTAACACATTTAAAAAAATTTAAGTTTCAATACACATAAAACTCATAAAACTGCATAAGTATGCTAAACAGATTACCTGATATTATTGCTTGAGGTGTTAATGTATAGACAAAAAAATAAAGAAATAAAGTGATGTGCAAAATAAGATATGCAATCTTTAAGTTTTACATTAAATTACATCATTACCTGATGGTACTGCAGATGATATTGATGCTACTGTGGAAGTAAAAAAAAAAAAGTGTATAAAGTAACATATGTGAAACATTTATGTAATCAGGCCTTGCGATAAAGCGTCGGGCGATGTGAATTTTACGTCGTCCAAGAGCGATTTTGCGTGTAGCTAGGGCTATTTGCGTCGAGCAAAAAATTTTTTGTTTGAGTATATTTAAAGATATTTTTGAGCGGAATTTTAATGAAGTAATTTACAATTATTTTAACATTTAATAAAGTATTTTAAAAACCGCACGCAGTTGAAATAAAAGTTTGAATTAAAAAAAAAATTAAATATGCTCATTATTTACAAGTAAAAAAAATTCAGATTAAAAAAAAAGTTTAAATCTTTTAAGCTAACATTTTAATAAAATTATTCACCAATAGCAAAGTTGTCGATAAAATTGAACAAAAATACTTTCTTTTAGTTTTAGATTTTAAACTTAAATAATTATTTTACGGGGGTTTGTTAGGTTTTAAAATAAAAGATTTAAAAATATTCCTTAACTGTTAGACGTATTTAAAGTATTTAAGAGTAATTTCGAGGTAACATTTTAAAAATTGGTGAGCGCAAATAAAAAAAAAAGGACTAATATTAAAACGTATTCTACTTGATTCAATAAAAAAGTACAGTAATTAAAATTTTTGTAAAAAGTAACTCAAAAAAATTACTTAAATAATAACGATCGCTTTTATGTTAAAAGTTACCGAAACTCAACGCAGCGTGCTTAAGAACAGCTGCTGAAAAATAAAACGTCAATAGTTTTTCGAATAATTTTTAATAATAATTTTTAAGCATACTTTTTTCGCTGAAATATTTCTTTTATACCTATAAGATTTTTATTCTAACATTTTATTTTATATTACTTGAAATAAAGTTCCTTGTTAACATTAAAAATCTATTCCAAACGTTTGTTTAAGTTTTTTATTAATACGAGTGATTGTGCTTATCAACCGCTTTATGAAAATAAATAAAAATAAATAAATATTATATAAAATCCCTTGTAAAAATATTAGCTATTGCACAGTTTTTAATCGTACAATATTAAAATTTCCAGTTTATTACTCGCTGACTTTTTAAAAAGAAAAAATAATTATTTAAAAACTTTAAACTACATATTTTAGAAAAAAAAATCAAATATTAGCATATTTTATAATCTTTTTTAAATTTAAGTTATAATGTTTTTTATTCGTTTAGTATAGACAAAACGTGACTAACGTCGAGAAAATAAACAAATGTTTTTACATTTTAAAAAACGAAACATTCTAAAATATTTTTAAATGATAACATTTCTACATAAACGATTTAAAGTAGTTTTGCGGTAATTAAGTAAATTGGTGCAGTTAATGTCGATAAATATGAAAAGCAAATAAAAAGAATTTAATGACGTCAAAAATCACGTCGTGCCTATGCGTCGCGCAGTTCTTATTCATCTCAAGGCCTGTGTAATTGATAACAAACATGAAAAAAGTAATGTTTAATTTCAATACCCATAACACTCATAAAACTGCCTAAGTATGCAAAACACATTACCTGATGGTACTGCAGATGATATTGATGCTATTGTAAAGGTAAAAAAAAAAAAAAGTGTATAAAGTAACATATGTTAAACATTTATGTAATTGCATGAAAACAGTAATGCCTAAGTTTCAATACACATAAAACCCATAAAACTGCATAAGTATGCTAAACAGATTACCTGATATTATTGCTTGAGGTGCTAATGTAGAGACAAAAAAATAAATAAATAAAGTAATCTGTAAATTAACATATGCTATCTTTAAGTTTTAATACACATAACACTCATAAAACTGCATAAGTATGCAAAACACATTACCTGATGGCACTGCAGATGATATTGATGCTATTGTGAAGGTAAAAAAAAAAAAAAAAAAAAGTGTTTTAAGTAACATATTTTAAACATTTATGTAATTGATAAAAAATATGAAAAAAGTAATGTTTAAGTTTCAATACACATAAAACCCATAAAACTGCATAAGTATGCAAAACACATTACTTGATGGTACAGCAGATGATATTGATGCTATTGTGAAAGTAAAAAAAATAAAGTGTATAAAATAACATATGTTAAACATTTATGTAATTGATAACAAACATGAAAAAAGTAATGTTCAATTTCAATACACATAAAACCCATAAAACTGCATAAGTATGCAAAACACATTACCTGATGGCACTGCAGATGATATTGATGCTATTGTGAAAGTAAAAAAAAAAAAAAAGTGTATAAAGTATCATATGTTAAACATTTATGAAACTGCATGAAAACATGAAAAAAAAAAAATAAGTTTCAATACACATAAAACTCATAAAACTGCATAAGTATGATAAACAGATTACCTGATATTATTGCTTGAGGTGTTAATGTATAGACAAAAAATAAATAAATAAAGTGATGTGCAAAATAAGATATGCAATCTTTAAGTTTTTCATTAAATTACATCATTACCTGATGGTACTGCAGATGATATTGATGCTACTGTAAAAGTAAAAAAAAAAAAAAGTGTATATAGTAACATATGTTAAACATTTATGTAATTGATAACAAACATGAAAAAGTAATGCTAAATTTCAATACACATAACACTCATAAAACTGCATAAGTATGCAAAACACATTACCTGATGGTACTGCAGATGATATTGATGCTATTGTAAAAGTAAAAAAAAAAAGTGTATAAATTAACATATGTTAAACATTTATATAATTGCATGAAAACAGTAATGATTAAGTTTAAATACACATAAAACCCATAAAATTGCATAAGTATGCTAAACAGATTACCTGATACTATTGCTTGAGGTGCTAATGTAGAGACAAAAAAATAAATAAATAAAGTAATCTGTAAATTAACATATGCTATCTTTAAGTTTTAACACACATAACACTCTTAAAACTGCATAATAATGCAAAACACATTACCTGATGGTACTGCAGATGACGCTATAGTGGAGGTAAAAAATATATTTACATAAACTAACATATACTAATCAATTAAACAGTTTATTTTAGAGTGATAAAACCGCACACAAACATCAAAAAATGTGTGTTTAAAATAAACAAAAAGAAACATAAGTGTATATTGCTTACCAATTGAATTTTCTAAATTTTCTAAATAGAATAAAAAAAAACTCATTAACATTAGGAAAGAAACAAACAATGTTAGTTTCTTTTCTAATGTTAATGAGTTTTTGACAAATATAAATAATAAAGTTGACAAATATTCTGCATGTTAAACATGCAGAATATTTGTCAACTTTAGGAAATCTATAAATATAGTTGGAACAAAACAAAAGGCAAAAATAACAATCACAAAACAAAACAAACCAAAAAAGAAAAAAGCGACAAAAAAAAATACAAAATAAACAAAAGAAACAATCCACAAGAACAATATAGTAACTTACTAAGTTGTTGAAATATAAGCCCTATAAAAAAAATGCTAAAATTTGTATCAAAAAAGCTAAAAGACCATAGAATACACCTTTTTTTTGAAAGTAAAATGCTATATCTTTATCTATAATACACAAATGTAATATAATCAAATTCTGTTTACCCATTGAATGTTCTAATTTTTCTAAATAAAATGAAAAACTTATAAACATTAAAATAAATTAACTTGCCAAATATAGAATAACTTTATGTTAAATAAATATGTAATAAAAAAAATAAAGAGCATGACAACAACAATAACAAATTGCTTACTTAGATTCTCAACAGAATCTTCTAATTTTTCTAAATAAAATAAATTTAAAAGTTACAAAAGTCACTTGCTGACTTACTAACTGTCACAACTGACAAAAGTCAGTTGCTAAATAGCTTTAAAAAAACTAAAAAAGCATAAATGTATTTGCACACAAAAAAAACAAAAAACAACAACAAAATTCCTCACTTAGCTTGTCCATTATTTCTGCTAAACATTAAAAAAAAGTTATAATTAACAAATTGCTGAAATTGGTGAAATATATATCTTTGTAACGTATCCTTCTCATACAAAATTAGCTTACTTGGCAAGACCTCTTCGGCTCTGATCTCTTGAACATCTAATATATATATATATATAGACAAAATTAATTTTCAAAATATTTACTTTTTCAATTAAACATATAAGATTTGTCTTAAATTATAAAACTGTTGCACAGTTTTATAATTTAACACATTCAGTAAATGACAAAAAGTTTCATTTTACGTAAAAGTTTAGTAGTTAGAAGACTTAAAAGTCAATTTTAGCTTAAACACGTTTTATAAAATTATCGCTTAAAAAACCTTATACGCGTTTTTAAGGTTCACTGCTTTACAAAAACATCAATCAAAATGGCGGAATAAACAAATTTTGGGTCCACCCTTTCAAAGTTCTAAAAAATAATTTATATATTTTTTAATTTTAGTTAAATTTTAAGGCGGTGTACTTGATTCACGGGGTTAGGGGAGGGCGGCATATCTTAGTTGATTTTAAATTAAATCATCGTTTTATTCACACCGTAAATCAAGTACAGCTCCGCCACTTTTAGAACGTATGTAACTGCTACTATATATAGTATATATAAATGGCTTACTTCGAAAAAATGCAGAAACTTCTTCGTCGCCTAAAGATATACAAAATTATCTCAATGTAATTTCTTAATAAAATAATAAGCTAAATATCTCAGTATTATTGACGTATCATCTCTTTTTATCTCTTTAATTAATTAATGTTATACAAAACTAAAAGAATACCTTCTGTATCTTGGCTGCTCATTTCTAAAAAATAATCTTAATGTTTATTCTTGGGTCAAAAACATATTAACTTTAAACATATTAACATGGTAATTATAAAATAAGTTTAATTTTTTAAATGAAGATTACAATAATTAAACTTGTAGTTACAACTTACTTGTCGTCCCTTGCTTTGCAATTGTTATAATCGATATGAAGACCACATGGCCGAGTTTTATTGGTTTTAGAGTACAGTTGGCGCACAAATCATAATACAAAAATCAGATGGTTTTGAATCTATTAATTAAGCTGTTTTTATTAACGGATTTGGTGGATTTAATTAGATAACCACAAAGTAGTTTTACAGTGGTTTAAAAGTTGGCGTACGTTTCGTAATACAAAAATCATTTAATATTTGTTTATATCCTAATATTCGAGCATTTCTATTAGCGGATTAGGCGAAATTTTGTGGGTTTTCTGTTTGTCACCTTCTGGAGTAAAAAAGAAATTGTAATCTGGTTTCAGATTACAATTTCTTTTTTCATATCTTTTCGTACTTTTTAGGACTCTTGACCAGTTAGTTTTAATAAAAATTTCAGATTGCATGTAAAACCTTTTTTTTATATATATAAGAAAGAAATTTATCTCTTTAATGAGTGTTGAACTCGCAGTTTTAACTAATTACCAAAAACATAAGTATCTCTATCATGATATATGCGCAACAAATTTCCAACAGCGTTTTTATGTTTTTAAAAATTTTTAAAAACGTTTTAAAAAATTCTATCCGTTTGGTTTGTTATAGTATATTATATCTTTATTTTCATGTAATGCGTATAACATCTATATGCATTTAAACTTGTTTTTCTTTGTTTTCTAGAAAACTGGATAGGATTTAAAAAAAAATTGTGTAAGCAAAAGGTTTTGAACCGAAGCGAAGCACTTCAATCGCTGTGGAATGTATCATCTTTTTACACTATTTAATAAACAGAAAACTTATTAAACTTTAAAAAACAACATTTAATGCTTTAAAATAAAGAGAGATTGTCGCAATGAAATTATTAAGTAAAAATAAATCGGTAGAATTTGATGTCATCTACTTTATAATTATACTGATTGTTGAAGAACCTAAAGTTTAAATATTTAGATATTTGTATAGGCTTTCGTTCACATTAATAAAATAGAAATCATTACGGATTGTGGTTCCGAAAAAAAAAGTTAATACACTACCATCTATAATTATTGGAAGGGTCATATTTTCTAATATCAAAGATATCAAAGTTTGGCGAAAAAGTGAGAACATTGTCTACCTGAATTATATGTTATCTTCCTATTTATTCGGTTTACAAATAAAACTTCCCTGATTAGTTTATAATTTATTTAAAACCCTGATTAGCTTTTAATTTATTTGCCTATTAATCACCCTTAGCAATAATAACCGCCAGAAATATATTCTTAGCATTCTACTAAACGACTTATCTAATTAGTCTATTTTGTTACTAAGTTTTTTCAACAAAAAAAATACACATGTATTAAATGTATATCAATTTATTTATCTATTTAATTTAATATATATATAATATATAATTTAATATATATAATTTAATCTAATTAATATAATTGAAATACTACTAATCAATTTACTGATATTTTTTCTATAGCATTGTTAAAAATGGTCATATTCTGAAAGGTAAAGAAATTTATTGAAAAGAAAGTTGCACAAAAGAAAAAAAAAACTAAATAAAAGTTATTCGTTTCAAAAAACGTTTTACGAAGAGTTTTTCCAAACAATTTTATTTTTAATTGGGTTTTTTTTGAATTACGTCATAAGCATATTAAGGCGTTTTAAAAAACAGTTGCTGCATATATTTATAGTAAAAAAGTTAATGTAGCAAAATAAACTTTTAATTGTCAAAAGAAAGTTTTAAAGTTTTATCTAGCTACAGGCTTTTTTTTAGCCTCCACAGCAGCATCTAATGAAGTAGCAGGGCTGTCTTGTTAAGTTTTTTCTTTATTAAGTTTCAGACAACTTTTTTTTCAGACCATCCGCAGCTTATTAGGACTAATTACATTCGCACATTAATAACATAAGTGTCTCAATTATCATAGATACGCAACATATTTTTTCTCTTAGTGATGTTTTTTTTTTTTTAATGTTTTATGAAGTTTTAGCATTCTTAAAATCTTTTCTTTTGTGAGTGCATAATATCTTTACGTTACATATGTTTGTATATAATCTTTATAAAACTTCAAAAGTATTTTGTATTTTAAAATAATTAAAAAAATTAAAAAAAATAGCCACCTTTGGTAGGAGTCGAACCTCTAGTTCCTTGTTCAGAAGATCGCCGCCCTATCCACTCATGCTACGCCGGCATATCATCAAGTGTAGATTTTATAAAAATGTAGTAATTTTTTTGAGGAAAAAAATGTTTGATCAAAATTTAGGAGAGGTTGACGCAATGTAATTTTCAAGTAAAAATCAAACTGTAAAACGTGATACATGTTTCAGTATGTTTTAACATATGCTTTAACATTACATAAGTTAAAGTTTACGTACGTTAGATGTTCGCTCACGTTTTCTTATAGCGCTGCGACTCTTTCTTGCCAATACCTCGGTTGCAATGGCTGCCAAGGGTTTCGTGTCAAATACGCTCCAAGGGACACTACTATTAAAACTATTAAGTTCGGCAATATTATATAGTTATGAAAAAATGAAAAAATAAAAACATAAAAATATTTTATATATATATATATATATATATATATATATATATATATATATATATATATATATATATATATATATATATATATATATATATATATATATATATATATATATATATATATATATATATATATATATATATATATATATATATGTATATATATATATATATATATATATATATATATATATATATACATATATATATATATACATATATATAGTTTTAGTTTATTAGTGTATGACGTCGTTAAAATTATTCACAAAGTACAACAATATAAAAAGTTCGATTGAACTTTTATAAAAGTTCAATCTAAGAAGAAGACATAAAACTTTTATAAAAGTTCAAAAGAAGAAGACATAAAATAGCCTTATCACTGAGCCCCAATAGTAACGCAAATAAATATCCGTAATATATATTAATCCATAATATCATGGCCTACTTAAATTACACGGCCTGATTTGTTGCATTTTCCGTAAAAAATTAAGAGGCCAGTTTTTTTACGGCTCAAGTATAAAAACTTAATTTTTGTTATGGCTAAGAGTCTTGTTTGCACCATAATTGTTTCATTTTTATTTTATTAAAATGGTTTAATAATAGTTAGATTTTCTTTGAGTACTTACATTAATTTGTTGCTAGATTTTCTGTTAATTGATTGCCTGCTTCAGTTTATTCCAACAACACAGAATACTGAAATAGGCTTCCAGATAACTATATCAACCCATACCAACATGCTACTAAAAATAATCTCTCATGTTGCTTATATTGCCTAAAACTCTCCATTGAGCAAAAAAGAGGTTTGTATTTTTTATAATTGAAATAAAAAGAAGAAATACATTTTTGCTAGAAATTTTTATTTTGTCTTTTTTGGAATTCTTTTACTTTATCTTTTTTAAATGAATATGTAATTTTTCTTTGCAAAATACTATAAAAAAAAATATTCTTTATATTAATTTGCAATACAATACGAGATCTATATTTGATTCCCATTTTTGGTGGTTTTTATTTGTAAAATTGCTAGATTAAATCTTTAAAATTTGTTTTGCAAACTTTTAATAAAAAAAAAATGACTGCAATGTTTTATTAGAATAAGAGAAATAACATAAAATACTAAAAAGATGACAAATAAAATTAGACAGAGGTTGAATTGAGTAAATAGGTTCTTCTCTTTTTAAAGTAATGTTTATTGATCATAAGTTTAACATCAAAATCTTTTTGTTAATTTTTACCATTATTACTTGCTTTAGTATATATATTTGTGCTATCTTCAGAAAGCTGACAGTAGTATTTATGTAGACAACTAAGCAATATCTTTTTGTTAATTCTTACCATTTTTACTTGCTTTAGTATATATATTTGTGCTATCTTCAGAAAGCTGACAGTAGTATTTATGTAGATAACTAAGCAATATCTTGCATAATATTTTTTAAGGATTATCAAAATTCTGTTAAATATTTTCTGGGAAAATCTGCCAAAATCTTTATACTTATGCACATTTCTAAAAGGCTCACTAAAAGTCTACTATTGGGCAATTAACTATACTTAATAAAACCAAGCTCCAAAGGATCTTTTTGTAAATTAACTATAAACAAATGTAAAGCCTTCTTCAAGGAAATCATGCATAAGAAATACAATTGCGTGTAGTGTTGTAATTAGAGCACAAGAAGTTTGTTTGGTTAATGTCGGGTATTTATCAAATTTTATTTTAATCAAATTTCAGTACAATTTGCAATTTCTCTAAAAAGTGTGAGTTTGTTATCACCTTTTAAAGCAGCATTGCTGAGTTTGATTAGATGAATTAAGTTTCTGCTTTAACTTAGGTATGATAAATAACTTATAAAACAATTATAATTGTGCTGCGTTATTTCTTTCAGAAAAATAACTCTAAATTAGCAGTTGTAGCTGCAGTTGTTTTGTCAAATATTGTGGATGTTGACAACTTGTTTGTTGTTACCAAAATATGTGATTTGATAATTAATTTTTCTTGCTTTTTCTTGCTTGTTTAATAAGTGATCTTTTAATTAACTTTAAGAAATATATTTCCTGCAATGTAATCAGCAGTAACTTCAACAAAAAGAAAAAAACAAAAACCGAGTTTATCAAATAACAAGTATATTTTAAACACTCTTTTTTTAAACTAAATGATAAATTAATAATTTTCCATCTCCATTATATGCTTTATGAAACTGTAAAAATGCATTAATATTTGTAAAATGGTTATTGGTAACAATAGTTCTTATCTTATATTCAGATTGGTGCATTGAGGTAATATACTCATCAATTTCTTTTTTCAAACATAAACCTGTTATGTAAACTTTAGGTTATGATTTCAAAACATAAGAATTAATTTTTGAAGCCCTACAATCATAAAAAACAAAAACAAATTCTTTATAAAGATTGTTTTCTCAATCTTCATTAAAATGTTTTTGGGCTGCTTTTTGAAAGTACACCTTACCCACAAGAAGCAAATAATCTCTTAATACCAAATTTTTGTCAATGATTTTTCTAATATATTATAGTTTTTCAATTTGTATTTTTTACCACTGCGAAACCATTTAAATAAAGAAGAATGATAACCATTCATTTGGAAATGGAAAAAATTAGAATTTTATTAACAGCCATTGACTCCAAAACAGTTGGTATGCCTGATATTTCTTGGCTAATGTAAATAAATAGCCTGACTTGTTACATTTTAATTGCTTTATGTTTGAGACATGCAGCATAATAAAGTATTTACATTGCAAAACCTTGTTTTGCAGTGTAAATAATTTAAAGAAAAGTTTATGTTTTCTACTTAATAATTGCAATTATAATAAATACAAAATTACAAACCTTTAAAATTATTTCCAATGGATAGTTGTGAATAGTTTTAGCAATATGTAAGATTATTTTTAGTAGCATGTTAATATGTGTTGATGTAGCTATCTGAAAGCCTATTTCAGGCTTCTGGTATTCTTCAGGTATTCTTTGTTATTGGAATAAACTGAAACAGGCAATCAGTTAACAGAAAATCTAGCACAAAATAATTTAAGTAATCAAAGAAAATCTAACTAATATTAAACCATTTTAATAAAATAAAAATAAAACAATTATAGTGCAAACAAGACTCTTAACCATAACAAAATTTAAGTTTTTATACTTAAGCCGTAAAAAAAACTGGCCTCCTAATTTTTTACGGAAAATGCAACAAATCAGGCCGTGTAATTTAAGTAGGCCATGGTAATATATAAGCAAAAGCATTTAGAAAAAAAATTGTTGCATTAGCAACAATTTTTTTACAAGCAAAAGCAATTTTTTTACAAGCAAAAGCATTTAGAAAAAAAAGAAATAATTAAAATAGTAATAAAAATGACAAAAATTTTATGTTTTTGGTTATAAATTGGATGTGATTCGATATACATATTTGTATATATTATTTTCTTTCAAAATAATTCAAAATTTGAATAAAAATTCTGTTCCAATATTATAAAATATATCAAGAATATTGTAGGTAACTTTAAGAGAATATATATATTTTCAATGAAAGTATGATAAAGACATTGAAATTCTTAGTATTGTTAAATGGTCTAGATTTTTAAATTTTTTGTTCTATTTTAGTTTAATAAATTTTAAAACTTTAAAAGTGACATTATACTTTTGAGTTACAAAGTTATTTTCTGAGAACTTGATTGGGTATTTATAGCTTGCTTCTCTAAAATCAGGATAGAATATTGCTGGAGACAGTCCATGTTTTATTTGATATATGAACTGTATGACGAAGTCATACAGTTCATATATCAAACAAATTTAATGCATTTAGTTTACGTAGAAGTGGCTCACAAGGCACAGTTCTTTATACAAATACAATTCTACATGCATGTTTTTGTTTAGTATAAATTTTCTTTAACTTAGCGTAGCTGTTGCTTGCCCATAAAATATTGCCGTAAGCTAGATAGCTG
Source organism: Hydra vulgaris (assembly GCF_022113875.1). NCBI lineage: Eukaryota > Metazoa > Cnidaria > Hydrozoa > Anthoathecata > Hydridae > Hydra > Hydra vulgaris. The sequence continues at coordinate 32,184,154 of NC_061157.1, forward strand.
TATATGAAGGAAAAATATAAAGGTTTTAGAGATCTTATATCCAAAAATGGTTTTGCTTTATACATCATTGCAATATTTATTGAAAATTTTCTTTCAAGAGTGTTTATATTAGGGCTGTACCAGATTTCGGCTCCGGCTCCTGCTCCGGCCGAAATCCGGCCATTTTTACAAATCCGGCCCAAATCCGGCTCCGGCAAAAATTTAGCAAATCCGGCATAATTTTAGCCGGAGTTTTGAATTTCGTCAAATATTTATTTCATTTTTTTGCCCGTGTTTACATGTATACCAAATATTTTATTTATAAAAATCAATGAAGTTAACGTACGTACGATAAAAGTTTCACGTTTGCTCACGTTTTCTTATAAAGCAAAGGTGAGATTCTTTCTTGCCAATACCTCGGTTGCAATGGCTGCCAAGGGTTTCTTGTCAAACACGCTCCAAGGGACACTACTACTACTACTACTACTACTACTACTACTACTACTACTACTACTACTACTACTACTACTACTACTACTACTACTACTACTACTACTACTACTACTATTAAAACTATTAAGCTCGGCAATATTATATAGAGGTTATATATATATATATATATATATATATATATATATATATATATATATATATATATATATATATATATATATATATATATATATATATTTATATTATATATATATATATATATATATATATATATTATATATATATATATATATATATATATATATATTTATATATATATATCTATATATATATACATATATATATATATATATATATATATATATATATATATATATATATATATATATATATATATATATATATATATATATATATATATATATATATATATATATATATATATATATATATATACTAGCTGAATCGACCCGTAAAAATACGGGTCTTTGTAAGTCTATTCCACACAAACCTTTTCCCTTATTTTCTTAATTTAGCAGTCCATATCGGTAAATACAGGTCTTTTCTTCTACTTCTATATTTATTTATTTCACGCCAATCATTTCTTTGCTTGTTTTTTATTTACTTCTATATTTTTAAGTAAACAGTGGAAAAAAATTTGCAAACTTTTTCCGCATACATTTATAGCTTATTAAACCCCGTTTAATTATTTTTTTAAAAAAATTCTGAACTAAACTACTTCCTACTTTTAGACCAGCCATGGACCATGGTTTATGGTCGCGTTCTAGCCATTTTTAATTGTTACTATTTTCTATATTTATTATTATTATATGCTTAGTTTTGAATAATAACGGTCTTTTATAGTTACCTTTGTATTAGACGAAAACGGTAATGCAATTCTTTAGAACGTTAGTCGCTTAAAGCGTCAAAAGTCATGCAAAAAAATAAATCATAAATTTTGTGGTTTAAAAGTTGAAAAACTAATAAAAATATAACAAAAAGTTTGGTAATTTTAAAACGTTGTTATTTAGCTCTTACTTTTGGTATTTACTTTGTTTTCATTTTACATTTTTAAAAAAATGTTAAAGCGCCTAACTGTTGAAACGCAACAGAAAAAAAAAAAATGTTGAAACGCCTATGCATAACTTTGAAAGCTAACAAGTTAAGTGCGCAGTCATCAGAGTCGCTGTGCAAGGCTTCAAATTTGCGCCTAAAAAATCTAAATACATTTTTTTAAATTTTTTTAATCTGGCTATATTTATAGCAAAAAATTAAACATAACGAAAAACTTTTTAATTGCTTTTTTTTCCCTGCCTCGACTGCAATACCATGTGGAGTAGCAGGACAGTTTTATCAAATTTTTTCCTTATTAGGTTTTAAGACTTTTTTTTTTAAGACTATCCGTAGCTTAGTCGGACCAATTATGTGAGAACAGTATCAAAATCGTGACACACACGCAACAAATTTTCGCCGCGTTTATTGGTGTTTTGAGAAATCCAAAAAATTCATAAAGTTTAAAAAGAAAAAACGGTTTAAGTGTATAACATTTAACTTGTTTTACTTCACAAATGTTTTGTAATTTAAAGATTCTAAGAAAAAATTGCTAGTGGTAAATTTGAACCACGACTATTACGTTCAAAAGCTTAGCTCGCTAACCACTCGGCCATACTGACACATCGAATATCGAAATTTTAAAAATATACAAAAATTGTTTTTAACGGAATTGCTGTAGATCAAAAATTAAGGAAAGGTTGACGCAAAGCAATTTTTAAGTCAAAGTCAAATTATAAAACTTGAAAAATGTTTTAGTATGTTTTATTATTACTTAATTTGAAGTTTACGTACGTTTGATATGTGCATACACGTTTTCTTATAAAAGAAAGTGCTGCGATTCTTTCAACTAACACTACTATTAAGTTCGGAATTATTATATAGAAGATAGATAGATTATAAAACAGTTTTTCACTTAAAAGGACAAACTCTATACCACATTAACCTTATCTCTATTTCTCCCTCTAATATTTTTTAGTGAACAATAGATTATGTGCTAGAAAAAGAAAAAAAAATCACATATGCACCTTTTCCGTATATTTATATTTAGAGCTTAACATGAAGAAGGTAAATCATTTAGTTCAAGACAACCTGCCCAAACCCAAATCCTCTGTTGATTTATGCACACTCACTGTGGTTAGGCCTGTAAAATAAGTAGCTAGGCAAGTAAAATAAATTAATTTGATCTGTTTTTCTGCATAAAACAAAAGCAAAAAATGTAAAGTACCTGATATAAGGAACTGTAATTTTGGATTTAGTTAATTCAATACAAAGTGATAGGAAACTGAAAAATAAGGTAACAACGTGAAAATTATTCAAATACTAATTTACAACAATTTGTATTGCGTTTTATTAAAATAGCTTTATTAAATGGTATGAAGATTGACGATTCTTTGCCTTTAGAAAATGATTAACGATTTGAAAGACTTTTAAATTGATTATAAAAGCATTATCTAAAAATGAAATAAAATCATTATTGATAATACTGAACGCACATTTATTTGTTTTATGTTAATTCATTTGAAAAATGAAAAATACGAAACGAAATTTAATAATGTTAAATAAATATTAGACACTTACTTTGTGAGAGTGCTTTTGTAAAAGTCTCTAATATTTGGTTGGAAGGCTGGAAATACTCTTTTTTTTGAAAAAATTCAGTTTTATCAGCATTGCTAAAGATAAAAATTTTTACTGACACAAAAAAATTAGGCATTTTTTTTATAAAATATTTCTTGGCTTTTAGTGAATGATTAGAAGTAAGTTTCAGTAATGAAGCTACCCAATAATCATTTTTAACGATAGACACCAACGTGAAGGTAAGCCAAGCTGTCTATCAACACAAAACATTACAACAGCATTACAGGATGACAAACAATAACACCAGTAGTGTAGGCAGGATTTTTGTTGTTTCAGATATATATTTAGAAGCTGTTGAAGAGTTTAACTTTGTTATGTCAAAAAAAATTCAGGTTAGGAAAAACATTTTTTTTAAACATTTGTTCCTTTAACAACATCAATTTTTTGCAAAGTGTTTTAATTCTATAAACGTGAATACACTTAAGTTTAGTTGAAAGTGCTATCTGAAGCATTAAAAGACCCTGCCTATGCTACTAAATACACATAGCATAAAATCTTTGTACATGATACATTTGCACATAGCACAAAATATTTAAATTATGTGTTTCCAGAAAAATTAAAAAAGTTAGACAACACAACCTAGCGTATTTAGTAACACCGCTTGGCATTAAGTGCCAAGTAACACCACTAATTAGTAACACCGCTTGGCTAGCAAGAATCACAATCTTGCGCTACATGTTGCCAAGTAACACCACTTTTCACATGGAAACAACTTAATATAAACTTATATAAACTTAAGCACATAAATTTAAATAAAGATATATAAACGCATATCTTATTAATTTTTTGCTATACTAATCTAAACTGAACAAAAACAATAAAGTGCTATTTATCAGTTTAAACCTATGAAACAATATGTATAGCATCTAATAAAATTTGTGAACAAAAGTTAAAACTAAACTGGTTTGAAACAGAGAAAAAGCCAGAAGTATCTTGTAATAACATACTATATTGTAAGTGATAAAACAGTATTTTTTGAAACAAATAAATTTTATTATTTTAAAGGCCATATTAATTGTAATATTAAAAAGCAAAATTAGTTACAAATTTAAAACATGTTGCATCATATAGACCACATGTGGCTGACAACTGATTTTAAATACAATTTTATAATATATCTAAAGAGAATAGTATAAAGAGATTAATAGGTGTATAGTGCATATATTAGACATATTAAACAAATATCATAGAAAAAGAAAAATTTTAAATATATTTACCGAATCTTTCAAAAACTATATAACACTTAACAAATAAAAGTTAATACAAAAGAAAATTTAGTAATATTAAAATTAAAAATGAGGATAAAAAGATGTAAAAACGTAAATTAACAATAAAAAAATATAGACAAATTATTAAAAACTTTTATAACATAAGAGTTCTTTTGTAAGCTTAGGATTTAAAAACAGAATTAAAAATCAAAAAAATAAAGTGGTAAAAGTATAAAAATTAAAATAATAAAAAATTGCAAAATTTAAAAAAACTTTTTTTAAAAAGTCAATTTTCTTTATAATTAAAAAAGAAGGTAATTCTACCAGTGGTGTCATATGGGGCTTGTCTCTTATATCAAAAAAGAGGGATTATCTCCCACATATTGACTCCACCGGTAGAAAAACCTCTTAGAGATATCGAACCTGGGTGCTGGGAGCGATATTGCAGGAAATCTTGATGCGATGCTAAAAAACAAAAACAAAAAAAGAAATAAATTTGAATACAATACTGCACAAAACAACCAATATAATTATTATTTAAAACTATTTAGACTTACAAAAAAGTTATGATAAAAAAAGTAAATAAATAAATTACAATGTTTAAGTTTCATATATACCTACACAAATACACATAACACCCATAAAACTGCATACGTATGCAAAACAGATTACCGGATGGTCCTGCAGATATTGTCGCTATTATGGAAATAAATAAAAAAGTATATGAACTAACACATATATTAAACAGTTATGTAATTGCATACAAATATGAAAAAAGTAATGTTTAGGTTTCTATACACATAACACTGCATAAGTACGGAAAAACTGCATAAGTATGGAAAACACATTACCTGGTGGTACTGCAGTTGATACTGTTGCTATTGCGGAAATAAATAAAAAAGTATATAAACAAACACATATATCAAACAGTTATGTAATTGCATACAAACACGAAAAAAGTAATGTTTAAGTTCCAATACACATAACACTCATAAAACTGCATAAGTATGCAAAACACATTACCTGATGGTACTGCAGATGATATTGATGCTATTGTGAAAGTAAAAAAAAAAAAGTGTATAAAGTATCATATGTTAAACATTTATATAATTGCATGAAAACATAAAAAAAAAAAAAATTTAAGTTTCAATACGCATAAAACTCATAAAACGGCATAAGTATGCTAAACAGATTACCTGATATTATTGCTTGAGGTGCTAATGTAAGACACAAAAATAAATAAATAAAATAATCTGTAAATTAAGATAAGCTTCTTTAATTTTTAACACACATAACACTCTCAAAACTGCATAAAAATGCAAAACACATTACCTGATGGTACTGCAGATGACGCTATAGTGGAGGTAAAAAATATATTTACATAAACTAACATATACTAATCAATTAAACAGTTTATTTTACAGTGATAATACCGCACACAAACATTAAAAAATGTGTGTTAAAATTAAACAAAAAGAAACAAAAGTGTACTTTGCTTACCAATTAAACCTTTTAATTTTTCTGAATAGAATAAAAAAAATTCATTAATATTAAGAAAGAAACTAACATGCAGAATATTTGTCATCTTTAGGAAATCTATAAATAAAGTTGGAACAAAATAAAAGGCAAAAATAGCAGTCACGAAACAAAACAAACCAAAATAAACCAAAAAAGAAAAAAGCGACAAAAAAAAAAAAGAATAAAAATAAAGAAACAATCCAGAAGAACATTATAGTAACTTACTTAGTTGTTGAAATATAAACCCTATAAAAAAAATGATGAAAACTGTATCAAAAAAGCTAAAAGACCATAGAGTAGACTTTTTTTTTTGTAAGTAAAATGCTATATCTTTATCTATAATACACAAATGAAATATAATCAAGTTCTGTTTACCCATTGAACGTTCTGATTTTTCTAAATAAAATTAAAAACTTATAAACAATAAAATAAACTAACTTGCCATACATAGAACAACGTTATGTTAAATAAATATGTAATAATAAAAAATAAAGAGCATGACAACAACAATAACAAATTGCTTACTTAGATTCTCAACAGAAACTTCTAATTTTTCTAAATAAAATAAATTTAAAAGTTTCAAAATGTCACTTGCTGACTGACAAACAGTCACAACTGACAAAAGTCAGTTGCTAAATTTAAAAAAACACACACAAAAAAAAAAAAAAAAAAATTCCTGACTTAGCTTGTCCATTACGTCCGCTAAAGATTAAAAAAAAGTTATAATTAACAAATTGCTGAAATTGGTGAAATATATATCTTTGTAACATATCCTTCTCATACAAAGTTAGCTTACTTGACAAGAGCTCTTCGGCTCTGATCTCTTGAACATCTAATATATATATAGACATAATTAATATTCAAAATATTAACTTTTTCAATTTAATATATAACCCAACGGGCATTTGTTTTTAAAAGTTACGTTCTAAATGTGTTTTAAACGTCTTTTAAACGTCTTTTAAACAATAATGTTTAAAAGACGTTTAAAATAGGGTTGTTAACCGGAGGATTTCGTGCAATTCCGGAAAAACAACATTCTTTCGTAAGGAGATTGAGAACACGCAAATACATTTTTTCGTACCGAATGTTAAAAAACATTTCAAATCGCCGATGTTCATTTCGCAAAAGCCACTTCCGAAATTTAGCATTTCGCAAGTTGACATACGAAACAAAACTATTTTGCAACATACGAAAGTAGCGGTTTTGGAAGTCGCACTTGCGAAACAAACATTTTTGCCAAACGACGTTTTGAAGTCTTTAAAGAAAATTTGTTTGCCAGACTGATTTTAATTGTAAAAATTAACATCTTTAAATCCCAAAATGTTTATAATGAATTTTTATTTTCAGTAAAATAACTTATTAAATTTTTACGGTTTTATTTTTAGAAATATTGATAAAAAATAAAAATTTTTTCGAAACAAAAGTATATCGGATCACAACATACGAAAGAATTCTTAACGGAAATAAACTTACGAAACGTGCCATAATAAATATATACAACGATGTTTTTTGAACTCATTACGTATATTAAAAATAAGAATGATGGGTAGGAATATACATGTTTTTTTTTTAAAAGCATATGAAATTTTTGAAACAGGTTCGAATATGCTTAAGCAAATAGTAAAAAGAGGCTCAAAAATATGCTTTAGCTTAAGCATATTTCTGATAAAATATATCTATTTCAATAATTTCTAAAAGTGTGCACGTTACTAAAGTTCTAGCAGATTTTAAAGGTATGTAGAGTCCTGTTTGAATACGCTTTTCGAAGTATAGATCTTAGAAAATATTGTTTTTTAATTTTAATAAGATATAAATTTGAGTATAAGATTGTATAGTTCAATCAGTTAGATACGTGATAATTCGCCGCAGAGATCCGGGTTCGCATTCCGCAGCCATTGTAACTTTTGTTCATCAAACTCTTTTTACTTAAGATAGCATTTTTTGACCTCCATGTTTTATATTACAAATCTTTCGTCACCTTCACAATAGTGCAACCTCTCTTCTGTTAGTTATTCTTTTAAGAGTGAGTTCATTGTGCTTAATTCAAAACGTTTCCCTTGCTTTACTAAGTTCTACTTAAATTATGATGAAATGTACGTAAAACAACTTTTTCAAATAATATAAATCATTTTGCTTTGAATCTTTTGCTTTTTGTACTAGACATCTGTCCTAAATACTTTGTAATAATTTCTAGCTAACTCTGAGTCTAATATAACCATTTCTGAATATAATTTCCCTGAGGCTCCTACAGCCTATTGTGTTCCATTAAAAGTAACTAATTTTTGAGTCCAGATATTAAATATAAGCATCTAAAGGTTCACATTACTATTCATTTTCCTGATATATAGAATCCTATTTGCATACGTATCTCTTTCTGTAAATTCTGTTTTATACAGTTTCTTAATTACATATTAAATAAATATTACTATTCACTTAGTTGAATGAACGTATAGCTCATTCAGTTAAGACATTTAGCCGCGTAGACCCAGGTTCACATCCCGCTGTTTCACATATATTTCTTCTCTTTTTACTCTTTCTTATATCATTTACCTATAGAGAGATCTCTCGTTCTTTATAATAAAGTATTTAATTGTTTATCACACATCCTCTTTATACTTTTTAAAAAGAAAGGCATACTGTTTATCTGTTCATTGAGAGTCTAACTTAATATGGTTTTACTGTATATATATGTATATATTTATATATATATATATATATATATATATATATATATATATATATATATATATATATATATATATATATATATATATATATATATATATTTAAATAAATACATATATATACAGTAAAATCCCGTTAATGTATATATATATATATATATATATATATATATATATATATATATATATATATATATATATATATATATATATATATATATATATATATATATATATATTAGGTATATTTGTATAAACATTTGAAGAATCATTTGACAACATTTTTTTTATAATTTTATTATTTATTATTTAAACTGTTAACAGTTAATATCTTAAATATATCGTAACATAAAATCTTTTGCGTCTTTTTCGTAACTACACATTCCGGAATGCTTTTTCCGTAAGGAACTATTTTGTAAGTATTCTTACGAAATGATTTGTTTCGCAAGTTTTCTTTCGCAATGCTTTATTACGGAATTTTATTTACTATTTATGTTTTCGTATAGCGCGTTACGGAATGTGTATTTTTGCATGTGCAATTTCCGCAATAACAATTCTATTGCGGTAGATAAAGATGCGAAACTTTCGCAAGTTTTGTTTTTCGGCGGACAACCCTAGTTTCGGGTCCACATTTTAAAGTTCTAAAAATTAATTTATATATTTTTTAATTTTAGTTAAATTTTAGGGCGGTGTACTTGATTCACGGGGCTAGGGGAGGGCGGCATATCTTGGTTGATTTTAATTAAAAACGGCTAAAATAAATCGTCACGTGAATCAAGTACAGCTCTGCCACTTTTAGGACATATGTAACAGCTACTATATATAGTATATATAAATGGCTTACTTCGAAAAAATGCAGAAACTTCTTCGTCGCCTAAAGATATACAAAATTATCTCAATGTAATTTCTTAATAAAATAATCAGCTAAATATCTCAGTATTATTGACGTATCATCTCTTTTTATCTCTTTAATTAATTAATGTTATACAAAACTAAAAGAATACCTTCTGTATCTTGGCTGCTCATTTCTAAAAAATAATCTTAATGTTTATTCTTGGGTCAAAAACATATTAACTTCAAACATAATAACATGGTAATTATAAAATAAGTTTAACTTTTTAAATGAAGATTACAATAATTAAACTTGTAGACACAACTTACTTGTCGTCCTTCGCTTTGCAATTGTTATAATCGATATGAAAACCACATGGCCGAGTTTTATTGGTTTTAGAGTACAATTGGCACACATATTATAATACAAAAATCAGATGGTTTTGAATCTATTAATTAAGCTGTTTTTATTAACGGATTTGGTGGATTTAATTAGAAAACCGCAAGGTAGTTTTACAGTGGTTTAAGTGTTGGCGTACGTTTCGTAATACAAAAATCATTTAATATTTGTTTATATCTTAATATTCGAGCATTTCTATTAGCGGATTAGGCGAAATTTTGTGGGTTTTCTGTTTGTCACCTTTTGGAGTAACTAAATTTTTTTTTAGGTTTCAGAATACAATTTTTTTTTCATACCTTTCCGTACTTTTAATGACTCTTGACCAGTTAGTTTTAATAAAAATTTCAGTTTACATGTAAAACTTTTTTTTTTATATATATAAGAAAGAAAGTTATCTCTTTAATGTGTGTTGAACTAAACTAATTACCTAAAACATAAGTATCTCTATCATTATATATGCGCAACATATTTCCAACAACGCTTTCATGTTTTTAGAAATTTTAAAAAACGTTTTAAAAAATTCTCTCCGTTTTGTTTGTTATAGTATATTATATCTTTATTTATATGTAATGCGTATAACATCTATATGCATTTAAACATGTTTTTCTTTGTTTTCTAGAAAACTGGAAAAGATTTTTTTAAAAAATTGTGTAAGCAAAAGGTTTTGAACCGAAGCGAATCACTTCAATCGCTTTGGAACGCTATATCATCTTTTTACACTATTTAATAAACAGAAAACTTATTAAACTTTAAAAAACAACATTTAATGCTTTAAAATAAAGAGATATTGTCGCAATGAAATTATTAAGTAAAAATAAATCGGTAGAATTTGATGTCATCTACTTTATGATAATACTGATTGATAATTAAAGAACTTAAAGTTTACACATTTAGTTATTTGAATAGACTTTCGTTCACATTGATAAATTACAAATCATTACGGATTGTGGTTCCGAAAAAAAAGGTTAATACACTACCATCTATAATTATTGGAAAGATCATTTTTTTTTAATATCAAAGATATCAAAGTTTGTCAAAAAAGTGAAAACAATGTCTACCTGAATTATATGTTATCTTCCTATTTATTAGGTTTACAAATAAATCTTCCCTTATTAGTTTATAATTTATTCAAAACCCTGATTATCTTTTAATTAATTTGTCTATTAATCACCCTTAACAACAATAACCTCCATAAATATATTCTTAGCATTCTACTTAACGGCTTATCTTATTAGTCTATTTTGTCACTAAGTTTTTTCAAAAAAAAAATACACATGTATTAACTGTATATCAATTTATTTATCTATTTAATTTCATTTATATAATATATAATTTAATATATATAATTTAATCTAATTAATATAATTGAAATACTACTAATCAATTTACTGATATTTTTTCTATAGCATTGTTAAAAATGGTCATATTCTGAAAGGTAAAAGAATTTATTGAAAAGAAAGTTGCACAAAAAAAAAAAAAAAAAAAAAACTAAATAAAAGTTATTCGTTTCAAAAAACGTTTTACGAAGAGTTTTTCCAAACAATTTTATTTTTAATTGCTTTTTTTTTGAATTACGTCATATGCATATCAAGGCGTTTTGAAACACAGTTGCTGCATATATTGTAAATATATATAGTAAAAAAGTTAATGTAGCAAAATAAACTTTTAATTGTCAAAAGAAAGTTTTAAAGTTTTATCTAGCTACAGGCTTTTTTTTTTTTCGTCTTCACAGCAGCATCTTCTGAAGTAGCAGGGCTGTCTTGTTAAGTTTTTTCTTTATTAAGTTTCAGACAACTTTTTTTTCAGACCATCCGCAGCTTATTAGGACTAATTAAATGAGCACATTATTAACATAAGTGTCTTAATTATCATAGATACGCAACATATTTTTTCTCCTGGTGATGTTATTTTTTTTTTTTTTAATGTTTTTACGAAGTTTTAGCTTTCTTAAAATCTTTTCTTTTGTGAGTGCATAATATCGTTACATTACGTATGTTTGTATATAATCTTTATAAAACTTCGAAAGTATTTTGTATTTTAAAATAATTAAAAAAATTAAAAATAATAGCTGCTATTAGTAGATGTCGAACCTCTAGTACCTTGTTCAGAAATTCGCCGCCTTATCCACTCGAGCTACACCGGCAATTCATAAAGCGTAGATTTTATAATAATGTAGTAATTTTTTTAAGGAAAAAAATGTTCGATCAAAATTAAGGAAAGCTTGACGCAATGTAATTTTCAAGTGAAAATCAAACTGTAAAACATGTAAAAAATGTTTCAGTATGTTTTAACATATGCTTTAACATTACTTAGTTTAAAGTTTACGTACGTTAGATATTTGTTCACGTTTTCTTATAGTGCTGCTACTCTTTCTTGCCAAAACCTCGGTTGCAATGGCTGCCAAGGGTTTTGTTTCAAATACGCTCCAAGGGACACTACTACTACTACTACTACTACTACTACTACTACTACTACTACTACTACTACTACTACTACTACTACTACTACTACTACTACTACTACTACTACTACTACTACTACTACTACTACTACTACTACTACTACTACTACTACTACTACTACTACTACTACTACTACTACTACTACTACTATTAAAACTATTAAGTTTGGCAAAATTATGTATATATATATATATTGTATGTTTTGTATGATGTTTTTTGTATGATAATGTACAAAAAACTGTTGTTCGTTTTAAAGTGATCAATATTATAAAAACAAAGATTTTTATAATAGATCTAATATAATTATTTAGTATTAAAATGAAAAAAATACAATTTTTTGTTGGTACTCAGAGTTTCATGCCTGGCGGCAATTATCAGCCATATATACTTTTTTAAATCAAGAAATTAAAAAACCGTTTAAAATAAAAAATTAGCAATGCAATGGGAACTGACTTCAAAACATCGACTACACTAAGTCTACCTTTAGCCTGTGTCGAATCGACAAAGAAGGAATTTATTTCTATGCCGACATTTTGATATAATTTCCTTCTTTTTCCTTCTTTTTATTTATTAAACTATTGTCATTGTTTGAAATAATTTCATATTTTTCATTAAGGCATAACTTGCACGATTTTGTTGTTAGGTTATATGCTTCACATCTTCTAATTATTTTCCAATTGATCACAGGATTTTTATCATTATCTTTTAAGTTCCAAACCTTCTTTGACAGCTCTGTATCGTTTCTATACTTAAGAATATTAAACAATTTCAAATGGTTAGCGTATCTCAGTTTGAAAGATGTTTCACAAATAACAATTTTTGATTTTTTTATTGAAGGGTTATCCGAAGTGATAGTTGCTTGGTATACAATGTTGTTGGTTCAGCAGTTATTGTGTAAAAGACAATTGGTTTTACTAAGGCAGTTGCAGTTATCTTTATTAATGGTTAGATTTTTGTTTAGAATGTGCTTGTTGTGTAAATTTATTATTGATTTTATGTTTGGCATGCAACTGTAGCTGATTTTTACTGTGTTTTTGTTGAAAATTTCGTGTAGTCTGTTGTTAATTGGAAAATGTTTGACAACCAAGTTTAAAAAGCTTTTTCCTATATTTGTGGTGACATTTATGTTTTAGGGTGGGTTGTACCAGATTATTTTACGCGTACGGTTTTTCTTTTGTTGTTGTTTCAAGTTAGGTCGGTAAGATAAATTATGTTTATAACCAGAGTTTCGTAGTGCTTCATTATAAATAGGTACAGATTTTTTAAACACCTCATCGCTGCTAGAATTTCCGGACAATCTGAGTTCAACATTTTGCGGTAGGTGTTTTTGTATATTAGGAGGGTGGTTAGATTGAGCATGTATGTAGTTTAAAGTACTATCAGGTTTGCAGTATTGTTAGTATGAACGGTCGCAGAGATTAAGAGTTACGTCGAGGTAATTCACAATTTTGAGGTTGCACTGTATAGATATTTTGAGATTGTTACATTTGAAAAAGTGAGTGATATGCTTTTTAATTTTCTCCATTTGCTGACCAGTAGCATTTTTAAAATCTGCTAATCCGTCATCGCGGTATAAGCCAAAGTCATATTTACTATAAAAATGTGAAATTTGAAAAAAAATAAATATCCCAACAAAATCACATATCTCCAAACCATCAAACGCACCCATGGTAACGTCAAACAAACCGCCTGACTTTTTCATCCAAACCTGGCGATTATTAAACAGTAAAGATTTCCTTGCATGAATAATAATTGACTTTTGTTCTATGCTTATTTCCCTTATTTTGTATTATAAACGGTTTTTTAATTTCTTGATTTAAAAAAATACATATGGCTAATGATTGCCGCCAAGCATAAATCTCTGAGTACCAACAAAAAGTTGTATTTTTTTTCATTTTAATACTAGTTAAATAAATATATATATGTATATATATATATATATATATATATATATATATATATATATATATATATATATATATATATATATATATATATATATATTATATTAATATATATATATATTAGGCCGGATCATAAAAATTAATTTTTTTTAGAATTTGTGAAAAGTGGCGTGATATAGTGTTGTTTAATATTTACAAAAAAAATATTTCTAAAGAATTTATTATAATTTGCATTTTTAAGTTTTAAGGTTTTATATGCTAAGTATATTTACTTTAGTACATGCATTAACTGAAACATGCATTTAACTCTAATACTAGATATAATCCCAAGGTTATGAAATTGAACCAAACTTATAGCTACCTAACTAAATTAACCCTAATGATATGATTAACTCCAACGCTATTATAACTTTATATTATTATATTATTATTATCATATTATTCTATTTTTATATGATTGTTTATTAATTTCTGCTTTTATCAATTGATTGCAGAATTTATCCGTCTCATCTTGTATTTTTAGAAATTAACTGAAATTCTGATATGTTATAAAATTGTAAAACAATAATGATTTCAAGATCTAAAGCTTTAATGAATCGTTATATACTTTTTGGAGAAGGTCGTGAATTACCCAATTTTTGCTTGCCAACCCACAAGCAAGTAGGCAAAGCATTTTTGTCTGAGAAGAAACTGAACCACTACAGTCTGTTTGTATGACACTAGCAGAGAAACTTTCTCAGATATGGATTAATGCATCAGTTCCTACTATAAGTCTTCGAGGCATAGAATTACAGCTTGAGAAGTACATAGGCGATGTTCAGAAAGTGATTTGATCAAAGTCTGCAACAGTCAAACAAGATGAAATAGAAAAAGATCTTGACACATTTTTTGACATTTGTTTGTGTAAATGAAAAGAACTTTCGTCTTGTTGCTGTCCAATGGTTCTGAAGGTGCCAGCAATTGAGCATGACTTCCTAACTGATCAATGCACTTTACGTGTTGGCAGAATAGCTGGAATCGACAAGAAGGAATCCGCACGTGCTGAGAGGCGTTTTAAACGAAAATCTGTTTCATTATCAAAGGAAGAGACTTCAGTTAAGTGTGCCAGAGTCATTGGAGCATCTGTTAATGAAACAGATAATGAAACAGATAATGAAACAGACAATTCTGACACCAAAACTTATTCCGCTTCCGTATCAGATGTCGATACCGAAGTCACATCTACTCGTCTGAAAAACCGTTGTTTAAAAAATATTGCTCTACAAGCAAATGGTTTTGGCATATCAGATAGAGCAGTTGTATCAGCAACTCTGGTTAATTTTGGTATAGAACATATGGGGCCAGTGGATCGGAATAAAATTCGTAGAGAACGAAAACTACTGAAAACATCCTGTAAAATGCTGATTGTAGAATTACTGGATTGTATTTTGATAAAAGGAATGATCAGACTTTAAAACTTGAGGTGGATAGGCAGACTGTGATTTCTGAGGAACATATTTCCATTTTATCAGAGCCAAATTCAAAGTATGTTGATCATTGTACGCCAACAAGTGGATCAGCCAAATCCATTGCAGATTCAATAATTGATACTGTTGACTGCACGAGCCTTGTTTTTATTGGTTCTGATTCAACTAACGTTAATACTGGTTTAAACAATGGAGTTATACGCAGAATGGAAATTGAACTTGGTCGACCACTGCATATGCCTTTAAAGAGTAAATACAAAAAACTTATCTTTCTTTTTACTTTTTTCAAAATCTGCACCTTCATCCAGCAAAATACCATTACCTCTATCTCAATGATAAGATAAATTTTGATATGATTTAACGTCTAAAGTATCAATAAAGCTGCAACCAAACATACAATAATAATAACTTTCTTGACAGTTTTTTTTTTCCATTTGGCAAATAGTAGATCTGCGTTTGATAATGAAAGTCTTCGAGACTTTATATCTTGCCCATCATTGCCACGCTCTGGAAATTAATTTATTATTATTAGTTTAACTAAATATTGGCTTATCTGAATAGATATTATCAACTACTAGAAAATCATAGATTAACAATTATATTTAAGGTATCAGTTCAAACTAAATTTGTTGCAGCTCAATATCTTGTAAAAAAATATTTTGTGTTGTCTATGTTAATCTATTGTTTTATTATTAATTACTTTTATTTGATCAAAGAGGTTTTGACTAACTAGTTCACAGAACAATATATTGGCCATTAAAATTCAGACAGATTAACAAATAATCACGCATTATACGGAATTGTTCCTTATGATCTACAGCCAGATTTATTATTAAACTTTGTCATACCAATATTAAACTTTGTCAGACCTTTCTTAAAAGACTTGTGATAGTGATTTTTTTTGTTTTAACTCCGGAACGATTAAAAATAAAACTCTTATTTGTTTTTTAAAAGTAAATTTAAAAGGCATAAATTTCTTGCATATGAAGGTTGAAGACTGTTTTTGATATAAGCAGGCAATGTAACAAATTGAATTTTGTGTCACATGATCATATCTACCAGTTTTACAAAACTGTAAGAGTTTATAAGTAGGAATAAAAAAAAAGTTAACAGCAGCTTGGACAGAAATAGTAGATAAATTATCAATACTGTTTATATTAACACCTGATTATTTCACATGTTAAATTTTTCGACCTGCTCAACCGTTATTTTTCCATTATCTATTCGATGTGTGAATGAGCTAACGTTTACTATTTCTTGATCTCTAATTCTTTTTGCCTATCAAACTGGATTTAAACTTAAATTTAAAATAAGATACTTGAATAGTTCATTATTTTTAGTGTACCATGACCGGCTCACCGTCTAAAAAGAAGCATGACTCAAGGGAAATAAAAATAAAAATAACGTGCATCTAATTATTTCCTACACCCTTGAGTGATAACCAAACTGTTTTGATTTTGCTTTAAAGAAGAGTATTAGCCCTAGAAATCAGATGATTTCAAAGTTAACCATTATTTCAAAGTTTGCTTTTTTTTTCAATATTTTTTTTGTCGTCAATATTTTTTTACTTATTCATAATGTATCAATTGGAAAAGAAAAAATGTAAGTTAATATTTACTTTTTCATTCAAAACGTTTTACGGCAGTTTTGAACATTTTTAAACTGTTGACAAAACTATACCCAGCTAGCACACATACGTTTTTAAGACATTAGAACAATGTAGCGCGTTTCATTGGCCCAACATTGGCTGCCAACGTTATTTTTTATATTGTTTAGGTTACAAATGCAACGTCACCAACAGCACCTTGTAAAATAAACAAAAAAAAGTAAAAAATAAAAAAGGTTATATAGAAAGTAACCAAAATAAAATCTGTAAAAGGAAAAACGATAGTGTTTAAATAAAGAAAGGTAAATAACAAATAAAGGGAAAATATTAATGAACTGACATGAAAGATAACGAATGAACTAGATTGTACAACGTTTAAGGACAAGCAAGGCGACAAAGTTAAAATTTAAAAAAAAAAATTTTTTTTTATTATGAAACCATTTGAATAGTAACAATAATTAAAACACGCAAAAATAATAAAAATATTTAGCAGCAACGCCACAACAAAAAATTAACGTCAACATAAACAATACACAATTATACTATTTATAACATAACGATGTACAAAACTTTTATCAAGTATTTAGCCATATGCACAACAAAATACACGATAAAATTACTGTATATTTTAATTTGGCAATTAAAATACGTATCTTCAAAATTAAAACAGGGGAATAAAATTTTAAAATGAGATTTTTCTGCGGAGCTGGGGATTAAAAATGTTATATGATTTAAAAACTCTTTTTTATGACTACGAACGCATTAAAACAATATTTGCGTAGCTTTAACATATTGTATTAGAACCTTATCTACCTGGTTGAAAAACCAGGAAATGGTTTTTGATCCTGTGAAAAAATAAATCAAATCAAAATGTCAACTTATAAGAAAAAAGCCACTTTCAAAAAAAATCCTGCTATTTTTTAATGACATGTTTAATAGCTTTTACATAAAGATTTTTTCCCGGACAAAATATTATTCATTTTTTAATAATTTTATTCATTTTGTATTTAATTATTCAATAAAGTTTATTAAAAATTATAATTAAAAATTATATAATTAAAAATCACTTCATTGATCATTTAAGCACCAACTTGTACGTCTTCCATATTTAAAATAGTTGCATAGTGCATAGTTGTGTGTTGTACCGCACGTGCACAATCTCCTCCCATTATAGTATTTTTCGCCTCAATTACAATTCGTTCTAAGTACTGCATGCGCTGTTCCGCAATCCCTTCACCTATTACAGGTGGAATGCGAATTGCATTTTTAACGTTACTTTTAATTTTGGACCAGATCGTTTCCACCGGGTTCAACATTGGACTGTAAGGTCCCAAACGTAACAACTGAGCTGGTGAATTATCAAACACCCTTTGCAAACGAGCGTGACAAGGAGCATTGTCTGTTACGACGACCAAATCCTCCAAACGATTCCCGGATGTAACCCACTGGTGAAACATAGCCAACATCCACTCGTTACAGGAATCTGCTTTAAATGATCCCCTGCGAGTTTCTATCATGACGACATTTGTAGTTGAAATAGCTGCGATCAAGTGTATGTTTAAACCTTTTGAAGCAGGTACTTTCATAATTGCTCTTTTTCCTTGTTACGCGCGTCCTTGCGTTTTTCTAAAAAAAAGGTTAAAATTTGTTTCATCCAACCAAACTATCTGACGACCATTTGTGATATGTTCGTTGATGTTTCTAACATATTCAGCTCTTTTTTGTTTGTTTTCATAACTGTTCGTTGTAGAAGGCTCCTTGTGCACTTTTTTTAATGAGAACAATCTGCCTTCGACGTAATTTGCTATTGTTGTTGTGCTAACGTTTATGTTAAATTGTCTTAATATCTTTGTTTTGATGGCCACCAATGTTAATTGACAATCATTTTCAATCCAAGTTAATGTTTCTTCGATTTGATCTTCGGTCAACTTTTTCGGTTTAAAACCTCCTTTTCCGATGAAATTTGAATTTCCGCTGCGAACCCAATTGTATGCTGTCTTATATTTGATACCTAGCGTTTGCGCGAGATTCACCCAATCTTCAAATCGCTCCGCACATTCAACAACTCTTCTCCTGTCATTGGAGAAGATAAAACGTAACGTTTCCTTTCAACTTGTTCAGTTGTGTGTATTTCATGCCGACAAATCGGACAACTTGAATCTGATTGTTCCAGAACTGGACGTAAACAAATTTGGTGACATAAATGTTGAAACGGATTTAGCTTAATCACAGACTTTCGTGTCATAGTGTATTGGCATATAACACAACGATCTTTCAATTCCATTATTATTACTTGTGCATACAAAAGTAAAATTTAAGATTATAACTTAAATTCATGTCCAAAAAGACCTTTTGTAACAACCTACAAACTTAGACTGTGAATTTGCTTTTTTAGTTTATGTGTTCTCAATTACAAGTTACGATTTCTCAATTACATATGATTTCTCAATTATATCTTACGTTTTCTCAATTACATGTTGTGTTTCTTAATTACATGTTACGACTTCTTATTTACATGTTGTGTTTCTCAATTACATATAACGTTTTCTCAATTACATGTTGTGTTTCTTAATTACATATTACAACTTCTTAGTTACAACTTTCATGTTCTTATTTACATCTTGAAAAGGTGTAGACATTCTTAATAACACCTAAAGATGTACACTTCATTCTATCCCCAGCTATATGTATAATTTGTTTTTTTGAATGTTCGCAATATTAGACCCTTATGTCCTGAAATTTTAAATGTACTTAAAATACTAAGAATTTAAGTAAGTGCTCTAAAAATTGGTTGGCTCGGTGAAACATTTAAATATTCAAGAGATATATGTATTTATAAAAATTTCTAAAGATTTAATTTTTAGTAAATGTTTAGTAATTACGTGTTTTTTTAATTAAACAAAAACCTTTTAATAAATATAAAATATCATAGGTTATTACAAATATATATCAAATTTAAAATCATTTATGCCAAAAAATTTCAAGCATGTGTTATTTAGTCAAAAATGAATTTGTTTGTGTAATATTATCTTTTTTTTTTTTTTTTTTTTTTTAATAAACTATCAGTTTTTATTTAGTTGTGACGTTTTACATAAGACTACAGTTATAAATCAAATCACTCATAATGAATATCAAATTGAAATGGATTATTGTTTTCAATTCTTTGGTTATAGTGCGTGCTTTTGAACCTATAATAACAGTTGGTGCTGTTGTTGTTGGGTCTTTAATAGCAAGCCTTATGTTTAGTAGCAGTATGTTTTAATTTTTTATCTTATTTTTTCAACTTTTAATTGTTAAATATTTTTTAATAATGTAAAAAAATTTATTTCCTCTAAAATATATTTAACAGTTTATTTGTAAAGATTAAAATAGATTGAGGCTTGTTGCGAAGTGCTTAAAGGATAAATACATTTTCAAAGTGTTTAGGCAGAAGATAGCCCTATTGCGGAGTATTTTATTTTCAGAAATAGTTAGTCAATAATTTCGATCAAAGTCATAAAGTAATAATTAAAAATAAAGCAAGACACTCGTAAGCAATAACTAAATTTTACTTACGTCACTTAGAAAATTTGCAAGTTGCTCAAAGTTTTTATAGGTTTTAAAAATTTAATTATTCAAATTTATAAAAGTTTTCTTGCTTAAATGATATTATAACGCTAGGCTGCATTATTCTTTTAAGTTAAACAGGTTATAGTCTAGGAGATGACAATGATCATAGAATACGCTTTAAGAAAAAAAAAATGTAAACGATTAAATTTACTTGAAGTTATAAGAAACAGATAAAAATGAAAATAATGATACAATTGAAAAAAAAATTTATAAACTACTGTATTATACTCTTAGTATCAAATAGTGGGCATTGACTAATATATTTCCCAATACTGTATTATACTCTTAGTGTCAAATAGTGGGCATTGACTAATATAATGCCCAATTATGGTTTTATTTTTTCTTTCCTAATTTCTATCAATGACCATCGCCAGAAAGCTGCCAAATTTTTCTTTAACACTTCACTTTTGTCAGAAGTGGTTTCTAATTAGTGGCGGAACTACTAGACGCAGGACCCTGCATTGCGGGGGGAGGGGGGCTACCAGCTATAGGGGGCCCTCATATAAAAAAAGTTAATGTTTATACTATAAAACTCTTTTCCGCAAAAAAAACATTCTTTTGCGGGGGGCCCAAATTTTGAAGTTTCGCCACTGTTTCTAATTGAATACAACAATAAATGATTTAAAATTTGAAAATTCACTGAACACAACTCTACAAAATGTTTTTTTAACATCATCATAATATAATTTTGACACATATATTTTTTTACGTATATCGAGATTGACAAATAATTTTTTGATCATTCCAACAATTTTATTGGCAGTGTTTTTCTTTGTACTTACAAAATAAAAGTCATTACTGTCAACAAAGATTCCTTTATTGACGACAGAGTTTTTAAGATTAATTGAAGTATTGAGTTTTTATCGACGAGTACATAAATGAATTTTGTAATTTGCTGATCCTAAGGGCATAACTTTATATTTTTTTACATTAAAATTTACTTTTCATAGTTTCGTCAATTGACGTCACTATGAAAAGTAAATTTTAATGTAAAAAAATATAAAGTTATGCCCTTAGGATCAGCAAATTACAAAATTCATTAATGTACTCGTGTACATTTATGTACTTTTATGCACTTTTATACATTTGTACATTTTTACATACATTTTTACATACACTTTTTATGTACTTTTATACATTTGTACGTGTACATTTATGTACTTTTTGATATCTCACCATGCAATAACCTGCAAAAAGCTATTGACATTATAGCAAAATTGATAAATTTTGCTATAATGTCAATAGCTTTTTGCATGTTATTGCATGGTGAGATATCAAAAAGCAAATTGTATAACTTAGTATCATCTCTAAATACAAATAAAATAACTAAAACCAAATCAGAAAAATTAATAGAATACATCAAAAATGTAAATAATGGGGTACCCCACTATTTACTATAATCCATTTTGAGTAGGTACCACCAACAGTTATACTCTAATGCCAATTTCTTAGGTAACATTCAATCCAATTGTAAAGTTTGTCATATATTCTATAAGCTTTTAATTTTAGAAGTAAAAGATAGTTTAGAAATTTGTCGAAAGCTTTCGATATATCAAGATATAAGTTTTCTATATTAGTTTTATTCTCCAATAGTTTAATCAAATATTTAATGTTTATGCGTCAATCCTCACTAAAGTTTATAGCATTTTTAAAGTCGTATTTATATAACTTATTACTATTTTCAGCAGTACTTATTGCTTGAATTTTACTTTAATCTTGTTCAACTAGTCTTAATATAATGTAATGTAGCAGATCTAGTTGAACTTATTGATTTGTTTATTACCTAAACATTGCATTAAACTATTATGGTAATGGGACATTGAATTTCATTATTTTGCTGATACTTATTTCATAGCTCAATATGAGGCGTTGCTCAGTCATGGTTCGATCATTTCTTTTTTCATCTCTATCAATGGCTGAATTCTTTCTTTCATAATTTTGTCAGTAGCAATTTCAAATTAAACGAATACAACGTATTTCACATACTGTTATTGTAAAATAATAGGCATTTACTAAAGTATTTGTTTTTTAAAAGAAAATAGGAGGCAGAATACAAAAATTATGCCTTACCTATAATGACCTTTGTTTTTTTCCATACATTGAGTATAACAAACATACTCTTTTAGCAGTTATCTGTATTAAGATTGTTAGTTGATAAGTTGTTATTGTTTGTAATCATCTCCTCCGTCCAATTCAATGACGTTCATCTAAAAACAATTATAAAAAACAAATGTAATATAATTGGTTATAACAAAAGTTTATTGGTTCATCACATGTGTATGTTTTAGATTTACATAATCAGATATTCTTATTAAATATGACGTAATGGAAGAGTAAAAGCAATTGGTCATAATTAGATGCAATTTCAAAGGTCAAACTGTATTGTAGATTAGGACAGATTTTTATAATAAAATTTTAATAAAGCTTAAGTCTCCACGGATAAATATAGTTTTGCTTTCTTTAGACAGTTATATAAGTTTATAATTGAATGCGTTAAAGTCATCCAATAACATGGTTTGATGCCTCAATACGCAAATAATGATAATATTAGATTTTTGTGTGTTTACTATTTCAATAAAAATGAACTCTAAATTTTTTGCTTTTTACATAATAGATCACTTATTGCTTTATATGCAAATTTTTTATTGATATAAAATAGTGCCTCTCCAGCAAAACACGTAAGGAGAGTTGTTAGTAGAAGGGGTTTGATTTTTTAATAGTCTAGATTCAAATATTCCATTTATGTCATATTCAATTTTTGTAGATTTCTGTGAGAGAAGTAATGTTTAGATAAAGGATTTTAAATGAAAATTTGTTAATTGTAATATAATTAAGGTAACCAATATATCTTTAGATCTGTTGACATTTGATGCATTAGTATTGTCGGTTTAATAAATACAATTTTGTTATGGTTCCAAATGTATGCATCCTAACTTGTCTTTTTATTATGGGCAATAAACTATCATTTTTACGGGTTCAACTGTTAATGTCACTCCTATATTAAAAAAAAATTGACAAGTTTTTGCTGTATATGTTAAAGTTACATTAGGAGGGGTAAAATTATTATTCGATATAATAGAAAAATTTTTTAATATATATTTTATATTAAATAATTACCAAGTTGTTATATATCATTAGGAAGAGCTTTAGTACAGTATTATAATGGTGAAAGAGATATCAAAATTAAACATTTTTACAAAAAGTTGTAACGTTTTAAGTAGCAAATTTTGTGATAAATGGGTTTGTTTGAGAAACTGTGGTCAAAATGAAGTTTTTCTTTAATAAAGTTGTTATGACTTGGTCAATTCTTGTCAGAACGTCTATAACTTGGTATCAAAAGAAAGGTGTAAGAGTGGACTACAAATTTAAGGTAGTTTTAACCAACAAGGCATATAAAGGGTGCAAGAGCGGGAATAAAACCACTATTTATACCGTTAAAAAATTCATTTTTCAAAAAAAAACATGCATATTTTAATGGAATTTGTAATTTTAATTTACAAGAAATTGTTATTATTTCCTACCAGATCTTTGTCAAATACAAGAAGTGTATTTTTAAGTAAGAGTGGATGGTGGTGTGAAGGTTTAACACAGCTTTATATAAAAATAACTAATTAATATAAATGTTTTTATTTTTATCAAAATGAGAAAATCTAAAATAAAATACAAAATTTATATTTCACTTCTTTACAACATGATTAATTAAATTAGGTTGAAGGACGTATTACTCCCCTCCCTTCCCTCTTTAGTCCAAAAATAAGTAAAAAAAGTTTAATTGCAATTTTAATAAATTTTAATTCTTATTATTCAAAATAAAAGAAATTAGTATCAATTTTACCTTATTGCAAGATGCATCAAAGTATCCATATTTTAAGTAAATGGAGCATTGTAACTACCTCCTACCTAAGCAATTCTTTCACTTAATTAGAATAAATAAAGTATTTTTTACATTATTATTAAATTTCATTATTGAAATTTAAACTTTTAATTATTTACTAAAAGCCCAGACAAACAAATTACAATTTGGTCTAAAAACAATTTTTAGTTTTTCTTTTTTTTTTAGATTAATGTAAAAGGCTACAACAATAATATATTTTAATAATTTTTTCAATTTTCAAAAAAAATCCATACAATATTTACTCAAACAACTTTTTTAACAGTGTAACACATGTGAAAACTAACTAAGAATTAAAAAAATTGACATGTTCAGGCTAGCCTGGAATGACTTGGCTAAAAAAATTGACATATTCAGGCTAGCCTGGTACCTTTTTGCATGTCACACTGCCTGCGAGACCAATTTTGCAAGTCACATCAGATGCAAGTACTTTTTTGCGAAATACACCACCTGCTGTACCTATTTTTCCATTCACACTACTTGTGGTACGTTATTTAGATATATGTAAATAATTTACATTTCAAATTACTTACCTTTATTTATATATAATTAACACTTATATCATAAAACTAATATCACTACCGTTGATCACATGAGCCCATTTAAAACTACATAGTCAATTTATGAAAATATCAACTCTCAGTAGTAACAGGAGGAGACACAACTAAAGACTACAAGAAAAAAAATGTTAGAAAAAAGTTAGATGTGAAAAAAAGAGTGAACATTTCAAATTTAAGCTAATTATAACCATTGAAAAAAAACTATAAGTTATTGTGAAAGTTAGATGTGAAAAAAAGAGTGAACATTTCAAATTAAAGCTAATTATAACCATTAAAAAAAAACTATAAGAGTGAACATTTCAAATTAAAGCTAATTATAACCATTGAAAAAAAACTATGTAAAATCTTACAAGTTAAACTAAATCCACTAGAGTTCACTAAATAAGAAGAAAAATGAAAGCAAAATATCTTTTTGAACTTTAATCTATTTTTTGATTAACACTATTTAATTCACTTATGAAATATAATGAATGAAAATCAAAGAAAGTTAAAAACTAGCTAAATAACAACTCAACAATTTATTAAACTTTGTTTCAGTTACTGTTTCTCATGAAATCCTCTAAAAATAATAATGAATTCAATTTAACTAAATGTAGAGTTTTTAATTTATTACAAATTAAAAAAAAAAACTTTATTGGTTGCAAGTCACTAAACTTTGGTCAATTGAACAAGTAGAAATAACTTAAAAATAAATTTTCTTACGTATTGTCTTTTCTTATTGATCTTCTAAATGATGTAAAGAGAAACAAAGCAATTGTAACACAATGACAGCATAAAAAATGCTGGAGAAGAGCAATGTATTAAACTTTTATTCACAAATTAAACTGATTCAATAAAAAAATACTAGGAAAAAGTACTGAAAGAAATAACTAAAAACAAGAAAACTAACTGATTATTTCTTCTATTGCGTGTTGATCTAAAGAATCAGACTGAACAATGTAATAAATTTATTTTATAACTAAATGTTATAAAAGAGCTATAGAAACTACTATAGAAATGAACAAGCAGATATTTAAATGGGTATCTGTTGCTTTGTTAGATACTGAAAAAGACAACTTTTTAATTTCATTTTCATTTAACGCCATAAATGAATTCTAGATTAATATTAACATTATTAACTATTAATAACATTAAAAAAACGGTAATATAAAATTGACAAGTGGAACTATATCCAATAGACTTTATTGATAACCTTTTTTACTAAAAGTGGTTACTAATTTTTACTAAAAGTTTTAGTAATACTATTATTTTTACATTTTTACACAATGCGTAAATAATAATTATTTTGTGTCTTAATTAGTGACCTCTATTGGTGATACCATTACTAATAAAGAAATACTATTAGTAATATATAACCAATAGAGGTTACTAATAAAGTAATACTGGTAGTACTATCACTGAAGTCACTAAATTAATTTTTGGCTTGATTAGTGATCTTTACCAGTAATAAATAGTTATATATCTTTAATTATTAATAGAAGAAGTATATATTTTTTTTCATTATTTAACCTTTAAAGGGATTTTTAACTTTATATAAATAAATTTAAATACTTAATATATACCCAGCGGGATTACAACGTTGTATTAACGTTTTATTTACGTTAGATTTTATGTTAGTACAGCGTTGCCGGTTCGGCAAAATGGAAAGGTTTTGTAACTTAAAATTCTTACGTTAGATTAACGTTAGATATTAAAGTTATATTAACGTAAAATTCTAAACTTAGATTAACGCTATACTAATGTAAAGACAAGTTGGAAAAACATTGGTGTTTTATATTAACGTAAAATATTGATTGTAATTGTGTAGTATTTAATATTAATATAGCTATAATTATATTTATATAACCCTGAGATGAAGCCCTTTATACGCGGCTTGGTGTCATGGTTATTATACAAATTTAACCGTATATATTAACATTATATCGCGACGTTAGTACTATTTTGTTCTATCTCCACTTTCTGAAAAAATTGAGTTAATGACAGTGTTGTGTTCCTCAAACTAATGTCTTTCTACTGAATACACCGATTGAGCTTTGTAACGCGCCATTATGATTTAGGAGTTCAAGACCCCGTTAGAGGGGTAAAAGTAAAGACAAAGTTTTAAATCTCCCATTAAAACTTGAGAAAATGAAGTGTAAACATCTATCAAAAGCATTCAAATAAAATTTATTTAATCATTAAGTATAATCAGAAAACAAAACTTTTATATAAAGATGCCGAAAGTTAATTGTACCGTAATTGGTTGTGCAAATAGTACATATAGGATGAAAAAATTGAAAAAAGAAATATGCAATGAACACCATTAAAATATAAGTACTCATTAAATAAATTTCTTGTTGAGTCTTTTTTTTTTTTTTTTTTTTTTAAAAAAGGTTTTTTGTTTTTGTTTTATTATTACTGGTGCATGTATTATACTTATTAATGTACCTTTGGGTGTTGTTATTCTGTCTTATCTCCTCAATAATGTATAAATGTTCTTAACTTTGCAGGAGGTTTTTTTTATTAAACTTTATTAATTCTTTAAATTTATTTCTATCTTATTTATTGTTAAAGTTAGTTATTTGTAAGATATATGGTGTGATATTTTTTAAAGTTTTCTCCCCTTCTAATGCATGAAGTATTTTATGATTCTAACTATTTTTACTATAAAACTATTTTTATAAAACTACTTTTATAGAATCATAAGAGATTCTATTTTTTTAAAACTTTATTAGTATGTAACTTGTAGTTTTCCTATATTTTTAAAGGCAATTAAGGAACTAAAAAAATATTTTAAAATGGAGGAAACAAAGGAACTCAAGTATAATAGAGGTTGATTGGTTAATCGGAGGTAGAATAATTTACATATAAATCTCTATCGCTGTATTTAGTGGATACAAAACAAATCTAGTACCTTTTTTTAAAGTTGAAGGATTTGCAAGCTTAAAATCAGCTACAGGCAGCATAAATTATAGCAACGACACTGATTTTCGCAATAAGGAAATTAATTTTTTGGCTTAGACAGTAATGACTTTTTTTTAGGGGTTCCATAAGCATATTGCCGATTTAAAAGAAATTGAGTTTTTGATTGATCATTTATATTTTCTGACTAGGTCAAACCATGTCCACATTTGCCGATTAAAAATCAAGACTAGGGTGGGGAGAGATGTTTCTCCTCAGCGGAGGCAGAAGTGGGGCAGGGGAGGGGAAAGCATTCTAATTTCGCCCCTACCTTCTCCGCAGTTTTAGGAGCAGCAGTGGTGCAGTAGTCAGTTCGCTTACTTTAGAGGTTAGAAATAAAGTTGTTCTTTGTTTCTGTTAGTTTAAAAAAGTTCAGGGGGCTAATAACAAGGTTCTTTGACTAAATTTTGAGTTTCATTTCACAAATATTATTGTTATTGTTTGACATCAGGGTAAAAATAATCTGAAAAATATCTTTAAAGTTAAGGAGGGGGCAAAACCTACTTAAATAAATAGTGAGAGATTGCGCATGGTCTTCTCCACTATCACTTACGCGGCCAATGTTACGCCCCTATCGCCGGTCCTGACTTCTTTAACTTTTACTACTACATTGGGTGTTGGGGGATAGATGCCTTCACTTACAAAATTTGTTAATTTTTTTCAAAGTTTGTTATTTCTATTCAAAAATTGTTAATTTTTGAAACAAAATGTAAAATTTCAAAAAGTAAAAATACGCACCAACAATAGCAGTATTTTACTTATTACCTTTTGACCATATAAATTTTATAAAAGTATAAAAAAGTCGAGTCCCCACAGGAGCAGTGGCGGATTAAGACTTCTTGAGGCCTAGGGCTATATTTGTTTTTGGAGGTCTTTTTTATGGGCCAGAGTCTAACATTGACTAGAAAAAAAAGGGTCCTCTAAAATATTTTGGGACCTCTAAATTTACGGGACCCGGGGCTATAGCCCCTTCCTCCCTTGATCCGACACTGCACAAAAGGGGTTAGAATAAAAACATTACATTACCTTGATAAAAATAAACTTGATAAAAACAAACTACAAAATCAAAGCAAAATCTTCCTAATAAAATTTAATAAATTATAAAAAGACCATAAGAACTTAAACTATATGTAAAGATGGTAAAAGTATATATTTTGGTTGTATAAATAGTACATATAGGTTTAACAAATAGGGGAAAAAGATTTGTAAAGATTTTTATTTAAATTGTATCCACCAACATTACAATATAAATTTATCCTATAATGTCATAGTATTATATTTTGTATCCTAACATTACAAAATCAATTTTATTAAAAAATACAATAATATATTATCTACAATCATAATAGAATTAGAGGAAGATAATAATTAGTGGCATTAGAGCAAAAAACTAAGTTTTTAAGAATATGCTAAAAACCTAAACATAAAAGAGTTTTTGAAAAGATTTAAATTAGGTGCTAAAAATAAATTTTAAATAGTAATCTTTATAATAAATAATAAATTTTTCTTTTAACAAACTCCACAAAGATACATTAAAATCAATTTTATCTACAACTATGCCATATGGGGTCCATACAACAAAGTATGTAACACTACACTTTGTAACAGCCATTTGCATCATACATTGGGTGTAATAAGTTTGGTTAGTTTAAGTTTTATATCAACACCCTTTTTTATTAAATATGTTAGATTTTTATGGTGTCCTTTTATTTTTACATAAAACGTATTCTCAGCTTTAACTTTCATCGTACGCCCATATTTTAAAGCTGGAATATTAGGGTTAGTAAATGTCAGCCCTGATATTTTTTGGTTAAGTGACCTAAAGTTATGGTAGCCAACAACAACTTTTTTAATCTTATCTATACTCGTTGCTACCACGAAGCTTTAGGGGCAGTTATAACACTTTTTCGATAGTGATACCAATTTTCACTTTTATTTTGTCCTCGTGTTACTAATTCTATTTGTTTTACATGTTTACTTCTAAACCTGTAAAAAACTCAACACAACACAAAGAGGTAGAAATTAAAGTGTCAATGCTTGGCAAATCAACAGGTGGCATATCAACTGTTGTCAAAACTTCACGAATAAAGCCTACTTTTGGTTTTGGAACAGCAGTAAACAAAAATGTTTGTTGGCACGATTTTCTCAAGAGCAGAAGCTACATCATTGATATTTAATAATTGTACTGTATTATTTGATAGATAATTATATTTTTCTTTTTGCGTATCTACTAACTTTATCTTTTTTTTACCTCTTTCGCTAAAATCTTTACGACTAAAGTCAAGGTTTTTAATTTTAGAAAGCGCTACTTCTTTTCTAGATGGCAGCTATTCATTTGGCGTGCTTGTACATGCAGGGTTCCTTAATCCATTTCTTACAGAAGCTTCTACTCTATACATTGCTGCAGCAACATGGTTACAAGTTTGACCCATGCCAGCCATGCATGTACAATGGGAGGCTTTAATTCTAGCACTTTTTTCTAATACTTGCCACAGTTTATGATATGTATCATTGATAATTTGTAATCTCCGAAATTCTGATTTAAATATACTGTAATTACTACCTGTTAAATTATGATACATAAGAGGCTGAAGCTAGGAAGATTTATAGCAGCTGTATGCTTTTGATTTTTTATAGTCACTTAAGTCATTACTTCCGAGTTTTGAGGGATTAAACATTAAATAGTTAAATATATCTGGATATAATAACATTGGCCAGAATGGCATAAACTCCTGTTCGTCCATCCAGCCATCAAGAATTTTGAACGGATCAGGTATCTGCATATCGTCTAATTCCAGTTTCAAATTGTATTCTTTTTTTAAATCTGCCTCAACTTCTACTTCTGTTTTTATTGGTAGAACATTGTTTTCTATTGCAGCAAATACACGAGCAACTAGCTCTTCTTTTTTATCATTTATTTTTAATCCTCTTAATTTCAAATAGTTTTTTAACTCTTCAACTTTCATCTTTGAAATCATATTGTACTCCATGATTAATTTTATAGTAAATATTTGTTTAAGCAGTTTTAGTTAGATGTTTATACTTCGTTTTCTCAAGTAAATGTTGTATTTTTTTACCCCTCCTATTGGATTTCAGACCTCTTAAAAATGACGTATTTTAAATTCGCTTAATCGGTGTATTGAAACCTAAGTTATAAGTAAAAAAATTGCGGAAAAAACGTAAGTTATAAAAAACCTTTTTATGCCGTCTCCTAAGGTTTTTGTTTTCTAAATTGTTTTATCTCAAAATGTGGAGATAAAACAAGATAACTCTAACTTCGCGATATATTGAACACAATTACAATCAATATTCAAAGATAATAATAGGGTTTTTTAACCCCTTACAAAGAGTTAGAAAAATAGTTTTGGGGAGATTCAAACTAAAAATATAATAAATGTTTTTAAAGATTTTTTTTTAAGATGTATTATATATTCTTTTTGTATTATAAATTTACAAACAAACTCAAAAATAAATAATTGTTCAATGGAGAGAACTTTAAAATGATTCCTATTTTATCCTTTGTTTGCTTCTGTCGAACTCTCGTGTATTAGCTAGATGACTTCTAAAATACAACATGAGTTACTGTAAACGGGATAACAGTTAAAAATTTATTTTTTTTATGATTGACTATTTGTTTGATTTTCATTGCTAACATTCAGGGTTCAAAACTAATATATTTCTAAGAATAAAAAACAAATGTAAGGATGAAGGGATAGATAGAACAATATTGAGCTATTATCAACGTACCAATTATTGCTTTACACAACCTTATATCTTTAAATGATAAGTTTTTTATATCACCACGAACTTTGCTTTTCATATTTAACTTGGCCATAACATGATGCTTCATAATTCTATAAAAACGTAATACTAATAATAAATGAAAAATAACTACTTTTTATACAACATCAATCGATCCAGCAAACTTATTTAAGTAATTTTAAACACACGTTAGAGTAATAAATTAAAGTATCATTTTGAAAGGTTCTTTACGTTTTTATAAATAATTTATATTCAAAGTTTCGACATCGAATTAAAGCTGAAACTTGTAAGCAAGAACCTAAATAAATGGGACAGTTTTTGTAAAAAACTTTCTAAAAGTTAATAAACTTGTCTAATTTATACATTGCAAATTGTTTGTTCCGCCAGGAGAACTGTTCTATTAATTCCCATTAATGCAACAATTTTAATGTTATGTTTGGTCCATCATGTTTAGACTATGATAGAAAAAATGATTTGGTCTGTTAAATTGTTGTGCTTAGTAATTCTTACCACAGGAGTTTTTTTACCAGTAAACCTTAGATGCTTGAATGCAAATTTGATTTTGTCCCATTCAATCAGCGTTCCATTCATGAAGGTTCTCCCTAAATAATAATATTAAATTTGCTTGTTTTTCTAAATTACTTTCCTTGGGCTAGATTATTCTTTTAAATTTACTCATATTTAAAACAGTTTGATTATTCAGAGTTAAATAAAAATACATACATAGCATTTTTTATATTTGCTTTAACATTTTTTCCACCTCTTTTCTTGAGGTGGTAAAGCTAAAACATAAATAAAAATCTTGTGAAAAATTCATGTTCAAATAAGACAGGATTAGATTTATTTGGTCGTTTGTCACAGTTGCTATATAAAAGCAACAAAATAGTTGCACAACCAAATATAATACAAAATCATTTAACAAAAAATACAAGACTGTTAAAAACTCTTCAGAATGTAAATGGCTATCAGGTCACTAAAATAATTCTGGATTTATGTAATGTATAAATTTACCTTTTAGATTTTAAGTATTAATTTACCTTATACACACCATATTCTGATAAAATAAGAGAGCAATTTAAATAGGTTTACCAAGAACATTATGAAATTAATAGCATTCTATCAAACAGAAAAACTTCAAAAATAGAAACTATAAACATAAAATACCAATTTACAGTACTCTTGATTGTCATTTATTCTGGTTTCAAGTTCATAAAATTCTTCTAGGGACTCAATCTTTTGAAAATGGTTACGTTCACATTTTCTAACATTTTATTATTACATTTGCAACAAATTTTCTAAAGATGTAATTGAAGTTATATGATTTATACTGAAAACTATTTGCCAAAAATAACTCATACTCATTTAAAAATTCATCGCGATTATTTGGTTTGGTATCACGGACAAATAATGATACAATAAATGGTATACTTTTGTCAAACATAAATAATATAGGCCTGTGTGTTTGATGATTTGAATAAAGAAAGGCCATTCACAACTAAAAAGGTTGTATTTGACTCAAATCTATTATGCTAATTGACTGCTAAAGTTCTTGATATGCTGTTTCAAATACCAAGATAAATATATTCACCTTCACATTTTAACTCACTTGGAACATTCTTACGAGTATTTAAAATTATCCTTGCGCATTTTGGTAAATCAACATGATGACTATACTGATGTAAAATTAAAAATAACAGTTTATCACTTGCATTTCTAGTTATTTTGTGTTTTAAAACCCATTTGGCAATTTCTGTAACAAGTACTCCATCATTAAGATCTTCATTAACATCATTCGTAGGAATCTCAGAGTCTCGATCAGAACTCTCAGTTTTAGAAGTATCTTTATGATCAGACACAAATAAAAAGTCACTATAGTTCTCAATTTTGATGCTTTTGAAATCAATGCAATTCTTGATATTAATAATATTGGATTTGACATTCGATGAGTTGTCGATTTCTTCATTTACAAGTATACTATTTAAGGCTTGACTATTTTATCGCCATTCTCTCAAGTATTGATTTTTCTCTTGTTTATCTATTTATATTATTCTGAAATAAACATAAATTTTAGTAGTTTTAACAATAACGAGATTATAATAAAAACTGAACAAAATGAAAAATAATAATAATAAGAAAACCTAAATTTTTATTATTATAAAAATAGGTAAAAGCTTTTTAGAAGAGTTAATATTCTTATATTTCCTAAACTTTGAAGAGTTAATACTCTAATCCTCTAATCAAACTACGTTTGATAAAAGTAGGTTTTTTACTTGATAGCTCATTAATCTCATATAGTTAAATGTTTGCATATAACTGTCATAATTAAATCATACAATTATGTTTTTATCATAACTAAAATCCTAAAGTTAAAAGTCTTATTAAATAGTAAGAAATATTAGTAGTCATAACTGTGTATCAAAAAAAATTAAAAACAATTTTTGGAAAGATAGTAAAAGCATTTGCTAGCTTTTATTAGGTATGGTTATTTAGGCTAAAATAAAAACTAGTTTAAAATAAAATCTAAAAATAAAATCAGGTAATATAGGTTTTTTAACAACGAAATGTAAACATTAAACTAGTTTGCATACTAATGTCGAATGTATTTTTTTTTTTTTTTCAGTTTATTACATTAACAATAAATTATTAATTTGAATAGATTATGTTAACTAAATAAATATACAAACTAATACTAAAAATGTGAATATACAAGTAGATTATGGATATAGTATATACTATAAATATACAGAAAGAAACTAAACAATAATCAATAAAACTGCTTATGAATTGCTAGCATTCTCTATACATATTGTTTGACATTTATTTACTAATAAAGAAGCCTTTCAACATTAGCAATATGATCATTTATTTGAGCTTTTGTTGAAGACTCTCTATACTTTCTATAAATGAAAATTTTAAAATAAATTTTATTTTACTTACTTTATAATTTGATTTTTTTAAACACTTAATGCATATCAGATGCTTGGTGAAGATAACTGAAAAACTAATCTTTCTTTTCAAATTAATAACATACTTACGTTGTTTGCCGAAATATAAGCAAAGTGACCAGTTTATTGAAATTTATTTTCTGCAGTTAATTTGATTTAAAATATTATCCTATATTGCTCAGAGTGAGTAACTATCAGATTCAAAGGGTTACGTTAGCAGCTTTAGGCATTAGGCTCTAACCAACATTAGGCTCTAACCAACTTGTTATTCGTTTGTAATTTCCTCGCATCAAAAGTAAAATATTCGACATATTACTCCTTTTTATTATTAAAAAATCTAAACTTTGCAATACATTTTGATTCTGTTAAAACAATATAAAATAGTTGCACAACCCTTAAAAGCTTAAGATGAGATTAAAAACAGAAAAAATACAAATGTTTTACTCCATCATTGATAATAATATAAAAATGTTTTTCTGTGTAATGTTCTCAGCATTAATTATTATATTCGTATTATCAAAATTCAAAAAATTATAATTTGAATACATTTAAATGGTATTAAGATTAGTATTTATGGTTAATCTGAAAAGAACTGTACCTAAACACTGCTATAAAATATTTATTTAGAAATACAAAACTTACTCTTAAATATTTATTTAATATACAGGGAATTATTAAGAGGTTAACGAATATTATTTTTATTTTTTTAAAATAAACCTTTTAAATCAAATTTATTAAATCTTTTTTAAGTAATTTAAAGTTTTAAATCAATGCGCGCTCTTTATTTTCGAATATTTTTTGAGAATTCCTCGAATGTCTTTTAAAAGACAATGCAAACCTTATTTCTTATTTCTTTAATTCTTATTCGCAATCATTAAGAAAAAATAAATAATAAATGCCAGTAGACTTTTTTATACTTAGCAAAACTACGTTAAAATTTCTTAATTTTTTTACGTTGTCCGTATGTTAGCTCAACGTAAGAGTTTTACGTTAAAAAGATTATATTGACTCAACGTTGAATTTACATTAAGTAATGTAAAACGCAATTTTAACATTAATACAACGTTAGCACAACGTTGTGTGCCTGCTAGGTAAGTGCATCGCATACAGTTTTAATTTGTCGGTATGGTGATCTTAACTGTAGTGTGAATGAGATTTTGAAAGCTTTACAAAAAAAAAAAAACAACTTTGTTACATATGAGGAATAACAAGGCAATATAGCATTTGTTACTTGTTATAAACAATGTTAGCAAGGTATCCGAGTTAAGGTATCAGTTAGTCAAGGTATCAGTTAGTCAGGAATTAATACGTAACGTTTAAGTTCTAGGTCAAAACATTCCTTTTAGTATTCTATTGAAAGGTGGATCAACGGCACTAATAACTTAAGCAAAGCACCTTGCGACAGGTAAAGGTATCTTTGAGTTGTTTTGCTTCCAAAAGGAAAAATTCACGGCGAAGGCATACCGGGAACGTTATAATTATCATTAAGAACTGACAAAACCCTTAACTAACCCGCTACCTAGGTATCAAAATGTGAACGGATTCACCCTGATATACAAGCACAATGGGCAGCCACAATACAACTACAAAACCGTTACTTCAAATCCTGCAGAAAATGTTGAAGAATCATCAGTTAAATCTGTAGAAAACACACCTTCAATTGATACCCAAGTTTTGTCAAATAATATTCTGAAAGTATAGAGACCGTTGTAGAAACCGAGGAGTCCACCAATGGCATTCCAAATGAGGATCGAAACATGGAAGCAAAAATATGGAGAAAAAGAAAAAATAAATAAAACGGACAATAACATAAAACCAAAAAAAAGTAGTAACAAGAGTTCTAACAAAGAAAACACTGAAGTTGTCCACACAGAAAACAGGGTTAAAAGTTAAAAAGTCCACTTTCGATCATACCTTCCTGCAGGAAACAAAATCCGAACCTTCCACTGTTAAACAGTGTAGTACCGAACGGACTGGCGAGTTTATATGGAACTTCGGTCTGAGTCAAAACTGTTGCGAGGTGGCGGTTCTCTCTAAATCCAACGTTTCTCTAAGTGAACTTAAAAAAAAGGGACAATAAAGGGAGAATATTAAACGTCATGATAAAAATTGATGGACACGAAAAGGAGGTGCTGAATATTTACGCTCCTAATATGTCATGAGATGCCGTTTTTTCGGCGACCTTAGTGACCTCTTGCAAGACACAGAGTTACCCGTCCTGCAAACCGGAGATTTTAACATGGTCGAAAGCCTGCCTCTCGACAGAGAAGACACAAACAACGCTATTAGTCTTTCAAGGTAAATGAGGTCTTTCAAGGTAAGTATAACCTAGTAGATGTTTTTTGTTTTAAATTTTCAACCAAAAGAGAATTCACATGGCGAAATCAGAAGTTAAAATGTAGACTCGATACAACCTACTACCCTGATAAAATCACCAAAAGAGCAACATACACCAAAATTTTCACCAACCCTTTTTCCGATTACGAATTCCTAACAACAACCGTCAAGTTTAGTAAAAGTAGGAGAAGACTAAAGTCCAAGAAACTAAACTGTTCCTATTTAGAAATAGAAGTACATAGGCAGAAAATTGAACTCTTAATTCAAGATTGGCAAACTAAAAAACGGTCCCATAAGTTAATTTTAAAATAATGGGATAACTGAAAACTTTTTGTTAGGGTTGAATTAAAACAAATATTGATTGCTCCAGTTTCCAGGAGCGTTTATTTACACAAAATAAAAACTAATCGCAGAAGAAGAAAAACCTTCGAAAGTTTTGAATAAATTTGAAAAAGTTTAACAGCGAAACCAGTCAATTACTGAAATTCGCAAGAATTACGGCACAGTGACCAGTAAATCTGGTGAAATACTTAACTCCCACGTTTCAAATTATAAAAACATTTACACCAAAGCGATTGAATGCAAAGACAGTTAAAACTATGTCTGGTTGCACATCACTAAACGTTTAAGTGATGATTATAACCTAACTTTAAATATCCGCCTAAGCGGCGCGGAGCTAAAGAAGCCCTTTTCAAATTTGAAAACGGAAAATCTCCAAGCTATGACGGACTTCCAGCTGAATTTTACCAAAATTTTTCGGCACCTTTTAGAAAAAGATTTTAAAGAGCTTTCTTACGAAATAATTTTCTTAGAAAAAAATACTAGTAAATCTATGAAAAAATCAATAATTTAACTGATTTCCAAGCAAGGATATCTTACTGAATGTTAAAATTGGAGGCCAATATTCTTAATTATGCTGATTACAAAATAATCACAAAAGCGTTGGCCTTAACAGTTGCAAAAGTAATGGGAAAATTCATAAAACAAAACCAAACTTGCGGAATTTCAGGTATTTAGTCCATGATCTAATAGTTTCGCGGAACTTAAAAATCTACCTAGTTTTGTCAATAGATCAAGAAAATGCGTTTGACAAAGACGATCTTGTGTTTTTTTTTTAGCAGATTCTTCAAAAAATTAATCTCGTAGAAAATTTTATATCCTAAAATTTCGGAATCCGTTCTGAATTGCGGTTTCCTGTCAGTCTCTTTCCCTACTGAAAGAGGATTTAGACAAGGCGACTCCCTCTCTCCTTTTTTGTATGTTTTTGTCTCCAAAGCAATAGCTTTGAAGATCTGAGCAGACAGCAGAATTGTGGGGTTCCCACTAGCAGGAACACAGAAACCCCTTAAGCCCCTTAACCCCCTTAACCCAGGTACACAGAAACCCCCTTAAACTAATGCAGTACGCAGACAATTTGATCTTTTTTGCAGGGACTTAAAATAAGTCAGCTATTTTTTTGAAACTGTAAAACTATTTGAAAAAGCAAGTGGTTATGAGATCAATGCCTTAAAAACCAAGTGTCTCGTACTTGGCGGTTTTGATCCTAAAATGATCAAGAATTGGACAACATAGAGTGGACCAATAACAGCGGCTTCAAAATATTTGTTGTTACGTTTTACACCAGACTGACTGATACAATCAATTTCAACTGGCTAGTAGCTTTAAAAAAAATAGAGGAAAAACTCAAGTTTTAGGGACTACTTATTTCATTGCTTAGGGAAAGACTATGTTGATAAACACGTTAGCGATGTCAAAAGTATGATTTCTAGCAAACGTGCTGCCCGTTTTCGAATGAGTAATAGAATGTTTATACAGTGCCATATGCGAAAAATTGTATTAAAATACCAATTACAATCTGGTCAAAAAAGAGACA
Organism: Hydra vulgaris; assembly: GCF_022113875.1. Classification (NCBI taxonomy): domain Eukaryota; kingdom Metazoa; phylum Cnidaria; class Hydrozoa; order Anthoathecata; family Hydridae; genus Hydra; species Hydra vulgaris. Next base: position 32,223,271 of record NC_061157.1, read on the forward strand.
CTTTTTTTTGCCATTAAAAACAGGGATCTCGGAATTTTATCACCAAAGGCGCAAAGTCTTGCCCTTCGCCACAAAATACTCTTTTAACTGAAATAATGCAAAAAGGATAAAACGTACGACTACTACTACTACTACTTTTCAAAGTACGAGTCAGCAGGTTCATTTATAAAGTTTAGAAAACAAAACGAAAGATGGAACTTTTTAAAAGAAGACAATTTTCCAAAACACTGGAACAACAAAATGTCTCAATACTTCAAAACAATTATTGAATTAATAGACAAAAACGGGTCTTTTTTTAACATACCCTAAAAACAAAACAAAAAATTATTTATAAGTGGCAAAAAACACTAAGACGGTCGTGCCAGCAGAACCTTTTTGGATTAACAAAAACAACAATGACATTGGCCAAAATTTGGAAAAAAAAACATTACTTCCCACGAATATGGACCGGCAATAAATATCCTTTTTCCATTTCTACACAACAGTCTACATTCTGCGGCCTTTCTAGCAAAAAGCATAAGGCAACAGATTGTAAAAGACAACAATTGCAAAACGTTCGATAAAATTGAGGACATTTTTGCCAACTGTCCTTCTTCTGTTCTTAAATGATATATATATATATATATATATATATATATATATATATATATATATATATATATATATATATATATATATATATATATATATATATATATATATATATATATATATATATATATATATATGTATATATATATATATTTTTTATATATATATATATATATATATATATATATATATATATATATATATATATATATATATTTATATATATACGTTCCGAGTTCGATCCCCACCACGTCCCTAATAGTTCCGCGCTTAACTTGTTTTTCAACGCAGCGGCCTTGTTCGTCAAGTTTCATGTTTTAGAGTTATAGAGTTGAGAGAGGGTTATAACCACTATTAAGTAGCCTCCTCGTCTGTAGTGGCCTTCTCAGCCTTGAGGAAATGAATAAATAATAATAATAATAATAATAATAATAATATCTTTTCCTATAAATAGGGAGAAAAAGTTATCGTCTTTCTCCTTGCAATGTACATGTGTCTGTTGAATGTGCTATTATAAGATATGCAAACCATTCAAGTATTATAAACATTAAAAACAAATCCAAATTATATCCTCAAAAATTTAAGTTTTATTAAATTACTCCTGATGACTTTTAATAAATGAAATTGTAAAAATCATGGTTTTCGCAATCAAGGTTAAACTTCTCGGGGTTACAATTAATGAGGATTTGAATTTGATAATCATATTAAATGTCTATGTGGAAAGTTAAATGGTAAATGCTTCGTTCTTGCACTAATAAAGAGCTTCATATCAGTAAAACAATCTACAGTTTTATTTAATACTTTTATACTGTCAAATTTTTACTATTGTCCTTTGATTTGATGTTTTGGTGGAAGTTTAATAATAACCTCATTATTAAAATTCAAAATGTAGAAAATATCCTCAGTATTCTCCTTAGAAATTTCAGATTTTTGTAAACTAAAGTTTTTAAATCTATAAATAGTTTAAATCCAGATTTTATGTTAGATCTTTTTATCAAAAATTCCCTGCCGTTAAGTCTTCGATGTAGTGAAAAATAAGTACTCCCACCCAGAGTCTCTAAACATAAGTTCATAAACAGGAACTTATATAGAGCAACAGTAGAGTATGTTTTAAAGCTTGCTATGGAACTCCCTAAACAATGAAACTATGTTTATAAACTGTCTAATGTCAATAAATTGTTCAAAAAAAGTATTTTAAAATGGAACAGAAAATCGTGTTTTTGTAAAATCTGTCAAAAATAACTTTTATTATTTTTTATATTTTACGTCGAAAATAACCAACTTGTTGTATTTATTGACATTTATATTATGTACTATGTAAGTTATTTTTATTTTATTTTATTTATTTTCTATTCACAATTTGTATATTTGTTTGTATTTTCGTATACAGTTTAGTGTGTTAATTTTAATTAGTTTTTGTTGATTTAAAACTATTGTAAACAATCAATTGAAAATAAAGTTTGAAATAAATTTAAAAAAATAAACAAATAATATATATATATATATATATATATATTATATATATATATATATATATATATATATATATATATATATATATATATATATATATATATATATATATATATATATATATATATATATATTTATATATATATATATGTATATATAGATATATATATATATAGATATACAAATATATATTATATATATATATATATATATATATATGTATATATATATATATATATATATATATATATATATATATATATATATATATATATATATATATATATATATATTATATAAATATATATATAAACACATATACCGAGAGATATACCGTTGAAAAGCAAAACAGAACCCAAAAAAGTAACAGTCTTTTTTTTTCGTCTTTTCAATTTGTGTTTATCGGCGTACATTAATTAGGTGACCTAACTAGCAGTAATTATTACATCTTCACACATCGTGTGCAGTATCTGTTCTCCTTCTCTATGTTAGTTTTCTAATTTCTTTAGTCTTTTACTCTAATATATCTTTGTTCTTCCCAAAATTACTTTACTCTTGGTCTGTGAAGCGATTTAGAATGCACTTTATTGAGCTGAGCTCGTCTTTAGAAGCCTTGGTAACGTGGCCTCTATATCGTAATTAGCCAGAGGAGAATAAACTACAATACCAAACGAAATACGTTACTGAAAATAGGTTACAAACATGATTTGTTTTACTTTACACCTCGTCTCAATTTTACAATGAGTTTACCTATTAAAGTGTAACCAATTAAAATGTTACGTAACGGTAAAATAAGCTTGATTAGGACGTTATTTAGATACGTCTCAAATCTAGATTTGGTTACGTTTCGTTTAGTCTCAATTGGTTATACATTATAAATTTAAAAGTTGAGACGTAACATTGCGAACTCACACTCTGTTTTTATTTTTTGACAATGTAAATACTTGAAACGAAGTAACTTAAATATCTTATTTTGAATAACGTAACTTTAAAATGTTGTAGTGGAATATAATCGACCGATGTGTCATTCGTAAATGTGTACACTGTGTTTCATGAATAAGACTTCATATAGTTATTTATATGCTGCTATATCTATCAGATTATACCCATTTAATATATATAAATAAAAAAATTACAATTTAGTTGATTTGTATAAATATTTTTTTGTTCATTTTATGTGTGCAACAAATGCAATGCATATATTGCTCTAGCCATTTAGAAGAATAATGAAATAAAAAATGTTTAACTTTTTAAACTTTGATAATATTGATTACGTGCATAACAGTGCCCTTCTTCGGAAATTATGATGGAAACTTTTTATTTTTCCAAAACAACTTATTTTATCATAAAACATCTTTATCCTATAAATAAAGATTTTTGAAATAAAAAATGTTCATAGTTTCTTATGAGCATAGGCTTAAGCCAATATAGTATACTAAATGCAGAATTAAACACACAACAGTAAGTATCTAAAACAAATAATTAGTTATTATCTTAATTTTTTTTAATGTATAGTATAATATTCATTTATTCACTTTTTTTATTTTTATTTATTAACATCTTAGATAATAATCCGGAACCCGTCCCAACTACATCTCAAAAAGGTAATATTTGTACTTCTTATTTTCAAATTCAAAATTAATTAAGTTTCTTATTTATTTGTTCAATATATTTATTATTTTAGCTTGATTATGTTTTCTTGTGAGTTAATTTTGGTTTGGCATGGTTATATAGTTTTTATTAACGTATATTTAATTATTTCTTTTTATCATAAATTTAATTTTTATATTAATAATATCCAATATCCAATAAATAAAATTCTATCACTTAACATTAATGATACATAAAGTACAGTTAGTAAAGTTAAAAACTCTTTGTAATGCAGAAAATATTTTTTATGCATCAGGTTTTGTATCTTGTTTGTTTTTGGTTAAATAACACTCTAATGATTTAAAAAGCGTGAAGTTAAATCAAGTCACAATAAGTTATTTTTTCTAAAAAAAAAAATAATAATAATTTGATCTACTATTTTTCACTTAGTAATATAAATAAATAATGTATAAGTATATTTTAAGTTAATTTTATGATTGCATTTATGTGTGCATGTTCCCCTCTTTCATATATAGAATTGGGAACTTTGAGAGAGAGGCCACGTTTTTAGTTTAAGGAAACTTTGAAACATATAACATACTTATAATTTTTTACATTTTAAGTAAATGGTGGCTTTAGTGAATGGTCTTCGTATAATGAATGTTTGTTGACTTGTGGTGGTGGTAAAAGAGTATGCTCTCGTACTTGCACAAACTTGGAACCTCTTGCATATATTACCACTACACCTCTGCCGCATATATATATATATATATATATATATATATATATATATATATATATATATATATATATATATATATATATATATATATATATATATATATATATATATATATATATATATATATATATACATATATATATATATATATATATATATATATATATATATATATATATATATATATATATACAATATATATATATATATATATATATATATATATATATATATATATATATATATATATATATATATATATACATACATATATATATATATATATATATTTATATATATATATATATATATATATATATATTTATATATATATATATATATATTATATATATATATATATATATATATATATATATATATATATATATATATATATAATATATATATATATATATATATACATACATATATATATATATATATATATATATATATATATATATATTTATATATATATATATATATATATATATAATATAAACATATATATATATATATATATATATATATATATATATATATATATATATATATATATATATATATATATATATATATATATATATATATATATATATATATATATATACATTTATATATATAAATGTTTGTATGTATATATATATATATATATAATATATATATATATATATATATATATATATATATATATATATATATATATATATATATATATATATATATGTATATATATAAATATATATATATATATATATATAAATATATATATATATATATATATATATATATATATATATATATATATATATATATATATATATATATATATATATATATATATATATATATATATATATATATATGTATATATATATATATATAAAATATATATATATATATATAATATATATATATATATATATTTATATAAATAAATATAATTAAATAAATATAAATAAAGACAAAACAAAGAACCCAAAAAAGTAACAGTTTTTTTTTAATCTTGTTCGATTTGTGTTTATACGCGTACATTAATTAGGTGACCTAACTAGCAGTAGTTATTGCATCTTCAAACATCGTGTGCAGTATTCGTCAGCCTTCTCTTTATTAGTTTTCTAACACAATTTCTTTAGTCTTATACTCTATTATATCTTTGTTCTTCCTAAAATTACTTTACTCATGGTCTGTGAAGCGATTTAGAATGCACTTTAGTGAGCTGAGCTCGTCTTTAAAAGCCTTAGTAACGTGACCTCTATATCGTAATTAGCAAGAAGAGAATAAACTACAATAACAAACGATATTTGTTACTGAAAATAGGTCACAAATAAGAAATGTTTTACTTTACACCTCGTCTTAATTTTACAATAAGTTTACATATTAAAGTTTAACCAATTAAAATGTTACGTTACGGTAAAATAAGCTTGATTGGGACGTTATTTACTTACGTCTCAAATCTAGATTTAGTTACTTTTCGTTTAGTCTCAAATGGATATACATTATAAAATTAAAAAAAGAAAAGTTAAGACGTAACATTGCGAACTCGGACTCTGTTTTTATTTTATGACAATGTAACTATTTAAAACGAAGTAACTTAAGTATCTTACTTTGAATAACGTAACTTTAAAATGTTGTAGTGGAATATAATCGACCGGTGCGTCATTTAAATGTTGATGTTTGATGTAGTGGTGGTAAAAGAGAACGCTCTCATACTTGCATTAACCCTACTCCTGCTAGTAATGGAAAACCTTGTGACGATGCTACATCAGAAACACAATCATGTAATTTGCAAAAATGCCCCGGTTTATTGTTAATTTGATATTATTATTATTATGAAGATGGTAACGGAAAGGTGGTGGTGATGATGATGACGATGATGATGATGATGATGATGATGATTTTGTTAAGCATAAAAAACAAAAAATGCAAACCCATAGCTAATGCAGAATTTCTTTATTTTGTTAAAGGTCGCAAATAAAAAGAAATGATTTAAAACTATTCCTTTATTTAAATCTTACAAATTATAAAAATATTAGCTGCAAAAGTTCTCTACAAAAAGGTTACGAGCTAATACTTTATATTGAATTAAAAATTGAATCGGAAACATATCTCATCTTGATTGTTATACTTCAGAAAACTGTATTTAATTTTAGTAGTGATAAAAAAAAAAAATACTGTTATAGTTTGCATGATAAATATCTTTTGAACTTTCTTAAGACACTTGTAATGCGATGATTGCATTTTAGCAATCACAGAAATTTAAGGGTTTGGGGACACAAAAAAAATATTAGGAAAATATAGCAGAAATGGCAACCATTTTTTATTAATAATTAAAACAAATAAAACACAAAATTAAAAATATACACAAAACTAAAACATATTTTAAATTACACATCTAAAATATATCATGAAAAACTGTTGTCGCGGTTTAGTTTGTAACGGTCACGGACGCCTTTTCTATTCGGCACTTTTTTTTTTATCTCCAACACAACTTTCAAGTTCATTTTAGCCGTACCTGGACATGATCTATGCAAAATAAAAAAAGTATATAAATAAGATTTATAGAATATATATTAAAGAAAAAAAAAAATAATTCAATCAAGTTAGTTTATACAAACCAAAAGGCTAACTGAAATATTATTGGTATATGATAAATATAAATATTTCAACAAAAAAAAAATCAAATTATTATTTACAATAATATAATTTTTTTGTCTTAAGCGTGAAATCAAAAAATTCAAATAAGTTTATAGTCAGATTTATAAAATTAAAAAAACCTAACCTTACCTTTTAAAGATCTTTACAAACATTATCAAAATGATCATATTTAAGTTTATCGTACTATCTATATACTAACATCTATGAGCTATATAAATGTTAGAAAAATTAAAAGTTTTTTAGTTTTACAAACAGGTAAAAGAAATACCAACTTCTGTTGATGCGCAACAAACAACTCATTTATATACTACATTTTTGGATAAACAACTTCCACTTATTGGACAGTTTTTTTTTTTTTTTTAAGAAATACAGTTTTCTGTAGTTTTTTCATTTAGGATTTCTTTTTTGTTTAACAAAGCATTATTGTGACCTTTTATAAATCTTTCCATATTTTTTGCGTAACTGACGCTAAAAAAAAAAAAATATGTAATTTATTAGATCGCGGGAAGTGCTTATCGACTAATTTAAAAAACACTTTTTAAATATTAGTGAAAACGTTTTTGCTGTATTGGGGGTTGAACCAAATTACATTTTTAGTTCTATTTCACTTTTTTGTATTCCTTTTTTCAGGATCAAATTTTAGTTCAAATTTTTCAAACCATATTTTTTAAGGACATCATCAAAAATTTGTTTAGAGAAATTGAATACATTTATATAAGAGAAGCTTTGGTTTAGCCTGATATAAATTGAAAACGGGATTTGTTTTAGAATTTGGGGTGAATGATTTGAGTTAATATTAATATACAACAATTCATCGTTTGGTTTTTTGAAAGCCTTATATAAATTTTCATGAAGGTTAAATGTGACGTTAAGAAAGTTCACAATTTTTAAATTTATGTTTGTTTCAATTTTAAAGCCAATTTTTTGAAAAACTTATTTCTAATTTTATTGAGCTGTGGACCAGATTTTTAACGCATTTTTTTTTAAGCCATCGTCGCGATAAAGTCCTAAATCTTAATTGTTAATTATTTTACTTAACAAATCTAAAGTTTATAGTCTAACAAATTAACAAATTTCTGCTCCATCATAACTCCCCATTGTTTTGTCATATGTATTTCTTTCTCCACCTGATAACCTGTTACACTTAATTAAAACAATAAGGTTTCATTATATAAAAAATACTTTTCAAACAGAATTAAAGTTTGATATTAAAAAAATTAAATCAAACCTAATGTTTTGGTTTTAGCTGATAAAACAAATAACATTTTCCACCTCACAACACAAAACTATGAAAAAATCTTACGCTTCAATTTTACTAGCTCTTATGAGAAAGCCCCTAAAAATATGAAAAATTCAAGTAATTTAGAAGCAAAAAGTATTGTTAAAAACATAAACCTTGATAACAGAATTGAATCAACTGCCCTTGAATCCAAGTATTGTAACAAAAAAAGGCCATAAACCAAATTTTTAAAACAAACTTTCTTGTAGGTTATTAGTTCGCTCAAAAAGTGAGATTAGACATAAGTGACATAAGTGAGATAGACATAAGTTAGATTAGACATAAAAGCAAAGTTAAATTGGAAAAAATGAATAATATTCTTAGAAACAAAATAAATTTGCAACAGTGACAAATACAACTGATGTTATAAATTACTTCTCTATAATCAAAAAATGAAATGATTGTACATCAATTCAATTTGACCTTAATGATTTTTACCCCTCAATAACTGCAGATATTTCAGGTAAAATAATTGAGATTGCGAAAAGCCACACAGTTATACCTATAAAAACAATCCGTATTATAAAACATTGTAAAGTTTGCATTTCCTGCCCTCTAATAAATTACATAATTTTTTTTTTTTAGCGTCAGTTGCGCAAAAAATATGGAAAGATTTATAAAAGGTCACAATAATGCTTTGTTAAACAAAAAAGAAATCCTAAATGAAAAAACTACAGAAAATTGTATTTCTAAACAAAAAAACAATTTTCTAATGAGTGGAGGTTGTTTATCTTAAAAAGTGGAATATAAATGTGTTGTTTCCTCTAAAAATGTACCTGATAAACAATATAATGACATAACAGAGGGTGGCTGGAAAAAACGTTTTGCAAATCATAAGCAATCCTTTAAAAATAAAAAGTATTTAAAAGACACCATGCTGTCAAAATATAAATGGAAATGAAAAGATAAAAATATTGATGATTTTATAATGAATTGGTCTACCCTTATAACAGCACCTGCATATAACAATATTTCCAAAAAATCCATACTATGCCTACAAGAAATATTAGAAGTTTATACACAAGAAAACCAAGAATGTTTATTAAACAAAAAATTGGAATTATTTTTTAAATGCAGGGACGAAAATAAGTTTCTCCTAAAAAACTATAAAAATAAGTAAGCTTAAACATTAATTACATTAGATTTTTTTTAAAAATATCTAAAAAAAAAGCAGAAGTAATCAATTCTAATAAATTCTTTTTATAATAGAGCCAGCATATACCACAAGTGTGTAAAAATTTACAATAATTATAACATTTGCGACTTCCTGTAATTTAATTTATTGGTATTAAATAGAAATTTTATTAATTTAATTATATATTTTTGTTGTGTCTTTATTAACGAACACTGTGTTAAATGAATAAACATTTTGCTAAGTGATTTTTTACTACTTAGTTTACGACTCAAAACAATTATGTATGTTTTTTTTTCCAAGTTTTCTAATTAAAATAAAGTAAGGTTTTTCTTAACTTTTTATTATACTGATTGTTTCTTCGGGATTGTGTTGATTTTTGCAAATAAAATTGTTTTATCTAAAAAAAGATTAGTTATTGAGGGGTAAAAACCGTTAATGTCTATTGAATAAATGTACTGTCATTTTTATTTTCGATTATTGAGAACTAATTTATAACATTTGTGGTATTTTCTATCGATGCAATATTTGGAAAAAGAAAAACATACATGACTGCTTTGACGTAACAATGGCTAGTTTATGTAGCAGAAACATGAGAATTTGTTGGACTATATATTTTAGATTTGTTAAGTAAAATAACACAGGACTGCAAGATTTTTTTTCTAAGATTAAAGAAATAATTCTTATGTGTTTTTAATCACTGAATTCAAAAATAGTTGTTAATAAAATTCATCACGTAAGGTTTTTCTAAAAAACGCAAATTGCTGTGGGATTGTGTAATTCGGGGCGCAAAACGGGGTTTATTGCCAAAATAATTATTATTTTGTTTGTTAACTTATTATAAGATATTTTTATGTTTTTTAGTGTGAAACAAAACACTAAGTAACTCATGAAGATAATATAATTCAGCGTTATGATTCGGGATTTTTCATAGTAAGTGGAAATAAATAAATTCTGAGTGGAAATTCCATAGTGTGGTTTTGAAAAGTTTGAACTAAAATTTGATCCTGAAAAATAGAACTAGAACTAGAAATGTAATTTGGTTCAACCACCAATATAGCAAAAACGTCTCCACTAACATAGAAGAAGTGTTTTTAAACTTAGTCAATAAGCATTTCCTGCCCTCTAATAAATTACATAATTTTTTTTTTTTTTAAGCTACAGTTGCGCAAAAAAATGGAAAGATTTATAAAAGGTCACAAAAATGCTTTGTTAAGCAAAAAAGAAATCCTAAATGAGAAAACTTCAGAAAATTGTAATTCTAAACAAAAAAACAATTTTCCAATAAGTGGAAGATGTTTATCTTAAAATGTGGTATATAAATGTGTTGTTTTCTCTAAGAATGTATCTGATAAACAACATAATGACATAACAGAGGGTGACTGAAAAAAAATTTTGCAAATCATAAGCAATCCTTTAAAAATAAAAAGTATTCAAAAGACACAATACTGTCAAAATATAAATGGAAATGAAAAGATAAAAATATTGATGATTTTATAATAAATTGGTCTGTCCTTATAACAGCACCTGCATATAACAATATTTCCAAAAAAAGCATACTATGCCTACAAGGAAAATTATAAGTCATTACACAAGCAAACCAAGAATGTTTATTAAACAAAAAATTGGAATTATTTTCTAAATGCAGGGACGAAAATAAGTTTCTCCTAAAACGCTATAAAAGTAAGTGAGCTTAAACATTTATTACATTAATTTTCTTTTTTTAAGTATCTAAATAAAAGCAGAAGTAATCAATTCTAAAGATTTCTTTTTATAATAGAACCAGCATATTCCACAAGTGCGTAAAAATTTACAGTATTTATGACATTTGCGATTACCTGTAAATTAATTTATTGGTATTAAATTTAAACATGATCAATTTGATCATTTATTTTTGTTGAGTTTCTATTAATGAAATACTGTCTTAAATGAATAAACATTTTGCTAGGTGATTTTTTACTACTTACTTTACGACTTAAAACAATTATGTATGTTTATTTTTTCCAAGTTTTCTAATTAAGATAAAGTAAGGTTTTTCTTCAATTTTTTATTATATTGATTGTTTCTTCGGGATTGTGTTGATTTTTGCAAATTAAATTGTTTTATCTAAAAAAAGATTAGTTATTGAGGGGTAAAAACCTTTAATGTCTATTGAATAAATGTACTGTCTTTTTTATTTTAGATCATTGAGAACTAATTTATAACATTTGTGGTATTTTCTATCGATGCAATATTTGGAAAAAGAAAAACATACATGACTGCTTTGACGTAACAATGGCTAGTTATGATGTAGCAGAAACATGAGAATTTGTTGGACTATATATTTTAGATTTATTAAGTAAAATAACACAGGACTGCAAGATTTTTTTTTCTAAGATAAAAGAAATAATTCTTATGTGTTTTTAATCACTGAATTCAAAAATAGTTGTTAATAAAATTCATCACGTAAGGTTTTTCTAAAAAACGCAAATTGCTGTGGGATTGTGTAATTCGGGGCGCAAAACGGGGTTTATTGCCAAAATAATTATTATTTTGTTTGTTAACTTATTATAAGATATTTTTATGTTTTTTAGTGTGAAACAAAACACTGAGTAACTCATGAAGATAATATAATTCAGCGTTATGATTCGGGATTTTCCATAGTAAGTAAGGAAAATGCCGATATATACAAATGTGGAAATTCACAAGGAATTTCCTTTTCATTTATTTATTTCTGATCCAACTTTTGTAATGTGCATTTCAAAAACGACTTAACGTAGTTGTTTAAACTATTCTGAGAGTTTTTTCTATATTTTTTGAGAAATTGTAGTAAAAAAACAACAAATAAATATTACTGAATTTGTTAAAAATGTGTACTTTGCGCATTTTGTGTGAAGATAGGCGATCAGGACAAATCTTGGGCCTCGCATAGAGATTGTTCAGGGTGTGTTGAAGGACTTAAAATGAGGTCAAAAATAAAGTTAAATCTTTTTCTCATGAGAACCTCGAAACCACAGCGATGACTGCTACTTTTGTTCGTGCAATGTGCAGAAGTATAATACCAAATGTAAAAAACAAACTTTTTATCCAAGCGTGGAATAAGCACTCAACCTAGTCCCTCATGGACCTGGCATTCCTATACCACAAGCACCCCAAAGCCTAGACGAATTAGATAGTGAGTCAGAAGAAAGTTCGAGTGGCGAGTTTCATGTAGACGACTCAACAATTTTTTAGTAGTCCTCCACAATTTTTTCAAGCTGAATTAAATGACCTGAACCGAGATTTAGGCTTCTCAAAACAATTTGCTGAGTTACTAGGATCTAAGAGAAAAATTTGTTGACACATGGCACTTCTTTTGCTTGGTATAGAAATAATGAAAAATATTTGGAGCTTTATTTTTCTCAATATGGTGAGCTTGTCTATAGTTCTGATATCAATGGGTTAATGTCCATGTTTAAAGTTCAACGTATAGCTGAAAATTGGAGACTGTTTATTGATTCTTCAAAAAGAAGTATAAAAGCTGTTTCACTTGACAACGAGAATAAGTACACATTAAAAACACGTTGGTAATTCAGTGCATTTGAAGGAAACTTATTGTAACTTGGAATTGATCATGGGTATTATAACTCCATTTTTTGAACTCCCATTTGGATAATTCCCGGAAAATCTTGGTGCAGTTAGTAAAAAGCAAGGTAAGAGGTTTCACCAAGATATAAAACAAATGGAGAAGAGGTATCAAAGTCAATAGAAACAAATATGATGGGCGACTACTGCTGGATGCTGTATAGGCAAAATGTAACGTCCCACAAAAGAAAAAGCACTAAACGAAGCTTGGAAACTAAAAAATCTAGATTTTATAAAGCTTTATAGTTGTATCTACTGTCACAAATTATTTTATAATTTAAAATTAATTAAATATGTATAATTTACGTACGTGTGGTAATTCCGAACACATCAAGGGGGAGGGGGCAATCACAAACACTGTTGTGTAATAAAAATTAAAATAATAATTGTAATAACTAAGTGCAAAAATTATGCTATGAAACAACAACAAACAAAAGGAGTGGTTTTATGTTCATCGAAGCTACAACAGAATGTAAATCAAAAAAAAAGTTGCATAAAATTATCTGAAAAAGTTAAAATCAAGTTATAGTGAACATCATCTGCAGCTTTATTACACCACTGCATGTCTGAAACTGAGCATGGGATCCCCTCTTAGCAGGTAAAAAGATATTGTCAAATTAATTTTTCTATAATGCTGTTTTGACCATGTTCGGAGTTACCGCGCGTTCGCTATTACTCCCCAGAAAGCAAGCTTACATTGGACCAACGATGGACCAATGCATGATGATGCATTGGCTTAACGTTAAAAATTAATGTTGGCCCAATACATGTTTGATCATTGTTAAGGTATTGGCTCAATGTTTTAAAAAAAATTTGCCTAACGTTCTATACAACATTGGCCCAATATCGTATGTTATATATCTAACGTTTTATGCAACATTATATCGTTGTTACATTTAAGATGATGTGTGTCACTACATTGAAAAATTATAGAGAAAAAAAAGAATTTATGATACGAGTATAAAAATTTATTCATTTAATATGTCATCTCCCTGCATAGTTAAACTTGACAGTTAGGCCATTTTAAAAAACTACTCTTAGTAAATAACATATACAATCTCCTTCGTCTTTAACTCCAATTTGTGCCAAATAATTGACCTGTAAAAATACACAACCTGGCAATAGTTAAAGTAAATTTTGTTTAGACTTAAATTAGTATAAAATGCCATTTACAAAAAATCTTCAAAGAGTATTTTATTTAAAGTATGTAAATTGTACAAAGATATCATACAAAATGCATAAAGAGATCATAAAAAATATTAACCATTTATTTTAAGTATGTTATTGTCTTTTTTCTTCCTGAGTACATGAATTCTTCTCTGCTTTTAATAGTAATGATACTCTTTCAGGCAATACAATAACTAGCATATCTTTGTTACTCAATTCTTTTTAACTGAATTTGATGTGTTTTGTAGTTCACCATGCTGCACTTCAATGCTTGCCCATTGTGCCAATAGCACCAGCATATCTTTGAAGCATACAATTTTATCCTGAAACAATAAAGTTACTTGTGTTACTAAGTAACTATACAACTAATTACATACTTTATTTAGAAATTAAAGACAAAGGGGCAAATTTTTAATGATAAAAATATACTTGCTAATAGATTCATAAAATTTTAAAGAATTATAAAATTTGCAGGTGTGCATTTAATATCTGGCACTGACACAAAACAATTCTCATTAATGTTTAAACACCGCTGTTTCACTCAATATAAAAGTGAGTGACTTTAAAATAATAGAATTTTTTTCCTATAAGCACTTTCATTTTAAATAAAAAAAATATAAAAGACCTATATATATATTTTTTAAATATTTACATTAAATTTACATTACAATAAAAACATTAATGTTTATATATTGCTTGCGACTTAGAATCACTTTTCTGTTTTTTGTGGTTTTTACTGAAAACCTGTCTTGGGTCAACTAAGATTTCATAACATAGCTACATGCCTCATGATTGAAATTTGGAAAATTTATAAATAATTATCTATTCTATCTAATTTTTGGTGCGGATTACTTATTTTTTATTTTCAAACAACTTTTTAATGCATTTATATTTTCAATTTTATTATTAAATAATGAAAATTGTATTACTTTTGTAATCCGCATCATTATTAACACCTTTTCTGCATATGAAAATCAAAAAATTGTTTGCTGTACCTCTAGCTATGTTATGAAACATGTTTTCAAACTTGGCTAGTTTAAAAACAAATTTTTCTAGTTTATTGCGCAAAACATTGTTTACATTTCAAAACAATCACGTGACCTTAAATTCTGCACGTCCCAAGCAAATATGTAATAAAATTTATGAAAAAACTTTCTTAGCGAGGCGAATTTTGAACTATAAAATAAACAAAGTTAGGTGGTTTTTTCTTTAGAATGGTGCATAAATTTATTATCAATTGGGTATTCAAAGATTGTTTTTTATTTAAAGAACTTATTAGTGAATCAACTCATTATAAAACAGTTTTTTTATGAGAATAAAAACAAATTATTAAACAATTTAAATAAGCTAATTGTATATTTAAAGAAACGTTTTATTTTTGTGAAAAAAGATTAATTCAAGTGCCATAAAATAATTCTATTAGCAAAAGCGAGGTTAATTCAAAAACTTTAACTTGGTTTCGGTCATGAATTATTTTATTAGAGTCTTTATTTATTAACAATCTAACACCATATTATTAAAACTATATGCATAGAAAAGAATTGCTTAAGTTTTTTAAAGGCTTTAGCTTATATTGTTAGGACTAAATAATTCAAAATCGAAATCTGGCTTTATTTTTTAATGCATTAAACTTATCAACTTAGTGAATTATTTTCTAAAACAAGAACTTGTAGATTTAAAAACGTGGTCATTTAACAGCAAATCCCCTTTTTAACGCCATTTTTCATAATTTTGCAAAAAATGCAGATTGCTTGAAGACTTGAATAAAGACTGATTATGTTAACTTTTAACAATTAAGTAAGATTTTTTTTATTTTGATTATAGTTAAACAATGAGTGTATTTGATAATAACTATCGGAAATATATTTTTCTAAATTTATTTTGATAAAAAGTTACTAAACTTAGTTTTTAAATTTAGTTAACTAAATTACTAAAATTTAACCAAGTTCATCTTTTGTCGCGCTTTTTATAAAATAAAAGAAGTTTTATTACTATTGTATTAAATGCCATATGATAAAACATTTTCTTGTTGTTTATATTCCTTTTACAAAATAAAATTATCTCTTATATTTCAAAGGTTATAAATGTTTTAGTAACACCCCCAAAAGTCAAAATTTTCAACAAAAATCAAGAAGCCAAAAAACTCACTCTGAAACAGCCGGGTATGATACAGATTGTCCTGTAAAACAAAAAATTCATATTAAAACAATGTTTTTACAAGAGGGTTCGTAGCCAACTACTTATATAAAATTCAATGACTTTTTTGAAAAAAATTTCCCTGATCATTTTTAACAATGGTTTTTACGAAATGTTTAAAATTACTATCTACTGTAATGGAAATGCTAAAATTGTACATGCTTTGAATGACAAAACTTATAAAACTTAGCAACTAGTTAAGTTGGATATTAGTATGCAATTAATTATACATATCACTATATATCTTATTATCAAGGATGACTAAAAAAGAACGCTAAGAAAAAAATAGGTTTCAGAAAAAATAAATGGGTAGCACCAAAAAAGTCATAACAGCTTAATTGAGCGCTATATTTTGAAAATGTGACAAGTCACAAAACAAAAATTTTACATGATAGTGAAAAACATTTCTCCTGTAAAAATTATTTTTTTTAATTTATCTAAAAATAGTTTCTTTTAATTAAATAAATCTTTATTTTATCTAATAGTTTTATCTTTACCAAAAAAAAAAATTCTTTTCAAACAACCTAACTTTTAAAAAAGTGTGACTCAAAACGTTTTCAAAATACAGCATTCAATTGTGAAACGAGTAACTTCAAAATTAGAATTACTGATTTTTCCATGACTATCTGCTACTCTTAAACTACTATAAACTACTCTTGGAGTGTTTATTAACCTCTCTAAGGCCTTTGATACTGTAGACCATAATATTCTTTTTTACAAACATTAAATTTATGGATTCAAAAATAATAATTTTAAATGGTTTTGTTTCTATCTAAAAAATCGCAAACAATGCGTATCTTATGACAAAACCTAACCTAAACTAGAAAACAATACCTCCGGAGTTCCTCAGGGATCTATTTAGGGCCTTTGTTGTTTATTATCTATATCAACGATATTTACTTATCATCTAGTATACTAAATTTTAATCTTTTTGCTGATGACACACAAGTTTTTTATACTCACTCTAACATTAAGACAATCTTTACCACTATGAATAGTGAACTTGATAACCTTGATGAATGGTTTAGAGCCAACAAACTCTCTTTGAATCCTACTAAAAGCAAATATACTTTCTTTTCTAAATCCTCTAAATCTGAAAAGCTGCCTTTAAAACTCCCGGATATTTTAATAGAAAAAACCAAGTTACAACGGACATACTGCGTTAAATTCTTAAGCGTTTCAATCGATGAGCAAATAAATTGAAAAAAGCATATTAATCTAATAGAAAATAAATTTCAAAAAGTATTGGAATCATGTATAAAACTAGATATATGTTGGATATAAACTGTTTAAATACTATTTACTTTTCATTCATTCATAGCTATGTTATTTATTGTAACATTGCAAGCCTCCTTATATTATTATTATTATTATTATTATTATTATTATATTTTCTTTGCCGTATAATTAAATTTACAATGAGAAAAAACCATTCATGTATAAAAATTGGCCGGAGCAAGAAGAAGACATAAACTGCCTTATCGCCAAGCCCCGTTTACATTAACGTCACAAAGTTACAAGTTAAAAACTAAAAGGTTAAAAATTGAAGTACAATACAATATTAGTTCGACAAATATAAGACACAAGTAATAAATCGAATAAATGTTATTTGTCTGTTCAAAATTAATAGTATATATATTTTTTATTTTAATAAGAAATAAACAAGATACACAAGACAATAGTAAATGAGTAGTGATGACTTTTTCAGGTTTAATTATTTTTGGTGATTTTAGAAGAAATCTTTAAAATCGAAAGTTTTTTCTAATAGAAAACGTTTAGATTCTCTTTTGAATTGTTCTAAGGAGATGCCTCGAAGAATTTTATTTTTAATTATATTTTTTAAAAAACCTTTCCATATAAATGGTCCCCGGTATTGAATTTGAAATGAATTGAGTTTTAAATAAGATCTTGGAATAACAAAATTATCAGATGAAAATTTAGTGGGATATTTATGAGATATTTCGGTAAAGTAAGACTGAAATATATTAGGAGATAACGCATGTTTTGTTTTAAACGTAAATAGGATAACTTGGTATATATTAAGTTTGTAAATATTAAGCACATTAAGTTTCTTTAAAAGAGATTCACCATTAACAGTTCTGTTAACGCCAAAAATAATCCTACAAGCATGTTTTTGTTTGCTATAAATTTTTTTGAGCTTCCCATAATTGGTACTTGCCCATGCAAGATTACAATAGGAAAGGTAACTATGAATAAATGAGAAATATATAATTTTTAAAGATTCCGTATTAAGAAAAGGTTTAACTTTATATAGCATTGAAATATTTTTGGAGATTTTATTTTCAATAGATCTAATATGATATTTCCATGATATATTTTCATCTAATATCACTCCTAGAAAGTTAATAGTTGACTCTCTTTTAATAACTTTTTTGTTCATAAAGAGATCAGGTAGTTTTAAAAAAAGGTTATCACCTTTACTAGGTTTGTGGAACAACATAAATTTAGTTTTCCCAACATTTAATGAAAGTTTATTATTCGTAATCCATTCATTTATTTTTAATAACTCTTCATTAAAAATTCTAAACAGATCTTTAATATTTCTGTTAGAGCAAAAAAGATTTGAGTCATCAGCAAACAAAATAACGTTTAGAATTTTGGATGCTAAATACAAATCATTAATGAACAGTATGAATAATAAGGGCCCTAAGATTGATCCCTGGGGAACACCACAAGTTATGATATGTTTTTTTTCTTCATTTTCTGTATATATTATGTATTGTTTCCTGTTTGAAAGGTAACTTTTAAACCATTGTAAGTTATTGTTTAATACTCCATACATTTCTAGTTTTTTTATTAGAATATCATGATTAACAGTGTCAAATGCTTTTGACAAATCAATAAAAACTCCTAATGTATAGCAATCATTATTGAACCCATTGGATACATAATTTATTAGATCGACTACTGCATGGTCTGTTGAATGATTTTTTTTAAACCCAAATTGTTTATTATACAGAATATTGTTCTCAGTTAAATAGTTGTTAAGTCTATCATACATAATTCGTTCTAACAATTTAGAGAAACATGGTAAGACAGAAATAGGTCTATAATTGGACATATTTGTATCATCGCCATTTTTAAAAATAGGTATAATCTTAGCAATTTTTAATTTCTCCGGTACAATACCGGATTTTAAAGAAAGATTAAAAATGTGAAACAGTGATGGTTCAATAATATCAAACACAGCTTTAACTACATTTACGCTAATTTTATCAATGCCCGCACATTTATTATTTTTTAGACAGTTGAAAGCATTGCGCATCTCACTTAAGTTTAAATTAGATTCTATCATAGATGTGTTGGGTGTATTTATATAAGATTCGAAGTTGTTTGAATTGGTTTTTGGAATTTTATCAGCTAATTTTGGTCCAATATCAAGAAAAAATTTGTTGAGCTTGTTAATTATGACTTCTTTATTATAAATTATATCCCCGTCAACTAAAAGTTTTTCTGGCAATTTATTATTTTGACATTTATTTGTACCGATTATCTGCTTAATTACATTCCACGTCTTTTGTGTGTTTCCATGTGTTTTTTCTAGCAATTTTGCATAATAATTTTTTTTAGATTGTTTCTTTATTTTTTCAAACAAGTTTTTATAATTTTTATATTTTGTTTCATTTTTATATGTTTTATGTTTTAAATATTTTTCATAAAGGTTTTGTTTCCTCTTTGATGATTTGAGTAAACCTTTGGTCATCCAAGGGTTTAAAAGTGATTTAGGATTTATAATTTTTTTTATAACTGGAAATGCCAAATCATAGTATTTACAAAACTGCGCCAAAAATAATTCATACGCATTATTCACATCACATATTAAATGTTAATAAATACGCCAGTGCTAATCCACTGCATTGTAAGTTTAGAGTACTGAATGTTTACCAATTAAATATCTATAATATTCTTTTATTCATGTTTAGATTAAAATATCATATGCTACCTAATGTTTTTGAAGACCTTTTCTTTATTATAGATCATAAATATCATACAAAGCATCCATTGCTTAATTATCAGGTACCAAAAACTTTGTTAAAACAATCTGACTTCTCAATATTTTACCAAGGACCACATTTGTGGAACTCATTTCTCCTAAATAATAGTAAAACTACAGCTTCAATCCAAACTTTTAAAAGTATCTTAAAAAAACAGTTACCTGATTATGACGTATCTCAAATATTATTTGACTTCTAATTTTTATTTTGTCCTCTCTTATTTTTATTTCGTTAACTTTTCTTTTTGTTTAAAAAGCGGCATCACACTTTATATCATTACTTATCTTTATATTTGTATTGTATTTGGTAAAAAAAAAAAAAAAAGTATTTAATATTATTTTACTGAGATTGTAATATATATAAACATGTGTATGTGTATATGTGTATGTCCATGTGTATATATGTATATGTATGTATGTGTACGTATATGTGTATGTGTGTATAAGTATGTATATATATTTTCTTATATGATGGGTAATTTTTAATTTTTTAATTTTAGTTTTTTTTTGTTTGATATGTAAATGATACAAAAGGGCTGGATGATAAGACTATTGTTTTCTGTCTGCTCCTGTCATATCTAAACTGAAAATGTATATATTGTAAATAATTTATTATAAACATGACGAAAATAGTTGTAAAAAAAAAACTTCAGAATTGAAATTAGTACGCCGAAAAAAAACATTGGCTAAATGTTGGCCCAACGGAATAAACTTGCCAATGTTAAAACTTACGTTGGGTCAATGTAAGCTTACTGTCTGGCCCTACTCACCTATAGATATATCTTTAATGCTTTATCTACCTATAATAGATAAGGCATTAAGAATAATTACCCAGCTTACATTAACATTAATTATAATAATAAATCTAGATTTTTAAAGTAGTAAGAATCAAAGTGATATATATATATATATATATATATATATATATATATATATATATATATATATATATATATATATATATATATATATATATAAATATATATATATATATATATATATATATATATATATATATATATATATATATATATGTATATATATATTTATATATATATTTATATATATATATATATATATATATATATATATATATATATATATATATATATATATATATATATATATATATATATATATATATATATAAATATATATATATATATATATATATCACTTTAACTTTTACTACTTTAAAAACCTAGGATCCCCAATAACAGTGGTATTCAGGTTAAAAAGTGAAATGTTTCTGTAAATCTCCTGTTTAGGTTCTTTAATGTAGTTCAATTGACCCTTATGAGATCTTAAATTACAAGTTTTTAATCCTAAAAAGTTACCGAATTTTTCCCCTTATTTTTTGTCTCTTCATTTTCATTAAGAAAAAGGGAAACTATGTGAATTTTAATATTTATTTCTTTTACTATATACACTGATGTTAAAACAACTATTTTCGTCTTAATAATACTTTTATTTGCACAAAAACTCTTAATTTGATAAAGAGAGATACAAACTATTAGTAGCACTTACATACTTGCTTGCCATTTTTTAAGATTATTTTAAGATAATTTTATGCTAAAACAAGATGAATGTAACTTTTCCGCGAGAGTTATGTAATGTTGTTTTTAACATTTAAGATTATTTTAGTTTCCAGCCTTCAAATAAAATCCTATGTAAATCCCACAAGAGACCCACGTGGGATTTCCCATGTGGGTAAATACCATATGGTTCCCACATGTAACTCATGTTGGATTATCCATATGGAATTGAAGTGGCAAAATTCCATATGGTAAAGTCCCATGTGGATAAATACCACATATAACCCATGTGGAATTTACCCATATGGGTTTTAAGTTACAATTTTCCATACGGATACTACATGGGAAAATCCGTCCCATATAAATCCCATTAATCTCACACGGAACCCATGTGGGATGCAGTTTTAATTTTTACTGTGAAGTAAATAAGAATTAAATTTCACAAGTGGGAGAATATGACATACCACTATATGTACTTTCGAAGTAATATTCAGCTCTGCATTTAGAAGTATATTTGCATACTGCTGTAGGTCAAAAAATTATACTTTGAGTTTTTCAATAACTGAAGAAACATTACTGCCTAATTTAAATGTGCACTTTTTAACTTTCGGAAACTTTCTGAGGCAATAAACAATAGTTATCATACTAGCTTGAGATGCTAAAACATCTCTTTCTAAAATATCTAATTTTTCTATAGATTTTGTGGCGTAATTATCATCAAAGCCTGTTCTATGATAACTTCGAAGAAAAATATAAAGCTCTTCGAGCCGAATCGTAAAAAGAGGCCAATAATCTTTTATCAATAATCTAAAAGGAGTCTACCAGGTAGTGTGACAATCCCAATAAGAAGATGTAATTATGGTGGTGGAACCAAGCGAATAATTTCAATTTTAGGACTTTTATCAAAATAAACAAGACTAGGACTAATCACGTTTTTAAATTCTATTATCTGCAATCGCTATGCCCCATTTTCAAAAAATAACTTGTAACGATGATCAAGTAAACGCAAAGTTCTCGGAAATTTTACCATTTTACCATTTTCTAGGGTACATTCACCTTCACACCATTAGCAAGCATATTTACCAGAATGAGAAGATAAACTGAAAATATTGTTAACACATTTTAAATTAAATGCAAGGTGATACGTAACATCATCTAGAATAATCTACTCAAGATTTTCTGCACATTTCCATAATCTTCAGAATTTTCTTGAACAAGAGCAAGTATAAAACACTTCCAAACTCCACTTTTGATGTGTATCTCATTTTTATTGGTCTTGTCAAAAACATTTACGATTACTATAAGAAATCGTTGACCTGCATCAATGGATATGCATTTACCATGCTGGAAAAGGATCTAAATCTCTTTCCATTAAATTACTTAGAATAAATTTAGAAGTATTTTTTTTTTTTAGTGTAATTTATTTCGCCGTTAAAAAATTTTTACATTGCATATACATTTTTATAAATTGATGGCTGGAGCAAGAAGAAGGCACATTTCGCCTTATCGCCGAGCCCCATTAAAAATTCTACATAACCGTAACATACAAATATATATATAAAAGAAACAATTAGAAATGAAATAGAAAATAACTAATATAATAAAAAAAATAAAAAATAAGAATTAATTAAGAAGCGTTAAGATGCTTAACAGTTGCTAAAATGTTTAAGAAATAAGTTAATATATAAAAAAAAATAAAAAAAAATAAAAAAAATAAAAGAAATTGAAAAAATAAAATCTCATAATTAACACTAAATGAATATGTAACATCATCACTTATGACATCATCACTTGTGACATCATCACTTGGATTTCTTATTCTTTTTTTTTTTTTTTTTTTTTTATTCTTTTTTTCCTTTTTCTTTCTTTTCTTATTCATATTATCATATATCGTTGATGTTATTGAATCTATTTTTTTTTTTTTTTTTTTTATTGTGTTTACTTTAAATTAAACATTTAAAGTCGGATTTATTGAGATCCATGAACAATAATAATCGTTTTGATTCATCCTTAAATTGCTCTAATGTAGTCTGCTTTTTGTTAACAATATCTGGAAATTTCTTCCACAGATAAGGTCCGCGGTATTTAATTGAATAGGAAGTTAATTTTAATTTATGTTTTGGAACAACAAAATTGTTTTCTGAAAACTTTGTTGAGTACCTATGGTTAATTTTATTACAATAAGATTGAAATATTTTAGGAGACAAATCCTTTTTTGTTTTAAACATAAACAATAAAACTTGGTGTAAATTAAGTTTATATACATTTAAAGCACCGAGCACACTTAGAAGTGGTTCGCAAGGAACATTTCTGTCGGCTCCAAATACTATTCTACATGCATGTTTTTGTTTATTGTAGAGTTTCTTTAGTTTTGTATGACTAGTACTAGCCCACACAACATTACAATAAGACAAATAACTGTGAATAAAGGCGAAATATAATTTTTTCAGAGATGATATATTTAGAAAGGGTTTAGCCCTAAACATCATTGCAATATTTTTTGAGATTATTTTTTCAATGCTATTTATATGTGAACACCATTTTAAATTTTCATCCAATTTTACTCCTAAAAAGTTTATGTAAGATTCCCTTTTAATATAAGTTTTATTAATATTAAGATCTGGTAATTTAAGAGGAATATTTTCTGATTTATTTACTTTATGGAAAAGCATATATTTTGTTTTTTCCGCATTTAGTGAAAGTTTATTACTTACGAACCATGCACTAACATTACATAACTGTTCGTTAACTATTTTAAAAAGTGATTTAATATCTCGGTGAGAACAAAAAAGATTTGAATCATCAGCAAACAAAATTAGGTCTAAAAGATTTGTTGATAGGTATAAGTCGTTTATGTACAATATAAATAAAAGTGGTCCTAAAATAGAACCCTGAGGAACCCCGCAAGTTATGGAGTGTGGAATTGTATTATTTTTATTATAGTATAAAAATTGCTTTCTGTTAGTCAGATAATCTTTGAACCAAAGTAAGTTTTTATTTTTTACACCGTAGTTTTCGAGTTTTTTTATTAGTATATAGTGATTTACGGCATCAAAAGCTTTTGACAGATCAATGAAAACTCCTAATGTAAAACAGTCATTATCTAAGGCATTAGATATTTGATTGGAAAGTTCAACTACTGCGTGTTCAGTGGAATTTTTTTTTTTAAAACCAAATTGTTTACAATACAACATGTCGTTCTCAGTTAGATGATTATAAAGTCTGTTATACATTATTCTCTCTAGCAATTTTGAAAAACAAGGTAAGATTGATATAGGCCTGTAATTTAAAATATTTGACTTATCTCCAGATTTAAAAATTGGTGTTATACGGGCAATTTTTAATTTATTAGGAACAATACCTGACTTTAATGAGAGATTGAAAATGTGAAATAAAGAAGGTTCAATGACTTCAAATACTGATTTGACAACATCAACACTAATTTTATCAAAACCTTCACTTTTTTTACTTTTGAGACTGCTAAATGCAGTTCTCAACTCACTCAGTTTTAAATCAGTTTCATCCATAAGTTTATCATAAGTTTTTAAGTATGAATCAAATGGAATGGAATTAGTAGAAATTTTAGCAGCCAAATTCGGGCCAATATTAACAAAGTAGTTGTTTAGTTCTTCAGCTATAATTGATTTTTCATAAACTAATTCTCCATTAATTAAAAGATTTTTTGGCAGAGTGCTTTTGTTATAATTATTTTTTCCAATTAAATCCTTAATTAAATTCCATATTTTTTTAGTGTTTCCGTTGGTTTTCTTTAATAATTGATCATAAAATAGTTTTTTTGAGTATTTTTTGGTTTTTTCAAATATATTTTTATAATTTTTGTAAGTTATTTCATTTTTATAAGTTTTTTTTTTAAGATATTTTATATATAATTTTTCTTTCTTTTTTGAAGATTTTAGTAAGCCTTTAGACATCCAGGGAGCTTGAAGTGACTTGGTATTTATGACTTTTTTTATTTCTGGAAACGCTATTTCATATTGTTTGCAAAATTGATTAAGAAACAAGTCATATGCATTGTTAGCCTCATTTGATTGCAGTACTAGATTCCAATCAACACAATTTTTTAAACAATTTTTAAATTGTTTTAAGGAGTTTTCATTGATCTGTCGCCGAATTATTATGGATTTTGTGGAAATATTGTTAATTAAAATGTTATTTGTAGCTAAGAATGTAGGAAAATGATCCGATAAATCGGTCTGGATTATACCTGTGTAAAGAGGGTTATTATGAAAGTTGTTAGTTATGATGTTATCAAGTAGAGTAGAAGACCTATTTGTTATTCTTGTTGATTTGTTTATTGTTGGGATAAAGTTATATTGTAGAAGAGTATTTATAAAATTCTTAGTATTATTATTTGAAGCATAGTTGATCAAGTTAATGTTAAAATCCCCCACCAAATAAATATGTTTTCTCGAATTTGTAATTTTGTTTAGAAATGTTTTAAGATGAGTTTTAAATTTCTTTAAGTTTCCAGATGGTGGTCTATATGTAGTATTTATAATTATGTTTTTTTCTTTATTATTTACTAATTCGACGCACAATGATTCATAATCTGTTTCATTGACGCAGAGATCGTTACGTAAAATATAATTAACTGAATTATGGATAAAAATACTAACGCCCCCACCCGCATTAACTTCACGCGGTTGGTGAATTGATGTGTAATTAACTAGTTCAAATTCATAATTTGTTTCACCGCATTTACACCAAGTTTCCGTCAAACATATAATTTTAAAATCATGTTTAATTTCATCCAATAAAATTTTTAAATTTTCAAAGTTTTTATTTAAACTTCGAATATTGATATTTAAAATTGAAAAAGTGTTTTTAGTTTGTCCTAGATATTGCGAAGATTCAGAAACTGAGTAGTAATGACTTTCTAGCATTTCGTAGTATCATGAATAAATACCATATATCATGCTACAGTTTCATCATTCTAAATAAAATCATCTTTTTCTATTTTAGCTTTAAACTCAATTCTTGTTGCAATGATCTTGTCATGCTCACTACATAGTACTCGCCAACAATAGACGACCCTAGATTCTTACACAGACTTGATACTATTTCTTTTTTTTTTTTTTTTTTAATTTTTGTTATTTCCAGTATAGAAGTCAATTCCGCAACTGTTTGGAATGATAACTGATTGAAAGACTTTTAGGAATATTTATCGTCTTTTGTTCAAATGGTTAAAGTTAATAGATTCCCACCTTAAAAATAAATAATAAGTAAATTATATATACTTTTTACCACAACTAAAGTTACACACAAATAATTTTAAAATGTTAGCAATCAAAGTAATTGTTAAATTATATGAAGCAAATTGCTCACATAATGTGGAGTTAAAGTTTTATGACAAATTAATAAGAATTAAAACAGCATGACCAGAACTACAATTGCTATGACTTTCTAAAGTATAAAATTAAATATAAAATATTTAATTTTATACTTTAGAAAAATGTATGTATACATAAATATTGACAGAGGATAACCTACCGAAAGTTGGTAACGAATAAATATAATTTATCCTACCGAGAATTCTTTTTTATTGTTTGAGATTATCACATGTCAAAATAAATTTTATTTTTTTATACCGTAAAAAAAAATTTAAAAAGGATTTACCGTTAAATAAATAGACTGCCAGCCTATACCAAAACCCTCATTCAGTACATGTACACTCAACTGCGCCTATCCTTAAATAAGTTAATGAATGTACACTTCACTGCGCCTATCCCTAAGTTTGTAAAAACATGTAAAATCCTCGGTGCCTATCTTTAAATCTGCCAGTGCATGAACACTCTATTGCGTTTATAAATGCATGAACACTCATTGTGCTATTCCAACCGTATATCCCTAAATAATTTAGTCAATAAATAGGCATATTAGAATAAAACATTGATAACATAGAAAACTACATCAAATAAGTAGAGGTTGGGACTCCTACCCCAATCGCCTAATCAAGGTTTAACAACCCTATACGTTATGCTACATAAATTTACAGTTTCACGATTTAAAAATAATTATATTTTATTATGACACGAGATGTTTTTAAACTAATAAAAATAAACTTTCGGTAGGATAACTTTAATTTTTCCGCAACCGACTTTTGGTAGGTAATCCACAGACATAAATATTTGACAACTTTTTATTTACTTATCAAATAATTTAATATTTGTAAACTTCTTGCAAGGATAAAAAGGAGCAACTGCATGTCTTTTTGTTTGAAGATTCTTCAGCTAGTGTCTTACCACGATATGGTTGAACAACACCACTAGGTTCAGCCCTGCGTCTAATTCTTGGCCTGTTAACTTAATTCAGAAACATATACTTTATAAAAAAATATTTTTTAATTATTTATGTATTAATCATTTAATTTTAATAAAATCTTGAGATACTTTACTCATACAGTTTGACAGATAAGTACATGATCCCTTTCTCAGCAAATTTATGTTTCTTCTACAATTTGAACATATTACATCAGGGCAAACAACGAAATCTTTATTATACTCAGGCCAAGTATATTTTTTGATTTTGTTTGTATAGGTGGTTGTACTTTTGATAAAGATTTTGAATATTGGCCTTTTTTTTCCAAACAAACTGCACAAACACACTGTTTCAAGTCCTCCATTTTTACCAGGTTGTGGGTTTTTCTCCATTTACTTTTGTTATCAATTGAAAACAATGATATATTATATAACTAGATATATTATATAACCATATTTCTAATAACTAGATATATTATATAACTAGATGTCTAACTTCATTCCAAAAAGTGAAGCCGCTTTTTGCCCTTTTTACATATGGCGGATTATGTTTGTAAACAAATATTTTTAACTTTTCTTTTCTTAAATGAAGTAAATATATCTTAAAATTTAAATACTATTTACGTAAAAGTGTAATACGGAAATTATAATATTTGTAAAATAAAAATGTATAATTCCCTTAGTTTGTTTTTGATTAAAAAGGGATTTAAGTTTAAAGGTGAGTTTCCACTCATCCGTTTTTCTACGGGAAAGGTAAAAATAAAAACGTGAGCATGTGCACTTTTCTTTCGGACAAATAAATTATTTTATTACGCATGCTCACGTAGTTGCATGTAGTAAAAACAGATAAGTGTAATCTTGCATGCATGTAGTAAAAACAGATGATTGGAATCTCGCCTTTAAATAGAAAAGTAAAACAGTGAGCCATTACGTTCGTTATGACTCACTGTGATTTTTTTTTTTTTAATTTATTTAATTCCTTTGCCGTTTAAAAAAATTTACAATAAAAAAAATTGTACACGTATAATAAATGGACGGAGCATAAAAAAGACGTATATTGTCTTATCGCCGAGCCCCGTTTACATTGTCGCCTTCAGTATATATAACAATTTAAAATTAAAAGTTAAAATTTACAGGTTACTGATCAGGAATTACAAATCACTCATCAGAAATATTAAATGAAATAATAAAAGAAAAAAGATCGCTGCCCCATTCCAAATCCTTAGTCGATGTAGCGGCTTTTCTTTGTAGCAGCAGGCTATAATATAGTTGATGTAGCAGAACTCCATTGTAGCAACAGGCTATAAGATAGTAAAATTATGTACTAAAGCAAATAAACATTTCAGCAAAAAAATAAGATTTTACGCCGTTATTCTGCAGCATTATCATAATTAAGTTAAATAACTATAACTAAATTAATAACTTACAATCTAATATATTTGAAACAACTCTTTCAAAAACCGTTAGCTTTTACTGAGATTTCGATGTTATTTCAAGATAAAATAAAAACTGGCGCACGCATTACTCAACTACCAAATAAAATATCTACAAAACGTTAACCATCAAACTAAATATTTTTAACCGATACTAATAAAACAAGATTTTTATTTTACAAGTTATTTTGATCTGTGTTTCATTATGAAAAGGCGCACTTCCAAATGTAATTCAGAGTCTTTTAAACGTTCCATGCTGTTAAAAAAAATTATTCTGGTTCCAAAAACAAAACGTTCATTGTACGTTTTTTGTAGGTCCAGTGTTTGCTGGATTAAAATTGGAGATATGTTGCATTATGTTATAACAACTTAATGCAAAGTAAAAAAAAGTTTCTATCTTTGTTGCAAATGAGCTATACTTTTAATGATTTTAGTTTAAAAAGTTACAATAAATGAGATTATTTCTTATTTCTAATTACATTTTAGATCCCTGTGAAGAAAGTGAATGCTGCAATAATCTATGGGTGAGGCAAAATCCTTTAAAATTGAAAGAACAATTAAAGTCAAAATTATTTGGCCAGCACCTAGTCGAAGATCTTGTTATTAAACCTATTAATGATCATATTGAAAATAACAATCCAAGTTCGCCATTAGTCATGTCATTCCATGGATGGACTGGGTCAGGAAAAAATTTTGCTTCACAAATAATTGCAAATTCTTTGTTCAAAAAAGGTATGAATAGTAAATTTGTTCATATAAAAGTTGCAACAAAAGATTTT
Source organism: Hydra vulgaris (assembly GCF_022113875.1). Classification (NCBI taxonomy): domain Eukaryota; kingdom Metazoa; phylum Cnidaria; class Hydrozoa; order Anthoathecata; family Hydridae; genus Hydra; species Hydra vulgaris. Next base: position 32,253,742 of record NC_061157.1, read on the forward strand.
CCTCATAAAAAAATGTTAACAGAATACAAAAATGAATTATCTAAACATATAGAAAAGAATGCCAGGCTATGTGAACGAACATTATTTATTTTTGATGAATTTCATGAAATGCCAGAGGGTCTTGGCAATACTATTGCTCCTTATTTAGACTACAATGTTCAGTTAGATGGTATTGATTATCGCAAAAATATATTTATTTTTTTAAGCAACTCTGTTGGTGAAATAATTAACAATTATACTATTAATCATTATAGAAGTAAGAAATCAAGAGAGACAATAGACAGTAAAATATTTGAACAACTTATAGCTTATAATGCTTTAAATTTACCAGGTGGGTTTAAAAACTCTAATATCATAAAAAAGGCATTAATAAACGTTTATGTTCCCTTTCTACCTTTGGAACGAAAACATATCCAACAATGCGCACAAGAAGAAATTTTAAAGAGAAATAAAGAAGTCAAATATTCCGTTTTAGAAGCCATTGCTGATGAAATGCTTTATTTTCCTGACAAAGAACAATGGTTTTCAGCAACAGGTTGTATGTAATAATGTAATAATTTTCAGATTAAATTTAAACGGATCATACACTTAAGTTGTTAAGTTTAATATATATTTTATATTTTTGGTATTAGAATGTGTTATAGACTATTGAGTTAATTTTTTTTTATTTATTTTTTATTTCGAATTTTAAAATGATAAGAAGTTTTATTTTTATTATTCGTGTTTGATATTTTTTCATAACTTTTTATAAAAAAATCTCATACGTTTTTATTACACAAAATGCTTTGTTAGTTGTATCTGGTTAATTAAAAATAACTACACCCAGCCGGCACAATGACGTTGAAATAACGTTAAAACAACGTCGCACACCGACCATATGCCACGTTGAAACAACGTTGAAATTTGTTTGAATTGGAAATAAAATCCCACGTCGAAAACTACGACGTTGAAACAACGTCGATGATTACGTCGTTTCAACGTTAATCTAACGTCTTTCGACTACATATCAACCATATTTCAACTTTGAATACGTGATATATTCGATTGATACGTAGTTGATAAGACGTTAAAACAACGTTGAAACAACGTAAATTTAACGTTGATTTTTGTTTTTTATTTTGGTTAGATCCAATTAACTAAAAAATTATCTCAACTTTAATTGCAATAAATTAACACAATAAAAAAGCAATAATTTGCGCAGAGGATATTATATTTCACGTAAATTAATCAGATACAACTAAATTGCTTCAACGGACTTTACATACAATGCAAATAAAACAAAATGTTTGAAAAGAAAAAGTTTTATTTATCAGTATTATATTTAACAATTTATCAATAAAACTATTATCAATAGTTCCAGAACAACTAGGAAAAAGAATGAATGTTATACATCGGGTTAATCGCCTTTTACGCGCCGACCATCACCATTTGATCTGTCGAGTGCGTATTTTAATAAATTCATTATTCTTTTTCTTATTTCGACAACTGTAGCAGTCACTTTAATTGACAAAACTCTCTCTATAAAAAAGGTATTGCCTGAGTAATTTTCATCAAATGCATCAAAAAGTTAAAAATAAAATAGCATTAAAAAAACGAACTGTGATTTTTAAAAATATATAATTTTACACTTAACTTACAAGTAAATACCTAATGTTTGTTCCAAGAGTTTGGTCCAAGAAGACCACCCTCTAAACGCAAGAAAACACCAAGAGCGGACAGTATAATCAGAAATATCTGCCTGGAAAACAAAAAAAAAGCCAATCCATGAAGCTGTAATTGTTGTGTCAGACCAGACCATTTGTAAAAGGCTAAAAGAAGAGGGATTGATGTCCAGCCAAAAATGTCAAAAATTGACAAAAAAATTTAAAAATAATGTCAAAAATTTTATATTTATGCAAGATGGTGCAACTTGCAAAACAATAAAAACTGTTATGGCTTAGTTGATGTATTGCTATAGCCAGACAACTCGCAAGATCTTAACCCCATAGAAAATATTTAAGAAATAGTAATGCAAGAGATTGGAAAAAAAAAATCTTACTAATAAGCAAGATCTTATGGAGGAGATTATCAAGATCTAGCATAATAACCCAGAGTTGACAGAAACTATAAAAAATAAATTGCAAGCATGCTACAATGCAATGAAGCAGTTATTGCAAATAAAAGTGTTTTTGCAAAATATTTATACTTTATATAAACAGTTGTGTGACAATTTATTATGGCCACCTATGAGTTTTGATCATTATGAAATTTAATCTCATTTTTTTCATATGAAGAGTAAAAATTCATTATTGAAAATTAATCTTCTGTTTAAAATAAAGTTTTAACTTACAAAATCAACGCTTTTTTTTTGCTACTGGCAACACTGTCACTTTTGACAGCCATTTTGTATGATGTCATCTTAATTATAATCTTTTTGCTGTACACTTGTTAAGTTTTATTACCAGAGTTTTGAATTCTTTTATTAGGTTATCGTCATATTACTTATTTAAATCAGTAAAAATTTCTTGAATATTTCTTTTTATTTTAAACTAAAAATAGTTGTATTTAGTTTGATATTTTTAAAGGTTATGAGTACCAAAGCAAATTCTTAACTGTTATGTGATACTGATATGTGATATCTTATTTTAGTTATGAGGGAAAAAAAAACTTGACACAAAAAATTGCTTAAATCAGGGCACTTTTAATAAATACTGATCATTCTCAATGAAAAATAGCCAGAAAATATTGTATTTTGCGGGTATCTGTACAAAATATACACAAAAAAATGCTAATATGGAGAACTTGATGCCAAAGAGGGTTGGTAAATGTGGAAAGAAGAGAATCCTAACACCATGCAGGAAATGAATACTTACCAAGATTGTTCTAGAAAATAGACGGGCCACCAACAACAAAATAACTAATAAGCTGGGCCAATCTGGAGTCAAAATGTTGAAGAGAACGGTCCAACATTGCCTACACAATCTTGGTTACATTTCACGACGCCCAGCTAAGAAGCCTAAACTGACACCAAAAATTGTACAAAAAATGCTTGAGTGGACAAAAAAGTATAGGAATTTAACATATGATTGGTAATTAATAAAATTAATTTAGATGAATTTAAAATATCCACTTTCTTACATCAAACTTTAAATATTCATTCAATATTCACTTAACAATCCTTGTATAATATTTGAAGGTATGCTTTAGCGGCGAGAGTACTTTTAAGTTTTAAAAAGAAAAAAAGGGAAAAAATACTTATTGGACTGTATCATTCAAACTGTTAAACACCCCACCTCTGTGATGATCTGATTAATGAAATGTGTAAAAGAAATAGGAAGGTTCTATATTGCAGAATGAAAAATGTTACAGTTACAATATAAAAATGCTGGAACAAAGATTGTTGTCACAATTGGCAGAATAGTTTAGTCCAGGTGAAAAAAAAGCCTTCATGCAGGACAGGGCATGACCATGTCGCACAGCTAAATCAGTTAAAAAATATCTATCAGAACAAAATATTCCATTACTTGATTGGCCAGGAAACTCTTCATAAAAAATGTTTTCTGTTTCTTTTTTTGCGTTACAGGAGTAGGTATTTGCTTACTATTCTGTTGGTTATTATGTTTTCTCTTGCATAAGCATGGTAGTGGCTCCTATAATAATTAATATCAAAATATAACTAATAATACTTGAATTAAGTATCTTTTGAAATAGTTACTGTTTTCTGAACCTGATTCTATCTGAGTATCACTTATAGAGGCAAATTCAAATTTATTACATAACTCATAATCTAAAAATATTCATTCAATTTAAAAATGTTTTAAATACATTATATAATAAAGAATATATAATAAAGAATATATCTAAACACTGAAAACAACATATACAGAATGAAAGCATGTTAAAAACAAGGAAAAAAAGTAATAAATTAAGGTTTATATTTAAAAAAAATTACATTATCTCCATGAAATTAAATTTTGAGCAGCTTAAATCTGTATTAGTTAGATGCGGTTTATGCATTTCATTGAAACAATTTATTACATTTAAAGATGACGAGCAGCACAAAAAAGTATCAATCGAATTTTCTCTCTTTATTTCTCTGTATTTTCTATCCAAACAGCTCGAATGAACATTTTGCATGCCCTACTATACTTTTTCAACTGGAAAAGTATGGTAGAAATTATAATAGAAAAAATACTTATATATTAAAAATTTGTTCATGTAAAATAGCTAGCAGAAAAATACAACTATAAACTGTACGTTATGATACATTAAACAGTTGCTAAAATTTGCTAAATTTTTATGTTGATCTTTCTACCAATATTATGGACTAAAGAAGCATTCACAAATTCTTTTTTATAGAGTTTTACAAGAAAAATCTTTAAAAATTTAATAAAAGTTTTTTAATATAAAAAATATTTAAACTCTTTAAATTACATGGATTGGTAAAAAAGCTTGGTAAATCATTATTTTGTAAAACATCATCCATTATATATATTTATATTATGGATGTATATATACATATATAGTGTATGTATATATTATATATGCATATTATATATATGTATATATATATGTATATAAATATATATATATATATATATATATATATATATATATATATATATATATATATATATATATATACATATATATAATATGCATATATAAAATAAATATATATATTATATATATATATATATATACATATATATAGTATGCATATTTAATATAATAAACATATATAATATATATACATATATATATATATATATATATATATATATATATATATATATATATATATATATATATATATATATATATATATATATATATATATACATATATATATATATATATATATATATATATATATATATATATATATATATATATATATATATGTATTATATGAATGAGAAAAACATATATATTATATATTTTATATTTATATAATATATCAAGTAGTCTCTACTTTTAATCCACACTCATGAAATAATACGGTCATAAAGAAATATCCATTTAATGTTTACCTAACTAACTGCACCACAAGTTAAGCCATGTATTATTGTTAAATTGTCAAATTCAAAACCTTATAAAAAGGCAACAGTTGACCTAATTTATTAGCATGTGTGACTTTACTTGTTTTTATTGGGCTAATAAGTAACTTGTTGAGTCTTTACTTGTTATTTGTTATGTTGATAAAAAAATTTTAAGTCACGCATGCGTATTTAAGTTATCATATTGCAATTACGAACGATCGAACTCGTAATATAGACGGTGAATTAACGTGGAATCAACTTCGATTTTATATGATAGTTTAAAACAAATTTTTCAACGTTGATACAACGTTGATTTTTGGTTATACGACGTCGTGACTAAAAATCAACTGTGAATCAACGTCGAAATAACGTCGTGTGCCCACCGGGCAATTACAAGAATTTTTTTGCTTTATGAAGGAAAGAGGATTTTTATTAACTCACATAAAACAAAATTAAATCTTTCTTATCGAAATAATCAGTGTTTACATTGAAAAACTGTAAATTAGATGACATACTGTTAATATAATATATATATATATATATATATATATATATATATATATATATATATATATATATATATATAAATATATATATATATATATATATATATATATATATATATATATATATATATATATATATATATATATATATATATATATATGTATATATACATATATATATATATATATATATATATATATATATATATATATATATATATATAAATATATATATATATATATATATATATATATACTTATATATATATATATATATATATATATATATATATATATATATATATATATATATATTTATATATATATATACATATATATATATATATATATATATATATATATATATATATATATATATATTTAACTTTTCCTTTGACGCTCAAACCATCTGAGCTGTCCCACTACATATATATATATGTATAAATATATATATATATACATATATATGTATATATATATATATATATATATATATATATATATATATATATATATATATATATATATATATATATATATATATATATATATATAAATATATATATATATATATATATATATATATATATATATATATATATATATATATATATATATATATATATATATATATATATATGTATATATATATATTATATATATATATATATATATATATATATATATATATATATATATATATATATATATATATATATATATATATATATATATATATACATATATATGTATATATATATATATTTATACATATACATATATATATTCATATATATATATATATATATATATATATATATATATATATATATATATATATATATATATATATATATATATATATATATATATATATATATATGTATATATATATATATATATATATATATATATATATATATATATATATATATATATATAAAATAGAAAGTGTATTATTATGGTATAATAATAATAATAATACAAATACTCTTGTGCGTTTAAGAGTGCTCAATACTATTAAATAATGGAGCAATATTTATTTATTTGTATTAATTGAATAAAAACAACTTTTGATGGAACTCTGAGTTTCATCGCTTTCGGCAATCATCAGCCATTGTGTATTTCGTCACTTGAAAACCGTTTAAAACTTACAAATTAAAGTTACGGTGGAACGAGTTCTGACGTTACCAAACAAAACAAAACAAAACAAAAAGACGTCAAAGGTTAGTCCCCGGTATCAAATAAGGATAGTAAAAATTTTTTTGAATGCCGGCACTTTGATATTATTTCATATCTTTTATCAAGTAAGTTTTCTCCTTTATATGATAATTTGTGAAACTTCTCGCGGAGACAAAGATTACAAACTTTTGACGCTTGATTGTAGGGCTTACATTGTGCTGTTATCTTCCATGTAATCACAGGATTTATATGTTTTGATTTTAGCTCCTATATTTTTTTAGAAAGTTCAGTGTAATTTTTATATTTGGGTGCATTGAAAGATTAAAGATGGTTGGCATATCTTAATTTAAATGTGGTTTCACTTATACCGAAATAAACTTTATCTTTGCATTGAGGATCACTAGATTTTACAGTGGCTTGGTATACGATATTGCTAAAAAGGCATTGGTAATTTAACGGACAAATATTTTTGTCTATGCAGTTACATTTTTTTGATGTTTTATTGTTATCGCTATGTAAATTTTGTTATTATGCGTATTTATTAAAGACTTGACTTTAGGCATGGGACTATAGCTTACTTTAACATAGTTTCGATTAAAAATTTTATGAAGCCTGTGTCCTACTGGAAAGTGTTGGTCAATTAAAGCTAAAAAGCGATTTCCGATTTTAGTTTCAACATTTTTGCTAAACGGGGGGTTGTACCATATAATTTTACGTTTGCGATGTCTTTTTTGATTTTTGTTTATTTGCGGTTGGTAGGTGAGTTTTGAATTGCATCCTGATTTACGTAAAGCCTCTTCATACGGAATAATTGAGTTATTGAACACAGTTTCATTTACTGCCATATTCGATAATCTAAACTCAATAGTGCGAGGGATTTATTAAATTAGGTGGATGGTTTGACTCTGAATGAACATACATAAGTTGGTTATTAGGTTTACAATACGGTTGATAAGAACTGTCAATCAGGTTCAATGTTACATCAAGAAAATTGACAATTTTAATATTACATTGGATGGAGATAAGTAGGTTGTTACTTTTAAAAATATGTGTAAAATGTTTATTGATTTTTTCCATTTGCTGGCCGCTTTTGTTTTCAAAAATAGCAAGCCCGTCGTCACGATACAAGCCAAAAGTATTTATATCGTAATATTGAGAGAGCTGAAACAACATAAAAATACCAGCTAGTTCACAAACTTCAGCTCCATCAAATGCTCTCATTGTGACATCAAATAATCCACCTCTTTTCTTTATCCAAGCTTCGTCGTTATTAAAACTTAAAGATTTTCTTGCATGATATATTATTTTTTTATCGTCATTTTTTATAATAACATGTTGTTCGGCGAAACTAATTGCGTTGGTAAGAATGTTTTCACTAATAGATGGGTAAAAATCATTTATATCAAAAATTAAAAATTTGCAAAGGTGTTTATTTTTGATTTTTTTAAACCAATCGATAAAAAAATGGGTGCTTTGCCATTGATTCAACTGTAGTTTATTTTTTAGTTCGTGAATAATTTTAGATAAAATAACTATACTAATTCTTCCTACCTCGTTTTTCGAAGAGTTTAAAAGGCGAACTGAAGGGTTGTAAATAAAATTATCCTTATGGTCTTTTAATGTAAAAAAACAGCCGGACGATCCGTTTATCTCAATATTGTTATACACTTCATGGTTGATTAAAAGGTTTTTTCCTTCCTTATTTATTTGATCTTTTAATCAAATTTTCATCAAACTTTTTGTAGGTAGAAGTAATTGCGTTTGTTAACAGTTTGTTGTATTCATCTTTAGATAATTTATATAAATTAGATGTTTTGTCTGCCTTTATCAATGTTTTATGCGACGTACGTATGGATTTTAAGTCTTTTTGCATATTATTTTGAAACTTACAGTTTACGTTGCAAAATTTTATTGATTTAACTAAGTTTATAAGGTCTTTTTCGAAAGAACGCATTTCATTTATTTGTGGTAGGCATTTTGATGATTTGATTCCGTAGTCTGTATAATTGGAATCATTTCTTGGGTAGTTATTTTCGAAAAAGAACGCCTTCCATCTAATTTTCTTTACGAGCATTTCTGTTTTGTTTAGTAGTTTTAATTTATATTCTTTTTCAGATGGAATCGGTATATCTTTGATTTAATATTTCAAGTTTATTTTTTCCATTTTTGTTGACGACTTGAGAAGAGTGCTCAACTTGATGGAGCAAATTTATACATATTAGAAAGTAACAACCTACTTATCTCCATCCAATGTAATATTAAAATTGTCAATTTTCTTGATGCAACATTGAACCTGATTGACAGTTCTTATCAACCGTATTGTAAACCTAATAACCAACTTATGTATGTTCATTCAAAGTCAAACCATCCACCTAATTTAATAAAAGAAATCCCTTGCACTATTTAGTTAAGATTATCGAATATGGCAGTAAATGAAGCTGTGTTCAATAACTCAATTATTCCGTATGAAGAGGCTTTACGTAAATTAGGATACAATTCAAAACTCACCTACCAACCGCAAATAAGCAAAAATCAAAAAAGACATCGCAAACGTAAAATTATATGGTACAACCCCCCGTTTAGCAAAAATGTTGAAACTAAAATCGGAAATCGCTTTTTAGCTTTAATTGACCAACACTTTCCAGTAGGACACAGGCTTCATAAAATTTTTAATCGAAACTATGTTAAAGTAAGCTATAGTCCCATGCCTAATGTCAAGTCTTTAATAAATACGCATAATAACAAAATTTACATAGCGATAACAATAAAACATCAAAAAAATGTAACTACATAGACAAAAATATTTGTCCGTTAAATTACCAATGTCTTTTTAGCAATATCGTATACCAAGCCACTGTAAAATCTGGTGATCCTCAATGCAAAGATAAAGTTTATTTCGTTATAAGTGAAACCACATTTAAATTAAGATATGCCAACCATCTTTAATCTTTCAATGCACCCAAATATAAAAATTACACTGAACTTTTTAAAGAAATATAGGAGCTAAAATCGAAACATATAAATCCTGTGATTACATGGAAGATAACAGCACAATGTAAGCCCTACAATCAAGCATCAAAAGTTTGTAATCTTTGTCTCCGCGAGAAGTTTCACAAATTATCATATAAAGGAGAAAACTTACTTGATAAAAGATATGAAATAATATCAAAGTGTCGGCATTCAAAAAAAGTTTTTCTATCCTTATTTGATACCGGGGACTAAAACCTTTGACGTCTTTTTGTTTTGTTTTGTTTTGTTTGGTAACGTCAGAACTCGTTCCACCGTAATTTTAATTTGTAATTTTTAAACGGTTTTTAAGTAACGAAATATACAATGGCTGATGATTGCCGAAAGGCATGAAACTCAGAGTTCCATCAAAAGTTGTTTTTATTCAGTATAGTATATACATACTAGGCTGTTAGCCTTTTATATACATACTAGGCTAACAGCATAGTATGTATATACTAGGCTGTTAGCCAGCCCAATGGCACTGCTCATACAACAGATTTCCCAACCCAATTAAAATTCAATGAACCGTGCTTTTTTAAATAAAAATAAATACTCCCAAAATTGAAAAAACGTTGAATAAATTATACTACAGGTTAACACCCTGTATACATACAAGGCTATATTGTTTTAATGAATGTTTTATTATTTATATTTTTAAAAGTTTTAATGTATTACATATGTAATCAAATGTAGACCAAAGCAGTGTACATATTTTGACTGATTTAGGGAGGACACACATTGTCTGAGGGTTGGGGCAGGGTTAGGTTATACCCTAGGGTAGTTATACCCTAACTAAACCTACGGGGAGGTTATAAATGTACCCTTAGAGTAAGGCTTCCATCAACTTAAGGCTTATTTTTAGCCTGAATGTATATATTTTTTTTTATTTAAAAAACCATGACACATTACTAAGTTGTAAAATTTCCAGAGGAGGATCCAGTGGAGGTAGTTCCGGAAACATGGTTTTCTCATGAGACTGGGAAGTGTTTTTTTCCATCAAAAATCGACTCATTTTCACTCAAAAACATTAAAAAATTATGTTTCAAAAATATTCCCCCCAGAAGCCAGTTGGAAAAAATATACAGGCATTGCTTTGTGGAAAACAAGTAATTTTTATTATAAATTTGTTTTTAATTAACTTTTAAAGTATTCCAATAGAGGTTACAAATTCTGAAGATAAATTTTATAAATGTTTTTCTTTTAACCGTATGCGACTATTATCAGTATAATTTAATATTCATTTTTAATTTATTTTTACAAATAACATATATTTTTTGTACATACATTTATTTTCATTTATTGTTTTTTTTAGCTGATTACAAAATAACGCACGATAAAGCCACTCTAGCATTAGATACTTCAGATCTTAATTCTGATACAGAAACAACAGGAAAAAAGAGAAAGAAAAAGTAGTTATTTTTCAAAATTTAACAAACTTTTTAAGTCTTTAAAATTTTGTTGTCCTTATTTATATTTCTAAGTAATTTTTTGCTATCTTGTAGGGAAGTACAAAGATTTAAAATTCTCAATGAAAATGATGAGCCTAATGTTGATTTTTGTCCTAATAAGTATGATCGTTGGGTTTAAATAGATGAATAAACACAGCCACTATAAGAGTTAATTTTGTCAGTGTTTATGTTGCCAATAATTTTTCAATTAATTAATTTTATTGGCTAGGTTGTCACTTCATGGAACATCAAGTAGCGCCAGAAACACGTGTGCCCTAAATGTAGAATGTAAAATTATTCCTCCTAGTAATAAGAAGTCGATTCCTTTTTCAATATTTAACAAAAGTTCTGTTTCATTAAATAGTTCTTTAGGTGAGTTATTATACTTAACCAAATCAATTAATAAGTGCAGTTTAATAAAGGTGATCTTACAAATTGGTTAAATAGTCAGATACTTTTTTTTCTCTCTTTATTGTTCCCCAAGTCTGAAGGGGCCTCTTTAGTCAAGTAGGGTACTCTTTTATTTTTTTGTAAATTTAATATGGTTATAACCCTCTCTTAAAAAATCTTTTAAAAATAAAATCTATATATATATATATATATATATATATATATATATATATATATATATATATATATATATATATATATATATATATATATATATATATATATATATATATATATTTTATAAAAATAAAATCTCTTTTAATTTAGATAATGGCACAAGTTCATATTTTCAAAATGGTCAAATTTTGTCACCAATTAATAAGACAGGTTAGATTTTTGATCATGATAATTATGATGATGATGATAATGACAATGATGGTGATGATTGTTTTCAGATTTAATGATGGATTAAATTTTGGAAAAGCTTGTTGTGATGGAAAACAGACAGAAATCCAATGAAAATATATTCAAAAAACTATTCTTAGAAAGCTGTACAAATGAGTCTCCAATTGAAGATTTACCTGTCACATGGCTAGTATGTCATGAACTAGCTCTAAAATTGAATTGGAGTGATAAATTCAAAAATAAACACGCCTATGGAAAGTTAAAGAAAAATTCCTGGCATAGTATATAGTAAGTACAATTATCTTCATGTATTTTGTGGTAATTAAGTTGATCCCATATATCTTGTTTTAAATTTAACAGTTTCAGTTCAAAAGCATGAAAAAGGAGGAAGTAATGCAGATGTTGAGAAGTGCATAAAAAGGTGGCTGATGCAAGCTCCGGACAGAAATGGTAACCGCGCACAACGTGCTTTAAAAACTTTCACTCAAAACTCTTGAATTTTCTTTGATATATTATATTTTACTTTCATTACTTAAGTATAACATTTTTTTTATAGTATCATACTTTTATATTTTACTCTACATACATACAATATAACAGAAAAGTTTTTAGTGCAGGATTATGGCGTGGACTTTATTTGTTTTAAAATTTTGAGTTTTGAAATTTCTTTTTTTGGTTAACACCTTAAGTTTTGCATGGATTTTAATGAAAGGTTTTCTTCATTTTTACATATTTCTATTTAAAATCATCGGTTTAAGTTTTTGACCAGTGCACTGGTTAAAAACTTACATACATTTATTAACAAATACATACATGTATGTATTTATATTTTATTTTTATGTATTTATATTTTAAAGCTATATTTAAAGTATATATATATTGCAACTAACCTATTTTAATGCTTTTTGTTCAATATTTTTTTGTGTTGCTATTATAGATTATTATAGATGATTATAGATGTTATAGATTATAGATGATTAAAAAATGCTACATACTAAAGCTACGTAATCATTAGATACTTTAAAAAAAAAGCCATAAAAGATATATCCTAGTTATAAAAGTTTAATAAATTTTTTCTGATTCTTGATAGTTTATAGTTAATGCTTACTTATTGTGCTAAATAATTTATATGTATCTTCAAGTATATAGACTTTACACGCATCAGCATCTGGTACCAGTGGTAATATTACAAGCATCATTTAACTACAAGTATACTTTCCATATATTTTGAAGGAATTGTCTGCTTAATTTCTTTTTGTTTTTGTATTTGTTAGTGACATCAACATCTGGTAACGTTCTTTTTGTTTTTGTATTTGTTTTTTTTTTCTTTTTGTTTTTGTAATTGTTAGTGGCATCAATGGTAACGTTCTAAAGTTTCTTTTCGAAATAGCTGTTTATAACGAATCAAATGATTTTATGTACTTTTTTTTGCTATAAAAATCTTACAGATTATATCTTTTTTAATTTATTATAATTGACGTTCTACAGATGTTTTTTTCTTTTTATGTATTGCACGGCAATACATAAAAAGAAAAAAACATCTGTAGAACGTCATCTGTAGAACTGTCATCAGTCTTTAACGGCATCTGGTAGCAATGGTAAGTTTGTATCTTTTCAAAATGGTTAATAATGACTTAGTAAAAGAAGATGTTTTTTTAAGTTATTCTTTATTTTGTAGTATTTAGGAGCAACAGCATTTAGTACCAGTGGTAAAGTTATATGTATTTTTTTCGTTGTGTAGTCTATAGTGATATTGACATCTGGTAACCTTGGTAAAGTTGTATTTTTTCAAAATGATTATATTAATTTGTTAATGAGGTTATATGTTTATTATTATTTTTATTTCGTAATCCTAAGGTACATCTAAACCTAAAAGCAATGGTAAAGTTATATCTTTTCAAAATGATTTTAAAAGACCTTTTCATAAAGCTATTATATATTTTAATTTTTAAGATGTCGTTTGATAACTATGTTTTATATTTTGCATTTTTTAGCGGCATCACCATCTTTTAGCAATGGTAATGGTATATCTTCTCAAAATGACTGTAAATGATCAATATCATATAAACATAATTATTATTTCCAAACATTTTATTTTTTTTTCAATATTATGTTTATTAATGTTTAATTAGTAACAGCAAATATAACATTTCAACCGTTAGTTTATTTGTTCTCAATATAACGCCAATATAACAACACTTTTGCCGTTATATTTAGTGTTATATTTGCTCAACTCGAGTTGATGTTAACGCCAGATCTGGCGTTATATACTTTTGATATTTTGGCGTTAGTTTTTTTACAATGTGTCTTTTATTACAATCGGCCTAATTGTTTTATTTTAGATCTATCTAGAGCAGTTTAAAATGCGAGAAAGATTGCGTTAAAATGTGAAGTAAAAAATTATTGATAGTTAGCACCATAATGACGAATAAATGACGGTTGAAGAAATGATGGCTAAGCTTTTATTCATCTTAAACCTTTTATACGTTAGTTTTTTAGTAAACTTTTATTAAAATGTAAAAAATTTATCAATATATAACGTATTGCAAAAACGGTGGACATAATTTTCTAGATTCCATTTTATAATATTTTGAAATATCTCATTAATTATATGTTTTCGCGTATGTCTTTTTTGAGTTAGGTAAACATTAACTTATTTTTCCACAGACAATTTATTACGTCTTTGAGCGAAGGAAGAACGAGGAATTCCTCTTAATTTAAACTCTCTTATGTGCTAAGTATTAGTTATAAATAAAATTAAGAAATAATAATAATAAAGCAAAATTAACATAGGTATGAGCAATAGCTATGCAACTGATAAACGCCGGTTAAAAGTTAAAAATAAATAAAACAAATAAAAAATGAACCAAAAATAACATAAAAATGAGCACTGGCAAAGCAACGGCTAAACGCTGGTCGAAAAACGGCTGCCATGCATGGACCATGCATTAAACGGTGAGCAACACTTGGCTTAGGCCATGCTTGTCGGCCGATGGTGGGCCAGTCATGGCACCGATGGTGGGCCATGCATGGAGCAAGCATGGCAAGTTTACTGGGATTGGCATGCATATTTTTTAGTTTAGTTAAGACTAAGTTTATATCACACTTTTTTAACTATTACTCTACTATATTCTATATTCACTATTATTTTAGAGTTAGTAATTTTAAACATGTGACAAGTGGTATGACACTGAAAGTTTAAATAAGTTGTAAAACTAATTTTTTTATATAGTTACTTGCGTTTTTTTTGGTCTGCATATATAATCTTGTTTTGATTTATCATAGTTTTTAAAAGGTTAGAGACTTTATTTTTTGCTCCTGATAGGTATTGATGTATGTGAAATGTATAGAGTCTTTCAGTTATCAGATAATGCCAAGGTAATCTTATACTTTTTTTAATCTTATAATATAAGGTAATCTTATACTATTTTTTCAATTTACATTTTAATAAAGATATATTTTACTTGTTCCTTTTAACTCCATTTAACAAAATTTAGAATAAAAATTTATATATAATGAATTAGCAAAAACAATTTCTATAGTGCTATCATAAACATTTTATTTTGGTTCTATACTAGGTATGTTATTAAGTTTCCATATTTTTCTTGTTTTATTTTATATTAACTTTTACGGAGTTGACAGCATGGTGTTCAATTTTAAGTGCGAACCTGTGTATGAGTAACAACAGTATTCAAAACTAAAACCTATTTAAACCAACCAAAACCAAAACTAGCGACCAAAAACTATCTTGGCATTGGTTTATTTTAAACATCTATTATATATATGTGTGTTTTTTATATAAATGTACTAGCTTGAGTATAATGTATTAATAATTTTTTTAAAGTATTTTTATTGTAATTTAAAGTTTATTGGTATTTAATTTAAATTTAAAGTATATTGGTATTGTAATTTTAAGTATAAGTATTGTAATTTAAAGTATATTAGATTAAATATTATAAATATTTAATTAGTTTTCAATTTTTGGTTAAAACGTTGTAATGTAGAATATCGAAATAAAATAATGCAATTTAATAAAAATGCAAACATTAACAAATATAAGGATTATTTGGTTATGAAGACACAATTCGAGCCTCTCTAATTTTAGATAATAGTGATTTTAACAAAATAATCACTTAAATAACATATTAACACATTTATTTCATAGGAATAACAACCGCGGAAAACTTGCTGTCTAGTGTAATAACTCCTTAATTTTAACGGATTATTCGTTGCGCTAACGAAATAAATCCGTAAATTCAAAGGACTATTCCTAACGGACTTCAATTCGTTAAAATTTTAATTTATTAACTTAACAGATTTCCCGTTAGTGCAATAGCGACAGATACAATTTGTTTTATATCACAGATTTTTGCTTAGAGTGTATATATATGTATATATATATATATATATATATATATATATATATATATATATATATATATATATATATATATATATATATATATATACATATATATATATATATATATATATATATATATATATATATATATATATATATATATATATATATATATATATATATATATATATATATATATACATATATATATATATATATATATATATATATACATATATATATATTATAAATTTAGACAAAATATTAGTTAAGGTTATATATATTTATGTTATTAAATATTTACTAAGGCTAGGTTTTCTACAGCGTATAAATAAATTTTAAAGACATTTAAAGCCTTAGCGTTTTCGCCCTCTATTTATATATTTTTATCTTTTTCAATGAAAGATATATCTAGATACAAAGATATATTTTGCCAACTTTATAAACAAAAAGTTCATTTTCCCCTACTAATAGTTTCGAGGACCTCATTTTTAGAAATATAGGTTTTTTTTAGAAATAAAGGTGTTTTTTTTAGAAATAAAGATGTTTTTTTTAGAAATAAAGGTGTTTTTTTTTAGAAATAAAGGTGTTTTTTTTAGAAATAAAAGTGTTTTTCTTTAAAAATAAAGGTGTTTTTTTTAGAAATAAAAGTGTTTTTCTTTAAAAATAAAGGTGTTTTTTTTAGAAATAAAGGTGTGTTTTTTAGAAAATAGGGAGTTGGCCCTTCTCCCCACTTTAAAGGCCGTGTCAATTACACGATATAGTTTAACTAAAAACCTACTAAAAAAATATCTAACTAAACAAATGGGTGAGGTGAGTGGGGGTATGTCCACCACTGCTTCCCTTTCTTTTACCTTCCATAGGCTAATATTTCTAACTATATATAAATTCCAACAAACCGCAAAAACTTAAACTTTTTTAAAACACACTTCTTTAACAAAAAAATTTCTTTTTTGCTTACAGTAATGTTTTTTTCATGCTTACAGTAATGTTAATTTCTTTTTTGCTTACAGTAATGTAGTAATGTTTTTAACAGAATCGTGGCTTTGAAAAAAGCCTTGTTTTTGAAGCAAATAAAACTGTGACATCCATAGATAAAAAAGAGTCGATTCTTTAGTACGCGAAGGAAATCACATCAAAGATATCTAAAATAAAGTATATCTCAAAATTAATATCGCAATACCTATTTAATAAGGATGCCCTATGTCCAGGATAATAAATAATATATAACTGATATTACTGCGTTAATAAACATAATAAATCTCTAAATAAATATGATCTAACCGGTTTAATCTTGATTTCAAAAATATCAACATCCATTGAAGCAACCATGTAGTTTTCATCATGTTGTTTAACCTTGCAATAAGATAAATTATATCAGCTATAAAATTAAAAGATAAATAAAAATTAAGGCTAACAATAAACTAATGTATAATGAATTATCATCTAACTGTAATTACTGAATTAATAAATATAATCTTGAGGTTTTTAACATAAATATCCACAGTAGCAAATTGCCATTATTGTTAAAACCTTGCACTAACAAATAAATAAATATGCATTAGATGATTAGCACCATAACTGAAAAACCCATTACAGATTACTAAATATGAGAATGATTTCTTAAGTTAAAAAAATTCAAAATAACTTAACCTCTGATACACAACAAACTTCCCATTACCAAACAAAAAAATCGATAGTCGACCCTTCAATACTGTTTAACCTGAAATATAAAAGATTTGATTAAAATTTATAATGAAGAAAAAGTTTTCTGGTCATTACTCTCTGGTAATGGCAAGTAAATAAATAACAAATAAAAAATTTAATTTTAAAGGGATTTATTGTAATTGAACACAAACATCTCTGAATCCACGCAAGCGAAACTCTGTTATACTTAATAGAAAAAATGCATTGCCATCATTAAGATAAACATTAATTGTCATGAGCCAAGCAATTTGCTTAAGTCAAAAAGTAAATGAGCTTTGGTTTCCCATAGCACGTTGCAACCAGGCCAACCCTGATTGTTGAATGTTGGTAACTACCCGACTACCTAAAATTAAATTTTAATATACATATATGTATATATAAAAATAAATTAAAAAATTATAAATATTTTCATAATATTACAAAAAAGGAGGGTGGAGAATTAGATATACATGAGGCATTGCAAAATTTATTCTTAAAAAAAAAATTAACCTACTATCTGTAAGCAATACTGTTAATGCAAGTTTATAAGACATACTAATACTTAAAATAACATATACCTTAATATTACACAATTCTGTTATGTTATCACCATATTACCGCTTGTTATGTCTGTAGAAAGTTGAAATTTGCTCATATCATACTCAACACCGTCATTATCTTCATTTACTTTCAGTTTTTAATAAAAAACTATATATATATATCATTGTTCTTTTTTTTTAATGCTAACAATTCTGCCGTAATATACCTGATGGGTGTTAGTGGCATTATCGAACCTCATGTGGCAAATACTTCTTCCAATAGCAGCTCCAATAAGAATTTCTTCAATATCTGAGGCCTCATTATTTTCTAGGTCAGGAAACATTTCTTTTTTTCAGGCATGCAACTTTTTAATATTTTTTCTACCTTTCTGCGTTCTTTGTCCTCCCTTTTCTGAGTTTTAAGATCTTCTTTATGCTTTCTCTTTTTAATTGCGATTTCATTTTCAAAAATAGTTAATCTCTTTCTCATAATCTTTTTCCTGGGACTCATCTGGTCAGCTTTCAACCTGGATAATGGTTCTTGAGAAGAGTCACTATTTGATAGAAACGAAGAAGTGTTTTGCTGAGAAGAAAATGAATAACACGAACAATGTAATTAGAGGAAGTTATTAAGTGTGATGTTTGAGTCACAGCAGATGTTGTTGGTTGGTATTCAAAGAGCATGTTTTAGAAATGTCAATAAATTGTTTTAAATTTTGTGAAAAATCTTTTACAAAGACTTTTGATTTTCTAACTAGTTGCAGAATCCAATTCGGAAAAACGTTGATGTTAAAATACTTACTAATTAGTTCGACAGTTACTTGGTATGAATCATTGTTAGTTACCAATATATGCAGTACATGTCCATTTCTACAGCCAAAATTTAAATGAGCTGGTATTTGAAAATTACAAACTAAATAAGATTTAGCTTTACCATAAAATAGATTTGTTTTCTTTTTAGATCCCATGATGCACTAAATTAAATTCAATAATCATAACACTACTTTAATTGTAATTTATTCACTATTACTATTTAATTACTATTAAATTGGGTCGGCAATCAATTACAATTAGTTAACTAATAAATTGCCTTTATTCAATAAAAAATTATAGATATATATAGTTTTTATATAACATATATAATGCTGGTTGGTGGTTATATGGTAAATTATGGGTACAGAAAAGAATTGAGAAAAAAATGAATAAACAATCTAAAATACCAAATGCTCACCATCAATTTAGGCCCCCACCCGCCTAAACGGAAAAGGAAATACATACCTCCACTGCACAGAAAAATAAGGTGTCTGGGTATGAATATTTTTTAATAAAATTTGGCAGGCACATAGATGATAGATTTATACTGTTTACTAAAAAATTTTAAAAGTGAAGCAACATGTCTTTAACATTAATGTACCTCTAGAACAGAAACGAAGTTTTGAAATCTAATAAAAATCACCAGTTAATGTAAAAAAATAACAACGGATATATATATATATATATATATATATATATATATATATATATATATATATATTTATATTAAAACGTTTAGTTTTGGCTTTTATAGCATCATGGATAACGAAAAAAATATTTAAATAATGGCAATGATTGGAAAACGACATTCGGCCAAAACTCTGTATCCGCCACAATCAGCCCAGTGCTTGCCTGAAGTTAAATGTCGTCGTAGTGGAATACAATTACTCGCCAGAGTTCTGGTGTTTCGTCGCACGCCACTACAAATTTTTGCGATCACTTACCGTACATAAAAAGTTGCTTGAGTCGCTAGCCAGATTCGCGCCAGTAATTGCCCGTTACTAATATAGTCGCAACGGTGTGCGATGTTTCGTCAGAATTCTGGCCCGGAGTCGTGTGCTGTCTGGGCTGGATGATATATGGAATAAGCTGCTGATGCGCAGTGGTCCAGTACTATGTCATAAATGCAAAAATCTTATTTATTCTATAATAAAAACAAATTAAAAATTGATTTATCTATAGTATGTGAAAATAAGATTTTAATTTTTATAGTCCTTTTTTTAAAAAAAAATGTCTAAGTAGGGTTTGAATTTCAAAACTTGACACAAAATTACATTTTTTCGGGCAAAAATCAATTTTCAAACTTTTATACATTCTCACTCCTACCAATGTCACAAATATACCAATTTTTGAAGTATTCTTATAAAATTCCGAGGATCAATATAAAATAATTTAAAATATAAAATTTCATATAAAAGACATAATTTACCGCATGTTTAACACTTTTTTCTTTTAAATGGTATGAAATCAAAACTTTGAACAATCAGGAAAATTTTCGCTAAGGTTTGCCTAACTTGAAATTTTTTGCGTTTGAAAAAATGTTGATAGAAAATTTCTAAAAAAGTTTTGGCTGCTTTTGTTTGCTTTTGTGTCTATTGGGTCAGTTTAATCATGACATACTTAAACTAAAATACGGCTTCCCCTCACTTTCCCGATATTTTTTAACAAGTTTCAACCACGAATATGAATAGCGGAATATTCTAGAATAACCGCGGAAAAGACGAATAAACAAAACAAGAAATATTCACAAATATTTATGGTAGTTATTTAGTGTATTAAATACCTTTTACTACCATAGTGGTGAAATCAAATTTAAATACGAAGAACAAAGACATTTTCGATTACTTAATTAAAGGAAAAGTTTAATTAGCAAGAAAGCGAAAACTAAAAGTTTTATATTGATGTCTCAATGTTATCCGAACTACAATCAGATGAATTTAACCAAAAAACTTATGAAAAACTTTAAAAGGAAATGGAATGAGACAGATAGAAAAATAGGAGATTTAAAAATCGTTAGAAGAAATGCTTGAATATGGAAATAAACTTTTACTATAAACGAACTTCAACAGAAAGTTAGGATAAACCATTTACAACGAGGTGCATTATCAAAATAATTTTAAGATCTCTAAACAAGGTCTAAGAAAAGAAGATCTTCAGAGATTACTGAAAAATTAGTAGTTACTACTAAAAGCCTTTTTTATGAACTTATTTTTAATCTAAATAAAGAAGGACAAAGTAAAGACGCCAAAGTTTTGATGGATCCTGCAATGTATCATGCTCTAAAGTCTACTCAGCTGAAGAAGCTTTAGCTTTAATTTTAGACTGAAGAATGAATAGGGCTTGCTATCAAACTATCCGTCAAGACCCCTTAGAAAAAGGTTGCATGTTATACCCTGCCTACAACTTTATTGTGAAATATAAATGTGATTGTATTGCAGATACCGGAATTGTTACTACAAACTACAGTGCTTCGGTAAATCTTCAAGGAATAATTAATCACACTACAAACAGGATTTGGAAAGTTATTGATAATTCAAAACTAACTGAGCCTTCGATTACTTTTCTTTTTATAAGCAAAGTCTAATTCAGAGAACTAATGATGAAGAGGACAGATTTTTAGTCTCAGTTAAAGAATCTTTATTTATTTTATGTACAGTACTTTGCAACTTAAAGTTCAGGAAACTAATATTATTCTTTGGACTAACCCCAAAACATCCTCAACCCAATATTGTCGCCCTGTTTGAATGCAATACTTTAAAGAAAATCAGAAAATTTTTAAAGCAGAATATGATTTTTTTATGTCAACTGAACTCAGAACAACAGCTATAGACTTGTTTCAAATCAAGCACAAGTTAGAATGTACTATGATTGACGGAAACGTTTCAACTCCTTTTTCTCCATTAACTGATTTTCTTCAAGTTTGCAATATATGTAGATTAAATCCTAAAAAAATAAATGACTTTGTAAATGCTTATAATAAACAACCTAATCAGATGTCTTTGGACCTGGGAATCCACACTCTCTATCTCTGGATTCGTTGTTTTGAATGTCTGTTGCATATTGGACAAAGAAGAAAACCAGGATACAACGATTGTGGATTTTTTCATGCAAACACTCCTGAAAAGAAAAATATAGTTGTAAGTAGAAAAAAAGAAATTCAGGAAAAAATCAAAGATACACTTGGACTTGTTGTTGATTTACCAAGAAATGGTGGCTCTGGTACATCCAATGATAAAAAAAGGGCATTTAGAAGCCATAAAACCTTTGCTGAAATTCTTTGAATTGATAAGGGTCTTGTTAAAAAAATTTTTATTATTCTTTGTGTGTTATCCTGTAAACACCCAGTTAATTCAGATAAACTAGAGTTTTATTGAAAAGAAATATTTAAGCACAAATATAGCACATTTTAAATGGTATCCTATGTCTATTGGAGTTTACAAGATAATTGTACATTCACACCAGGTTGTAAGAGAGCCAATTTCAAGAAAACTTTTTTTTCTAAAAAAACTTACAAATGAAGATGTAATGAGAACATTGCTCTGCTCATTATCCTTTATCACTTCTATGAGTCGAAGTTCTGAATCAAAAAAGAAACTTGAACTTCCAGCAGAATGTTTAGACTAACTAAGTAACTTTCTAAATAATATTATACTCTTTATATCAAACTTATTGAATTATTGATAGTATGTGTCGTAAACAAATTTACTTTATTTAAAGAAATCGATAAAGCTGTACTTTTAAAATAACATCTTTTTTCTAGTAGTATGTACACATGTTTAAACCTGTTTTGTTGATGTTTTTTAAAAACTTAAACCCTTTATTATTAATTTTTAAATTGCTAAGTTTACTATGAAAATATTAAAGAATGATTATTTTGATTTATAATTTTGGTGTAAAATAAAAATTACACGTTCTTTTTAAGTTGTTGTATGTTCTTGCTGTGCTACTATATGCAAAGATTATTCTTGTCTATAACTTAAAAATTATGTGTACTTGATAATTTTATTTATTAATCGACTAGGAAATGAAACTATTATAATTCTACATTTTGTTAATATTATGGAAATAAATTTTAACATCTAGATATAGGTACAAATGCGAAAGGCATGTTGCATGTTATATCATTTGTCCTTGGTGTGTTATTTTAGAGCATTTGTTCTATACACTATTTTTCATAAGTGACCATAATCCTTGGAAATTATTTTCATTCTTTATACATTGTTGTTGTGCTTACTTTTTATCCTTGGCACCTGTCTTTGGTGTTGTTTTTGGTGTGATACTCTTCCATGTTTTTGTAAACCACCATTATGTTATAAATAAAAAGTTTGCCATGTAGAAAATATTTAGTTAAAAGGTATTCATTAACCTGATAAAATAGTTCAACTAAAATTTTATTATGGTAGGTGTTCTTCGTGTTCTGCACAGGTATTCCAGTAAGAAAAAGACGTTAAGTCGTAGTTGTTATTTGGTTGTATTTTGGTCGCAACGCAAGTTAACTAATTTCCAACGATCTTCCAACGTCAGCATAACAGTGTTGTTCTAACGCTTGCTATCAAACGTTAGAACAACGTCGGAAAAACGTTATCATCTAAAGTTT
The DNA here is from genome assembly GCF_022113875.1 of Hydra vulgaris. Lineage (NCBI taxonomy): Eukaryota > Metazoa > Cnidaria > Hydrozoa > Anthoathecata > Hydridae > Hydra > Hydra vulgaris. The sequence continues at coordinate 32,277,701 of NC_061157.1, forward strand.
TTAATGCTAACATTAAAACGACGTTGGAACAACGTTGGTTGTTTAACGTAAAACCAACGTTAGTCTAATTAACGTTGGAACGACTTTGGAACAACGTTGCTTTTTTTACGTTTTTACTTTTGACGTTAAAGCAACGTCAGCATTTTAACGTAAACACAACTTGATTTTACAAACTTGCGCTAATCTGAAAACCAGATTAAAAATAAAATCTTTTTCGATAACGGTTTTTCAACCATTTTTAAAATGGTTGAAAAACCGTTATCGAAAAAGATTTTATTTTTAATCTGGTTTTCAGGCATTATATTCTGTGATACTAATAATTAATACATTATTTCTTTATATTCTACATTCGAATTAGATATTAAATTTTTATCATATTAATGATAAATAAAAGTTACAAAAACTTTATTTGATTTTCAAAAACTGCTGACATTTTTGTTATATTTTTGTATACTTTGTATATTTAACATTACATATATAGTAAAAATTTCTAACATATATAATATTTGCACATAATATTTTATTTACAAATAGATAACGCAATAATAGGTTTTTTAAATACCCGTTATCAAACTATTTAACAGTTTAATTAAATGCCAATAAAAATACAGAGCCTTTTTTTTTTGACATTCAATTCAGTTGTCTAAGACAGTTGTAAGTTGTATTAAAACAAGGTTTTTACTTAATATACATATTATATTAAGTATAAACTTAAGACAAATAAGTTGTATTAAGAAAATGTCTTAATCATAATATATATTTTATTTATTTGAATGGAAAGTTTTATAGTTTGTTGTGGAACTAGACTAGAAATTACCTAATAAGCTTCTTATAACTTGTGTAATGTGTTTCTTTTACGAATTTGTATATTGGTATAATCATATCATGCTATTCCTACAATATTATATATTATATGTTTTGCTCAACAGTTTCTGAGTTTGATTTAAATATGTTTAACATGATTTAGAGAACAAAATCTGGACAATATATTTTAACGCCTAGCTTTTGAAACAGCAAAAAATTTGTAATCACTTTATTAAAATGAATCTAAATCATTTGCTATTATAAATTATGTCATCCTATTTATTCAGCCTATAAATATTTTTAAACATTTTAGATTGGTTGCAGCCTAACAAAATTGTGAAAAAACAATATTGAATAATTCTAAGTTTTTAAAATTTTAATTCCGTTACAAAATTAAGTGAATAAAAATGTTTTATGTTTATGAGTTTTCCATGATTGTTCTGATTAAATCATGGCAAAATACTTAATCAGTTCTAACTGTATATTAAATAAGCTTAGATCATCAAGACTTGACCTTGATGAATGCAGTAAAAAATATTTAAGTAAGATCTTATGTGTAAAACACTTCAATGTGCCGTTTTTATATTTTTTACTTTTTTAGGCCAACTCTCACGTGTTGGCGGAAAGTTACCAAAAAAAGTTAAGGACTTAATTCATAGGTAACTTTTGTATTTCTTCATTTATATTTTTATTTGTTCTATGTATATCCAGAACATTGCAGGCATATATATATATATATATATATATATATATATATATATATATATATATATATATATATATATATATATATATATATATATATATATATATATATATATATATATATATATATATATATATATATATATATATATATATATATATATATATATATATATATATATATATATATATATATATATATATATATATATATATATATATATATATATATATACATATATATATATATATATATATATAAGTTTATATATTTGTGCATACACTTAAACAAATATAAATGCATGATGATATCAAGATCAATTATATTGTGAAAGGCTAAGTGTTTGATAAACAGTTTATTAGAAAATGATAACTATTGAAGTTTAATCAGTGATTTTTTCTTTAAGCCTATTTCAATAGTTTTTATACTTTTGAAAGTGATTCTATGTTTTATTTTACTAAACTCTCTATAAAAAGTGCTTATTTAGTAAACCCTTTGATATTTGTCCTGATTTTTAATTTTTGACCTTGTTCAATGGTCAGTTAAACATTTATATGCACTTTTTTCATTAAATAATTTGCTTGTCTGAATGCAGCAACATGGGTGTAGGAAATAAATGTTACTTAAACACCTAATCATGTGAATACTGAAAAATTATTGTAATTTATCTTGGTTTTCATATCTAACCATTGATATTAAAAGTATGCTCCATAATGATCACATGTGTATTAACCAATGATATGTTATATAAACTGGTTGTCTTACTTCAATTCAAAAAGTGAAGCCGCTTTTGTCGTATTTACAAATGACGGATTAAATTTGTAAACAAATACTATTTAACTATTTTCTTATATATGAAGTAAATATATTTTTATAAATGGAATATATTTCAAATCTATATATGTAATCTATATATGTAAAAGTGTTAAGAGGAAGTTAGAGTATTTGTAAAGTAATAATTTATTATTTCCATATTTATTTTCAATTAAAAAGGAATTAAAATTTAAAATTGAAACAAACCTTAAATAAACCTTGATAAGTACTTTATATTTATTATAACATGTTTTTGAATTATGTTTAATTTATTGGTTAATTTTGACTCGAATTTTGAACTTTCATTCCACACATTTGCTTTAGCTGTAACACTTTTTACAAATAGCAAATTATATTTTTAAGCAAAAAAAGCGACATCATTTTTTGTTTAATAAAGGACCGCAAGTTTGACATCTAATTTATATTATATAGTATGTTTTGGGATTGTCCGTCAATTATTGATATTTTGAAAAAACAGAGCCAGAGGTATGTGATTTGTCATATGTTCAATTTAATCATATCTCAGAAAAGTCTCATGACTTTTAACAAAATCTAATGGTAAAAAACCATCTGATTTTGTTAAAAACAGAAAGTCTAGATCACAGGTAGAGTTTTAAAAAATAAATGGCTATACAGTTAATTTCTTTTGTATACTGGTTTCTATGCACTGAAGATACAAATTAAATTAGCAGAATCAATGCATTAGTTATGCATTGATGCAATTAATTTGGTTTGGATGACTGGATTATTAAGGCTGTGGATTATTATGGTCCAACATTCATAACATACAATTTACATAACTTTATTAATTTTTTATAGTTTTCTGAATGATTGCTTTGTGATATGTCCGACTTTTTATTTTAAAAATTACTGGCTTTGGTAAGAAACTTGCTCAAATAGTCAAGGGTTTAAGTGAAGTATAAGTTGTTCGGATTGGAAGAAAAAACACCTAACAAAGCAATCATTAGTCTTAAAGAGAGCTATTTATGAAAACAATTTTTGATTCTTTGCTTAGTGAAAATGTACCATTTCAGTTTCTTTATTTACCATGCAATTCATGTTATAAAAAAATATATTACCAAAATAACACTTGCAAAAAAATAACTTTCCAGAAATCTGAACTCAAAGATATTTTATATCTTTTGAGGGTAAAACTCTACATTTTCTTTTTCCATTATTTTATGGTTGTGTTTTAAATTAATTTTGTTTATTTATTCAATTAAAGTTATTTTGGAGGCGATTTCATTAGTTTTACATTTTATTGAGGTATTGTTTGTTCTATTTCAGATAATGTTGCTATACGATTTACAGTCGATAATCTTTCGAAAGCAGAAAAACTCAGGTTAGCATGAAATAGAAAGTTAGCGCAATTCCTGGTATTTGTGGTATTTCCTTTTGTTTATTTCGAGTGTTTTTTATTTAGTTCTTAAAAATGCTTTTAATTGGATTTGTTTGTAACTTTATGTGTCCTCATATATATTTGTCTTTTAGTGTCAAACAAAGATTACGCAAATTATTTGAGATATGATTGAAGTTTGCAAAGAAAGTAAAAATCAAACTAGTTTCATTCTAAGTTATTGTATATAATTTTAAAACTTTGGACAAGAAGTGATGCAATGTATTTTTTTATTTTTAGTCTTTTAATTTCCGTATTTAGTTATTTGCCCGGACTAATATAATAATCGTGTATAACCTAAATAAATAAGAAGCAATATAGTTTGAGAGCAAAGTTATACTGTGTAAAATTGTCCTTTATTGTTTTTTGCAGTATAGAAATAACATCAAAAATGATAGAAAAACGTTGGAGGGCGTTTTTCTTACAACGTTTTGCAACATTATTAATGCAACGTTGACCTATTTTCATATATGTCATTATTCCAACATGTATAAAACAATAGAAAAGATGTTGGCTCAACGTCATTTTAGCTAAAATATAACGTTAGCCTAACGTCCTTTTAACGCCTTTTTTATTCAAATTTAACGTTGCTCTAACGTCTTTCGGACGTCATTTAGCTAAAATGAAACGTTGTCACCACGTCATTTTAGATCGTTGCAATAACGTTAGCAAAATGACGTTTTTTCGGTGTTTCATTTATAACATCATGCTTCATTGTTTTGACGTCATTTTTTTTATATGCATATTTTTATGCGTCATTTTTTTTATATGCATTGTTTTGACGTCATTTTTTTGTATGCATAGCTAAGATCTTTTTCATATCTTCCTGATTGCTAATTACAGTAGCTAATAGATTAGCAACCATCTGTAGACTTGTAGATTCACCTAAGTAGAATAATTTTCGTGTTTAAAACATAAAAACATTCGAAAATGAAATTTTAGGTAAAAATACTGATTATGAAAATTAAGGCCTTTATTAAATTGTTAATATAAACTACATCATTACAGGTCATGATTTGCAAATCGAATTGAACTTCGAATCAAATCAGCAATATAAGGAAAGCTAAACTTAAACATCTTTTTTTACATAAAAAAAAAAAAAGAATTTTAACTTTCTTATTGTGAGGATTAATTTTTCAGTGATTTTTTTAATGTGATATTAAAATTATTTCAGATCAATAATTTGAATAACTTGAATCATTTTTTTTGAATTAAGTCACTTTTGTGTCCATTCGCAAATCACTTGGTTTGCGAATGGAATTGATATGCAGGGCTATAAGTTAGAGTCGAATTTGGAGTCCTTTATTGGAGTTGAAACATTAAAATTATGCAACTTTCCAAGTAACTGCTAATAATTTATGGTTACATGTTTGAACTGTTGATGATTTGTTTTCAACACATGCAGAATCCATAAATATGCTTTTGGATTGTGAATATTTTGAGTTGGAATTATTACATGTACAAGAAAAAACAATGAGCTCAATATAATAATTAAACCAATAGTATAACTTTACACAAGTAAACAATAAATGAAAACATTAAATACAGTCATTTATTAGATAATTGTATAACTACCTTTCTATTTTATAGACTAGTGTTGCTGCTGACAAACCAGCAGATTCACAATGGCTCAATTCAACATCACTTCCACAATTACAAAAAAAGTTATGTATATTACATTGTAATACAACAACTGATTGAAACCATAGATAGGATTAATATATATACATGAAATAGACGTATTCAACAAAAGAACAAGTAAAATATTTTACATAATCAGCAGGCCATTATAAAAGCCCCAAAAAAATTATTACTTAGTAATAACAAGCACAACATTACTTACAGATTCAGTAAATTCTGAGGCTCTTTGTTAATGAAATGTGGAGGAGGTTTGTCTATTTAAGTAACACATAAAGCATCGGTTTTTCTTTTTTGTGCCGATTTTTTTTTTTACTTTATAAAATAACCAAAATATTAGGATATTTAACATCATTATGCCTTATTTAGGATACAGTAGTAATAAAAAATTAAAACTTTGTAAAACAACAAATTCTTTATAAAATTAGATAACACCTTTGTAAAATCTGATTGTGTTCTTTTTCTTCATTCTCAGAGGAACTAATCCTTTTATATCCAAAAGTTTTATAAACAAATACACACATGCAAAGATATATAATTTAATTCCATAAATAAAGTTACCTTCTAACAGATTTCAATGCATTTTCTTCTGTTATATCCAGGTTGGATGTGTCGTCAGCTCTTTTCAGGGGCGGACTGGCCAAATTATTATGATGTGGAAAAATATTTTTAACGGCCCTGTAGGCCAACGAAAAATGAGGAAAAGCAGCAAAGAATATTTGAAGAATATAAAATTCAATAAAATTTATTGAATTTTACATTTTTATGAGATTATGAAAACGGCCCATGTGGAATAGTCCACATCTTCCACATGGCCAGTCCGCCCCTGGCTCTTTTAGCTTTTGACCGTGCCTCAATAAGACTGTCTGTATAGAAATTAAAAAGCAATACATAAAAAGATTGTTTCAATTAACATTTTATACAGAGGATGTACCTGGATAGTAGCTGCAGTATTTTTTGCAATAAAGTATAAACAAAATATGATTATAAAATCATAACATACCTGCAATTCCGAGTATTCTAGCAGTAAATAAAGGCCATTGGACATCTGGATCCATTAGATTGTTTTTAGCTTTTGCAATACCTGTTGGGTTTAAATTTTTCCCATTTTGCCAATAAACTTTAACGGACACTTTATTTTCAATAATGGATGGAAGTGAATTGATTTTAACTTTACATATCCAAGTAAGTGGCATATAATCAGTTGTATTAGTTTCAATAAATAAAACTATGGCATACATAACTGTACTGTAACACAAATATGAAATTAAGACTAATTTAAAATAAAATATATATATATATATATATATATATATATATATATATATATATATATATATATATACATATATATATATATATATATATATATATATATATATATATATATATATATATATATATATATATATATATATATATATATATATATATATATATATATATATATATATATATATATATATATATATATATATATATATATATATATATATATATACAGAGTTTTATTTCCAAATAACTTTTATTCTAGTTAATAAGATATATAATAATTAGATATATCAAAGAATATCGAATTTTATCAATTTTTTATTAATTTAAAACAATTTTTCACGCATTTGCAATGTGTGCGCAAATTAATTATAACTAAGATGCCATAACCTTTTCACTGTAAACTGTTATCTATTATTATATACAAAATAGTGAATATTTCTAAATTTAGTTTGTTAAATTATAAATTATAAAAAAAAGATATAAACTTGATAAAATTTAAATAAAAGGGAATTATATAAAAATATAATAAAAGTTATTTTGACATTTTTATTTTTTAAATATTTAAAAATAATAATATGGTATTAAGCATTTAATAAGTTATTAAATTTATAATTTAATAAGTTACTATTAAATACCTGATATGCTATTATTATATTTATAATATTAAGTATTTAATAAAAAAATATTATGTTATTGGTTATTGTTTAACGCACAGTAAAAAATGAAAACTTTAATCAACATAATAGTTCTATAAAATCTATTAAATTTTATATATTTCTGCAAATTTTTTCAAAACTTTAAAAACTGCAAGTAAACATTAATATAACGATAATAAAAAAAGTTAAGAAAAGCACGCCTTAGGAAAAAGAATGTTTTAGCGTGGTTCCGTTTAAAGTAATTGCAAATGCATTCAACTTGCAATTCATTTGTAAACGCATGTAAAAACCATGCTAAATATAATTTTTTCTACAGTTGCATACTTAAAAGAAACGCTATTATCTTAGCGTTTCTTTTATTAAAAGAAACGCTAGAAACGCTGTTTTTAATTTATAAAATATATAAAATATATATATAAAATTTAATGTCATTGATAATAATTTAATTCTTTTAATGTCATTGAAATAAGTTACTAAAATTTAAAATTGCGTTTTAAATTTTAGTAATTTGTTTTTATTATATTAATTATGTTTTTTTATAATAAATAAAAAACTATCAACCGCATAGTTATTTGGAAATAAAAAATTGCTGAAGGTATGCGTTCGTTTTTAAAAAATTTAAGCGAACGCCAACGTTTGCTAAGTAAAAGTTGGGAAACGTGACGTTCGTTTTTCGTCTTTTTTTTAACAAACGTTCGCTCGTTCGTCGATTTTATTTCTTTAACCATGTGCATGGTTAAAGAAATAAAATGATGCATTAAATCGTAAATGTCTTATCAAATCCAAAACTTTTTTTAAATACCAAGTAATTTAAATAAAGCATGAAAACGTAGACAGCATGAGTATATATATACTAAATTTATTTGCAGGAAACAACGGTACTTAATAAAGTAATTTATCATAATAAAAAATAGGTAATGATTTTTTTTAATTTTTATTTGTTTTTTAAAATTAAAGGCATTTTCGTTAATTTAATAATTATTGATAAATATTAAATTTATACCAATGTTATGATAAAGTTAACAACTAACAACAAAATTGAAACTTAAAATGTTATATTACAAATGTCTGCAATATAAAAAAGAAACAAAAACTGACAAAAAAAAATTTAATTTTATCAATAATAATGCAAAAGCTAAAATATTTTGTATAGAAATATTTTTAAAAGTAACTTCTACAAATATAAATAATTATTCTATAACATCGCAGTGTAACTTTTACAAATAATATATTGTAAAACATATAGAATAACCTAAGTAGAACATCAATAAACCCTTAACTATTTGTTACATAATCATAAAAACTACATAACTAAAAGAATAACATAACTAAAAGAAGTCACTTTTTATTACAATATTGCTACATGATTAGCCATATTTAATAATAATAGTTTTCTTTTTTAACATCTGCCTCGATATCATATTTAATAATAATAGTTTTCTTTTTTAACATCTGCCTCGATATCAATTTAAAAAAAGTCGAATTCATTGCTTTTTCATACGGGTCTCAGACCGGTCCCGCCAAATTAGCCCTTATAAATCCCATACCAGATAACCAGACGAATCCCATACGATGCCCTTATGTTTTGGTTGGATTGGTTGGTATCAGAAGAAAGGTAAGAGTGGACTACAAATTTAAAGTAGTTTTAACCAACAGGGCATATTAAGGGTGCAAGAGCGGGAACAAAACCACTATTTATACCGTTATTAAATTCATTTTTTTAAAATAAAACATGCTTATTTTAATGGAATTTTTAGTTTTAATTTATAAGAAATTGTTATTATTTCCTACCAGATCATTGTCAAATACATGAGGTGTATTTTTAAGTAAGAGTGGATGGTGGTGTGAAGATTTCACACAGCTTTATATAAAAATAACTAAATAATATAAATGTTTTTATTTTTATCAAAATGAGAAAATCTAAAATAAAATACAAAAATTATATTTCACTTCTTTACAACATGATTAATTGAATTAGGGTGAGTGTATAATTCCCCTTCCTTCCCTCTTTAGTCCAAAAATAAGTAAAAAAAGTTTAATTGCAATTTTAATAAATTTTAATTCATATTATTCAAAATAAAAGAATTTAGTATAAATTTTACCTGATTGCAAGATGCATCAAAGTATCCATATTTTAAGTAAATGGAGCAGTGTAACTACCTCCTACTTAAGCAATTCATTTACTTAATTAGAATAAATAAAGTATTTTTTACATTATTATTAAATTTCATTATTGAAATTTAAACTTTTAATTATTTACTAAAAGCCCAGACAAACAAATTACAATTTGGTCTGAAAACAACTTTCAGTTTTTCTTTTTTCTTAAAATTAATGTAAAAGGCTATAACAATAAATTATTTCAATAATTTTTTCAATTTTCAAAAAAAATCCATACAATATTTACTCAAACAACTTTTTTAACAGTGTAGTAACATATGTGAAAACTAACTAAGAAATAAAAAATTGATATGTTCAGGCTAGCCTGGAATGACTTGGCTAAAAAAAATTGACATGTTTCCCAGTGGACACGTGACGTAGAAAAGACGTCCTTAGGACGTTCAAATCGGGTCCGTCCGTCCTATTAAAATTCTAAACGTCTTTTGAACGTCTTTTTCGCGCCCAATAATTTTTTCGTCCAAAAAATATCCAGAATGCTTTATTAAATCAAAAAAAATTAGTTATATCACGCAAGCGCTAAAACTTCCTAAAATTTTGAAGTAACGCATTTTTAATAAAGTTTTTTTTCAGTTATAAAAGAAGTCTTTTTACAGCGACTAATAGACACATTCTAGCTAATTTTTATTTCTTTTATCAATTACTTTTATAGTATTGCTATATCAAGAACCTAGTATAGTATTGCTATATTAAGAACGAAGTTCTAACAATGTCAAAGATTTAGTCATCTCATGCTGAATCGAATTTTTCAATAGGAAAGCGTGTTAGTAATACATAGAACAATTCAAAGTTTTTCCTTTTTTTTGTTTTTTTTTTTTTTTTTTTTTTGTTTACTTCAGTTTCCTTTTTTTTTTTTTTTTCTTTCTATTTATTTATTTTTTCGTGAAATTTTTATGTTTTTTAGGTGTCACTCCATTGACTAGTTTGTAACTATATGAGTGACACCTAACCAGTTTATATTAATTTACGATGAAATTTGTAAATTTTATTGATATGGTTGAATAAAAAAAAAAAAAAAAAAAAAAAAAAAATTATCCTGATACTTCTTTGAATTCAATGTCTTTACTTGACAACATTGTGCTATTCTATAATGGGACCAGTACATTAGTTGATAATCTTTATGAAATATCGCCATCAAGGTTTGAAACTTCCCAAAGATGCAAGAAGAATTTTAAAAACACCTAATAAAAAGCGACTTATAGACAGGTTCTTGCTAATTTATATATATATACTTTTAAACATATAATTACTTGTTAATATTAATACAGATATTGAAATTGATACAGATATTGAAAGAAATAGTTAAAACTGGGTATATGATATACTATAAATATACTAAGTTTATACTTGGCACTTGATATAGTATTTCAAGTATAATAATTGATATACTATATCAAGAACCAAGTTCTGACTGTTTGAAAAACTTAGACATTGCAGAATCTCATGCATAGTCATATTTTTCAAAAGGAAAACCTATTAATAAGACAGAGAGTTTATGCTAATAATTCAATGTAATTCAATATCTTTAATTAACAACTTTTAGATTCGAAATAATTGCACCAGTACATTATTTGAATCAATTGGACCAGCACATTAGTTAATGAACTTATTGAAATATTACAATATCAAGGTTTGAATTTCGCTAATAACTAATTACTTAACTTAAGTAGTTAGTTATTAGTTAAGTTCAAAAGTTTCCATTAAAAAATAAGTCAAATTGAAAAAATTAAACCAGTGGTAACAGTTATATAAGAGACAAGAGGGTAGAAAAATTCCTTTACACTAAATGAAATTTTCTACCCACCTGTCTCATATAACTGTTATGACTTGTTTAATTTTTTTAATGAGACATTTTTTAGTGACTTATCCTACACTTTTATTATCTGATTTTCTAAAAGTATCCTTTAGACAATAGATGTGAATAATTTTTCTCTTTTATCATTCTTTAAAAGTTCAATATGAATAATTTTAATTGAAATCAATATTTATATTTATTATTTGATACAATTTAATTTTTAGTAACTTATCCAACTTAAATAAGAATAAGAAAAATATATTTAAAGATGGAATTGATTTAAAATTTTTTTGAAATGATTTTTTATAATGATATTATCAAAATTTATGGTTTCATTTTTAGTATTTAGTAAAAACTATATAACACAGCAAAAACATTAAAATCAGAATTTCAGTAGAGCTACATAGGCATTTTAGGTCATTGCAGTTTTGATTATCATTTATTTATTTTATTATATAATGTAATCATTCATATCATTGTATAATGTAATCATATATAATTAATCATTTGTTTCATTTGTAATGTAATCATTCATTAATTGCAGTTTTGGTAATCATTAATGGGCCATTAGTGGCAGCAGCCAAAAGTGGCTAATATATGAATAACCACTATATCACTTGTAAGGATTTTATTAGCAATTTACTAAGTAACCGATGAGAAACTCTTCTTAATTTCTCCTGATTTTTTTTATCATCTAGGAAATTTAATTAAAGTGAATAGATTATACTTATTAATAAATAAATTATATAGTCTTTTGATAGATTGCAAACCTGTATTTCTATTGTATAAATATACATATATATATATATATATATATATATATATATATATATATATATATATATATATATATATATATATATATATATATATATATATATATATATATATATATATATATATATATATATATATATATATATATATATAGATAGATAGATAGATAGATATATAGATATTTAATTAGCTAATATTTAGTCTTTCATCCATTTACTTACTTATTTTAAGAATAATCAAATATAAAAAACGATTAAAGTTAAGAATAGTTTTGGTCTTTACTTGTGTGATTCTATTGCCAAGTTTCTTGAATGTGATCAATCATTTCTTGATACAAATGTTGCAAAAAGTAGTATATTTTTTATTATGGTTGAATGTTTAGTTTTCTTTATAAGGGTAAATTACTATCATAAATTACATAAAAAATTTTAATCTGTAATTATATACATAATGCTCATTTTACAAATAAACATAATTTACACAAAATTTTTGAAATGATTAAAACACTAATGAATTGCTTCTATGCCCATTATAACATTCAATAAATTGTCCCATTCAAATACACTTGTGTTTTCTTTTGAATTTAAAATAGAAGTTATTAAATGTTGGTGGCTCATCATGCAGTGCATTTGAGAAAGACATGCTTTCAAAGTAAGTGTAATTTTACTATAAATAGAGCATTTTTAATACGCTAACATAAGTATACTTGATATACATAAATATATACGCTGGTCACAACAATTTAATCAAAAATTTCTTAAAAAAAAATAAGTTTATTGTTGAGAAATTCGTATTTTTTGATGTTTGATGTTATGTTTGTAAAATAGTAATTATATATATATATGTGTATGTGTGCGTGTGTGTGTGTGTGTGTGTGTGTGTTATTTATTTCTTTCCCCTTTATTTTTACATACTTATCTTAACAATATTTTTAACGAATAAGACTGCTCCCCTGATTCCTACGGCAAAAAAAAAATTTAAAATGCTGGTGGTAATATTTTAAAGAGTGCACCTGATCGAAAAGTAGGTGAATGGCGTCAACTGTTCGAGCATTCGATTCTTTGAAATTAACAAGTGGAAGAAGTTTATAAAATTGTAATTTATAAAACTCAGCACAATTATATTATTAAAAAATTTAAACGATTTATTATTTTTTTCTTATTCTCAAGAAGTTCTGTGAAAACATATATTTGAACCTTACGTTTAAGTAAAGCCATGTTAAAACATGTATTTTAGACGTCCAAATAAAAACGTCTATATTAAGTTATTTAAAGACGTCATTTGGCGTTTCTTTTTAGTACTAGTTCTGAACGTCCTAAATTCACGTATTTTAGACGTCTAAAAACACGTCTTTATTCTGTTCTAAAAAGACGTCCTAAATACGTCTTAAAAAGACGTTATCTGGCGTTGCCATTTAGAACCAGTTCCGGAAGTCTTAAAAAGACGTCTTTTCAACGTCATATGGACGTTGCTGTGCCCGCTGGGTCAGGCTAGCCTGGTAACTTTTTGCATGTTACACCGCCTGTGAGACCAATTTTGCAAGTCACATCAGTTGCAAGTACTTTTTTGCAAACTTCACTACTTGCTGTACTTATTTTTCCATTCACACTACTTGTAGTACGTTATTTAAATATATGTGAATAACTTACATTTCAAATTATTTACCTTTATTTATATATAGTAAATACTTGTATCATAAAACTAAATCACTACCGTTCATCACATGAGCCCGTTTAAAACTACATAGTCAATTTATTAAAATATCAACACACTTCCCAGCGGGCACGGAAACGTCCATATGACGTCGAAATGACGTCTTTTTAGGACGTCTAGAACTGTTTCTATATGGCAACGCCAGATGATGTCTTTTTAAGACGTAATTAAAACGTTTTTTTAGGACGGAATAAAGAGTTGTTTTGAAACGTCTAAATACGTGAATTTAGGACGTTCAGAACTAGTGCTAAATGGAAACGCCGAATGACGTCTTTATATAACCTAATTTAGACGTTCTTATTTCGACGTCTAAAATACGTGTTCTAACATGGCTTTACTTAAACGCAAAATTCAAATTTATGTTTTCACAGAGTTTCTTTAGATTTAAAAAAAAAATAATAAATCGTTTAAATTTTTTAATAATATAATTGTGCTGAGTTTTATAAATTACAATTTTGTAAACTTCTTTTTCCACTTGTTAATTTCCAAGAATCGAATATCAGAGAAGCAGTCTTAACCTTAAAAAAATATTGTTAAGATAAGTATGTAAAAATAAAGGGGAAAGAAAGAAATAACACACACATATATATAATTATTATTTTATAAACATAACATCAAACATCAAATAAATGCGAACTTCGTAACACTAAATTTGTTTTTTTAAAGAATTTTTTGACTGGATTGTTGTGAACAGCGTATATATTTATGTATATTAAGTATGCAATATAATTGCGGTATTAAAAATGCTCTTTGTATAGTAAAATTATACTTACTTTGAAAGCATGCCCTTCTCAAACGCACTGCATGATGAGCCACCAACATTTAATAACTTCTATTTCTAAATTTAAAATATAACACTAGTGTAATTGGTATGGGACAATTTAGTGTAAGTTATATTGGGCATAGGAGCATTTCATTAGTGTTTTATTCAATTCAAAAATTTTGTGTAAATTATGTTTATTTGTAAAGTGAGCATTATGTATATAATTACAGATCAAAATTTTTTATGTAATTACCCTTATAAAAAAAAAAAATAACCAGTTAACCATAATAAAAAATATTCTACTTTTTGCAACATTAGTATCGAGAAATGATTGATCATATTCAAGAGACTTGGGGATAGAATCATACTAGTAACCCAGTAAGCACAAAGACGTTTAAAAGACGTTTTAAAGATGTCTTTAAGAAGGTCTAAAAGGCGCACTTGTAGACGTCTAGATCATAAGGCTAAAAGACGTCTAAATGAAGACGTCTTTATAAAAACGCGTTTTAGACGTATTTCAGACGTTTTTCAAAATAAATTTAAGTACATGACGTAACATTTTCGCGTAGTATGTGGTATATATTCATTGTATTTATAAAATCATATAATGTTATAATTTCGTATATACAAGATATACATAGGAACCAGCAATCAAAATAATATTGCTGTAATCACCACAAACGGTTGATGCATCAAGGATGAAAATAATATATAACAATAACAAATATATATCAAAACAGTGTTTGAAACATTTATGTAACAATAGAAATATAGGTTTGCAATCAATCAAAGGACTATTTGATTTCTTTATTAATAAGTATAATCCATGTATTTTAATTTGTTATTAAGTATAATCCATTTACTTTAAATTGCCAATAACATTGCAACACGTGATATAGTGGTTATTCACATGTTTGGCACTTTTAGCTGCTGCCACTAATAGGCCATTAAGAAAAAGATGACCAAAATTGCAATGACCTAAAATGCCTATATAGCTCTACTGAAATTCTGATTTAAATGTTTTTGCTGCTGTTATAAATATTTTTTACTAAATACCAAAACTGAAACCATAAATTTTCAAAATATCATTATAAAAAATTATTTCAAAAAATTTTTAAATCAATTCCATCTTTAAATATATTTATCTTATTCTTATTTAAATTGGATAAGTTACTAAAATATAAGTTTTATCATATAATAAATACAAATATTGATTTTAATTAAAACGATTCATATTGAACTTTTAAAGAATGATAAAAGAGAAAAATTATTTACATCTATCTTCTAAAGGATACTTTTAGATAATCAGATAATAAAAGAGTAGGATTTGTCACTAAAAAATGCCTAATTAAAAAAATTAAACGAGTAATACAGTTATATAAGAGACAGGTGGGTAGAAAATTTCCTTTAGAGTAAAGGAAATTTTCTACCCTCCTGTCTCTTATATAACTGTTATGACTGGTTTAACTTTTTTTTTAGACTTTTTTTTCGTCAAAACTTTTGAACTTCACTAATAACTAATTACTAAAGTTAAGTAATTGGTTATTAGCGAAGTTCCAAAACTTGATATTGTAATATTTCAAAAAGTTTATTAACTAATGTACTGGTCCAATTATTACGAACAGAACAATTTAAAAGTTAATAAATAAAGATATTGAATTATATTAAATTATCAGCATAAACCCTCTGTATTATTAATAGGTTTTCTGTCATAAACTTTTTGTATTAATAATAGGCTTATGAAAAATATATAAGTTCCAAACTGTGATTTGGCAATATTTCAAGAAGATCATTAATTAATGTACTGGTTCCATTATTGAATAGCTCAATGTTGCAGATTAAAGACATTAAATTCAAAGAATTATCAGGATAATTGTTCCATGTATCATTAACAGGTTTTTCTATTGAAAAATTCGATTCTGCATGAGATGTTTAAATCTTTGAAATTGTTGGATCTTGGTTCTTGATATAGCAATACTATACTAATAGTATATCAAGTATATATATATACATAGTATAGCATATATTCAGTTTTAAACCGTTTCTTTCATTATCTGTAAAAATTTCATTACCTGTATCAATATTACCACAGTTTTTAAGTAATTGATAACAAAAACGAAAATTGGATGGAACGTGTCTATTAGTCGTTGTAACAAGACTGCTTTTGTAATTGAAAAAAAACTTTATTAAAAATGCGTTACTTAAAAATTTTAAGAAGTTTAAGCGCTTGCGTGATTTAACTGATTTTTTTTTTAATTAATAAAGCATTCTGGATGTTTTTTGGACAAAAAAATTATTGGACGCGAAAAAGACGTTCAAAAGACGTTTAGAATTTTAATGGGACGGGGGATGCGATTTGAACGTCCTAAGGATGTCTTTTTTACGTCCTGTGCCCACTGGGTTATATCATAAAACTAATATCACTACCGTTCATCTTATGAACCCATTTAAAACTACATAGTCAATTTCTGAAAACATCAACTCTCTTGATATAACATCAGTAGTAACAGGAGTAGACACAACTTAAGACTACAAGCAAAAAAATGTGAGAAAAAAATTAGATGTGAAAAAAAGAGTGAACATTTCAAATTTAAGCTAACTATAACCATTGAAAAAAACTATAATGTAAAATCTTACAAGTTAAACTAAATCCACTAGAGTTCACTAAATTAGAAGAAAAATGAAAGCAAAATATCATTTTGAACTTTAATCTATTTTTTGATTTACACTTTTTAATTCACCTATGAAATATAATGATTGAAAACCAAAGAAAGTTAAAAACTAGCTAAATAAGAACTCAACAATTTATTAAACTTTGTTTCACTTACTGTTTCTCATGAAATCCTCTAAAAATAATAATGAATTCAATTTAACTAAATCTAGAGTTTTTAATTTATTATAAATTAAAAAAAAACTTTATTGGTGGCAAGTCACTAAACTTTGGTCAATTAAACAAGTAGAAATAACTGAAAAATAATTTTTCTTACGTATTGTCTTTTCTTATTGATCTTCTAAATGATGTAAAGAGAAACAAAGCAATAGTAAATAAAACTATCAATATAACACAATGACAGCATAAAAAATGCTGGAAAAGAGCAATATATTAAACTTTTATTCACAAATTAAACTGATTCAATAAAAAAACACTAGGAAAAAGTACTGAAAGAAATAACTAAAAACAAGAAAACTAACTGATTACTTGTTCTATTGAATGTTGATCTAAAGAATCAGACTGAACAATGTAATAAATTTATTTTATAACTAAATGTTATAAAAGAGCTATAGAAACTACTATAGAAATGAACAAACAGATATTTAAATGGGTGTCTGTTGCTTTGTTAGATTCTGAAAAAGACAACTTTTTAATTTCATTTTCATTTAACGCCATAAATGAATTTTAGATTAATATTAATATTATTAACTATTAATAACAATAAAAAAACGGTAATATAAAATTTACAAGTGGAACTATATCCAATAGACTTTATTGATAACTCATTTTTATTAAAAGTGGTAACCAATTTTTACTAAAAGTTTTAGTAATACTATTATTTTTACATTGTTACACAATGCATAAATAATAAATATTTTGTGTCTTAATTAGTGACCTCTATTGGTGATACCATTACTAATAGTATCAGTAATACTATTAGTAATAGTATAACTAATAGAGGTTACTAATAAAGTAATACTGTTAATACTATCACTGAAGTCACTAGATTAATTTTTGACTTGATTAGTGATCTTTATCAGTAATAAATAGTTATATATCTTTAATTATTAACAGAAGATGTATATATTTTTTTTCATTATTTAACCTTTGAAGGAATTTTTAACGTTATATAAATAATTTTAAATACTTAATATATACCAGCGGGATTTCAACGTTGTATTAACGTTTTATTTTCGTTAGATTTTAAAGTTATATTAACGTAAAATTCTAAACTTAGATTAACGTTATACTAATGTAAAGACAAGTTGGAAAAACATGGTGTTTTATATTAACGTAAAATATTGATTGTAATTGTGTAATATTTAATGTTAATATTGCTATAATTATATTCATACAACCCTGAGCCGAAGCCCTTTATACGCGGCTTGGTGTCATAGTTATTATATAAATTTAACTGTATATATTAACATTATATCTCCACTTTCTGAAAAAATTGAGTTAATGACAGTGTTGTGTTCCTTAAAATAATGTCTTTCTACTGAATTGAAACCTAAGTTATGAGTAAAAAAGATGCGGAAAAAACATAAGTTATAAAAAAAAATTTTTATGCCGTCTCCTAAAGTTTTTGTTTTCTAAATCGTTTTATCTCAAAATGTGGAGATAAAACAAGATAACTCTAACGTCGCGAGATGTTAAACACAGTTACAATCAATATTCAAAGATAACATTAGGGTTTTTAACCCTTTACAAAGAGTTAAAAAAATAGTTTTGGGGATAATCAAACTAAAATTACAATAAATGTTTTTAAAGATTTTTTTTTAAGATGTATTATATATTCTTTTGTATTATAAATTTAGAAACAAACTCAAAAATAAATAATTGTTCAATGGAAAGAACTTTAAAATGCTTCCTGTTTGATCCTTTGTTGGCTTCCGTTGAACTCTCGTGTATTAGCTGGATGACTTCTAAAATACAACATGGGATACTGTAAACGGGATAACAGTTAAAAATTTATTTTGTTTATAATTGACTATTTGTTTAATTTTCAACGCTAACATTCAAGGTTCAAGACTAATATATTTCTAAGAATAAAAAACAAATGTAAGGAAGAAGGGATAGATAGAACAATATTGAGCTATTATTAACGTACCAATTATTGCTTTACACAACCTTTTATCTTCAAATGATAAATTTTTTATATCACCACGAACTCTGCCTTTCATATTTAACTTGGCCATAACATGATGATTCATAATTCTATAAAAACATAATACTAATAATAAATGAAAAATAACTACTTTGTTATTTTAAATCAATCGATTTAGCAAACTTATTTAAGTAATTGTAAACACACACTAGAGTAATAAATCAAAGTATAATTTTGAAAAGTTCTTTACTTATTTATAAATGTTTTATATACAAAGTTTCGACATCGAATTAAAGCTGAAACTAAATGAATGCGACAGTTTTTTTCATGACCATAGCATTTTTTATATTTACTTTAACATTTTTTCCACCTCTTTTCTTGAGATCGTAAAGCTAAAACATAAATAAAAATCTTGTGAAAAAATCGGGTTTAAATAAGAAAGGATTAGATTTATTTGGTCGTTTGTCACAGTTGTTCTATAAAAGCAACAAAGTAGTTGTACAACCAAATATAATACAAAATCATTTAACAAAAAATACAATACTGTTAAAAACTCTTCAGAATGTAAATGACTATCAGGTTACTAAAATAATTCTGGATTTATATAATCATAACATATGTAATGATTACATAAATTTACCATTTACAAATGTAAAAGGTAAATTTATACATTACATTGTAATGTATAAATTAACCTTTTACATTTTAAGTATTAATTTACCTTTTACACCATATTCTGGTAAAATAAGAGAGCAATTTAAATAGGTTTACCAAGAACACGACGAAATTAAATAGCATTCTTATAAACAGAAAAACTTTAAAAATAGAAATTATAAATATAAAATACCAACTTACAGTACTCTTGGTTGTCATTTAATCTGGTTTCAAGTTCATAAAATTCTTCTAGGGACTCAATCTTTTGAAAATGGTTACGTTCACATTTTCTAACATTTTATTATTACATTTGCAACAATTTTTCTAAAGATGTAATTGAAGTTATATAAATTATACTGGAAACTATTTGCCACTAATAATTCATACTCATTCAAAAAATCATCGCGATTATTTGGCTTGTTATTACGGATAAATAATGATACAATAAATGGTATACTTTTGTCAAACATAAATAATTTAGGCCTGTGTGTTTTTGATGTCTTGAATAAAGAAAGACCATTCCCAAATAAAAAAATTGTATTTCACTCAAATCTATAATTCTAGTTGACTGCTAAAGTTCTTGATACGCTGTTTGAAATACCAAGATAAATATATTCACCTTCAAATTTTAACTCACTTGGAACATTCCTACGAGTATTTAAAATTATCCTTGCGCATTTCGGTAAATCAAGATGATGACCATACTGGTGTAAAATTAAAAATAACAGTTTATCACTTGCATTTCTAGTTTTTTTGTGTTTTAAAACCCATTTGGCAATCTCTGTAACAAGTACTCCATCATTAAGATCTTCATTAACATTATTCATAGGAACCTCAGAGTCTCGATCAGAACTCTCAGTTTTAGAAGTACCATTATGATCAGACACAAATAAAAAGTCACTATAGTTTTTGAAATCAATGCAACTCTTGATTTTATTAATATTGGATTTGACATTCGATGAGTTGTCGATTTCTTCATTTACAAGTATACTATTTAAGGCTTGACTATTTTGGCGCCATTCCCTCAAGTATTGATTTTTCTCTTGTTTATATATTTTTATTATTCTGAAATAAACATAAGTTTTAGTAGTTTTAGCAATAACGAGATAATAATAAAAACTGAACAAAATGAACAATATAAGAAGAAGAAGAAAACCTAAATTTTTATTATTATAAAAATAGGTAAAAGCTTTTTAGAAGAGTTAATAATCTTATATTTTTTAAACTTTGAAGAGTTAATACTCTAATCCTCTAATCAAACTACGTTTGATTAAAGTAGGTTTTTTACTTGATAGCTCATTAATCTCATATAGTTAAATGTTTTCATATAACTGTGATAAAATCACACAATTAAATGTTTGTATCATAACTAAAATCCTAAAGTTAAAAGTCTTATTAAATAGTAAGAAATATTAGTAGTGCTGTGTATCAAAAAAAAAAAAAAAACAATTTTCGGAAAGATAGTAAAAGCTTTTGCTAGCTTTTATTAAGTATGGTTATTTAGGCTAAAATAAAAACTAGTTTAAAATAAAATCTGAATATAAAAATCAGGTATTACAGGTTTTTAACAACGAAATATTAACATTAAACTTTAGTTTGCATAATAATGTCAATTGTATTTTTTTTTTTTTTCAGTTTATTATATTAACAATAAATTATTAAGTTAAATAGATTGTGTTAACTAAATAAATATAAAACCTAATACTAAAAACTGTGAATATACAAGTAGATTATGGTATAGTATATACTATAAATATACTGGTATAGTATATACTATAAATATACAAAAGGAAACTAAACAATAATCAATATAACTGCTTAACAATTGCTAGCATTCTCTATACATATTGTTTGACATTTATTTACCAATGAAGAGGCCTTTCAACATTAGCAATATGATCATTTGTTTGAGCTTTTCTCTATGCTTTCTATAAATGAAAATTTAACTCTCTATGCTTTCTATAAATATATAATTTCTATAAATATATAAAACTCTCTATGCTTTCTATAAATGAAAATTTTAAAATAAATTTTATTTTACTTATTTTATAATTTGATTTTTTTAAACACTTAATGCATATCAGATGCTTGATGAAGATAACTGAAAAATTAATCTTCTTTTTCAAATTAATAGCATACTTACGTTGTTTGTCGAAATATAAGCAAAGTGACCAGTTTATTGAAATTTATTTTCCGCATTTAGTTTATTTTAAAACATTATCCTTTATTGCTCAGAGTGAGTAACTAACAGATTCAAAGGGTTACGATAGCAGCTTTAGGCATTAGGCTCTAACCAACATTAGGCTCTAACCAACTTGTTATTCGTTTGTAATTTCTTCGCATCCAAAGTAAAATATTCGACATATTACTCCTTCTTATTATTAAAAAATCCTAACTTTGCAATACATTTTGATTCTGTTAAAGCAATATAAAATAGTTGCACAACTCTTTAAAGCTTGAAATGGAAAAAAGAAAAAATACAAATGTTTCACTCATTCACTGATAATAATATGAAAATGTTTTTCTGTGTAATGATCTCAGCATTAATTATCATATTCATATTATCAAAGTTCAAAAAATTATAATTTGAACACATTTAAATGGTATTAAGATTAGTATTTATGGTTAATCTGAAAAGAACTGTACGTAAACACTGCTATAAAATATTTATTCAGAACTACAATACTTACTCTTAAATATTTATTCAATATACAGGGCATTATTAAGAAGTTAAGCAATGTTATATTAATTTTTCTAAAATAAACCTTTTAAATCAAGCATTTATTAAATCTTTTTTAAGCAATTCAAAGTTTTAAATAAATGTGCGCTCTTTATTTTCGAATATTTTTTGAGAATTCCTCGAATGTCTTTTCAAAGACAATGCAAACCTTCAAACTTAGCTAATTATTTTTTAACTAAACTTATTTTATATATTCTTATACGCAATCATTAAGAAAAAAAAAATTAATTACAGTATATTTTTTTATACTTAGCAGAACTACGTTATTTCTTAATTTTTTTACGTTGTCCGTATGTTAGCTCGACGTAAGAATATTACGTTAAAAAAATTATATTGACTCAACGTTGAATTAACATTAAGTAATGTAAAACGCAATTTTAACATAAATACAACGTTAGCACAACGTTGTGTGCCTGCTAGGTAAGTGCATCGCATACAGTTTTAATTTGTCGGTATGGTGATCTTAATTGTAGTGTTGACGAGATTTTGAAAGTTTTACAAAAAAAAAATCAACTTTGTTACATATGAGGAATAAGAAGGTAATATAGCATTTGTTACTTTGAACTTGTTATAAACAACGTTAGCAAGGTATCCGAGTTCCTTGAAACTGAGATAGTAATTAAAAACGTAACCTTATCAGTTAGTCAGGAATTTATACGTAACGTTTAAATTCTAGGTCAAAACATTCCTTTTAGAATTCTATTGAACGGTGGATCATCGGCATTAATAACTTTAGGAAAGCACCTTGCGACAGGTAAAGGTACCTTTGAGTTGTTTAGCTTCCGAAAGGAAAAATTCACGGCGAAGACATACTAACCGGGAACTTTATAATTATCATTAAGAATTGACAAAACCCTCAACTAACCCGCTACCTAGGTATCAAAATGTGAACGGGTTTACCCTGATACACTAGCACAATAGGCAGCCACAATACAACTACAAAACCGTTACTTCAAATACTGCAGGAAATGTTAAAGAATCATCAGTTAAATCTGTAGAAAACACACCATCAATTGATACCCAAATTTTGTCTACTATTATTTTGAAAGTATAGAGACCGTTGTAGAAACCGAGGAGTCCACCAATGGCATTCAAAATGAGGATCGAAACATGAAAGCAAAAACATGGAGAAAAAAAACAAAAAATAAAACGGACAATAAAATAAAACCAAAAAAAAGTAGTAACAAGAGTTCTAACGAAGAAAACACTGAAGTTGTCAACACAGAAAACAGGGTTTCTTAAGAAGTCCACTTTCGATAATATTATCTTGCAGGAAACAAAATCCGAATCTCCCACTGTTAAACAGTGGAGTGACAAATGGACTGGCGAATTTATTTGGAACTCCGGTCCAAGTCAAAACTGTTGCGAGGTGACGGTTCTCTTTAAATCCAACGTTTCTCTAAATGAACTAAAAAGGGACATTAAAGGAGAATATTAAACGTCATGATAAAAATTGATGAACGCGAAATGCAGTTGCTGAATATTTACGCTCCTAATATGCCAAGAGATGCCGTTTTTTCAGCGACCGTGGTGAGTTCTCCCAGGACACAGGATTACCCGTCCTGCTAGCTGGAGATTTTAACATGGTCGAAAGCCTGCCTCTCGACAGAGAAGACACAAACAACGCTAACTATCACACCTACGGAATTGACGAACTTGAGGTCTTTTAAGGTAAGTATAACCTAGTAGATGTTTTTCGTTTTAAATTTCCAACCAAAAGAGAATTCACATGGCGAAATCAGAAGGTAAAATGTAGACTCGATACAACCTACTGCCCTGATAAATTCGCCAAAAAAACAACATACACCAAAATTTTCACCAACTCTTTTTTTCGACCACGAATTCCTAACAACAACCGTCAAGTTTAGTAAAAGTAGGAGAGGACCAGAGTACTGGAAACTACACTGTTCCTATTTAGAAATAGAAGTGCGCAGGCAGAAAAGTGAACTCTTAATTCAAGATTGGCAAACTAAAAAACAGTTCCATAAGTCAATTTTAAAATAATGGGACGACTGAAAACTTTTTGTTATGGTTGAATTACAACATAAATCGATTGCTTCAGTTTCAAGGAGCGTTTATTTACAAAAAAAAAAACTAATCGCAGAAGGAGAAAAATCTTCAAAAGTTTTGAATAATTTGGAAAAAGTTCAACAGCGGAACCAGTCAATTACCGAAAATCGCAAGAATTACGGCACATTGACGAGTGAACCTAGTGAAATACTTAACTCCCACGTTTCAAATTATAAAATCATTTACACCAAAGCGATGGAATGCAAAGACAACCAAAACTATATCTGGTCACACATCACTAAACGTTTAAAGGATGATTATAAGCTAACTTTGAATATCCGCCTAAGCGGGGCAGAGCTAAATAACCCCTTTTTAAATTTGAAAACGGAAAATCTCCGGGCTATGACGGACTTCCAGCTGAATTTTGACAGAATTTTTCGGCACCTTTTAGAAATAGATTTTAAAGAGTTTGCTTACGAAATAACTTTTCGTAGAAAAAAATACTAGTAAATCTATGAAAAAATCAATATTTTCACTGATTTCCAAGCAAGGATACCTTACTGAATGTTAAAATTGGAGCCTAATATTCTTAATTGTGCTGATTACAAAATAATCACAAAAGCGCTGGCCCTAAGAGTTGCAAAAGTAATGGGAAAGTTTATAGAACCAAACCAAACTTGCGGAATTTAAGGTAGAGCATTTTTTTCAAATATACATTTAGTCCATGATCTAATAGATTACGCAGAATTTAAAAATCTTCTAAGTTTTGTCAATAGATCAAGAAAAGATGTTTGACAAAGACGATCTTGTGTTTTTTCTGCAGATTCTCCAAAAAATTAATCTTGTAAAAAATTTTGTATCCTAAAATTTTGGAATCCGTTCTGAATTGCGGTTTCCCGTCAGTCTCTTTCCAACCAAAAAGGGATTTAGACAAGGCGACTCCCTCCCTTTTTTTTTGTATGTTTTTGTTTCCAAAGCTTTTGCTTTGGAGATCAGAGCAGACAGCAGAATTGTGGGGTTCCCACTAGCAGGAACACAAACACCCCTTAAACTACTGCAGTACGCAGATAATTTGATCTTTTTTGCAGGGACTTAAAATAAGTCCGCTATTTTTTTGAAACAGTAAAACTATTTGAAAAAGCACGTAGTTAAGTGATCAATGCCTTAAAAACCAAGTGTCTCGTACTTGGCGGTTTTGATCCTAAAATGATCTAGAATTGGACAACATAGAGTGGACCAATAACAGCGGTTTCAAAATATTTGTTGTAACGTTTTACACCAGGCTAAGTATTACTTGTCAGTAGGGTCACTTATAAAGTTTGCAAAACAAAACTAAAGCTGGAACTTTTTGAAACAGAGCATTTTTCCAAAACACTGGGACAACAAAATGTCTCAGTACTTTAAAACAACAATTGAAATAATAGGCAAAAACGGGTCTCTTTTTAACATACCCTAAAAACGAAACAAAATATTATTTATAAGTGGCAAAAAACACTATATGTGACGGTCGTGCCAGCAGAACTTTTTTGGATTAACAAAAACAACAATGCCGTTGGCCCAAATTTCGAAAAAAAAATATTACTTCCCACGAAAGTGGACCGGCACAAAATATCCTTTTTCGATTTCTACACAACAGTCTACATTCTGCGGTCTTTCTAGCAAAAAGCACAAGGCAACAGATTGTAAAAAACAACAATTGCAAAACTTTCGATAAAACTGAGGACAACACACACACTGTCCTCCTTCTATTCTTAAATGAGATATATATATATATATATATATATATATATATATATATATATATATATATATATATATATATATATATATATATATATATATATATATATATATATATATATATATATAGGGGGGTTGGTGCGGCGCGGGGCCCCCTGCGATAGCCGCAGCAGGGGGTGCGCCAGTGCTGCGCCTGGACTGGGGGGGGTTCGGGTGATCCTCTTTTAGGAGAGAAGAAAACCGAAAAGTTTTTTTGATTCCCTTGTTTTCAATGGGTTGAATGGTTTATAAAAGGTAATTCATTAAAAGTATGATGACTAGGTGGACAATTTAATGATCATTCTAAAGTATTTATTTTTTCTATATCTAAGTTATTTCAAGAAATAAATTTTTCTTCTGAATAGAAAGCATCAAAAATTACATAAATGAATCATACTACTCCTATTATAGAAATAATAGAGCCTAAAGAGCTAATAGCATTTCAAGTAAATAAACTATCTGGAAAGTCTGCATATCTTCTAGGCATTCCTGCTAATCCTAAGAAATGTTGAGGAAAAAAAGTTAATTCATATTTAATAGAATACAAAAAACAAAAAAAGCACATGTAATTAAAATATAAGAATAAATAGAGTTTAAATAAATTTTACTAGATTTATTAGAAATTATACCTATAGTTTTATTAAAATAAATTAAACATAAAAGAGTAAAAACATAAGCTTGAATTACTAGGACACCTATTTCTAATATAATCATAAATATAATAATCATTAAAGGAAATAAATTAAAAAAAGAAGAAGAAAAACATATCATCTTAAATATAAAATCAGAGAGAATAGCTAATAAAATATGACCAGCTGTTAAATTAGCTGCTAAACGCATTCCTAAAGCTATAGGTCTAGAAATATGACTAGCTAGTTCTATAAATACTAATAAAGGAGAAAGACCTAAAGGAGCCCCTGTTAGCATAAACATACTTAAATAAGAACTTTTAAAATTAAAAAATCCAAATACTATTATTGATAATCATATGAAAAATGATAATCCGAAAGTTAGTGAAATATGAGTAGTAGGTGGTAAAGTAAAAATAAAAAACCCTAATAAATTAATTGATAAAAGATAAAAAAATAAAGTTGATAAAAATAATACATATATTTGGGAATTGTTTCCTAAATTTTCTTTTACAATTTGAAAAAAATGATTAATAATCATTTCAAAAAATAATTGAATTCTTGAAGGGATTATAAAAGTAAAATTTAAAGCTACAAAAATTATAAATATAGATAATATCAATATCAAATGAGAATCAAATAGGAACCCAAAAATTTTAATAATTAAAAAATGATCGAAATAGGAAGACATTATAATTTCAATATATTATATAATATAGAAAATTGTTTAAAATTATTATTAATTGGTTCTGAACTATTTAAAATAAAATTATTTCTTATGTTTAAAACTAAAAAAAATTATAAAATCTTAAACTCATTAAAATTATTAATAAAAAAAATAATAATAGTAAAACAAAATAGTGATTTAGATATAAAGATAAATCTAATTGAGACATTTTAAGTTTTATTAATAGATCAGTTTATAAATTTTTCTTGAGAAACGGAATAAATTGAAATAGGCATAAAAGAATGATTAAGACCACATAATTCTGAGCATTGACCAAAAAATTTACCAGGTCTACTAATAATAAAATTTAATTGATTTAAACGACCTGGAATAGCATCTACTTTTACACCTAAAGAAGGTACTGTTCAACAATGAATAACATCAGCACTTGAAACAATTAATTTAATTTTTGTATTAACTGGTAAAACAAGATCGTTATCAGTTTCAAGTAATCAGTTTCAAATAGGAATCATATAAGAATCAAATTCTATATTTGGTGAAAAATTAGATGACCAATGATATTTTTACAGTTAAAGAAGGTTCAACATTTTCATCAATAGAATATAATAAAAATAGAGAAGGGATAGCTATAATTATTAATATAATAGCAGGTATTAATGTTCATACAATTTCAATAAAATTGTTTTCTAGTAAAAATTTGTTATAATTTTTATTAATAATTATTGAAAATAATAGTCATCCTACTAATACAAGAATAATTATCATATAAAACATTGTATTATCATGAAAAAATATTAAATTATTACTACAAGATGAAGCACTTTCTTGGAAAGAAAGTTGATTTATTTCAGGAATATCTTTATAGATAAAATTATTAAATAATAAACAAGTGAAAAAACTTATTAGAAGTATTAAATTTTTCATAAACAGAGGGTATTGGATTCGAACCAATACTAATAATTTTGAAGACTATTTGATCTACTTAATCAACCCTCTTTATTAAATAATTACTTTAAATTTTTAGATTCTTTCAAAATTTTTTTATTAGTTTTTTTAATTAACTAAGTGAAACTTTATTCCTTTCGTACTAAAAGTCTAAAGTAATTTTATAATTGTAGATAGAAACCTTCCTGTCTTGCGACGGAATGAACTCAAATCATATAAGATTTTAAAGATCGAACAGACCTACCCTCAATAACTACTGCATTATTAGGATATCTTAATTCAACATAGAGGTGACAAACTTTGTTTTTGATAAGGACTCTAAAACAAAATTATCCTGTTATCCCTAAGGTAGCTTTTATCAATTAATCGTTATTTATTATTTATTATAATAACGGGTCATTATAGCCTACTATAGTAATTGTTAAATTGTTTAATTATACAATAAATAAATTTATTATATTGCTTATTTTTGTTATTTTTAAAAAACAGTCGCCCCAACTAAACTACCAAACTTTCTAGTTTTAATAATTTTTTATTATTTTTAAGAAAAAAGTTTATAGTAAAGTTCTATAGGGTCTCTTCGTCTTACAATTTTAAATAGCATCTTAACTATTATTTCAATTTAAAAAAATTTTTTTTAAGACATTGAAAAATTCGTGTAACCATTCATTCTCTCCATCAATTAAATGACAACTAATTATGCTACTTTATTACAGTCAGAGTTACTGCATCCATTTAATATTATTTAAATTAGGTTATAATTATTTTTATATCATTGGGCAGGTTTCACCTTCAATATTTTAGAGGGCTATGTTTTTGGTAAACAGTCGATATTTTATTTTGCCGAGTTCCTTAAAAAAAAATTAATTTATTATTTATCCTAACTTGATTTAGATTTTTACAAAATATAGATTAAAATTTTCTTGAAAAGATTTTTAATATATTCCTTATAAATTGAGAAATTGTATTACCTTAATCAATTTATTAAATTAAAAAAAAAATAGGATAAATTTAATTTTACTCATGCTTATATTATTACTCTTTTAAAATTTTCATAATATATTAAAAGATATTTCATTACTATTTTCCACAAAAATGATAATGATTAACTATATTGTAAAGTTATAATTTTTTTAAAGTAAAGTTTTACGTAATTTTTAAAATATAGCTGATTCTAAGCTTATTTACTTTTTGTTTAAATCATAAACTTATTTCTAAATGTTTGTAGAGTTCATTGATGTTGGATATAAATTGTTTTTTACTCGTTAAATAATCTTTGCATTAAATAACTGCTTTTTTTAAAAAAAAATTACTTATATAAATTTCATGAAAAACCAGCTATCTCTTAACTCGATTAGTTTTTCACTGCCAATTGCAAATTATCCAAAAATTTTTATCATTTATTGGTTCATTCTGAAAATTATTCACAATTAGATCGTTAAGTTTCGGGAATAATTAACTTTATAAATTATTTAGCCTTATAGCTTGCTAATTATTATTTTATAAGCCCATTATACAAAAGGTAAATGATTTTCATTTTTTATTATAAATTATTTATTAATTTCCTTCACAGTACTAATTCTATAGATATAATCAATTATTTAATTTTGTAAATCCAAAGAAAAAATTATGATTTCAATCGCCTTTACTTTCATAATATTATTTTATAATTACTAAGATGTTTCAGTTCATTTTAAATTTAATCATTTATGAAAAGATTATAATAATATTAATTAATATTATTCTTGTTGATTATTCTATTTTTATAATTTAAAAATTTAATTCAAAAATAAAGAGAAAGGAATCGAACCCTTATATTCTGGTCATGAGCCAAATAACTTTCCATTAGTTTACTCTTCTTCTTTTAGAAGATCAAATAATTAAAATTCTTAAAAATTTTCCTAGTCATCATACTTTTAATGAATTACCTTTTATAAACCATTCAACCCATTAAAAACAAGGGAATCAAAAAAACTTTTCGGTTTTCTTCTCTCCTAAAAGAAGATCACCCAACCCCCCCCCCCCCTATATATATATATATATATATATATATATATATATATATATATATATATATATATATATATATATATATATATATATATATATATATATATATATATATATATATATATATATATATATATATATATATATATATATATATATATATATATATATATATATATGTACCGTCAATAGACAAAACAAAAAATCTAATAAAGTAACAGTTTTATATATAAATATAAATGTCAATAAATACAACAAGTTGGTTATTTTCGACGAAAAATATAAAAAATAAAAAAAGTTATTTTTGACAGATTTTACAAAAACATGATTTTCCGTTCCATTTTAAAATACTTGTTTTGAACAATTTATTGACATAGTTTCATTAAACAATTTATAGACATAGTTTCATTGTCTAGGGAGTTCTATAGCGAGGTTGCTCTATATAAGTTACTTATTATGAACTTATGTTTAGAGACTATGGGTACTAATTTTTCACTACATCGAAGACTTAACGGCAGGGTCTTTTTGAGAAAAAGATCTAACATAAAATCTAGATTTAAACTATATATAGATTTAAAAACTTCAGTTAACAAAAATCTTAAATTTTTAAGGTGAATACTGGGGATATTTTCTATTTTTTGAATTTCTTTTAACGGGAGATCAAATTTTTTATAGACAACGCAATGTCTTTTTTAATGAATTTTATTAATTAGGTTAGTATTATACTTTGAAAAAAACATCCGAATCAAAGGACAATACCAAAAATTTGACAGTATAAAAGTATTAAACAAAACTGTAGCTTGTTTTACTGATAAAAAGTTCTTTATTCGTGCAAGAGCGAAGCATTTACCATTCGATTTTCCACATAGACTTTTAATATGATATATATATATATATATATATATATATATATATATATATATATATATATATATATATATATATATATATATATATATAAAGAGAGAGAGAGAGAGAGAGAGAGAGATGTACCGTCGAAAGACAAAATAAAGAACCCAAAAAAGTAACAGTTTTTTTTTTAATCTTGTTCAATTTGTGTTTATCCGCGTACTTTAATTAGGTGATCTAACAAGCAGTAATTATTGCATGTTCAAACATAGTGTGCAGTATCAGTCTATTTTCTCTATGTTAGTTTTGTAACACAATTTCTTTAGTATTTTACTCTATTAAATCTTTATTTTTCCCAAAATTACTTTACTCTTGGTCTGTGAAGCAAATTAGAATGCACTTTAGTGAGCTAAGCTCGTCTTTAAAAGCCTTGTTAACGTGACCTCTATATCGTAATTGCCCAGAGGAGAATAAACTACAATACCAAACGAAATACGTTACTGAAAATAGATCACAAATAAGAATTATTTTACTTTACACCTCGTCTTAATTTCACAATGAGTTTACCTAATAAAGTGTAACCAATTAAAATGTTACGTAACGGTAAAATAAGCTTGATTAGGACGTTATTTAGTTACATCTCAAATCTAGATTTAATTACGTTTCATTTAGTCTCAATTGGTTATACATTATAAAATTAAAAAAAAAAAAGTTAAGACGTAACATTGCGAACTCAGACTCTGTTTTTATTTTGTGACAATGTAATTATTTGAAACGAAGTAACTTAAATATCTTACTTTGAATAAAGTAACTTTAAAATGTTGTAGTGGAATATAATCGACCGGTGTGTCATTTGTAAATATTTCGAGACATAAGGAAACACTGTGTACACTGTGTTTCATGAATAAGACTGCATATAGTTGTTTATATGCTGCTATATCTATCAGATTATACCCATTTATTATATATAAATAAAAAAATTACAGTTTAGTTGATTTGTATAAATATAATTTTTTCAAATGCAGTTCATTTAGTGTGTGCAACAAATGCAATGCATATATTGCTCTAGCCATTTAGAAGAATAATGAAATAAAAAATGTTTCATTTTTTAAACTTTAATAATATTGATTACGTGCACACTATTGCCCTTGTCGAAAATTATGATGGTAACTTTTTTTTTTTCCAAAACACATTATTTTATCATGAAACATCTATATCCTATAAATAAAGATTTTTGATATAAAAAATGTTCTTAATTTCTTATGAGCTCAGACTTAAGTCAATATTGTATACCAAATGCAGAATTAAACACACAACAGTAAGTATCTAAAACAAATATTTAGTTATTATCTTAATTTTTTTTAATGTGTAGTGTAAATTTCATTTGTTCACTTTTTTTATTTTTATTTATTAACATATTAGACAAAAATACGGAACCCGTCTCAACTAAGTGTCAAAAAGGTAATAAATGTACTTCTTATTTTGAAAATTAAAATAAATTAAGTTTTTTATTTGTTTGTTCAATATATTTATTATTTCAGCTTTATTATGTTTTCTAGTGAATTAATTTTGGTGTTTTTTTAAAGGGTTTGGTATGGTTATATAGTTTTTATTAACGTATATTTAACTATTTCTTTTTATCATAAGTGCAATTTATATATTAATAATATCCAATACCCAATAAATAATATTCTTTCACTTAACATTAATAATACATAAAGTACAGTTAGTAAAGTTAATAACTCTTTATAATGCAGAAAATATTTTTTATGCATCTGGTTTTGTATCTTGTTTGTTTTTGGTTAAAGAACACTCTAATGATTTAAAAAGCGTGAAATCAGATCAAATCACTATAAGTTATTTTTTCTTTAAAAAAAAAAAAAATAATTTGATCTACTATTTTTAACTTAGTAATATAAATAAATAATGTATAAGTATATTTTAAGTTAATTTTATGATTGCATTTATGTGTGCATGTTCACCTCTTTCAAATATAGAATGGGGAACTTCGAGAGAGAGGCCACGTTTTTAGTTTAAGAAAACTTTGAAACATATAACATATTTATAATTTTTTATATTTTAAGTAAATGGTGGCTTTAGTGAATGGTCTTCGTATAATGAATGTTCGTTGACTTGTGGTGGTGGTATAAAAAAACGCTCTCGTACTTGCACAAAGCCTACTCCTGCTTGTGATGGAACACCTTGTAACGATACTACATCAGAAACACAATCATGTAATACGCAGGAATGCCCAGGTTTGTTAATTTGATATTATTATTATTATTATTATGAAGATTGTTATTGAAGGTTGATTAGATTGAAGGTTGTTAATTTGAATTATTATTATTATTATTATTATTATTATTATTATTATTATTTTGAAGATGGTAACAGTAATGGTGATGATGATAATGATGATGATGATGATAATGATGATGATGATGATGATGATGATGATGATGATGATGATGATGATGATGATGATGACGATGATGATGATTTTGTTTACCATAAAAAACAAAAAATCAAGCCATTAGCTAATGCAGAATTTCTTTATTTTGTTAAAGGTCGCAAATAAAAAGGAATGGTTTAAAAACTATTCCTTTATTTAAATCTTACAAATTATAAAAATACTAGCTGCAAAAGTTCTCTACAAAAAGGCTTACGAGCTAATACTTTATATTGAATTAAAAGTTGATTCGGAAACATTTCTCATCTTGATTGTTATACTTTAGAAAACTGTAATTAATTTTAGGAGTGATAAAAAAAATACTGTTATACTTTGCATAATAAATGTCTTTTGAACTTTCTTAAGGCAATTGTTATGCGATGGTTGTATTTTAGCAATAACCGAAGATTTCGGGTTTTGGGAACACACAATTAATATTCAGAAAATATAACAGAAATAGCAATCAGTTTCCATTATTAATTAAAACAAATAAAACACAAAAATAAAAGTATACAAAAAACTAAAACATATTTTAAATTACACATCTAAAAAATATCATGAAAAACTGTTGTCGTGGTTTAGTTTGTCACGGTCACGGACGCCTTTACTATTCGGCACTTTTTTTTTATCTCTAACACAACTTTCAAGTTTATTTTAGACGTACCTGGATATGTTCTATGCAAAATAAAAAAAGTGTATAAATAAGATTTATAGAACATATATTAAAGAAAAAAAAAAGGATTCAATCAAGTTAGCTTATACAAACAAGAAGGCTAACTGAAATATTATTGGTATATAAAAAAATAAATATTTCAACAACAAAAAAAATCAAATTATTATTTAGAATAGTATAATTTTTTTATCTTAAGCGTGAAATCAACAAATCAAATAAATTTATAGTCAGATTTATAAAATTAAAAAAACCTTTTTAAAGGTCTTTACAAACATTATCAAAATGATCATATTTAAGTTTGTCGTACAATCTATATACTAATATCTATGAGCTATATAAATGTTAGAAAAACTAAAAGTTTTTTAGTTTTAAAAACAGGTAAAAGAAATACCAATTTCTATTAATGCGCAACAAACAACTTATTTATATACTACATTTTATGTAATTAAATTAGAGGGCGGGAAGTGCTTATCGACTAATTTGAAAAGCACTTTTTCTATGTTAGTGGAAACGTTTTTGCTGTATTGGGGGTTGAACCAAATTACATTTTTAGTTCTATTTCGCTTTTTTGTATTTCTTTTTTCAGGATCAAATTTTAGTTCAAACTATTCAAAACCACATTTTTTAAGGACAAATTCAAAAATTCAAAACTTCAAAAATTGTTTAGAAAAATTGAATACATTTATATTAGAGAAGCTTTGGTTTAGCCTGATATTAAGTGAAAACGGGATTTGTTTTAGAATTTGGGGTGGATGATTTGAGTTAATATTAATATACAACAATTCATCGTTTGGTTTTTTGAAAGCCTTATATAAATTTTCATGAAGGTTAAATGTGACGTCAAGAAAGTTCACAGTTTTTAAATTTATGATTGTTTCAATTTTAAAGCCAATTTTTTGACAAAATTTTATAACATTTTTTCTAATTTTATTGAGCTGTGGACCAGATTTTTGAAGCATTTCTTTTAATTCATCGTCGCGATAAAGTCCTAAATCGTAATTGTTAATTATTTTATTTAATAAATCTAAAATGTATAGTATAACAAATTAACAAATTTCTGATCCATCATAACTCCCCATTGTTTTGTCATATGTATTTCTTTTTCCACCTGATAACTAATTACACTTAATTAAAACAATAAGGTTTCATTATATAAAAAATAATTTTCAAACAGAATTAAAGTTTGATGTTAAAAAAGTTAAATCAAACCTTAATACTTTGGTTTTTGCTGATAAAACAAACAACATTTTCCACCTCACAACACAAAACTATGAAAAAATCTTACGCTACAATTTTACTAGTTCTTATGAGAAAGCCCCTAAAAATATGAAAAATTCAAGTAATTTAGAAGGGAAAAGTATTGTTAAAAACATAAACCTTGATAACAGATTTGAATCAACTGCCCCTGTCCAAGTATTGTAACAAAAAATGGCCATAAACCAAATTTTTAAAACAAATTTTCTTGTAGGTTATTGGTTCGCTCAAAAAGTAAGATTGGACAAAAAAGCAAAGTTAAATTGGACAAAATGAATAATACTCTTAGAAACAAATTAAATTTGCAACAGTGACAAATAACACTTATGTTTTAAATTAGTGATTGTACATTAATTCAATTTGACATTAATGATTTTTACCCCTCAATAACTGCAGATATTTTAGGTAAAATAATTGAGATTGCGAGAAGCCACAGAGTTATTCCTAAAAAAACAATCCGTAAAATAAAACATTGTAAAGATTTATTAAGTAAAGTAATCATTAATAATGATTTAGCCTTAATCGCAAAGATGGTTTAATAGTAATGTGTAAAAAATCTGGTCCACAGCTCGATAAAGTTAGAAAAAATGTTTTAAAATTTTGTCAAAAAATTTGCTTTCAAATTGAAACAAACATAAATTTAAAAATTGTGAACTTTCTTGACGTCACATTTAACCTTCATGAAAATTTATATAAGGCTTTCAAAAAACCAGACGATGATTTATTGTATATTAATATTAACTCAAATCATCCACCCCAAATTCTAAAACAAATCCCGTTTTCAATTAATATCAGGCTAAATTAAAACTTCTCTAATGAAAATGTATTCAATTTCTCTAAACAAGTATTTGAAGATGTCCTTAAAAATTGTGGTTTTAAAAAGTTTGAACTAAAATTTGATCCTGAAAAATAGAACTAGAACTAGAAATGTAATTTGGTTCAACCACCAATATAGCAAAAACGTCTCCACTAACATAGGAGAAGAGTTTTTAAATTTAGTCAATAAGCATTTCCTGCCCTCTAATAAATTACATAATTTTTTTTTTTTTTAAGCTACAGTTGCGTAAAAAATATAGAAAGATTTATAAAAGGTAAAAATAATGCTTTGTTAAACAAAAAAGAAATCCTAAATAAAAAAACTACAGAAAATTGTGTTTCTAAACAAAAAAACAATTTTCCAATAAGTGGAAGTTGTTTATCTTAAAATGTGGTATATAAACGTGTTGTTTTCTCTAAGAATGTATCTGATAAACAACATAATGACATAACAGAGGGTGACTGAAAAAAAATTTTGCAAATCATAAGCAATCCTTTAAAAATAAAAAGTATTCAAAAGACACCATACTGTCAAAATATAAATGGAAATGAAAAGATAAAAATATTGATGATTTTATAATAAATTGGATTATCCTTATAACAGCACCTGCATATAACAATATTTCCAAAAAATGCATACTATGCATACAAGAAAAATTATAAGTTATTACACAAGCAAACCAAGAATGTTTATTAAACAAAAAATTGGAATTATTTTCTAAATGCAGGGACGAAAATAAGTTTCTCCTAAAACGCTATAAAAGTAAGTGAGCTTAAACATTTATTACATTAATTTTCTTTTTTTAAGTATCTAAATAAAAGCAGAAGTAATCAATTCTAAAGATTTCTTTTTATAATAGAGCCAGCATATTCCACAAGTGCGTAAAAATTTACAAAAATTATGACATTTGCGATTTCCTGTAAATTAATTTATTGGTATTAAATTTAAATTTTATCAATTTGATCATTTATTTTTGTTAAGTTTCTATTTATGAAATACTGTGTTAAATGAATAAACATTTTGCTAGGTGATTTTTTACTACTTACTTTACGACTTAAAACAAATATGTATGTTTATTTTTTCCAAGTTTTCTAATTGAGATAAAGTTAGGTTTTTCTTCAATTTTTTGTTATACTGATTGTTTCTTCGGGATTGTGTTGATTTTTGCAAATTAAATTGTTTTATCTAAAAAAAGTTTAGTTATTGAGGGGTAAAAACCGTTAATGTCTATTGAATAAATGTACTGTCTTGTTTATTTTCGATCATTGAGAACTAATTTATAACATTTGTGGTATTTTTCTAACGATGCAAAATTTGAAAAAAGAAAAACATACATGACTACTTTGACGTAACAATGGCTAGTTATGATGTAGCAGAAATTTGAGAATTTGTTGGACTATGTATTTTAGATTTATTAAGTAAATTAACACAGGTCTGCAACATTTTTTTTTTCTAATATTTAAGAAATAATACTTATGTATTTTTAATCACTGAATTCAAAAATAGTTGTCAATAAAATTCATCACGTAAGGTTTTTCTAAAAAACGCAAAATGCTGTGGGATTGTCTATTTCGGGGCAAAAACGGAGTTTATTGCCAAAATATTTATTATTTTATTTTTTAACTTATTATAAGATATTTTTATGTTTCTTAGTCTGAAACAAAACACTGAGTAACTCATGAAGATAATATAATTCGGCGTTATGATTCAGGATTTTCCATAGTAAGTAAGGAAAATCCCGATATATACAAATGCGGAAAATCCCAAGGAGTTTTCCTTTTATTTATTTCTTTTAGTTCCAACTTTTGTAACGTGCATTTCAAAAACGACTTAAAGTAGTTGTTTAAGTTATTCTGAGAGTTTTTGCTATACTTTTCGAGAATTTGTAGTAAAAAAAACACAAATAAATATTAATGAATTTGTTAAAAATGTATACTTTGCGTATTTTGTTTAAAGATAGGCGATCAGGACAAATCTTGGGCCTCGCATAGAGTTTGTTCAGGGTGTGTTGAAGCACTTAAAATGTGGTCAAAAAAGAAAAGTTAATTCTTTTTCTCTTGAGAACCTTTAAACCACAGCAATGACTGCTACTTTTGTTCGTGCAATGTGCAGGGGTGTAATACCAAATATAAAAAACAAACTTTTTATCCAAGCATGGAATCGGCACTCCGACCTGGCATTCCTATACCACAAGCACCCCAAAGCCTAGAATTAGATAGTGACTCAGAAGAAAGTTCTAGTGACGAGTTTCATGTAGACGACTCCAGTAGTCCTCAACAATTTTCTCAAGCTGAATTAAATGACCTGAACCGAGATTTAGGATTCTCAAAATAATTTGCTGAGTTACTAGGATCTAAGAGAAAAATTTATTGACACCTGGAACTTCTTTTGCTTGGTATAGAAATAATGAAAAATATTTGGAGCCTTATTTTTTTCAATATTGTGAGCTTGTCTATAGTTCTGATATCAATGGGTCAATGTCCATTTTAAAGTTCAAAGTATAGCTGAAAATTGGAGACTGTTTATTGATTCTTCAAAAAGAAGTATAAAAGCTGTTTCACTTGACAACGAGAATAAGTACACATTAAAAACACATTGGTCATTCACTGCGTTTGAAGGAAACTTATATTAACTTGGAATTGATCTTGGATAAACTAAAGAACAAAGAATTCGGGATAACAGTTTGTGGGGATCCTAAAGTAATTTCTATGACTTGGAAAGCAAGCTGGTTACACAAAATTTACCTGTTTTCTTTGTGAATGGGATAGTCATGCTAAAATTAATCACTGGAACCAGAAAGTATGGCCAAAAAGAACATCAAAGGTCGAAGAGAAAAACGTGCACTTTGAACCATTTGATTAATCCTCAAAAGGTTCTTCCACCGCCACTCCATATCAAACTTGGCACGATTAAGCAGTTTATGAAGGCATTGCTAAAAGATGGTAAAACATTTAAAATATATAGTTTCCTGGTCTGTTTAAAGCAAAGCTGAAGAAGGGAGATTTTGTTGCTTCTGACCTTTGTAAGCTAATAAAAGACAACAACTTCAAAATGGGATGAACTATGTTGAGAGGTCAGCATGAAATTCTTTTAAAGATGTAGTTACAAAGTTTCTGGGAAATCAGAAACACTCGGACTTTAAAAGTATCCTTGAAAATATATTGTGCAATTTTAAAAATCTGGGATGCTCAATGAGTTTATAGCTCCGTTTTTTGAAATCCCATTTGGATAATTCCCGGAAAATCTTGGTGCAGTTAGTGAAAAGCAAGGTAAGAAGTTTCAGCAAGATATAAAATAAATGGAGATACAAATATGATAAGCGACTACTGCTGGATGCTGTATAGGCAAAATGTAACATCCCACAAAAAAAAAAGCACTAAACGAAGCTTCGATACTAAAAAATCTAGATTTTATAAAGCTTTATAATTGTATCTACTGTAACAAATTATTAGATGATTTAAAATTAATTAAATATGTCCCAGACAGCAAGCTTACATTGGACCAATGTTGGGCCAATGCATCACCATGCATTGGCCCAACGTTGAAAGTCGATGTTGGCCCAATGCAGGTTTGATCATTGGTTAGGTATTGGCCCAATGTTGTGTACAACATTGGGCCAATGTTGTATACAACGTTTACCCAACATTGGCACAACATTGTATAAAACGTTAAACCAATATTGTAAACAACATTAGCCCACATTGTATACAAAATTGGCCTAATATCGTATGTTATACGATTATTATTTTTATATTGGCCTAACGTTTTATGCAACATTAGATGGTTATTACAAATAAGATGATTTGCATCGCAACATTGAAAAATTATTGAGAAAAAAAAGAATGTATTATACAAGTATAAAAATTTATTTATTAAACATAATTTCTCGGTTAAACATACATATTGCAAACACCAAACTTATACCAAAAACTGACACATTGAGTTTCAAACAAAAAAATTCACTGTATAATTTATATAGTAGTTTCGACCAATGACTGAGCTACTTGTTATTGAATCGTGTTTAGCTTATGACATTTGGTGCCCACAATTATTATTTTTTCTTCCGCTATCTCTACCACATGTCTGCATAAGCCCTACTTATTTGACTTCACAGTTTCTGCAAAAAAAAATAGTTGTTTGTTTAATTATGCACCAAAGAAAAATAACAAATTGAAAGTAATTCTGTAATACAAAATTGAAACTGAAAAAATAAACTTTTCTAAACCACTTACCTATAGCAGTATATGCAATCAACATTTTTCCTATTCCAATTTTTCATCCTCTTTCTGCATAATTCAATTTTACAGCTAGGCCATTTTAATAAACTATTCTTAGTTAATAACAT
Organism: Hydra vulgaris; assembly: GCF_022113875.1. Lineage (NCBI taxonomy): Eukaryota > Metazoa > Cnidaria > Hydrozoa > Anthoathecata > Hydridae > Hydra > Hydra vulgaris. The sequence continues at coordinate 32,318,874 of NC_061157.1, forward strand.
ATACAATCTCCTTCGTCTTTAACTTCAATTTGTGCCAAATAATTAACTTTCAAAAATACACAGCCTGGCAGTAATCAAAGTAACTTTTGTTTAGACTTAAGTTAATATAAAATGTCAATTACAAAAAATCTTCAAAGAGTATTTTATTTAAAGTATACAAATTGTACTACATATCATACTAAATGCATAAACAGATCATAAAAAAATATTTACCATTTACTGAAGTGTTTTCTTGTCTTTTTTCTTCCAGAGTACTTGAATTCTTTACTGCTTTTAATGGCAATGACACTCTTTCAGGCAATACAATAATTAGCATACCTTTGATACTCAATTTTTTATAACTGAATACTCAATTTTTTATAACTGAATTTGATGTATTTTGTAGTTCACCAAGTTGCACTTCAATGCTTGCCTATTGTGCCTTTAATACCAGCATATCTTTCAAGGATACAACTTTATCTTGAAACAATAAAGTTAATTATATTATTAAGAAACTATACAACTAATTATATACTATATTTAGAATTTATGAAAGTAAATACAACAATCACTAATAAAACAGATAAAATTAAAGACAGAGGGCTAAACTTTTAATGATCAAAATATATACTTGCTAATGGATTCATAATATTTTTATGAATTATGAAATTTGCAGGTGTGCATTCAATTTCTGGGACTGACACAAAACAATTCTTATTAATGTTTAAGATACACATTGCAATTTAAAACAAAAAAACTCATATTAAAACAATGTTTCTCCAACAGGGTTCGTAGCCAACTATTTATATAAAATTAAATGACTTTTTTGAAAAATCAGATGAATTTCTCTGACGATTTTTAACAATGGTTTTTACAAAATGTTTAAAATTACTATCTACTGTAATGGAAATGCTAAGAATATACATGCTTTGAATGACAAAACTTATAAAACTTAGCTACTACTTAAGTTAGATATTAGTATAGATCTTATTATACATCTTAGTATGGTTCTTATTATTAAGGATGATTAAGAATAAACACTAAGAAAAACATGTTTGAGAAAAAATAAATTAGTAGCACCAAAAAAAACATAATAGCTTAATTGAGCGCTGTATTCTGAAAATGTGAAAAAGTCACAAAATTAAAATATTACAGGAGAGTAAAAAACATTTTTCCTAAAAAAAACTATGTTTTTATTTTAACTAAAATTTTTTTTTTTTTTTATCAAAAAAAAATCTTCATTTTATCTAAAAAATCTTTTTTTTATCTTATAAATTTATCTTTTACTAAAAAAAATATTTTTTTCAAATAACCTCAATTTTAAAAAGTGTGACTCTTCACGTTTTCAAAATACAGCGTTCAATTGCGATATGAGTAACTTCTTAACTAGAATTACTGACTTTTCCATGACTATCTAAAAAAAAAAAAAATCCCAGACTTTTTCAGGTTTTCCACCACTTTGGCCAATATTAACATTTTTTCCAGATTTTCCAGGTACAGTACAGAGCTTGTCCAATGTTTGAATATAATTTTTTTTTACATGTTTTAGTTCTGAATTTTAATAATACAATTTAAAAAATAATATCATCTATAAAAATATCGTATTACATTTGTCTATTAGATAAGTTTAAATAAACATTTATATAATAAATAATAATGTACCACCAGCAACTGTTAAAACTTTAAACTGATATGAATAGTCTGTTCTTTTTTTTCAACAGTTAATTTCAAATGGATTTCAAAGTTGGTGACTTTGAAATCCAACAAAAAATTTTTGTTACGTTCATAAACATAAATGTTCTCAAAACGACTAAAAAACCGGGCCAGTTCTTTGCAACTAAATATAATTTTGGTGGTCAGAATCCAAGAGCGATCGCTCCCGCTTCCTGACCAAACCAGTGGTGTAAGCTTTGATATGTTGATTATTATAAAATAAAATGTTAATTACACTCTGACTTTTTGACCGTAATATGTGAAAAAGTCTTTAAAATTGTAAAAGTTAAAGCTATGAAAAAAGATTTTCAATCATCAGACATAAATAATTATAATATAAAAACTTACCATTTAATAAATTTTGTTCATTTTACTTTTCATAGCAAACATTGAACTTCTGAAAAGAATTTGTAGTTACAGGTAAATCCCAAAGTTTAATAATATTTTTAGTTTTATTATAAGAAATTGAGGATAAATGATCTACACCAAGATATACACAACTTTTTGTCTCTTTAATCTTTATTTTGACTGGTTATTATCGCTATCTTCCTTTTTTGTCTCCAGAGCAGAAGTTTAGCCTTCTGCTAAATTCAATCTTGTATTGCTATAAAAATCTATAAATTAAATTATTAATAATTAAGTTATAACGAAAGTTAATGTATAAGCTTAAAGTTGTTAACTGCTGTATGCTAACTAATTATGAAAATTATTCAGAGATATTAAATTTAAAATTATAAAATCAAGAATAATGTCCCTCTGCCTCAGAAAGATGGAATATATAACGGGCTGTTTCAATTTAAATCATGATTTAAATCAGACAAATAAAAATAATGATTTAAATTGAGTCTTTTTATTTCAATTGATTTTAATGATTATTTATTGATTTAATCTCATAAATCAATAAATTATTTTAGACTAGTCATTGGTCTTAAAACAAAATGTCTGGCAATATTAGAAAGCTCTACATAATAGAATATAAATTCTAATAACATCACTTTTTGTACTCTGTTTTAATATTTTAGTAGATGGGGTTTCACAATCAAACAAAAAAGACGTACTTAAAATGTAAAATATCAGCTTCTAACAACTTCAATGCCACATATATATTACTGATACCTTTAATAATATATCTTATAATAGCTATATAATCTAAACTATTATAAATAAATTATGAAAAATTTTTTTTTTCAAATACTTATACTGTATGACATTTCAAATGTTTGATATATTTAATAAAAAAGAATTTAAAATGTCTTCATTATTAAATAAATCGAACATTTGAAAAGTTACATTTATTTAATAAAGATTATTAAATAATTCAAACATTTGAAATGCTAATACAGCAATAAGTATAAAAAAATAACTTTAAGATCTTACACAAAAATAATTTAATTATTACATTTTATTATTACATTAATAATTTACATTGTAGTAAAAAATGTTTCAAGCATATTATTCAACATATTTCATTAAAAAAAAAAACATTAAGTCACGAGAATCTCTTGAAATTTATTTCATATAACGAACCTTTTAAGATTTTTAGAAGATTCATAAATATAGCTTCTTTTTTTTATATATAATTTAAAAAAATGGAAAGATAATATCCAAACCTTTTTTTAGTCTGTCAAACGATACCATTTTTAAAAATGTTTTGAAAATATTTACTAATCCGCAACTACATTGGCCGAATATTGGCTACGGCTTAAATGTAAGAACAGATTTTTATAGCAAAATATTAAGCCTATACTACATTGGCCAAATGTTGGCCCAACGTAGTACGATAATTACAAAAAACCGATTTGTAGAATTACAATATTACGCCGAAGAAAAAATATTGGCTAAATGCTGGCCCAATATAGTACGATATTTGCAAAAAACCGATTTGCAGAATTGAAAATAATACGTCGAAAAAAAACATTGGCTAAATGTTGGCTTAACGGAATAAACTTGCCAATGTTAAAACTTACGTTAGGCCAATGTAAGTTAGCTGTCTGGGGTATAACTTTACAAGTTTGTTTTTCTTATGATTATTATCTAGTAGTAAACGGCGGGTTTTGCTCATATTTTATCTTTGACTTAGCAGAAAATACTTACATGATGGGTCGAAATGAATAGTATTATTGAAATTAGCGTACCAATACATATCATTCATCAAATCCAAAAAAAAAAAAAACTTTTAATTTGCAGACCTGTGTAATCAATATAAATGGTTAAGGATTTGAACTTGTTTTGCATAGAAACATTTTACCCTATGTGCTTGGGGTAATTTCAAACACATCGGAATTATCCCACGTCCGTAATAGTAGAATGTTACCCTACGTACGTGGGGTAATTCCGAACACATCATGGGGGGGGGGGGGAGCAAACAAAAACACTGTTGTGTAATAACAAATGAAATGCTAATTGTTATAACTTAGTGCAATAATTATGCTATGAAACAAAAACAAACAAAAGAAGTAGTTTTATGTCCATCGAAGCTACAACAGAATGTAAATCAAGAAAAAAATTGCATAAAATTATCAGAAAAAGTTAAAATCAAATTATAGTGAACAACATCTGCAGCTTTATTACACCACTGCATGTCTGGAACTGAGCATGGGATCCCCTCTCAGCAGGTAAAAAGATATTGTCAAATTTTATTTTTCTATAATGCTGTTTTGACCATGTTCGGAGTTACTGCGCGTTCACCATTACCCCCCAGAAAGGAAGCTTACATTGGACCAACAATGGACCAATGCATGATGATGCATTGGCTTAACGTTAAAAATTAATGTTGGCCCAATACATGTTTGATCATTGTTTAGGTATTGGCTCAATGTTTTAAAAAAAATTTGCCTAACGTTCTATACAACATTGGCCCAATATCGTATGTTATATATCTAACGTTTTATGCAACATTATATCGTTGTTACATATAAGATGATTTGCGTCGCTACATTGAAAAATTATAGAGAAAAAAAATAATTTATGATACAAGTATAAAAATTTATTTATTTAACATAGTTTCTCGGTTAAATATAAATATTGCAAACACCAAATTAAAACAAAAACTGACACATTGGGTATTAAATAAAAAAAATTCACCATAAAGTTTATAGAGTAGTTTCGATAATGGCTGAACAACTTGTTATTAAATCGTGTTTAGCTAATGATATTTGGTGCCAACAATTATTATTTTTTTCCACTATCTCTATCACATGTCTGCATAAGCTATGCTTATTTGACTTTAATTAAAACTGAAAAAATAAATTTTTCTAAACCGTTTAACAATAGCAACATATGCAATCAACATTTTTCCTATTCCAATTTTTTGTCCTCTCCCTGCATAGTTTAATTTTACGGCTAGGCCATTTTAAAAAACTACTCTTAGTAAATAGGATACACAATCTCCTTCGTTTTTAACTCTAATTAATGCCAAATAATTGACCTGTAAAAATACACAATCTGGCAATAATTAATTTAAATTTTGTTTAGACTTAAATTAATATAAAATGTCATTAAAAAAAATCTTGAAAGAGTATTTTATTTAAAGTATGTAAATTGTACAAAGATATCATACAAAATGCATAAAAAGATCATAAAAAATATTTACCATTTACTTAAGTATGTTGTTGTCTTTTTTCTTCCTGAGTACTTGAATTCTTCACTGCTTTTAATTCAATGATACTCGTTCAGGCAATACAATAATTAGCATACCTTTGTTACTCAATTTTTTTTAACTGAATTTGATGTGTTTTGTAGTTCACCAAGTTGCACTACAATGCTTGCCCGTTTTGCCAATAATACCAGCATATCTTTTAAGCATACAACTTTATCTTAAACAATAAAAATACTTGTAATTACTAAGAAACTATACAAATAATTACATACTATAATTAGAAATTAAAGACAGAGGGGCAAACTTTTAATGATAATAATATACTTGCTAATGGATTCATAAAATTTTAATGAATTAATAAATTTGCAGGTGTGCATTTAATTTCTGGCACTGACACAAAACAATTCTCGTTAATGTTTAAACACCGCTGTTTCACTCAATATAAAAAGCGAGTGACTTTAAAATAATAGAATTTTTTGCCTATAAGCACTTTCATTTTAAATAAAAAAAATATAAAAGATCTATCTTTTTTTTTTTAAAAAAAATATATACATTAAATTTACATTAGAATAAAAACATTAATGTTTATATATTGCTTACGATTTAGAATCACTTTTCTGTTTTTTGTGGTTTTTACTAAAAACATATTTTGGGTCAACTAAGATTTCATAGCATGCCTCATGATTGAAATTTGGAAAATTTATAAATAAATATCTATTCTATATAATTTTTGGTGCGGATTACTTATTTTTTATTTTCAAACGATTTTTTAGTGCATTTATATTTATAATTTTATTATTAAATAATGAAAATCGTATTACTTTTGTAATCCGCACCATTATTAACACCTTTTCTGCATATAAAAATCAAAAAAAAGTTTGCTGTACCTCTAGCTATGTTATGAAACATGTTTTCAAACTTGGCTAGTTTAGAAACAAATTTTTCTAGTTTAATACGCAAAACATTGTTTACAATTCAAAACAATCACGTGACCTTAAAATCGGAACGTCCCAAGCAAATATTTAATAAATTTTATGAAAACAACTTTCTTAGCGAGACGAATTTTGAAGTATAAAATAAACAAAGTTAGGTGGTTATTTCTTTAGAATGGTGCAAAAATTTATTATCAACTGGGTATTCAAAGATTGTTTTCTATTCAAAGAACTTATTAGTGAATCAACTCATTATAAAACAGTTTTTTATGAGAATAAAATCAAATTATTAAACAATTTAAATTAGCTAACTGTATATTTAAAGAAACGTTTTATTTTTGTTGGAAAAGATTGATTCAAGTGCCATAAAATAATTCTATTAGCAAAAGCGAGGTTAATTCAAAAACTTTAACTCGGTTTTGGTCATGGATTATTTTATTAGAGTCTTTGTTTATTAACAATCTAACACCATATTATTAAAACTAAATGCATAGAAAAGAATTGCTTAAGTTTTTTAAAGGCTTTAGCTTAAAATGTTAGGACTAAATAATTCAAAATCGAAATCTGGCTTTATTTTTTAATGCATTAAACTTTTCAACTTAGTGAATTATCTTCTAAAACAAGAAATTCTAGATTTAAAAACGTGGTCATTTAACAGCTGATCTCCTTTTTAATGCCATTTTTCATAATTTTGCAAAAAATGCAGATTGCTTGAAGACTTGAATAAAGACTGATTCAGTTAACTTTTAACAATTAAGTAATTTTTTTTATTTTGATTATAGATAAACAATGAGTGTATTTGGTAATTACTATCGGAAATATATTTTTCTAATTTTTTTTTGATAAAAAGTAACAACAAATTTCTAAAATTTAACCAAGTTCATCTTTTGTCGCGCTTTTTATTAAATAAAATATGATAAAACATTTTATTGTTGTTTTTGTTCCTTTTACAAAACAAAATTATCTCTTATATTTCAAAAGTTATAAATGTTTTAGTAACACCCCCAAAGTCAAAATTTTCAACAAAAATCAAGAAGCCGTAAAACTTACTCTGAAACAGCCGTGTATGATACAGGTTGCCCTGTAAATAAAAAAATCATGTTAAAACAATGTTTTTACAACAGGATTCGTAGCCAACTACTTACATAAAATTCAATGACTTTATTAAAAAATCAGATGAAATTGCCTGACCATTTTTAACAATGGTTTTTACGAAATGTTTAAAATTACTATCGACTGTAATGGAAATGCTAAAATTGTATATGCTTTGAATGACAAAACTTACAAAACTTAGCTACTAGTTAAGTTGGATATTAGTATGCAACTAATTATACATGTCACTATGTATCTTATTATTAAGGATGACTAAAAATGAACGCTAAGAAAAAAATAAGTTTTAGAAAAAATAAATCGGTAGGACTAAAAAAAACATAATAGCTTAATTGAGCGCTATATTTTGAAAATGTGACAAGTCACAAAACTAGAATTTTACAAGCTAGTGAAAAACATTTCTTCTGCAAAAAAAATATTTTTTATTTTATCTAAAAATTGTTTCTTTTATTCAAAAAAATCTTTATTTTATCTTATAATTTTATCTTTTCCTAAAAGAGAATATTCTTTTCAAACAACCTCACTTTTAAAAAAAGTGTGACTCGTAAGGTTTTTAAAATATAGCATTCA
>NC_061157.1:32331775-32350388 GCF_022113875.1 Hydra vulgaris
AAGACGTCAGTTAAATTTTTGTTAAAATTGTTCTTCAAGTTCTTGTTTTAACCTTAATCCCGTCGTCTTGATTAAGAACACCTTCCCCAATACCTATCTCATATTGAACTTTTGCTTTGTTAATCTCCAGCGACTTTCTAGTTTTTCGTATCCTGTATTTTTGAACAACTGCTAAGGTCTTTGGATTTAGCCAATCAAAGTTACCACATGTTCTAGAATGTTCCGAGGCACCTGAACTTGACCATTCTTGATTTTTGCAAGCTTGTTGTTCTGCACTTCTTGAAATTATTTTCTTTTTGGTCTCACCAATATATATATATTTTTACATGAGCATTTAAGTTAATAATCTCCCGGATTTGAGTATTGAGATAGTTTTGTTTTGTTGCTGCATAATATGTTATTCAAATTGGGAGCTGAAGTAAATATAACTCTGATGTAAATATAGCAAATGTTTTTCATCTAAAAATAACACTTTATTAGTAGAAGGTTGTCTATAGTTAAATAAAAAAGTTAACATAAAAATATTTAAGAACATTTGACTTGATTACTAATAACATTTCACTTAAGTACCATAAAAACCCTAAAAATTAAAAGATTGGTCTATGCAGAACTTCTGCATACCGTGAAAGTTTAGTCTGGCTATGTAAAAGAAGATGTCTTGAAAAACATTCTTCTATTCAATTTTTTAATAAGTTTTCAAATAACTAGCAGAAAAATTTCCTTTTCCTAAAACAGTTTACGAATTACTATTTTAAAATGAATTAAAATAATGAAATCTCTGGAAACATGTTTTACATCTTTATTATTGATTTCTCAAGCTTTGTTTTCTAGAGTAATTGAAAATTCTAACCACTTTTATAACTTATACAAAAATAATAGCAAAAACTGCAGGCCAATTTCTCTCCTCTGCAATATTTAAAAAGCTTATAAAAGATTTATGTTTAGTTGCCGATATGACATCTTTAATAAAAATAAACTTTTTCATAAAGTACAATTTGTTTTTTAAACAAACAAATATATATCAATCTTTCTACTTTATTTCTTGCTGCATAAATTGTGATTGCTTGATCTTTTCATTTCAGTTTGTTATAAATTTTTTTTTTTTAATGTGTCTGATTTCTATAAAGCTATACTATTTTGTTCAACTTTTATAACATATCATTTATTATAGCGTATATTCATTTTTATATGCGCCTTTATTCATTCTTATACGCGCATTTATTCATTTTTATATGCGCCTTTATTCATTCTTATATGCGCATTTGATCATTCTTATATGCGCATTTATTCATTTTTATATGCGCCCTTATTCATTCTTAAATGCGTTTTACAAAAGCAATTGTAAAAAAGCAATTTGAACAAAAAAAAATTATTTAAGCAATTTGTTTTGAAAAAACAGTTTATTTTTTCAAAATAAATTTTTCTTATTTCTTATTATTAGGTAAACGAGGTTGAAAATACTTAAAATGAAGACTATTTACATTCGACGATGGTTTATTTAATTTAGTATTAGTTCTTTGTTTTCGATGATAGTTTATTTAATTTAGTATTAGTTCTTTGTAATTTTATTATTAAATTGCTTGACTGATTAAGTTATTATTTATCTAATTATTTATTTATCAAGATTTAAATTTACTTATTTATAATTATTATTAATATCAAATTATACATCCATATGGATGGAATAGATAATAGCAGTTCCAATCGTAAAACAAGGAAAAATGTTACAAAAGAACACATTGAAATGCTTAAGCATTTAATTGAAAGAAATCAATCTACATCAAGCATTTCCACTTTTCTTATTTTATCGAAGCGCGCAGTTCAAAATCTTGTCGTTAAGTTAAACAAAGGATAGTTCGACGACATAACTGCATTCAAGTTGTTTTCTCATAAAAAACGAGGTAAAAGATCTATAAACGCTCAAATAAAAAATATTATAGAGTTATGCGTAGAAGAAAACAATCTTTGCTCGCAAGAAGCAATAAAAAATATCATTCTGCAGCAGGCTTCATCATGTCTCAGTCTACTATTTCAAGAAAACTTAAACGCTCAGATTTATCAAGAAAACGTGTTGTGCATGTGCCGAAGTACGAAACTCAATACCAGTTATAATTGCACGCTATGCATTTGCAAGCAAAATAAACGGAACTTCAGGTTAAAAATTTATTTATTAGGATAAAACTGAATTTAATGTGCACACTAAATGCACATATGATTCTTTGCTAAGAGGTACGCCAGCAATTTTACAGTCACCTGCAAATCGTGGTAAGAATGTTAGTTTAATTTGTGCTGTTTCAACAACAAGAGTGCTTGCTTATGAAATAAAAACTGGAGGCTGGAATGCAGATTCCTTTTGTACTTTCATAACTACAATGATGGCACCAGCGATTAGGAATGTAAAAGTTGAGGCGCCGGTGCTTGTTATGGACAATTGTATTTTCCACTGGAGTCTTTCTATTAGGCAAACACTAGCCTCTCATGGTATAGCTATTAAATATTATATTACATGGTATAGCTATTAACTATTATATTACATGGTATAGCTATTAAGTATTACAGCTATTAAGTATTGATATTAATAATAATTATAAATAATTAAATTTAAATCTAGATAAATGAATAATTAGATAAATAATAACTTAATCAATCAAGTAATTTAATAATAAAATTACAAAGAACTAAAACTAAATTAAATAAACCATCATCGAATGTAAAAAGTCTTCGTTTTAAGTATTTTTAACCTCGTTTACCTGGAAATAAGAAAAATTTATTTTGAAAAAATAAACTGTTTTTTTAAAACAAATTGCTTAAATAATTTTTTTTGGTTCAAATTGCTTTTTTACAATTGCTTTTGTAAAACGCATATAAGAATGAATAATGACGCATATATAAATGAATAAATGCGCATATAAGAATGAATAAATGCGCATATAAGAATGAATAAAGACGCATATAAAAATAAATAAATGCGCATACAAAAATGAATAAAGGCGAATATAAAAATGAATAAATGCGCATATAAGAATGATTAAAATCGCATATAAAAATGAATAGACGCGCATATAAGAATGAATAACCCTATAAATAGGTTGGTAAAAATTAAATAGCTTATCATCCTGCTAACTAATATTTTTTTTATTTATGTCTATGTTTTTAAAAAACTTTTTATTTAGCGAGGAGTTTAAAAAGAATTTAATTAGTAAATGAATTTAGTTTTTATTTATGTTAATTTAAATAAATTATAATAAATGTAAAATTGTTTTACTACTGTTAACTTTTTAGATCCCTGTGAAATAAATGAAATCTGCGATCATCGTTGGATAAATCAGAGTCTTAAAGAGTTAAAAGAAGTGTTGCGTTCTAAAGTATTTGGCCAGCACTTAATTAATGATCTTGTTGGTAAATACGTTATAGATCATATTGAAAATGACAGTCCAAAGTCACCTTTAGTCATGTCTTTCCATGGATGTACAGGGTCAGGAAAAAATTATGTTTCTCAAATAATTGCTAACTCTTTATTCAAAAAAGGTACGCACAGTAAATATTTTCATCTAACACATGCAACAAAAGATTTTCCAAATGAAAAAAATTTAGCAGAATACAAAAACAATTTATCTAAGCATGTAGAGAATAATGCTAGGCTATGTGAGCGTGCATTATTCATCTTTGATGAATTTCATTTAATGCCAGAGGGTCTTGGCAATTCTATTGCTCCATATTTGGACTACAACGGTGTATTAGGGGGCATAGATTATCGCAAAAGTATGTTTATATTTTTAAGCAATTCTGCCAGTGAAATTATAAACAATCATACTATTAAACATTATAAAAGTAATAAATCCAGAGAGACAATTAGGAGTAAGGAACTTGAAGAACTTATAGCTATTAATGCTATAAATTTACCAGGTGGGTTTAAAAACTCTACTCTCATTGAAAGAGGATTAATAAACGTTTATGTTCCCTTTCTACCTTTGGAGAGAAAACATGTTATACAATGCGTAAACGAAGAAATAAGAAGTAGAAATAAAAAAGTTGATTATTCCACTTTAGAGGCCATTGCTGATAACATGCATTATTTTCCTGATGAAAAACAATTGTTTTCAAAATATGGTTGCAAACAAATTATTCATAAAGTAACCCAATTTTTAAAGAGAGTTTTCTACAAACGATTATATTTAAGATTATATATTCGGTTTATAACTTTTTATTTAACTTTTTTCAAAAACAATTACTTTTATAAAGATTAAATAATTTTTTTATCTTGAATTGACTTTCATACAAGTAAAGTTTAATTAAATTTATTTAGTAGCTACAAAGTAATAAATTTTTTTAAGGGAAATAAAATTTAAATTAATCAAGTTAAAACCAATCATAAACTTTTTTTCTATGTTTAGTTTAAATTTTATACTATTTTATACGAAGAGAATAATTATTTTATTATTACTAGTTAATATTTTTACATTTTAAGTTTTTATAAAAAATCTTTTTTTTTTCACTTTTTACAAAAAAAGCCAATTTAACTTCATCTGGTATATTGAAAATAATATCAGTTACCAGAATGAAGGAAAAAGAATTTTAGTTAACTTATACAAAACCAATTTGTAATTGAAGTTTAAATAGATATATTATATACAAGCTTTTTTTTAAATATAATATTGAATATTAACTTTAGTTTTTATAGTGTATATATATATATATATATATATATATATATATATATATATATATATATATATATATATATATATATATAATTAAATTTAATATTGTTAGTAGTAGTAGTAGTAGTAGTAGTAGTAGTAGTAGTAGTAGTAGTAGTAGTAGTAGTTGTAGTAGTAGTAGTAGTAGTAGTAGTAGTAGTAGTAGTAGTAGTAGTAGTAGTAGTAGTAGTAGTAGTAGTAGTAGTAGTAGTAGTAGTAGTAGTAGTAGTAGTAGTAGTAGTGCGCTTTAGAGCCTGTTTGACACAATACCCTTGGCAGCCATTGCAGGCAAAGTAATCGCGAGAAAGATTCGCAGCACTTTGTTTTATAAGAAAACGTGAACGAACGCGTAACCAAATTATTTTACTTACGTAAACTTTAAATTAAGTAATGTTAAAAGATATGTTATAGTCTACAGTGACCTATGTGTTATATTTGTACCTATATATTTTATAACATTCTAAATACTAATAGACTAATAGATTATATAAAATAACCTATTTATTTTGATAATTGTTTTTACAAGGCTACTTGACAGGCTTAAGTTATAAGTTAATAGGCTTAAATTATAAGTTTTGACTGAATAAAAAATTAAATTTTAGGTTTTGGGGTATTTGCTTTGAAAAAATTTACTAAAGGAGACTTTTTTCTTGAATATGCAGGTGTGTTCTTTATATTTTTTCATTACATTACTAATAATTGTTATGATGAATACCTCGATAATATTTTATGTTACAACATTTACAAATAAAATTATTGTTACTTATATATTATTATAATTAGTTTGTAATTATTGTTACTTATATATTATTATAAATTAGTTTAATTTATTTTTTTTGAATAATATTATAAAATATATTTAAAAGCATTCTTATTCATAAATAAACAATGTTTGTTTAAAAACTATGCATAAGTTCTGAAAATACAGTAGTTTCATATTTTTTTGTTGCTTTATAATGACTATTAACTGAAATTTTAGAGTTATTGTTATTTTCCAAACCTATAACATCTTTCTATTTATCTCCTAAGTTATCATAATCAACTTATTATCATAAAAATTGTAATAAAGTTTGATTTTAAATGTATAAAATCACTAATACGGTATTGTTTTTAATTTTTTATCTTTTTTTTTTTTGATAAATTTGGTGAACAGATATCAGAAGCTGAAGCTTGTGAAAGGGAAGAAATTTACAGTACACGTGATATAGGGTCTTTTATATACATTAATATAACAGGATCCAATGGAAAGTTTTGGTGAAATTTAAATAAATTTGAATATTAAGCAATAGAGCTTTCGTACATAGTACAAATACTACATTAGACAAAATCTTTAAAATATTAGACGACATTGTAGTATAAAAAATCATTTTAGAGTACATTCATATGTAAGTTCAAAGTGCTACAATGAGTAATAGCGGTTCACTTTATTAGGGGTACAAGTAATAAACCTCCAAACTTGTTCTTTATATTCTAGTGTAGTTATAAAAAGTTAAAAAAAAAGTAAAGTTTTCTGTAAATATAGTTAATGTTTGGATTTTAATCAAGTGAATTATTGTTTTTTTCACCGTATTGATTCAACAAGTTCAAGTCAGTTTGTCAGGTATTTTATTGTTTCTTATTTGTATAATTTTGTGAATAGTGTAAAATTATATAGTAATTGATGTGTTGAAAAAATGTCTCAAATTAGACAAGTTTTAGATTAGACAATTAGCTTCTCAGACAAGCTCATATTAGACAATTAGGTTGTTCTTAACAAACTATTTGACTCGTTAATTAAATTAAAAAGAAATCTTTTAAATTCAGTTTTTTTTTATTGTTTCAAATAATCTTTATATTATTATTATTATTTATTTTTTGATAAGATTTTTATAACCCAATTTAGTTTTAAAGTTAGTATTGAACATGCTCGAAATTTTGCTTGCCTAAAGTTTTCTGATATTTAACATATAATATATAATATTTGTAAAATTATAATCTATTTTTTGATGTTTATAAACACTAAAAATATATTAAAGATTTATAAATGATTCTCCACCTAAATATACAAATTCAATAATAAAGCGTTATGTTTCTCTCAATCAATCAACATAACTTGCATTTTATGCAATTAAGGATATAGGTGTTGGTACAGAATTGCGGTAAATGTTTTAATGAGTTTTTTTGTTATGTATTATATTATCGCAAAAAAATACTAATTATATTGTACAATTTTAGATATGACTATGGCGATGATCCCTCTATAATGACATGGCGTAAAGAGGTAAAATAATGTTATTAAATATATATACATCTATATTTGTATATAAACAGCGTGTTAGCCACGAATATATTTTTTACTTTTTTTGCAATATTGGGAATATTTATTATATGTATATTTAAGCAAAACATATTGCTGGAGAAGCATGTAAATTTCTTTTTATTATCTAGTTTAACTTTAACATTTATAGGTTAAAAAGTTACAACCAACAATTAAAATTATATTGTCACAGATAATTGGTGACTCAAAGGTATTAATTGATATTTATTTTAATTATTTACTAAACCTGTATGTCAGGAAGGGCATCAGGTTGTAAAAATTTGCTTCAACTCTTCAATATCATTTAAGTTAGAATATGTCATTATGAAAATCCATCTTCACCACATAAGTGTGTAAACATGAATTAAAAAAAAAATTATTTTGTTTTTAAATTTAGGATGAGATCAATATTAAATTACTCAATCCGCATCAAAACTCATTATTAATTCACAACCTAGGTTCTGAGGATTCAGTTGATTTCGATTTTGTTGATACAAAAGTAATATTTTAGTTTCCTCTCTGTGATAAAAAGAGAAAAAAAATATCATTTTGATAGCTAATTGTAGTTATTTTCTATTAGGTTGTAGATAATCTAAAAAACAAAATAAGCATTATGCATAAAGATAAAGAAATTGTTAATATGTCTGATGAAGAAGATCACCTTGCAGAGGAAGTTATTAAAAATTAAATGCTTTTAGATTTTTGTACTTCTAATGAAAGTGAGGGTTTTATTTTTTTTTCAATAAATTTAAAAATTGTTTATTACTTAACGTTGTTTTATTTCAAGATTATTTTTACATTTAATTATAGAAGCAGTCATAGATGAGTCATGCAAGGAGGATAAAGTAAACTTAATAACTATTTTTTAAGTCGTAATTGTTTAATTGTATTGTAGGCGTATTAAATCAATTTTTTTAAAGAGATTTTAACTCTAGTCTTTTTTTAAATATTGTTGTATGTTTTTTCATATTATTTCCATGTTATAAACAAAATGATACAAGATGAGGTATCAGAAATAGCAAAATTGGACCCAGTTATATTAATGATACACGTTTTACAATGGTTAAAAATGCAAAACCGAAAAAAAATATGAAGTTGAAAAGTGTGTGAGGGGATCATTGAGAAACCTTGCTAGAGTTTTTACTGCTTTTAGGAAAGAACTAGATTTAGCTAATGATGCATCAGAGATGTTTAAAAAAAGAAAACCTGGGCTATTTACGCTTAGCTATTGATGAGTTAACCAAGGATGCTAATGGAATAAAATGTAGTTTGAAAATACAGTTGCAAAATCTGATAAAACTAGCATCTAAAATATTACAAGCCAATTACCTTGTCAATGGTAATAATCTTAGTGCAGACATAGTTCGAGACTTTGTATCTGTTTTTTCTTTGGTTGAACAAGAGATTTTTGGTGGTGCTTTATGTTAAATTCAACAAAAACGCAATAAGTCTACTAGAAAGCCAGCAAATTTACCTGATGAAGAAGCTGTGAAATTTTTAAATGAATACATTACTAAAACAATATCCAAAGATAGTTTTTTGTTAAGTTATCCCAACCTAGTTTTTGTTGATGTGAGGGATGCAGTTTGTGGACGATTAACAATGTACAATGGGCGATGTGGAGGAGAATCTGCAAGGCCTTTTCTCTTTCAATGGACAGAGGCAATTGAAGGAACATGGCTAAGAAAGGAAATAACACAAGTTTACCGTAACGATATATCTGTAGGGAACACAATTACATTTCACGAAGGTAAAGGGATTAAACAAGTGCCATTATTTATCTCTCCAGATTTAGTTTCTGCCTTAGAGTTTTTAAGTTTAAAAGTAGTGCAAAAAGAGGCAGGCGTCTCAGATAAAAATAATTATTTGTTTCCATCAACAAAAGATAGCGATAATCATGTTTCAGGATGGCGTGCATTGATGTCCTGTTATAAAAAAGCAAACTTAGAAAAACAAAGTAACTGGTACAATGAACCGCCACAGAATTTCGTCTTTAATTAGTGCTCTTAGTCTCCCTGAATCAGAACAGCAATTAGTATTTGATCATTTTGGGCACAGTGGAGATATTAATAGAAATATATACCAAGTGTCACAAGCAGAGCGACAACCAAATACAACAGGTGTGTAAAATGGTTTAAAATATATTAAAATTTACATAATAAAATGATGCTAAAATAGTAATATAATTAAAAAAAAGGTTTCAGCATTTTAAAACGAAAGAAGTTTTTAGTTTTGTGTTATATATTCTTCATTTTCAGGAAAATATCTTCACCTAATTGATCAAGGTAATGGATCTGCTATAACTAATACAAATAACAGTTGCTTAGCTATAAACAACATTGATTTGGAAAAGGAACATATTTCTAAAATTGAGAAAGATAAAAGTAAATAAACTATTATTTAATTTATGTAATAATCTAGTTACTTTGAGTGTTGAAAATTTAATTCAAAAGTATGTTTTTGTTTAAAGTTTATGAATAAGTTTTCATTAGTTAAAAGTAACTTTTGCATCTTGTTCTAATATAGACTCGGGTTTAATTAGTTTAAACAAAGAAGAAAATGGTATATTATTTTTATTTACTCTGCCACATCACCCACATACTAGTATATACACATACTTTTCTTACTAATATCAAGTATTAGTAAGAAAAAAAACTTTTAAATTAGTAAAACTATTATTGTTATCTTAATCTTGAATAAAAAATCTCAACTTTGATGTTAATCAAAAGCAATCTAAAAAAAATAAAAGAAGCTCTGGTTTTTTTTAAAGTACTTTTTTTTAATCTAAAACTTGTGTCTTAGATCATACAAGTAAAAGAGTTTATAACAAATGGGAGCTGAGTAAAAAGCAAAACTTTGCAAAACTGTTTCACCTTGCAGAGGAAGTTATTAAAAGTTCAATGCTTTTAGATTTTTGTACTTCTAATGAAAGTGAGGGCTTTAAATTTTTTTAATATTTAAAGTTTGTGGATCAAGATTTTGGATATCCAGGTATAGTAATATAGGTAATGATAAAGACATAATTACTGATAAAGGATTTTTTTTATTTACTTGATATATTTTATGGTACTTCGGATGAAAGGATTCAAAATCATCCATATAATATAACCATTACTTCCTCAGTTCTGTAAATCCAGATTTTTTTTCCCATTTCCAAACTATTAGCAACTGCGTCAATGTAAAGTTTTATATAGTTCTCAATTAAAATAAATAAATTTGAATTAAAGACATTTTACATGCGATAATAACAAAAATTTTACAAAATTTGTAAAATTTTTGTTATTATCGCATTTATACAGATGAAAGATATAATAGTTTAATTTTAAAATAATATAATTTTTTTTTATTTACACTTCATGCATACTCATCCAATTAACATTGTTAACAAATGCAGGATTCATTGCGCTCGAAGAAAACCAGAGCGCTGGTTCTTAAAGTTTTAAAAATTTAGAAAATTAGTGAAAACCTGGAAAAGTCATTGAATATTTTTTAAATGATTTCTGCTGTTATAAATTTTTTCTGCTGTGTTATAATGTTAATTTTTTTATTTTTTTAAAGTTATATAAATAAACAGAAAACTTTAACTTAAATAGTAATATACACATTTCAGCTAATATTTTACCAATATGTCATTACAAACAATACTAAAGTTTTTTAAACGTGAATTGTCAAGTCGACACAATTAACTATAGAAGGGTTTTAATGTTGTTGTTTTATTTTAGATCGAAATGAGATCAAGAAGTTTTCCGAAGAAAACAATGTAACCTACGCACAAGGTCGAGCACGTATTGTTAATGAGCGTGTTTTAAAAAAGAAGCTATATAAAAAAAATATGTTTCTTTTAGGATTATAGCAAGATGTATAAATTAATGTTATTACTTTAAAATATAAATATCTATTACTGAGTCTGTATATCAACCTTAACGCGACTAACTATTAATTCTGACACATTCTAATTCAATGATTTCAAAAAATAAATAAACTTGGCGGCAATGACCAACTTATTTTTAAACTTCATACTTATATTTTCGAAAAGATAAGTATATTACTGTTGACTTGACGTACCATATTTTTTTCAGTACAATTTTTTTTTCATATCAAAAAGATAAGTATGTTCTGTCATCTTGGCATACGTTATTTAAATTTTATTTTTCCTTATCAAAAAGATAAGTATATTACTGTTGAGTTGGAGTGCGTTATTTAAGTAGTATTTTTCTTTTTAAAAAGATTAGTATGTTTATTACTGTCGACTTTGCGTACGTTATTTAAGTATTAATTTATTCTGTTATTACTACGAACTTGACGTACGTTATATAAGTAGTATTTCTTCTTTCTTTCCAAAACAATAAGTTTATTTATTACTGCCGTCTTTGTCTACGTTATTTTAGTCGTGTTATTTTTTCCTTTTCCGAAAAGATAAGTATATATTTTACTGTTGACTTGACGTACCTTGTTTAAGTAATATTTTTTCCTTATCAAAAAAATGAGCATATACTGTCGACCTGGCGTTCGTTCTTTAAGTTTTGTTTTTTTCTTATTAAAAAGATATGTATATTACTGCCGACTTGGCGCACGTTATTTAAGTAATACTTTTCTTTTCAAAAAGATAAGTATGTTCATTACTGTCGACTTGACGTTCCTTATTTAAGTACTATTTTTGCCTCATCAAAGAGATTAGTATACTCTGTCGACTTGGCGTACGTTATTTACATAATATTTGTTTTTCTTTTTGAAAAGATAAGTATGCACATTACTGTCGACTTGACGTACTTTATTTAAGTACAATGTTTTTCTTATCAAAAAGATAAGTATATTCTGCTGACTTATTAAAGTTTTTTTTTATCCATTTATTTAACCATAAAATTGAAAAAAATATTTCTAACTTTACAAAATTAGGTTTGGTGTCACTCGCATAGTTAAAAACTAGTCATCGGAGTAACTCAACTAAATAAACAAATAAAGCGAAAAAATAGTAATACAGATAGCGACCAAAATAAAAAGAAGGAAAAAAGGAATAAACTGACATGCGAGATAAATGATATAACACAACGTTTGACGATCAGAAGGATGGTAGAAAATAAAAAAGAAAACAAAAGGATATTTTTAAATATTATGAGATAAAGAGTAAGAAATAATTTGAATAATAGCAACAAACATAAAAAGCAACAATAATCAAAAAAATTAGCAACAAGACCACACAAAAAAAATAGACGTCAACATAAACAATACAGAAATGTGCACGCCATTAAAAACGATGCACTAAGTTACACAACAGTTAAACAAAACATAGAAAAATATGACAATATAAAATATACAAAAACACAACACAAAAACACATGACTTTATAAATAATACACAAAAATAAACGACAGTATAAACAATCCAAACAACATAAATTAACAAAACTTAAAAATTGTTATTATTGTTTTTTTTTTTTAATAACTTATTGAAGTTATTTATTTTTGAATTTACCAATAACATTTTTATTTTTTCCCTATCAAAAAAATAAGTATATTCTGTCGACTTGGCGTACGTTATTTAAGTATTATAATTAAAAAAAAAAAGACAAGTAAAATTTTTACTATTGACTTGACGTGCGTTATTTAAATATTTTTTCCCTATCAAAAAGACAAACATATCACTGTCGACTTGGCGTACGGCAATAACGTACGGCAAGTCGACAGTAATATACCTATCTTTTTTTATTTATCAAAAAGATAAGTATATTACTGTTGACTTGGCGTACGTTATTTGAGTAGTATTTTTTCTTTCTTTTCGAAAAGATAAGTATAATTATTACTGTCAACTTGACGTGTATTATTTAAGTATTACTTTTTTCTTTTCAAAAAGATAAGTAGATTATTGTCGACTTAGTGTAGTTGTTTAAGATTTATTTTATTCTTTTCAAAAAGATAAGTATACTTATTTCTTTTGACCTGACGCACGTTATTTAAATAATTTAATTCTCGACAAGATAAGTTTGTTTATCACTGTCGAGTCAACGTGCGTTATTTAAGTAGTACTTTTTCCTTAATAAAAAGATAAGGTATATTATTGTCGACTTAGCGTAAATATAAGTATATTTATTATTGTCGACATTACTTAAGTATGATTACGTACATTACTTAAGTATTATATTTTCTTTATCAAGTCGTAATTTTGTAATTCAAACTGCTATAAATCAAAATATCATTTAAATCGAACATGTTTTGTGGTCTTTTCGGTTATTCTATTTAGCATTGAACTCTTATAATTTGTAAAACTCTTGTAATTTTAACAAGTTTTGGCACTACTTGAGGATTCGAATTAGATGAGTTTAAATGTATATATTAATCTGAATATATATATAAACTCTTCTGTGGTTGTAAAACCTACTATAATTCGGCACCTATCGAGTCGACCTAGCGTTTGAATGAATTTTTTGAAGAAATTAACAAAAAGACACAACTGCACAGTCGATATTACAATCAAAAGATTGAAAATGCATATTTTTACCATAAGTTAACGAATACTACTTGTAAATTTCAACTTCTTTTAAAAAAGCCAAGTCCGTAGTAACTAATTTGCATATCTTTTCGCGTTGTATAACTTTTTATATAATAATGCTGATAAGGCAAAAAAGGACCCTGCAAATTTTTTTAATCTAAATATTTGTAGTTTTTGATGGGGTCAAAAAACGTTTGAAATAGCGTTCAAAAGTCAGCTATTACGGAAATGGAAAAGGTCCCAAGATTGAATGCGTATACTTTCTATTATTACATAACACTATTCTTATGATCGGCTAGCCACTTTTCGCGACTTCCACTAATTAACCGATATGCAAAACTACATCGGTCCGCTCGAAATACCTATATAGGTTCAAAAAAAGAGTTAAAAGGAAAAAAGTTTGACCGACCATAACTCAGGAAATACAAATATTAGGAAAAAATTTTCCAGGCTTCTTTTTTGCCTTATCAGCATTATTATATAAAAAGTTGAGCGTGATTGAAAGATATCACTTATGAGCATTGCCTGATTTTTTTAGAAAATGGCTTGTAAATATTTAATTTGAACTAACCTGTGTCTAATAAATATTTTTAATTTGTTATTTATAAAATATTGTTTATTTATTCTCTAAATTTCATAATCCCAGCCGGCACAATGACGTTGAAATAACGTTGAAACAACGTCGCAAACCGACCATATGCCACGTTGAAACAACGTTGAAATTTGGTTGAATTGGAAATAAAATCCGACGTCGAAAACTACGACGTTGAAACAGCGTCGATGATTACGTCGTTTCAACGTTGATCTAACGTCTTATCGACTACATATCAACCATATTTCAACTTTGAATAGGTGATATATTCGATTGATACGTAGTTGATAAGACGTTAAAACAACGTTGAAACAACGTAAATTCAACGTTGATTTTTGTTTTTTATTTTAGTTAAATCCAATTAACTAAAAAATTTTCTCAACTTTAATTGCAATAAATTAACACAATAAAAAAGCAATAATTTGCGCAGAGGATATTATATTTCACGTAAATTAATCAGATACAACTAAATTGCTTCAACGGACTTTATATACAATGCAAATAAAATAAAATGTTTGAAAAAAAAAAGTTTTATATATCAGTATTATATTTATCAATTTATCAATAATAACTATTATCAATAGTTCCAGAACAACTAGGAAAAAGTATGAATGTTATACATCGGGTTAATCGCCTTTTACGCGCCGACCACCACCATTTGATCTGTCGAGTGCGTATTTTAATAAATTCATTATTCCTTTTCTTATTTCGGCAACTGTAGCAGTCACTTTAATTGACAAAACTCTCTCTATAAAAAAGGTATTGCCTGAGTAATTTTTATCAAATACATCAAAAAGTTAAAAATAAAACAGCATTAAAAAAACGAACTGTGATTTTTAAAAATATATAATTTTACACTTAACTTACAAGTAAATACCTAATGTTTGTTCCTTTAAATTTCTCTTTACCTTTACCGTCAGCCATATTAAACTTTGATTATAAACCATTGGTCAACAACCTACATTATACATTGTTATTAATATCATAGTAACAAAAATTGATATACATGTCTTTTACAAAATACAAATTATTCTTAATGAAAAATAGCACAAAGGTTTCTTACCAAAGGTTTCTCACCCAACGCAAAAGGTTTCTTACCAAACCGTAATGCAAGTAAGAAAAAGAATTCATACAGGGGAAGAGTTTGGTCCAAGGAGACCACCTTCTAAACGCAAGAAAACACCAAGAGCGGACAGTATAATCAGAAATATCTGCCTGGAAAAGAGAAAAAAAGCCACTAAGCTTATCCATGAAGCTGTAATTGTTGTGTCAGACCAGACCATTTGTAGAAGGCTAAAAGAAGAGGGATTGATGTCCAGCCGAAAATGTCAAAAATTGACAAAAAAATTTAAAAATAATGTCAAAAATCTTATATTTATGCAAGATGGTGCAACTTGCAAAACAATAAAAACTGTTATGGCTTAGTTGATGTATTGCTATAGCCAGACAACTCGCATGATCTTAACCCCATAGAAAATATTTGGGAAATAGTAAAGCAAGAGATTGGAAAAAAAAAATCTTACTAATAAGCAAGATCTTATGGAAGAGATTATCAAGATCTAGCATAATAACCCAGAGTTGACAGAAACTATAAAAAATAAATTGCAAGCATGCCAAATGCAATGAAGCAGTTATTGCAAATAAAAGTGTTTTTGCAAAATATTTATACTTTATATATACAGTTGTGTGACAATTTATTATGGCCACCTATGAGTTTTGATCATTTTGAAATTTAATCTCATTTTTTTCATATGAAGAGTAAAAACTCATTATTGAAAATTAATCTTCTGTTTAAAATAAAGTTTTAACTTATAAAATCAATGCTTTTTTTTTGCTACTGGCAACACTGTCACTTTTGACAGCCATTTTGTATGATGTCATCTTAATTATAATCTTTTTGCTGTACACTTGTTAAGTTTTATTACCAGAGTTTTGAACTCTTTTATTAGGTTATCGTCATATTACTTATTTAAATCAGTAAAAATTTCTTGAATATTTCTTTTTATTTTAAATTAAAAATAGTTGTATTTAGTTTGATATTTTTAAAGTTATGAGTACCAAAGCAAATTCTTAACTGTTATGTGATACTGATATGTGATATCTTATTTTAGTTATGAGGGAAAAAAAAAACTTGTCACAAAAATTTGCTGAAATCAGGGCACTTTTAATAAATACTGATCATTCTCAATGAAAAATAGCCAGAAAATATGGTATTTCGCGGGTATCTGTACAAAATATACACAAAAAAATGCTAATATGGAGAACTTGATGCCAAAGAGGGTTGGTAAATGTGGAAAGAAGAGAATCCTAACACCATGCAGAAATGAATACTTACCAAGATTGTTCTAGAAAATAGACGGACCACCAACAACAAAATAACTAATAAGCTGGGCCAATCTGGAGTCAAAATGTTGAAGAGAACGGTCCAACATTGCCTACACAATCTTGGTTACATTTCACGACGTCCAGCTAAGAAGCCTAAACTGACACCAAAAATTGTACAAAAAATGCTTGAGTGGACAAAAAAGTATAGGAATTTAACATATGATTGGTAATTAATAAAATTAATTTAGATGAATTTAAAATATCCACTTTCTTACACCAAACTTTAAATACTCATTCAATATTCACTTAACAATCCTTGTATAATATTTGAAGGTATGCTTTAGCGGCAAGAGTACTTTTAAGTTTTAAAAAGAAAAAAAGGGAAAAAATGCTTATTGTACTGCATCATGCAAACTGTTAAATCCCACCTCTGTGATGATCTGATCAATGAAATGTGTAAAAGAAATAGGAAGGTTCTATATTGCAGAATGAAAAATGTTACAGTTACAATATAAAAATGCTGGAACAAAGATTGTTGTCACAATTAGCAGAATAGTTTAGTCCAGGTGAAAAAAAAGCCTTCATGCAGGACAGGGCATGACCATGTCGCACAGCTAAATCAGTTGAAAAATATCTATCAGAACAAAATATTCCATTACTTGATTGGCCGGGAAACTCTTCTGACCTAAATCCTATAGAAAATGTTTGGGCGCTCCTTAAGAAGCAAATATCTGAAAAAATTATTACAAATAAAGTGTATTTAATAGAAAGAATTATTCAACATTGGAACTATAATAAAGAATTAAAGGAAATGGCTCAAAAATGCATTAAAAGTATGCCAAAAAGGGTTCCTGCAATTATGAGGCAAAGGAGGAATCACCAAATATTGATCTTGAATATATTTGCAGTAATATTTGAATAATAAAATTTATTTAATTTGAATAATAAAATTTATTTAATAATATTTTAATAATAAAAAAATAAACAATATGTTAAATGTTTTTATTTGTCAAAAAAATACCCATTTCTTAAATAAAAGTTACTTTGAGTACATAAATCACAAAAAAATACTAAAATAATAGACTTTGAAACTTGATAATTTTGAAAAATTGTGGGTGGCCATAATAAATTGTCACACGACTGTATTTTATATAATTTATCATAATAATCAATAAATATTCAAAATGTTCATCTTTATTTATTTGTTTTTATCAAGTACAACTTTATAAATACAAGAAAAAACTTTAAATTGCACTATTAATATTATATATATATATATATATATATATATATATATATATATATATATATATATATATATATATATATATATATATATATATATATATATATATAAATATATATATATATATATATATATATATATATATATATATATATATATATACATACATATATATATATATATATATATATATATATATATTTATATATATATATATATATATATATATATATATATACATATATATATATATATATATATATGTATATATATATATATATATATATATATATATATATATATATATATATATATATATATATATATATATATATATATATATATATATATATATAATATATTCATATAAGCACATGTATGTATATATACATACATATATATGTATGTTTATTTATGTACATATATATGTATGTATATATAGAGTAAAAAAAAAGGTTAAGTATGCGTTACAAATCAACCTTTGTACTTTAAGGTTGTTCTTTAGCTCAAGGAAATACAAAAGTAAGAGAAAACAGTTACAAAAAAAATTATAATCGGACGTAAAAAAAGATTCATTTTATGTCTGATTAGAATTCGTCAAACTTTTAAAAATATATGCTACACAGATTTTTAACACAAGTTTAAAACAAACTATAAAAAAGATTCAAAAGATATTTTATTTAAAACTACTTTTAACAAATCTTTGCATCACATGTATTTGTATTTGTCTTAATGGTTTTACCTCCAATTTTAGAAAGTTTGTTAACCTAAAGGTTTAAGAAAATAATTACACCACATTATTTTTATAGTACATTTATAAAAAGTTACAAGTAGATTAACTTAGGCTAAGTTATTAATAAATACTTAATCAAAAAACAATAAAAAAAACTGCAAAAAGTCATGGTTTGAAACAACCTACCAGTTTTGACCTCACCCAAGAATCATTTAAACTGTTATCCATAAGAATT
>NC_061157.1:32351388-32371388 GCF_022113875.1 Hydra vulgaris
AAAGGTTTAAGAAAATAATTACACCACATTATTTTTATAGTACATTTATAAAAAGTTACAAGTAGATTAACTTAGGCTAAGTTATTAATAAATACTTAATCAAAAAACAATAAAAAAAACTGCAAAAAGTCATGGTTTGAAACAACCTACCAGTTTTGACCTCACCCAAGAATCATTTAAACTGTTATCCATAAGAATTTCAGAACTATTTGTCATGATATTACTTTAATTACTGGAAAGAGTTTTTACTAACATCTTTTTCTAACAATAAAGATATATCAGAAAGACAAAAGAACCAAACATTAATTAACTTCTAAAAGTGTTGAAACACAAGAACAAAAAATTTATAAAATAAAACATTATTCATAAATTAAATAAAATGTATTAATTTAGCAACCAAAGAAATGTGTAAATCACTGAAGCATAGAAAAAAATGCTCAGAATCTTTTCTTCCTAAATCAACTTGCAGACAGACAATTAATACCTTGAGCTACAATATGTGGAGTATGCATAAAAAATGTTTTCTGTTTCTTTTTTTGCGTTACAGGAGTAGGTATTTGCTTACTATTCTGTTTGTTATTATGTTTTCTCTTGCATAAGCATGGTAGTGGCTCCTATAATAATTAATATCAAAATATAACTAATAATACTTGAATTAAGTATCTTTTGAAATAGTTACTGTTTTCTGAACCTGATTCTATCTGAGTATCACTTATAGAGGCAAATTCAACTTTACTACATAACTCATGATCTAAGAATATTCATTCAATTTAAAAATGTTTTAAATAAAGAATATATAATAAAGAATATATCTAAACACTGAAAACAACATATATAAAATGAAAGCATGTTAAAAAAACAAGGAAAAAAAGTAATGACTTAAGGTTTATATTTTAAAAAAATTACATTATCTCCATGACATTAAATTTTGAGCAGCTTAAATCTGTATTAGTTAGATGCGGTTTATGCATTTCATTGAAACAATTTATTACATTTAAAGATGACAAGCAGCACAAAAAATTATCAATCGAATTTTCTCTCTTTATTTCTCTGCATTTTCTATCCAAACAGCTCGAATGAACATTTTGCATGCCCTACTATACTTTTTCAACTGTAAAAGTATAGTAGAAATTATAATAGAAAAAATACTTATATATTAAAAATTTGTTCATGTAAAATAGCTAACAGAAAAATACAACTATAAACTGTACGTTATGATACATTATACAGTTGCTAAAATTTGCTAAATTTTTATGTTGATCTTTCTACCAATATTATGGACTAAAGAAGCATTCACAAATTCTTTTTTATACAACTTTACAAGAAAAATCTTTAAAAATTTAATAAAAATTTTTAATATAAAAAACATTTAAACTCTTTAAATCACATGGATTGGTAAAAAGCTTGATAAATCATTTTTTTGTAAAACATCATTCATTATATATATTTATATTATATATGTATATATACATATATAGTGTATGTATATATTATATATGCATAATATTTATATGTATATATATATATATATATATATATATATATATATATATATATATATATATATATATATATATACATATATATAATATGCATATATAATATATATATATATATATATATATATATATAATATATATATATATATATATTTATATTGTATATATATATGTATATTTTATATATATATATATATATATATATATATATATATATATATATATATATATATATATATATATATATATATATATATATATTTATATTGTATATATATATGTATATATATATATATATATATATATATATATATATATTTTATGTACATAGATGTATATATATATATATATATATATATATATATATATATATATATATATATATATACATATATATATATATATATATATATATATATATATATATATATATATATATATATATATATATATATATATATATATATATATATATATACATATATATATATATATATATTTATATATATAATATATATATATATATATATATATATAATATATATATATATATATATATATATATACATATATATATATTTATATTGTATATATATATGTATATATATATATATATACATATATATATATATATTTATATTGTATATATATATGTATATATATATATATATATATATATATATATACATATATATATATATATATATATATATATATATATATATATATATATATACATATATATATATATATATATATATATATATATATATATATATATATATATATATATATATATATATATATATATATATATATATATATATATATATATATATATATATATGGGATATTTTCAAAAATCGGAACAGCGCCTTAATTTTAATATTTGCATTTATTTAAAAAAAATAAATGAATTATGGCATTATTTTGCAATTTTTCACTAAAACGCATTATTTTCTACGTTTTGACATATTTTGAAAGCTGTTCTTTAAAAAATACGTTTGCAGAGTTGATTTAAAGTTAGTTTTGCAATCTAATTTTTATTAAGCAATTTTATTTTTCCACACTAGATTTTATGCGCTTGGTAAACAATGGTGCTACAGGTTATACCGTTTTTTGTGTTTAATTCGATGGGATTTAAAATGCAAAATAATAATATAAACTTATCTTAAAAGCTGCTGCAAGCATGTAGTTGTAGAGATATAACAAAATAGTTAAAAGTTTTCTTAATTAGAATATTTTAGTTTTCCTTACCAAATCAGTAATAAAATCAACGGGTTGTAAAAGTAGTTTGAGTACAATTAAAAAAGTACTTAGTAACAACTATAAACATTAAAAATAATACTTTATTTAGTGATTTTTAATCAATAAATTTAGAGAATTTAAAGATTTATAAATAAAGCTTCATTTAATTTTTTATTAGTAGACTTTAAATTTATCAAGGTAATACTATTTTTCCTTGTAAAGATAAAAAAACTTTTTATTAATTTTTGTTGATTTTAATAATTTTTTTCTTTTAAAAAAATAACCTGTTCTGATGAAGGAATCAAAGTGTTTCAATATAGAGAACCAGTTGCCTTAATTGTTACAAAATGGTAAGTTTGCAAATACAAATTTATTTCCGATAAAAGTACACTTAATTAAGTCAAGCTGTGGTTAATAGTGTAGTAGGGATGTCTGATTGTATTAATCAAATCATAAATGTTTTCATAATTAAGCCATCTTTAGGTAATTATTATTTATTCTTTAAATGATCCAATTGATGCAAATTTCTTTTTCATATAAAGGTAGCTTATATAAGCGTGATTGCCTTACTCTGAACTCTTCAACATCTAACATATTTTTAAAAAAATCATTTACTTCAATATTTATTTACCTAACTTACACAAAACGTTCAAGAATCTTTGACGAATGTTCTAAACGTTCGAGTACGTTCTATAGACGTTGAAAAAATGTTCTTGGACGTTCACAACCTTTGTTGAGCGTTCTATGTTAGCTAGGTACTTTATATAAAAAAACATTTAATTATGTACTTGTTTAGTTGAAAATGTTTTAGATTAATGGTTTAACATTTTCATGAAACTCAGTAATTAACTAAAATTTTCGTTTTACTCCAAAGTTTAGTATTTAAAAGACTTGAAAGTAAATTTTAGCTTAAACACGTTTTATAAAATTATAGCTTAACCACGTTAAATAAAGCTTATCATGTTTCAAGGTTCGCTGCCGTACAAAAACATCAATCAAAATAGCGAAATAAACAAAAACTAAGTTTCGGGTGCATCCTTATATCCAAAAATCTCTATTATGCATTTTTAATTTTAGTTAAATTTTAGGGCTGAGATGTACTTAATTCACGGGGTTAGGGAGGATGGCATATCTTGGTTGATTTCAGTTAAAAATTGGGTAAAATAAATCATCGTTTTGTTCACACGTGAATCAAGTATACCTCCGCCAATTTTAGAACATATGCATTTGTTACTATATATAGTAAAGATAATTATATAGTGGCTTATTTGAAAAATGTATGAAACTTCTTTGTCGCGTAACGCCTAAATATATACAAAATTATCTTAATGTAATCTCTTAATAAAATATTAAGCTAAAAATTACAGTATTATTGACCTATCATCTCTTTTTATCTCTTTAATTAATTATTGTTATATAAAATTAAAAAAATATTCTAACCTTCTGTATTTTGGCTGATCGTTTCTAATATATTATCATAATGTTTATTTTTGTTTCAAAAACATAATAACTATAAACATATTAACATGTTAACTCTTTTTAATAAGAACAATTTTTAAAATTAAGAATAAATTTTTTTAATGAAGATTACAAAAATTAAACTTGTAGATAAAACTTACTTGTTGTCCCTTGTTGGTATCATGGTTTATCTTCCTCCGGCTAGTTGCCATATAGAGGCCATTGTAATAAGTTCAGCTCCCTAACCCGCTCTACGGACCAAGAGTAAAGTTATTTCGGAAGAACGAAGACATGTTAGAGTGAAAAAAAAAAGTAGTCAAGTTAAAAGATAACATAGAGAAAGCGAACAAGATTGCACACGATGTTAGAAGGAGTAAAACACATATCATAATACAAAAATCAGATGATTATGAATCTATTATTTAAGCTGTTCTTATTAACGGATTTGGTGGATTTAATTACACAACCGCAAGGTAGTTTTACAGTCGTTTAAGAGTTGGCGAATTTCGCAATACAAAAATTATTTAAGATTTATATCTTATATTAAAGCATTTTTATCACGGGATTAGGCGAAACTAAAATTATGAGGAAAATTTAGCATTTTTGAGTTTTCTGTTTGTCACCTTCTAGATTAATTAAATTTTTTTTTGTAAGGTTTCAGAACATAATTTTTATTTCGAAAAAGGTATGCAAAGTAAACTAATGAGGACTCTTGACCTGTTAATTTCGTATAAAATTTCAGTTTACATGTAAAATCTTTTTTTTAAATAAGAAAGAAAGTTAATTCTTTAATTTGTGTTGAACGCGCAGACTTAACTAATTACCTAAAACATAAGTAACTCTATCATGCAATTTTCAACAGTGTTTTCATGTTTTTAGAAACTGATAACTAATTAAAGAACTTAGAGTTTAAATATCTAGCTATTTGCATAGACTTTCGTTCACATAGATAAAATACAAATCTTTACGGATTGCGGTTCCGAAAATCAAAGATTGATACACAACCGTCCATAATTATCATGATGGTCATATTTTTTAATATCAAAGATATCAAAGTTTAGAGGAAAACTGAAAGCAATATCAACCTGAACTATATGTTACTTTCCTGTTTATTAGGTTTACAAAAAAAATTAAGCTGATTAGCTTATAATTTATTCAAAACTCTGATTAGCTTATAATTTAGTTGCCTGTTAATCACCCTTAGCAACAATAACCGCCATAAATACATTCTTAGCATTCTACTTAACGACTTATCTAATTAGTCTATTTTATGTCACTATGTTTTTTCGAATAAAAAATCAATTGTATTAACTGTATATCATTTTACTTATCTATTTAATAGATAATTAAAATTTAATAGATAATTAATATAATTGAAATACTACAAATCATATTGCTGATATTCTTTTTAAAGCATTGTTAAAAATGGTCATACTCTGAAAGGTAAAGGAATATGTTGCAAAGAAAATTGTACAAAAGAAAAAACACTAAGTAGAAAATATTTGTTTCAAAAAATGTTTTACAAAGAGTTTCTCCTATCATTTTTTTTTTTTTTTCAGTTACGTTTTTCTTGAAAAACGTTTCCTCCAAACAATTTGTTTTAAATTGCGTTTTTCTTGAAATACATAACAAGCATATTAAGGAGTTTTGAAAAAAGTTGCAGCATATTTTTATAGTAAAAAAGTAAATGTAGCATAATAAACTTTTAACTGTCAAAAAAAAGATTTAAGTTTATCTAGCGACAGGCTTTTTTTTTTTTTTTTTTGCTTTTACAACAGCATCTTCTGGATTACCAGAGCTGCTTTTGTTAAGTTTTTTCTTTATTAAGTTTCAGACAGCTTTTTTTGTGGATCATCCTCTGCTTTTTAGGACTAATTACCTAAGCACATTAATAACTTAAGCGTCTCAATCATCATGCATACATAACATTCTTTATCTTCCGGTGATGTTTTTTTTTTTTTTTGATGTTTTTTGAAATTTTGGCTTTCTAAAAATCTTTTCTTTTGTGAAAGTGTATAATATCGTTAAGTTACATATGTTTTTATATAACCTTTGTAAAACTGCAAAATTATTTTGTATTTTAAAAAAATCGAAAAGAATTAAAAAATATGCCGCTATTGGCAGGAATCGAACCTCGGCTTACCAGTTTGGATGCTCGCGCTTTAATCAAATCGAATCAAATATATTCTGAAACAAGTTGTTTAACATTTCAAGGATATTTACAATAGTACGTGTACTAATAAACGCCAATACCTAATACAATATATCAATATAGACATTTAGAAATATATTAATTGTAATAATAACATTATATAAATAGTGTAAATACTACTAACAATTAAAACAACAATAAATATTAAACCAATATAAATACAGCAATAATAAGTAATAATGATTGTAAAATAGAAAATAAGATACAAATAAAAATAATAAAAAGTTAATATTACTATCATCTGAAAACAAAATAAAAATGATAAGAATAATAATCATAATATAAAATTCAATCATAATAAAAAAGAATAATAATCATAATAAAAAAACTTTAATAACGATAATAATATTATCAATAAAAGTACGAATAATAGAAATAAAAGAAAATAATTTGATGATGACGATAAACAAATATTCAAGAAAATCCTCGTCAATGATAATATACTAACAATAAAAATAGAAAAATGGATATATAAAAGGAAGAGCAGAATAAATAACCAAGGAACTAAGGAAAAGAAAAGAATAGGTAAATAGAATTTGATAAATAGAGAATTTAGAGTTAATGAGGACAGGAGAAAGAAAAGCCAGAGGAATACTAATTAATAAATATTATAGGGAGTTTAGAGTTTGACTGCAGATATATTTATTTGTTATTTATTAAGAAGTGATTGAAAAGTTTGACCTTGAAGTCAAAGATTGAAATTAGAGATTTTAAATTAGGTAGGAGATTGTTCCATGCGCTAATACTTTGGTATTTAATGGATTTCTGTCCTTAATTGATAGAATGGGGTTTTGAAACCGGTAGGTTTAAATTATTAAACGAACGAAGAGGATATTCACAGTTTAAACTTTTATTATAAAAATTGTTGAACAATACTGGAAGATTATGGTGATGGTAATTCCAGACAAATTGACAGTTAAGGAGTATAACAAGGTTACTTAATTTCAGAATATTGGAAATACAGTACAGCGCACTAGATTTAAAGTTATTAGACTGAAAGTATATTATTTTAAAGGCTTTATTTTGGAGATGGGATAGCCTTGAGAAATTGTGATTCGGGGATTGTCCCCATATTTGACATTTATATCTGAGATGAGACCCAAAAATAGCATAGTATATATTAAATAAAGCTTCCTAATTTACATAATGGTGGACTTTGGCCAGCATTCCCATTAGAACTCGTGAGTTTTATTGTCAAGTCATTTAGATGGTCTTTGAAGGAAACATTGGCATCAATTTTAATACCCAGATTTTTGATAGATCCCACAGGATAAACTTTTTGTCCGCTTAGTCTAAAAAATAAGTGCTTTTTAATAGGTGTCAGACTGAATTTAAAAATGATGAGTTCAGTTTTATTACAGTTAAGAGAAAGTTTACTAGATCGAAGCCATTAAACAAGATTTGAGAGATCATGGCGAAAAGGAATTTTAAAGAAAGTTCAAGAATTTCTGCAAACACGCTGTGTGAGAGAGCCAATGAATCTTATTGGTTTAACGGGTTTGCTGACTCAGCGAAAGTGATTCAAGAACGTGCTACTGCAATTTTTCTTTGGATAATTTTATTGCCATTTTGTTTTTGACAGGAGTCTTAATTTGTTTTACTTTGATAAAGTTCTGCTGATTTCTGTAAAGAATCTTAATTAGAATATATATATATATATATATATATATATATATATATATATATATATATATATATATATATATATATATATATATATATATATATATATATATATATATATATATATATATATATATATATATATATATATATATATATATACAATGTTTAATTTATTTTAGTATACTCTAGGAACCATAAAATGGTAGCAGATGGTAATTACATTTAATAATAGTTAATTGTTTTATTGTCGTTGCTTCGAAATTTACTGAAATCGCGAAATCAAAGAAGAACTTTAATAAAGTAAAAACTATGGGTAGAAACAGAAAAAATAAAAACAATTGTCGGAAGAAGAATCAACAAATAATAAAGTTGTTGAAATATTTATGGCGTCACTTAAACAAAAGAAAACAATAGCAAAGACACACTTAATGAAAAAAATATATAAACTTTTTTAATTATTCGATGATACTATGTTTAGTACATGGGAGTTCAAAGAACATCAAAAAAATTTATATGAAAATCAACATCAGGTATTAATCGAACCGTTAACACAGTGATCCCAACTGTACGAAACTATAGGAAATGTTGATAAAATGTGTAAAGTAGTTGACGAGATCGAAAAAACTGAAATAGAATTCACTCAAGTTATGGATAAAACAAATGGACATTTATTCAGTAGAAATGACAGTTCTTCAAGTATATCACCAGCTGTTCCAACTAATGTTGAAATATTGCAGCGAAAAGAAATACAAAATCAAGACACCATTTTCAACAACAGATCGAGCTTAAACCAAAAACAAGGAAAACTTTTGTTAAAAAAGAAAGTACTAGAAAAAAAATACAAAAAGAAATTAGAAGCACTTAAAAAAGAAAATATTGACAAAAGCACGAACTTTATGGAAACTAATTATATTTATGCAAATCAAGAAGTTATATCAGATATTTCAGACGATGGATTAAAGGCAGATATTGGTGTCTTTAAATCATCAATGTCAAACTCAAAGTTTTTTTCAATTCCAAATTTAAACCCTGCAGAAAAAGTAAATACAAAAAAGCAAGATATTGGATACGATATATGGAGACAGTTAAAAAGAGTTTCAATTCCTGTTTTTACTGGTGATAAGCGTAACTATGAAAACTGGAAGTCGGCATTCTTAGCCTCTGTTGATGGAGCTCCCACGACTGCAGAGTATAAATTATTGCAATTAAGACAACACCTGTCTGGTTCAGCGTTAACCACCATTAATGGATTGGGTCAATCGAGTTACGCCTATGAAACTGCAAAAGAAAAACTAGAGCAAAAATATGGTGGACACAGAAGAAAGTTAATGCTTTACATAGACGAGTTAGAAAACTTCAAACCAATAAGAAATGACCATCCTAAGGTTGTGGAGAAATTTGCTGATTTATTAGACATTGCAGTTACTAACCTCAAAGAAACAGAAAGGGAAAAAGAGCTCGGAAATAGAACATTTTATAGAAAACTTCAAAAAAAATTACCAGAGAAAATGCTTACTTATTATCAACGTTGGGATTTCGAAAATGCAAAAGAAGAAAATGTTGAAACCTACGACTGTTTATTATTAAAGAATCAGAGTTTCGAATTGCTGCAGCTGAAACAATTCATGGGTTGCAAAGTACTAGTTGTCATAAACTAAAACCTGATCAATCGTATTTTGGTAAAACCGGAACAATTGAAATGAGAAAATCGTGGTTGAAATGTCTTGTTTGTACGCAAAACCGTGCCTTGTGGAACTGTGACCAATTTAAACAACTTGGTATTATAGATATATGGAAAATGGCAAAAAAGAATAAATTATTTTATCAATGCTTGGGAAACAACCATACTGAAAGTCTGTGTGCAAAAACAAGAATATGTGGTATTAATGAATGTAACGAAACACACAACTTGTTGCTACATAAGTCGCATCCAATTTACCAAGACAATCGGATCAAAAGAAATAAAAAGTCGCAGTTAAAGAATATCACAGTAGAATAGCAACTTAAAGAAACTGCAAACATTACAATATCAACTAAATCGAAACTTAAAAATAATGGTTATGGTGTTTATGTATCACTTTGAACTGTTCCAGTTTTCCTGAAGAATTGTGAATAGAAAATTATAGTTAATGCACATCATCGTCTTTTTTATTCAAGATTTCCCAGTTGATTTTAGAGACGCCAAGAATAAACTTGTTGGTATCGAAGTTTTTAAAACTTCATCTTGAAATTTTAACTTTTTTAGGTTGACTGGCAGTGCCAGGAACACATGCAAAGTGTGTCATGTGATCTGAAATAGAAATACCAGATTACCAGATAGATGATCAGTAGAGAGGAAGTTCATGAAGACATTATCAATGAGTGTTTGTGATTTAGCTGTTATGCGTGTAGGTAGGATTTTAGAAGGGTGAAAAAAATAAGATCATAAGGAATTAAAGTAATTAGAGGTAGCATTAGAGTCACTATGATCTAGTAAATCTATATCAAAATCACCCATTAAAAGGATCAATTTTTTTTCTTTGCTTAAATTTTCTAGCAGCGGCGTTGAGCAGGTGGAAGTGAAATCCCTTTGACTTATTGATGGGTGACGATATATGCAGCCAATTAGAGTATTAGTTTTGTGGGACTTAATAATTTCAACAAAAACAGACTCTAATAATTTTGGTACATATATCTTGAGATCGGATGAGTCGGAGCTTCTGGTTGGATGAACTTCGGCTAGCAATCAGTATGTTGAAAACAAATAAGAGTGCGGGTCTAGATGAAAGTAACCCCGATGTTGTAAAAGCGGTCTCTGATATTATTGAGAAACCTCTATATATAATTTTTAATCTTTCCCTAAGAAACGACATTTTTCCTGATCAACTAAAACTAGCAAAAATAATTCCAATATACAAAAGCGACGATGATTCGATAAAATCTAACTATAGACCGATTTCCATACTTTCCTGTTTTTCTAAAATACTAGAGTGTATTATGCACAACAGGCTGTACAATTATCTTGAAACTAATAACATTCTTTATCATAAACAGTTTGGTTTTCGCAAAAACCATTCCACGGAGCATGCAGTAATTGATCTTGCAAACCAAATTCTAAATGGTTTTGAAAACAATAGTTTCACTCTCGGAATATTTCTAGATCTATCCAAAACCTTTGATACTGTCAACCACAAGATTCTTATCAACCAACTATGTAATTACGGAGTAGCTCACTATAACTTAAAGTGGCTGCAATGTTATTTAGAAAATCGTAAACAAGTAGTACCATTTGGTTTAACATGCTCACCATTTGAGTCAATAAGTTGTGGAGTTCTACAAGGATCAATACTTGGGCCATTACTGTTTTAAATTTATATTAATGATATTTATTTGTCATCAAAAATACTAAATTATATTAATTTTGCTGACGACACTAATGTTTTCTATTCTGATTCAAATTTAAAAAATATTTTTTGTAATGTAAGCACTGAACTAACATATCTCAATGAGTGGCTTATAGCAAATAAACATTCGTTGAATATTGAAAAAACAAAATATATTTTGTTTGCTAAACCATCTAAATCCGAGAATCTTCCACTTACATTACCAGAACTAACTAATAACAATATTAAAGTAAAAAGAGTGTTTTCAATGAAATTACTTGGAATAATTTTTGACGAACATTTAAATTGGAAAAACGAAATAAAGCTAGTCGAGATCAAAGTCTCAAAGACTTTAGCGATAATGTATAAGACTAAACCTCTTTTGAACAAAATATGTTTAAAAAATTTATATTTTTTGTTTATACATAGTCATATTAACTATTGTAATATTGCCTGGGCAAACAATCACTCATCTTTCCTAAAAACTATTTACACAAAACAAAAGCAAGCAAGTCGATTAAATTCGGGCACGGATAGATACGAAAGTGCCGAGCCGTTACTCAAGGAAATAAATGCCCTAAAGGTATACAAATTAAACATCTACCATAACTTGTTATTTATGTTTAAACTTTAAAACCAGTTAATTCTAAAATATTTTTATAAAAACTTCTATTATAATAATCATAAATATAAAACAAGACACTCAATAAATAATTACTACATCCCACTAACATTACTCAAAAAATTTTGAGTAATGTTAGTAAGATCAGTTTTGAGTAGGTTAGTGAGAAAACTTCTCAATTACATGTCGGGGACGACGCTTGTCGAACTCGGTTCTTGACGAAAATATAAAAAAAATAAAATCTATTAATATATTTAAAAGAGCTATAAAAAAACACTTACTAAATTTAAACAATACGTACATTCTTTCATTTTTTTTTTAATTAAAAAAAAAAAAATATATATATATATATATATATATATATATATATATAATATATATATATATATATATATATATATATATATATATGTATGTATATAAACATGTATATGTGCGTGTGTGTATGTATACCCAGTGGGCATTTCGACGTCGAAGGAACGTCGAGCGACGTCGGATCTCGACGTCGGATCGACGTTGGGTTTACGTTGGAAATGGAAATGTTATTTGACGTCGGATAAACTGACATCGCGCGACGTCGGCATTCCGATGTAAATCCAACGTGTTTTTTGAAAACTAAAAAACGTTGCCTTAGGCAGTGATCGAACTTCGGTCTATTAGAAACTAAGTCCTACGCGCTTACCACTACACCACAGCGACATATTGATTAAAGTGTTTATTTAGTAATTTATACTTGTAGCTATTTGGGAATTATTACTTTGATAAGAAACAATTTTGTTTAAATATTATATAAATATTACAACGAATAGTTATATATTATAAAAAATGTATACTTGAAAATGTTAATAGTTAAAAAACTATGCTAGTGCATCATACAAAACCTCATGATGTTTTATCAACCATTATTTAAACTTCTTTCCATTAATAAAAAACACGCTTAGTTCACATATTTATTGAAGAGCGCAATTGCACACATATTGTTGGGTTTGGATTAAATTTTCATCAGCGATGTCTTACGACGTTGTTCCGACGTCGTTTTAAGGACGTTGGATTGACGTCGGAAGACGTTAAAAGACATCGGAGTACGTTAATATTATGACGTTGCCCGACGTCTTTTTATCGACGTTGGATCGATGTCAGTACTGCGACGTTTTTTGGACGTCTTTTATAAGATGTCGGAACAACGTCAAAATACATCGAAACGACGTCAGGGGATGTTGCAATAAAGACATCGCCCGACGTCATTTTACTGACATCGGAACAACGTCGGAATAGGTCTTTTGACATCGCTGATGAAAATCATACGTAAATCCGACGTCGGATTGACGTCGGGTGCCCACTGGGTATGTGTGTATGTACATATATATATATATATATATAATATATATATATATATATATATATATATATATATATATATATATATATATATATATATATATATATATATATATATATATATATATATATATATATATATATATATATGTATATATATATATGTTTTTTTTTGTTTAAACTTGTCGAGGATGTCAAGAAAATAAAGTTACTATTACAAAAACACATTTTAGAGTTTATTTAGCTCGTTTTTGAAAAGATATACAAATTTTGTCGACATAGCGATTTTAAAAGTACCCAAGAACATATACATGTCGACCTAATCAAATTGCTACATCGGATCCACCTTTAGTCGGCATTTTTCACGGGTTATTGCAACCTAAAGTTCTTCTTGTTTGATAAATACAAACAAATAATAAATGAGTTGGATTGCGTAATATATTTTGTATATATTGTTATATGTCACATATATTATGTGGAGTATATTTTTTAAGGAAGTTATGTATTTACAGTTTTGTTAAATAAATTGCAATAACAAACAAAAAATTTCTATATCATTTTATTTTTTGAATTTTTTATCATATTTTGTATTTTTAACTTAACTAGGGTAAAGCGGGGTGAATTCGTCACGGAGCGAATCCGTCACTTATGCGACTCAGCTTTAAAATAATAATGCATAAAAACTAAGAAATCTATTAACTAGGTTTTTTCGAAACTTTTTCAACTGATATTTGTAGAATATTACTAAATAAATGTTTTATATATATTTACATCCGATTATTCTTTAAATATTGCAAATAAACATTGAAGTTGAAAAAATATTTTTCTGCTTAAATGCCTATCGTCAAAAAATTATCAAAATACGCAATGTTTTGACCACAAAGTATATATTTTTTGATTGATTGATGTCAGTAGTTTTTAAATAATAACTTAAGTTACTATGTTTTTGCCTTTGGAATCGTCACGTAATGATTGTTAGCACATGCTCAAATGAGGGGTAACTTCGTCGATGAAGAAAAGTTAATACGAAAAATAAATTAGGTTGTTTCATCATGCAAATTTTTAAACTACCGAGCGCCGTTTGAAAGAAAAACATATTGTGATCAAAATGCGCTCCAAAGCTTTTTAGACATTTATAAGAAAAAGGCCCTTCAGAATATATTAATTTACAGTTAGCTTTTAAAACTTTTTGAAGTTTTAATTATAAACACGACTTTGATGTGAAACATGTAAACAAACATATTACAATGTATAGTCTGAAATATATATACAGTAAATAATAAGTATATAAAACATATATGTTATATATTTTTAGACTATCCACTGCCTATTTATATACATATTTAAAATATGTAAAAGTATTCAATATTGTTAAAATATTATTGAAATTCAATAAACATTATTAAAATAGTTAATATTATTTACTAATTTTACATTAAAATAAGACTTTTATTATATATTATATAGCAAAGATCTTATTCTATTTTAAAAAATATATATAATATTATACTATTTAGTATAACTATTATATATTGTAAAAAGTAAATAATAAGTATATAGTATAAAATGTGTGTACAGTATATATGTATATACATATTGTATATATATATATTTATTTATATATATACCAATACATATATATAAATATATATATATATATATATATATATATATATATATATATATATATATATATATATATATATATATATATATATATATATATATATATATATATATATATATATATATATATATATATATATATATATATATATATATATATATACTTATATATATATATATACTTATATATATATATATATATATATATATATATATATATATATATATATATATATATATATATATATATATATATATATATATATATATATATATATATATATATATATATATATATATATATATATATATATATATATATATATATATATATATATATATATATATATATATATATGTATATACATATTGTATATATATATATATTTATTTATATATAGACCAATATAAAATAAACTAAGAATGTATTATTACTTATGGTAGATTTTAATAACATTATTTTTCATGTTAAAATGTATAGATGGTACGTAATTATAAACCAAAGCGACAAATAAATTATAATGCAAAAATTTTTCAGGCTGCTCTGCATACCATTATTGATGGAGAAACTATATCAACTGCAGCAAAACGATTTAATATTCCACGTAAAACGTTGATTGATAAATTACGGGGAAAACATCAAACACATTCTATAGGTGGTAAAACAATTTTCTTTAAAAATCAAGAAGAAACTCTTGTTCAAAGGCTGCTTTATATGGCTGATAGAGGGTTTCCTCTCACAATAATGTGGTTAAGATCTGCTGCTTATTTCTATGCCAAAAGCTTGTGTAGACGTCATTTATTACAGAAGTCCATTCCAAAAAGTTGGCATAATAAACGTTTGGCATCACGTGATTGGTTTCTCTCATTCCGAAAAAGATATACTCAGTTGACACTAAGAATTCCTGAAGGGCATTCTCGAGCAAGAGCAGAAGCATTTAATGAGAATCGCGTTCAGACATTTTTTAACAATTTACAACTTTTTTATGAACAGCTTAACATAAAAAATTATCCAAATTTGATTTATAACTGTGATGAAACTGGCCTTTCATCTGTGCCAAATGTCTCTGTTAAGGTAGTAGCATTAAAGGGTTCTCATGAGGTACAAAAGTTAACTATTGGTGAACGTCACACACTAACAACATACCTGGCCACTGTTAATGCAGCAGGAGACAGCTTACTACCATTTTTCTTATTTAAGGGAACAAAGATTCCAGATGCATCTAAATTTCTTTTGGGTACAAAAGTGCATTGTAGTCAAAGTGGATATATTGATCAAGAGATTTTTATTGCTTATTTACATCATTTTAATGAGTTTTGTACAAAAGTGAATGGGAAAACAGTATTGTTATTTTTGGATGGCCACAAAAGTCATGTGACTATTGAAACGATGGAATTAGCAATAAAGATGGATATTGAAACAATATGCATTCCACCTCATAGTACACATCGCCTTCAACCACTTGACACACATGTTAATAAAGTAGTTAAACATATGTGGTCTGAAGCCTTGTCTAATTACTTAGCTGAAAATGATGATATTTCTTTGCCTCGTTGCAACTTTCACATTATTTTTAACAAAATATGGCCAAATATACTTACAAAAAGAGGATTGATTGTTGATGCGTTTTACCATTGTGGTTTGCATCCCCTAAGAAACCCAGTAAAAGATTTTGAATATAAAAAAGCAGAGGTTTTAAATAAAGCAACAGTTCAACAGGGAGACCAAAATTTATCTATTTTAAGGACTATTATACCTATCACGATAAATTAGTTAAAACTAAATCAAAAAAGACTTTTTTTCAGCTGATTCTGATCACCCAAGTTCTTCAAGTTTTATTCTAAAAAATAACACTGATAAAGACTTTTGTTGTGTTTGTGCAGCTGTTTGGGCAGAAGCAAGTGAAGATTGGCTTATATGTTTAAATTGCAATCAGTGGGCATGCGAAGGATGTTTTTGAGTTGATACATGTGCAAATTGTGTGCAATGAACATATAAGCGTCTTGTAAATTTTTAAATAGTCATATTAGTGATATGATTTTTGTTATTTAAATAGTCATTGTAGTGATATGATTTTTTGTTGCTTTAACGTGCTATTTTTTGCGCTAGCGCGGTTATACGGTTTTCATTTATGCCAAAATCATTATTTAATATTTTCTTGGAAAAAGTTTAACAATTAATGTCCTTTTAGATGTCCTTTTTGATGTCTTTTTGATGTCCTTTTTGATATCCTTTTTGATGTCCTTTTACCCTAGGCCACTGCAGTCGAGGAGGCTACTTTAGTTGTGTTTACAACCCTCTCTCAACTCTATAACTCTGAAACACGAACCTTGACGATCAAGGTTTGTGTTTCGGAGTTATAGAGTTGAGAGAAAAACAAGTTGAGCGCAGTACTACCAGGGACGCGGTGGGAATCGAACTCGCAACTTCTAGGTTTACTTCTAGATTAGGGAAATCATCCTACTGTGACCTCAAAAATGTTTTATGTCAAAGTTTTTTTCTCCTAGGTAAGTTGCCTTTACCACTAGAAAGGAATTTCGTCTATCGCCCGAGTCACGAAATTTTAAATTAGTTTAGCTGTACTGACGAATTCGCCCCGTAATTGACGAATTCGCCCCTCATGACTTGATGATGAAAAAATCAAATTATACGCTAAAGTAACTTTAGAATTCATTTTGATTCAATGCATTAACAAAATAGAGACCCTATTTAATAAAAAAAAGTTTTTAAACTAGAAAAGTTCACTTATTTATATGCGATTTCATTTTGTTAAAGTAAAACATGACGAACTCGCCCCGCCTTACCCTATTAATTATAAAATATCTATTGACAATACTTGATCTAATTCAATGTGATTTTTGTGACTCCAGTAAAAACATCATTACATTTTTATTACACTTATTACATTAGAC
This sequence comes from Hydra vulgaris, assembly GCF_022113875.1. NCBI lineage: Eukaryota > Metazoa > Cnidaria > Hydrozoa > Anthoathecata > Hydridae > Hydra > Hydra vulgaris. Next base: position 32,369,293 of record NC_061157.1, read on the forward strand.
TCTTTAAAGAAAGTAATGTTTAAAGTAATGTTTGGATGGTTCACTCTAATTTACTCTCATTTCTATTACTAGAAGAGCAACTATAAACACCGAATAATATACTAAAAAAGAAAAAAAGATTGATATCATATTTTTAAGAATAATAAATGTCTATAAAATATTTTAAAAATTAACAGGAAAACCCTGATAACTACAATAATAGTTTAAAATAATAAGATCATTATGAATAGTTAGATAATCATTAAATCAGTCACAATAGTACTATATTATAAGTTTAAACATTTATTTTAAGTTATAATTAATAATATTGCATTTATTTAAATTTCACATGACATCTTTAAAAAGTTCAATTATACTTAATCATATAAAAAAACTTCTTTTAAGGACTTAACTTTTTATATTGTTATCTTAAGTTGTTAAATGATTTTTTGTTTACAGAATTACCAAGTTACCTTATAGGATACTTGGGGATACCTGATGAATAGGTTATCAAAATTTTTTAACATCTTAACAAAAAATAAGTTAACAAAAATAAAAATAAATTGATCCGCATTAGAACAAAGTAAAACTTTGTAAAAACTAAATAAAAGATAGGAAAAAGAAAAATAAGATGTTCAGATAAATATTTGACTAAATTCATATTTAGTTGATTTGTCTGAAATCCACAATCAGTTAAAATAACGTAATAACAAAAAAATTTGAGGCTCTAAAACTCCAGGGATTTGGAACTTCGGAGAATCGGTTTTAAAGACCCTTTTTTTAAAATGAATTAATTAAAATTAAAAGATCTAATTAAAACGTAAAAAATCGCTAGCAATTTTTCTACACCTTTTTTTTTTGTGCGGCATATATGTGATAATTGTTATATTATTATTTTTTATTATTATATTAGTTATTAATTAATATTATAATATTACCATTAATTATCTTTATTAAATTTTATATTTGTTAAATATTATTATTTTGTGTATGCATTTTGTTTTGTAGTTATTGTGTTACTCTTTTCGTTTGGGTAAAGTTTGTTATTATTTGTGCTAATTATTTATATTGTTTTTTTCTATTTTCTCTATTTTATAAAATTTTCTACACCTTTTTTTTTTTTTTTTACTAATTGTTATAATTAATTACTTTTACTCATTTTGATCATGAGTGACACTCGTGTCATTATATTATTTGTATTATTATAGATAATATTATTATTTTTAGTTATTATTATTACAATTATTTGGTGTCACTCCTTTGATCAGGATTCTGTTTGAATGACACCTTCCTTTTCAAATAAATATTTATATTTATGCTTATTAGTTTTATTTTATCATAATTATACTGTTTGTATCATTATAGATAATATTATTTTTAATTATTATTGTTATAATTATTTGGTGTCACTCCTCTGATCAGTTTGAGTGATACCTTCCTTTTCAAATAATTATTTTTGTTTATTCTTATTAGTTGTGTTTTATTATAATTATATTGTTTGTATCATTATAGAAAATTATATTATTATTATTGTTATTCTATGATTATATGTAAATTTTGAAAAGGAAAATAAATATCTTGTTGATGTTGTTGTTGTTGTTGTTGTTGCTGTTGTTGTTGTTGTTGTTGTTTTGTAAAACCGGGTTTAAAAACCTTGGGGTTTCCACTAATTATCTGAATTACAATTAATTTAGTGTAATACTAATAAATATGTTTTTTATATAAACAAAAATTGAGGATTAGATAACAAAAGTTTTAAAAAAGTATAAGCTGCATTTATGTTGTTAAAAAAACAATAACCAAACATTCTTGATTAGTACTTGACATAATAAGCAAACATAAATTTTATAAATGTATGTAATACATACATACATTCATACTTTTTTTTTTTTAATATAGAACCCCAGTTTAAAAAGAGGGTTTAGACTCCCTTGGTTTTTAAATCCCTAAAAAAAGGGCTCTAAAAATATGTTTTAGAACTTTTTGTGAAAAAAAGAACCTGTGGAGTTCTAAAACCCGTCAAATTATGGTTCTGAAAAAGTTTTAAGTTCAAAAAGGGTTCTAGAACCTCATTCAAGCTTCATGTACAAGAATTTTGGGGTTTTGAGGGGTTTCTG
>NC_061157.1:32376388-32491388 GCF_022113875.1 Hydra vulgaris
TTTTTCAATATTTAACAAAAGTTCTGTTTCATTAAATAGTTCTTTAGGTGAGTTATTATACTTAATCAAATCAATTAATAAGTTCAGTTTATTAAAGGTGATCTTACAAATTGGTCAAATAGTCAGATACTTTTTTTTCTCTCTTTACTGTTCCCTAAGTCTGAAGGGGCCACTTCAGTCAAGGAGGGTACTCTTTCATTTTTTTGTAAGTTTAATATGGTTATGACCCTCTCTTAATAAATCTTTTAAAAATCAAATCTATATATATATATATATATATATATATATATATATATATATATATATATATATATATATATATATATATATATCTTATAAAAATAAAATCTCTTTTAAATTAGATAATGGCACAAGTTCATATTTTCAAAATGGTCAAATTTCGTCACCAATTAATAGGACAGGTTAGATTTTTGATCATGATAATTATGATGATGATGATAATAATAATAATGATGGTGATGATTGTTTTCAGATTTAATGATGGATAAAATTTTGGAAAAGCTTGTTGTGATGGAAAACAGGCAGAAATCCAATGAAAAGATATTAAAAACTATTCTTATGAGGTTAGAAAGCTGTACAAATGAGTCTCCAATTGAAGATTTACCTGTCACATTGCCTGTTAAAAATTGGGTGGATTTGATAATATTAGATGAAATGAGTTCTTCTGTTGGTTTGGTAAGCTTCAAAAGTTTATTTAAATAATCTATTTCCAAATATATATATATATATATATATATATATATATATATATATATATATATATATATATATATATATATATATATATATATATATATATATATATATATATATATATATATATATATGTATTTTTTTCGTTTTGTAGTCTTTAATGATATTGACATCTGGTAACCTTGGTAAGGTTGTATTTTTTCAAAATGATTATATTAATTTGTTAAAGAGGTTATATGTTTATTATTCTTTTTATTTCGTATTCATAAGGTACATCCAAACTTAAAAGCAATGGTAAAGTTACATCTTTTCAAAATGATTGTAAAAGACCTTTTCATAAGGCTATTATATATTTTAATTTTTAAGATGTCGTTTGATAACTATGTTTTATATTTTGCATTTTTTAGCGGCATCACCATCTATTAGCAATGGTAATGGTATATCTTCTCAAAATGACTGTAAATGATGAATATCATATACACATAATTATTATTTCCAAACATTTTAGTTTTTTTACAATATTATGTTTATTAATGTTAAATTAGTAAAAAAAATATAACAGCCAATATAACGCTTCAACCGTTAGTTTATTTGTTCTCAATATAACGCCAATATAACGGCACTTTTGCCGTTATATTTGCTTAACTCGACTTGATGTTAACGCCAGATCTGGCGTTATATACTTTTTGTTATTTTGGCGTTAGTTTTTTTACAATGTGTCTTTTATTACGATCGGTCTAATTGTTTTATTTAAGATCTATCAGGAGCAGTTTAAAATGCGAGAAAGATTGCGTTAAAATGCGAAGTAGAAGATTATTGATAGTTAGCACCATAATGACGAATAAATGACGGTTGAAGAAATGATGGCTAAGCTTTTACTCATTTTAAACCTTTATATAAATATAAATTGTATTTTAGTTAACTTTTATTAAAATGTAAAAAATTTATCAATATATAACGTATTGCAAAAACGGCGGACATAATTTTCTAGATTCCATTTTATAATATTTTGAAATATCTCATTAATTATATGTTTTCGCGTATACCTTTTTTGAGTTAGGTAAACATTAAGTTATTTTTCCACCGACAATTTATTACGTCTTTGAGCAAAAGAAGAACGAGGAATTCCTCTTAATTTAAACTCTCTTACGTGCTAAGTATTAGTTATAAATAAAATAAACAAATAATAATAATAAAGCAAAATTAACATAGGTATGAGCAATAGCTATGCAACTGATAAACGCCGGTTAAAAGTTAAAAATAAATAAAACAAATAAAAAATGAACCAAAACTAACATAAAATTAACACTGGCAAAGCAACGGCTAAACGCTGGTCGAAAAACGGCTGCCATGCATGGAACATGCATTAAACGGTGAGCAACACTTGGCTTGGGCCATGTTTGTCGGCCGATGGTGGGCCAGTCATGGCACCGATGGTGGGCCATGCATGGAGCAAGCATGGCGAGTTTGCTGGGATTGGCATGCATATTTTTTTAGTTTAGTTAAGACTAAGTTTATATCACACTTTTTTAACTATTATTCTACTATATTCTATATTCACTATTATTTTAGAGTTAGTAATTTTAAACATGTGACAAGTGGTATGACACTGAAAGTTTAAATAAGTTGTAAAATTATTTTTTTATATAGTTACTTGCGTTTTTTTTGGTCTGCATATATAATCTTGTTTTGATTTATCATAGTTTTTAAAAAGTTAGAGACTTTATTTTTTGCTCCTGATAGGTATTGATGTATGTGAAATGTATAGAGTCTTTCAGTTATCAGATAATGTCAAGGTAATCTTATTCTTTTTTTTCCATTTACATTTTAATAAAGATATAATTTACTTGTTTCATTTAACTCGATTTAACAAAATTTAGATTAAAAATTTATATATAATGAATTAGCAAAAACAATTTCTATAGTGCTATCAGAAACTTTTTATTTTGGTTCTATACTAGGTATGTTATTAAGTTTCCATATTTTTCTTGTTTTATTTTATATTAATCTTTACGGAGTTGACAGCATGGTGTCCGATTTAAAGTGCGAACCTGTGTACGAGTAACAACAGTATTCAAAACCAAAACCTATTTAAACCAACCAAACCAAAACTAGCGACCAAAAACTATCTTGATATTGGTTTATTTTAAACATCTAATATATATATGTGTGTTTTTTATATAAATGTACTAGCTTGAGTATAGTGTATTAATAATTTTTTTTAAGTATTTTTATTGTAATTTAAAGTATATTGGATTAAATATTAAAAATATTTAATTAGTTTTCAATTTTTGGTTAAAACGTTATAATGTAGAATATCGAAATAAAGTAATGCAATTTAATAAAAATTAACAAACATTAACAAAAATAAGGATTATTTGGTTATGAACTCACAATTCTGACCTCTCTAATTTTAGATTTTAGTGATTTTAACGAAATAATCACAAAAATAACATATTAATACATTTATTTCATAGGAATAACAACCGCGAAAAATTTGCTGTCTAGTGTAATAACTCCTTAATTTTAACGGATTATTCGTTGCGCTAACAAAATAAATTCGTAAATTCAAAGGACTATTCCTAACGGACTTCAATTCGTTAAAATTTTATTTTGCTAAATTAACAGATTTCCCGTTAGTGCACTAGCGACAGATACAATTCGTTCTATATCACAGATTTTTTCTCAGAGTGTGTATATATATATATATATATATATATATATATATATATATATATATATATATATATATATATATATATATATATATATATATATATATATATATATATATATATATATATATATATATATATATATATATATATATATATATATATATATATATATATATATATATATATATATATATATATATATATATATATATATATATATGTTACACATTTATACATAATAATAGTTAAGGTTATATATATCTATGTTATTAAATATGTACCAAGGCTAGATTTTCTACAGCGTATAAATAAACTTTAAAGACATTTAAAGCCTTAGCGTTTTCGCCCTCTATTTATATATTTTTATCTCTTTCATTGAAAGATATATCTAGATATAAAGATATATTTTGCCAACTAAATAAACAAAAAGTTCATTCATAGAAGGGGTCTCACCTCCCTCTTTCATGGCCGTCGACACCATAGGGGACTATGCCCCCTTCCCTACTAATAGTTTTGAGGACCTCTTTTTTAGAAATATAGAAATATAGGTGTTTTTTTTAGAAATTAGGGAGTTAGCCCCCCTCCCCACTTTAAAGGCCGTGTCAATTACACCATATAGTTTATCTAAAAACCTACTAAAAAAATATCTAACTAAACAAATGGGTGGGGTGAGTGGGGGTAGGCAACACTGCTTCTCTTTCTTTTACCTTCCATAGGCCCATATTTCTAACTATATATAAATTCCAACAAACCGCAAAAACTAAAACTTTTTTAAAACACACTTCTTTAACAAAAAAATTTCTTTTTTGCTTAGTAATGTTTTTAACAAAATCGTGGCTTTGAAAATAGCCTAGTTTTTGAAGCAAACAAAACTGTGACATCTATAGATAAAAAAGAGTCGATTCTTAAGTACGCGAAGCAAATCACATCAAATGATATCTAAAATAAAGTATATAATTAAATACATATTTAATAAGGATGCCCTATGTCTAGGATAATAAATAATATATAACTGTTATTACTGCATTAATAAACATAATAAACCTCTAAATAAATATGATCTAACCGGTTTAATCTTGATTTCAAAAATATCAACATCCATTGAAGCAACCATGTAGTTTTCATCATGTTGTTTAACCTTGCATTAAGATAAAATATATGAGCTGTAAAATTAAAAAATAAATAAAAATTAAGGCTAACAATAAACTAATGTATAATGAATTAACATCTAACTGTAATTACTGAATTAATAATAATAATCTTGAGGTTTTTAACATAAATATCCACAGTAGCAAATTGCCATTATTGTTAAAACCTTGCAATAACAAATAAATAAATATGCAGTAGATGTTTAGCACCATAACTGAAAAAGCCCATTACAGATTACTAAATATGAGAATGATTTCTTAAGTTAAAAAATTTCAAAATAACTTAACCTCTGATACACAACAAACTTCCCATCACCAAACAAAAAAATCGATAGTCGACCCTTTAATACTGTTTAACCTGAAATATAAAAAATTTGATTAAAAATTATAATGAAGAAAAAGTTTTCTGGTCATTACTTTCTGGTAATGGCAAGCAAATAAATAACAAATAAAAAATTTAATTTTAAAGGGATTTATTGTAATTGAACACTAACATCTCTCAATCCACGCAAGCGAAACTCTGTTATACTTAATAGAAAAAATACATTGCCATCATTATGATAAACATTAATTGTCATGAGCCAAGCAATTTGCTTATGTCAAAAAGTAAATGAGCTTTGGTTTCCCGTAGCACGTTGCAACCAGGCCAACCCTGGTTGTTGAATGTCGGTAACTACCCGACTACCTAAAATTAAACTTCAATATACATATATGTATACATAAAAATAAATTAAAAAATTATAAATCTTTTCATAATATTACAAAAAAGGAGGGTGGAGAATTAGATATACATGAGACATTGCAAAATTTATTCTTAAAAAAAAAAAAAATTAACCTACTATCTGAAAGTAATATCTGTTAATGCAAGTTTATAAGACATACTAATACTTAAAATAACATATACCTTAATATTACACAATTCTGTTATGTTATCACCATATTACCGCTTATTATGTCTGTAGAAAGTTGAAATTTGCTCATATCATACTCAACACCGTCATTATCTTCATTTTCTTTTGGTTTTCAATAAGAAACTATATAATTATCATTGTTCTTTTTTTTAATGCTAACAATTCTGCCGTAATATACCTGATGGGTGTTAGTGGCATTATCGAACCACATGTGGCAAATACTTCTTCCAATAGCAGCTCCAATAAGAATTTCTTCAATATCTGAGGCCTGAATATTTTCTAGGTCAGGAAACATTTCTTTTTTTCAGGCGTGCAACTTTTTAACATTTTTTTTTTACCTTTCTGCGTTCTTTGTCCTCCCTTTTCTGAATTTTAAGATCTTCTTTATGCTTTCTCTTTTTAATTGCGATTTCATTTTCAAAAATGGTTAATCTCTTTCTTATAATTTTTTTCCTGGGACTCACCTGGTCAGCTTTCAATCTAGATAATGTTTCTTGAAAAGAGTCACTATTTGATAGAGACGAAGCAGTGTTTTGCTGAGAAGAAAATGAATAACACGAACAATGTAATTAGAGGAAGTAATTAACTATGATGTTTGAGTCACAGCAGATGTTGTTGGTTGGTAATTAAAGAGCATGTTGTAGAAATGTCAATAAATTGTTTTAAATTTTGTGAAAAATCTTTTACAAAGACTTTTGATTTTCTAACTAGTTGCAGAATCCAATTCGGAAAAACGTTGATGTTAAAATACTTACTAATTAGTTCGACAGTTACTTGGTATGAATCATTGTTAGTTGCCAATATATGCAATAAAAGTCCAATTATACAGCCTATATTTAAATGAGCTGGTATTTGAAAATTAAAAACTAAAAAAGATTTAGCTTTACCATAAAATAGATTTGTTTTCTTTTTAGATCCCATGATGCACTAAATTAAATTCAACAATCATAACACTACTTTAATTGTAATTTAATCACTATTACTATTTAATTACTATTTAATTGGGTCGGCAATCAATTACATATAGTTAATTAATAAATTGCCTTTAATCAATAAAAAATTATAGATATATATAGTTTTTATATAACATATATAATGCTGGTTGGTGGTTATATAGTAAATTATGGGTACAGAAAAAAATTGAGAAAATACTTTTTTGTTTGTAATCTATATATCTTATAATTATGAATAAACAATCTAAAATACCAAATGCTCACCATCAAATTACGACCCCCCCTCGCCTGAACGGAAAAGGAAATACATACCTCCACTGCATAGAAAAGTAAGGTGTATATATATATATATATATATATATATATATATATATATATATATATATATATATATATATATATATATATATATATTAAAACGTTTAGTTTTGCTTTTATAGCATCATGGATAACGAAAAAAATATTTAAATAATGGCAATTATTGCAAAACGACATTCGGCCAAAACTCTGTATCCGCCGCAATCGACCCAGTGCTTGCCTGAAGTTAAATGCCGTCGTAGTGGATTACGATTACTCGCCAGAGTTCTGATGTTTCGTCGCACGCCGCAGCAAATTTTTGCAATCACTTACCGTACATAAAAAGTTGCTAGAGTCGCTAGCCAGATTCGCGCAAGTAATGGCCCGTTACTAATATAGTCGCAACGGTGTTCAATGTTTCGCCAGAGTCCTGGCCCGGAGTCGTGTGCTGTCTGGGCTGGATGATCTATGGAATAAGCTGCTGATGCGCAGTGGTCCAGTACTATGTCATAAATACAAAAACTTAATTTGTTCTATAATAAAAACAATTTAAAAATTGATTTATCTATAGTATGTGAAAATAAGATTTTAATTTTTATAGTCCTTTTTTTAAAAAAAAATGTCTAAGTAGGGTTTGAATTTCAAAAATTGACTCAAAATTACTTTTTTTCGGGCAAAAATCAATTTTCAAACTTTTATACATTCTAACTCCTACCAATGTCACAAATATACCAATTTTTAAAGTATTCTTATAAAATTCCGAGGATCAATATAAAATAATTTAAAATATAAAATTTCATACAAAAGACACAATTTACCGCATGTTTAACACTTTTTTTATTTAAATGGTATGAAATCAAAACTTCAAACAATCACGAAAATTTTCGCTAAGGTTTGCCTAACTTGAAATTTTTTGCGTTTGAAAAAATGATGTTTATAGAAAATTTCTAAAATAGTTTTAGCTGCTTTTGTTTGCTTTTGTGTCTATTGGGTCAGTTTAATCATGACATACTTAAACTAAAATTCGGCTTCCCCTCACTTTCCCGAAATTTTTTAACAAGTTTCAACCACGAGTATGAATAGCGGAATATTCTAGAATAACCGCGGAAAAACGAATAAACAAAACAAGAAATATTCACAAATATTTATGGTAGTTATTTAGTGTATTAAATACCTTTTACTACCATAGTGGTGAAATCAAATTTAAATACGAAGAACAAAGACATTTTCGATTACTTAATTAAAGGAAAAGTTTAATTAGCAAGGAAGCGAAAACTGAAAGTTTTATATTGATGTCTCAATGTTATCCGAACTACAATCAGATGAATTTAACCTAAAAATTTATGAAAAACTCTAAAAAGAAATGGAATAAGACAGGTAGACAAAAGGGAGATTTATATAAGCAAAGTCTAATTCAATGGTTCAACCGGACAGTCTGTTTATAAACAGAGGACTAATGATGAAGAGGACAGATTTTTAGTCTCAGTTAAAAAATCTTTGTTTATTTTATGTACAGTACTTTGCAACTTAAAGTTCAGGTAACTAATATTATTCTTTGGACTAACCCCAAAACAGCCTAAACCCAATATTGTCGCCCTGTTTGAGTGCAATACTTTAAAGAAAATCAGAAAATTGTTAAAGCAGAATATGATTTTTTTATGTCAACTGAACTCAGAACAACAACTATAAACTTGTTTTAAATCAAGCACAAGTTAGAATGTACTATGATTGACGGAAACGTTTCCACTCCTTTTTCTCCATTAACTGATTTTTTTCAAGTTTGCAATATATGTAGATTAAATCTTAAAAAAATAAATGACTTTGTAATTGCTTATAATAAACAACCTAATCAGATGTCTTTGGACCTGGGAATCCACACTCTCTATCTCTGGATTCGTTGTTTTGAATGTCTGTTGCATATTGGACAGAGAAGAAGACCAGGGTACAACGATTGTGGATTTTTTCATGCAAACACTCCTGAAAAAAAAATATAGTTGTAAATAGAAAAAAAGAAATTCAGGAAAAAATCAAAGATACACTTGGACTTGTTGTTGATTTACCAAGAAATGGTGGCTCTGGTACATCCAATAATCAAAAAGGGCATTTAGAAGCAATAAAACCTTTGCTGACATTCTTTGAATTGATAAGGGTCTTGTTAAAAAAATTTTTATTATTCTTTGTGTGTTATCCTGTAAACACCCAGTTGATTCAGATAAACTAGAGTTTTATTGAAAAAAATATTTAAGCACATATATAGCACATTTTAAATGGTATCCTATGTATATTGGAGTTTACAAGATAATTGTACATTCACACCAGGTTGTAAGAGGGCCAATATCAAGAAAACTTTTTTTTCTAAAAAAACTTACAAATGAAGATGTAATGAGAACATTGCTCTGCTCATTATCCTTTATCACTTCTATGAGTCGAAATTCTGAATCAAAAAAGAAACTTGAACTTCCAGCAGAATGTTTAGACTAACTAATTAACTTTCTAAATAATATTATACTCTTTATATCAAACTAATTGAATTATTGATAGTATGTGTCGTAAACAAATTTACTTTATTTAAAGAAATCGATAAAGCTGTATTTTTAAAATAACATTTTTTTTCTAGTAGTATGTACACATGTTTAAACTTGATTTGTTGATGTTTTTTAAAAACTTAAACCCTTTATTATTAATTTTTAAATTGCTCAGTTAACTATGAAAATATCAAAGAATGATTATTTTGATTTATAATCTTGGTGTAAAATCAAAATTACACGTTCTTTTTAAGTTGTTGTATGTTCTTGCTGTGCTACACCAATATGCAAAGATTATTCTTGTCTATGTACTTAAAAATTATGTGTACTTGATAATTTTATTGGAACAACGTTGCTTTTTTTACGTTTTTACTTTTGACATTAGAGCAACGTCAGCATTCTAACGTAAACACAACTTGATTTTACAAACTTGCGCATTTTTATAATGGTTGAAAAACCGTTATCGAAAAAGATGTTATTTTTAAAGGGAAGGAGGCGTTAACTTCCCATTAAATGCTCTTCCGCGGTGCTCCGTGATAAGACCGTAAAGACTTCTTGGGGCACCTTAATCAATTTAAAAAAAAAAAAAAAAAAAAATCTGGTTTTTAGGCATTACGTTCTGTGATACTAATAATTAATACATTATTTTTTTATATTTTACATTCGAATTAGATATTAAATTTTTATCATATTAATGATAAATAAAAGTTACAAAAACTTAATTTGATTTTCAAAAACTGTTGACATTTTTGTTATGTTCTTGTATACTTTGTATATTTAACATTACTTATATAGTAAAAATTTCTAACATATATAATATTTGCACATAATATTTTATTTACAAATAGATAACGCAATAATAGGATTTTTAAATACCCGTTGTTAAACTATTTAACAGTTTAATTAAATGCCGATAAAAATACAAAGTTTTTTTTTTATGACATTCAATTCAGTGGTCTAAGACAGTTGTAAGTTGTATTAAAACAAGGTTTTTACTTAATATACATAATATATTAAGTATAAATTTAAGACAATTAAGTTATATTAAGACAATGTCTTAATCATAATATATATTTTGTTTATTTGAATGGAAAGTTTTATAGTTTTTTGTGGAACTAGACTAAAAATTACCTAGTAAGCTTCTTATAACTTGTGTAATCTGTTTCTTTTACGAATTTGTATATTAGTATAATCATATCATGCTATTCCTACAATATTATATATTATATGTTTTGCTCAACAGTTTGGGAGTTTGATTTTAATATGTTTAACGTGATTTAGAGAACAAAATCTGGATAATATATTTTAACGCCCAGCTTTTGAATCAGCAAAAAATTTATAATCACTTTATTAAAATGAATCTAAATCATTTGCTGTTACAAATTATGTCATCCTATTTATTCAGCCTATAAATTTTTTTAAACATTTTAGATTGGTTGCAGCCTAACAAAATTGTGAAAAAAAAAAATTGAATAATTCCAATTTTTTAAAATTATATTTCCGTTACAAAATTTAGTGAATAAAAATGTTTTATGTTTATGAGTTTTCCATGATTGTTCTGATTAAATCATGGCAAAATACTTATTCAGTTCTAACTGTATATTAAATAAGCTTGGGTCTTTAAGTGTTGACCTTGATAAATGCAGTAAAAAATATTTAAATAAGATCTTATGTGTAAAACATTTCAATGTGCCTTTTTTATATTTTTTACTTTTTTAGGCCAACTCTCACGTGTTGGCGGAAAGATACCAAAATATGTTAAGGACTTAATTCAGAGGTAACTTTTGTATTTCTTCATTTATATTTTTATTTGTTTTATGTATATCCAGAACATTGCAGGCATTATGAATAAACGCAAAGATTTTGTTGATTACTATTTTAATATTACTTTAAATAAGTATACATATTACATGTGAATATTTATATAACACATTAGCAAACTAATACAAATGGCTATAAAAATGATATCAATAGAACATTTTGAAGTATTTTTATTATAAAAGTTCATTTCTTAAAAGTTAAAAATGCTAATTTGAAATATGAAAGTTGTCAAAGTTTTTATAAAATTTTTATATTTATAATACTATAAAGTATCCATGTCAAAAGTATTAAAAATATTATTATCAATATATAAATAAATTGTTATAAGTAACTATATATATATATATATATATATATATATATATATATATATATATATATATATATATATATATATATATATATATATATATATATATATATATATATATATATATATATTATATATATATATATATATATATATATATATATATATATATATTTATATATATATATATAACTTTATATATTTGTGCATACACTTAAACAAATATAAATGTATGATGATATCAAGATCAATTGTATTGTGAAGGGCTTATTGTTTGATAAACAGTTTATTAGAAAATGATAAATATTGAAGTTTAATCAGTGATTTTTTCTTTAAGCCTATTTCAATAGTTTTTATATCTTTGAAAGTGATTCTATGTTTAATTTTACTAAACTCTCTATAAAAAGTGCTCATTTAGTAAACCCTTTGATATTTGTCCTGATTTTTATTTTTTGACCTTGTTCAATGGCCAGTTAAACATTTAGTTGCACGTTTTTCATTATATAATTTGCTTGTCTGAATGCAGCAACATGGGTATAGGAAATAAATGTTACTAAAACACCTAATCATGTGAATACTGAAAAATTATTGTAATTACATTTATCTTGGTTTTCACATCTAGCCATTGATATTAAAAGTATGCTTCATAATGATCGCATGTGTATTAACCAATGATATGTTATATAAACTGGTTGTCTTACTTTAATCCTAAAAGTGAAGCCGCTTTTGTCCTTCTTACAAATGACAAATTAAATTTGTTAACAAATACTATTTAACTATTTTCTTATATATGAAGTAAATATATTTTTATATATGTAATATATTTTAAATCTATATATGTAATCTATATATGTAAAAGTGTTAAGAGGAAGTTAGAGTATTTGTAAAGTAATAATTTATGATTTCTAAATTTCTTTTTGATTAAAAAGGGATTAAAATTTAAAATAGAAATAAACCTTAAATAAACCTTCATAAGTACTTTATATTTATTATAACATATTTTTGAATTATCTTTACTTTATTGGTCAATTTTGATTCGAATTTTGAACTTTTATTCCACACATTTGCTTTAGCTGTAACACTTTTTACAAATGGCATATTACATTTTCAAGCAAAAAAAGCGACATCATTTTTTGTTTAATAAAGGACCGCAAGTTTGACATCTAGTTTATATAATATATCATCTAGTTTATATTATATAGTATGTTTTGGGATTGTCCGTCAATTATTGATATTTTGAAAAAACAGAGCCAGAGGTATGTGATTTGTCATATGTTTAAATTATTCATATTTCTGAAAAATCTCATGACTTTCAACAAAATCAAATGGTAAAAAACCATCTGATTTTGTTGAAAACAGAAAGTCTAGATCACAGGTAGAGTTTTAAAAAATAAATGGCTATACAGTTAATTTCTTTTGTATACTGGTCTCTATGCACTGAAGATACAAATTAAATTAGCAGAATCAATGCATTGGTTATGCATTAATGCTATTAAATTGGTTTGGATGACTGGATTATTAAGGCTGTGGATTATTTTGGTCCAACATTCATAACATACAATTTACATAACTTTATTAATTTTTTATAGTTTTCTGAATGATTGCTTCTTGATATGTCTGACTTTTTATTTAAAAAATTATTGGCTTTGGTAAGAAACTTGCTCAAATAGTCAAGGGTTTAAGTGAAGTATAAGTTGTTCGGATTGGAAGAAAAAACACCTAACAAAGTAATCATTAGTCTTAAAGAGAGCTATTTATAAAAACAATTTTTGATTCTTTGCTTAGTGAAAATGTACCATTTCAGTTGCTTTATTTACCATGCAATTCATGTTATAAAAAAATATATTGCCAAAATAACAATTGTAAAAAAATAACTTTCCAGAAATCTGAACTCAAAGATATTTTATATCTTTTGAGGGTAAAACTCTACATATTTTTTTTCTATTATTTTATGATTGTGTGTTTTAAATTAATTTTGTTTATTTATTCAATTAAAATTATTTTGGAGGCAATTTCATTAGTTTTAAATTTTATTGAGGTATTGTTTATTCTATTTCAAATAATGTTGCTATACGATTTACAGTCGATAATCTTTCGAAAGCAGAAAAACTTAGGTTAGCATCAAATAGAAAGTTAGCGCAATTTCTGGTATTTGTGGTATTTCCTTTTGTTTATTTCGAGTGTTTTTTATTTAGTTCTTAAAAATGCTTTTAATTGGATTTGTTTGTAACTTTATGTGTCTTCATATATATTTGTCTTTTAGTGTCAAACAAAGAATAAGCGAATTATTTGAGATATGATTGAAATTTGCAAAGAAAGTTAAAATCAAACTAGTTTCATTCTAAGTTATTGTATATAATTTTAAAACTTTGGACTAGAAGTGATGCAATATATATTTATTTTTAGTCTTTTAATTTCCGTATTCAATTATTTGCCCGGACTAATATAATAGTCGTGTATATCCTAAATAAATAAGAAGAAATATAGTTTAACAGCAAAGTTATACAGTGTAAAATTGTCCTTTATTGTTTTTTGCAGTATAGAAATAACATCGAAAATGTTAGGTTAACGTTGGAGGGCGTTTTTCTTACAACGTTTTGCAACATTATTAATATAACGTTGACCTATTTTCATATATGCCATTATTCCAACATGTATAAAACGATAGAAAAGATGTTGGCTTAACGTCATTTTAGCTAAAATATAACGTTAGCCTAACGTCCTTATAACGTCTTTTTTCTTCAAATTTAACGTTGCTCTAACGTCTTTCGGACGTCATTTAGCTAAAATGTAACGTTGTCACCACGTCATTTTACATCGTTGCAATAACGTTAGCAAAATGACGTTTTTTCGGTGTTTCATTTTATAACATCATGCTTTATTGTTTTGACGTCATTTTTTTTATTGGGTATTCAATCATTTTAGTGACTGTTTATAGTCAATAGAAAGTTGAAAACTATTATGAAATACGTGTAACGTGTTTGTTATTTGTTTTAGAATTTATTCCTTTGTTTTGTGTTATTGGCATGTCCTTTAAGGGTATATAAATCTCACACTACAATAACAGTTATTGTTGGCCTGATAAAAAGGAACATTCACTAAAACGTTTATCTTAGTATCTTTAAAATTAGTTAAAATATGACTTTTGCCACAAAAGTATCTTATCTGGACCCCTGTGCAATGGCCTAATCAAAAGTTAATAGAAACTTATTAAAGAAAAAAAAAGTTCTGTCTCTGTTATATATATATATATATATATATATATATATATATATATATATATATATATATATATATATATATATATATATATATATATATATATATATATATATATATATATATATATATATATATATACATATATATATATATATATATATATATATATATATATATATATATATATATATATATATATATATATATATATATATATATATATATATATATATATATATATATATATATATATATATATATATATATGTATATATATATATATATGTATATATATATAAATATATATATATATATATATATATATATATATATGTATATATATATATATATATATATATATATATATATATATATATATATATATATATATGTATATATATATATATATATATATATATATATATATGTATATATATATATATACAGGGCCGCCTAGAGGGAGGGGCAATTGAAGTAGTTTGCCCCGGGCATCACAGTCTATGGGGCATCACATATACCTAAAAAAAAATTATTTTAATGATAAAAAATTCAGCTGATAACATATTTAAAGCTTAAGCAGTTTTTGTGTATAAATTTTGTTTTAAGTTAAAACTTTGTTCACATTTAAAATAGGATAATTATTACTTTACAAAGTTTTCATTTTCCATTTAAACGCTCGCGTTTTTATTGGCCTTTGGTTCGCATAATAAAGTAAAGATTATTTTCTTATTTAACGGCATATAAAAGTTCTTTTGGACATGAAACAAAATCGGAGATGAAACAAATTAATGGAAAGTAATTTTATAATGCATTCTTTATGTCACAATTTTTCTGGCTTCAACAAATTTAGCTTTTAAAAGTAAGAATATTGTTTTTAAATTTTAATTTATATTTTGCATTATTTTATTTATAATTTAAAAGTTAAAATTAAAATTTATGATTGGATATAAATATGGATTACTAATTTGATAATTTTTTATTTGCAATAAGAATTCAATCAAAAATTGTTCAAAAATGGGAATGGAAACTTCTTGGAGCTTATTGCTAAGCAAGGCTACGACATTGGCGCTAATATAGCAGGTATTTACAATGGAGTTCAAGTTTTGATTAGGCAGAATAATCTACAAGCATTTTTTATTTCTTGTTCCGCTCATAGTTTGAACTTATGTGTAGTACACGCTATTGAATTATCGGGTTCTGCAAAATCCTATTTTGGAAATCTCAAAATCTGTTCAGCTGCAGCCCAGTTAGTAGAAAAGTTCTTCAGGAGGAGACAGACCAATAATTACATAAAATTTCAGTTACACAATATATCTCAAGAATTAAAGCAGTGAAGCCACTAGCAAAAAACCAAGAAAGATCTTAAAATCATTTTATTGTCCGAAAGATTTAAACCTTCGAGGCGAAAGTAGTAATGAAGTGCATTATCTAACTTAATGGGTGAATTCTTTTGAATTTTTTGTTTTCACTATTTCTTGGTATAAATCTTTGAATGTAGTTAACAACGTGAGTCTTTACTTAACTCACTCTTGATGATGAAGTAAAGATTCTAAATGGCCTTTTGACAGATCTGGATTAAATCCGTTTTTCTTGGGATTTATTATACCTGTTATAGGCAACAGAAGTTGCAAAGAACTTGAAATTTAATGAAATTATGTTTTCAGCAAATAGAACGCAAAAAAAGAAGGTCTTCCTTCATAAAACTGCTAGTTACTACCACGAAGAATCATCAAAAAACTTTGAGTGTATTGTCTTCAATGTTGCTCTCGACAATCTCATTAGTCAAATGAGATCAAGATTTAAAGTTATGAAAGAGGAATGTAACAAGTTTTTCTCATTTTGGTCTTCACAGAAATCTTAAACAGGAAAACAACTAGGTTTAAAAGCTAAGAATCTGGCTAAACGTTACCCAGAAGACTTATGTAGAAAACGAATTTTTTAATGAAGGTTTTTTTCCGTAAGAAGAAATATTCTAGCCAGCAAAAAGCCTGTCGAACTTTTAAATGAAGTTTATGTAAAGGGGTTGCAATTAATATTTCCACGAGTGTGTGTTTCACTTAGAATCAAACATTATCCGTTTCAATATCTGAAGGTGAAAGATCTTTCAGCAAGTTAGCTATCATCAAAGGTTATCTTCTTTTTACAATGGATCAGAAGTGATATTGCTACTTGATTGATCCTTTCAATTAAATCAGATTTAGCCAATAATATTTCTTATGAAGAAATTATTTTTGCAGCAAAGAAGGCCCGGAAGATGTGTTTAATATTAGGACTTAATTTTACATAGTTTGCTTTTAAAAACCAAAACTAATTAAATGTGATTTTTTATGAAAGTAAACAAAAAATAACTATACTAACTTATTAAGTATTTGTCATTTTAAGAAGTAAAATTGGGCATCCATTAAACATTTGGACCTGGGCATCACAAGAGCTCTGGGCGGGCCTGTATATATATATATATATATATATATATATATATATATATATATATATATATATATATATATATATATATATATATACAAACGTGTGTGTGTGTGTGTGTGTAATACGTCAACAGATAAGAAACAAGTAAGAAACATTTATCTTATGCCTAAAGTATGCTACATACTTTATTTATGTGTATATCCATGACTTTTTGTATGATAGTACGTAACATGCACATGTACGTACATACTTATATACGTATATGTAACATACATACGTTCATATATAAATATGCACTCGTATTAGTATATATTATTCAACAACATTCTTATGATTTTATGATAAATAAACGTACTTTTTATAAAATACAATAAATGAATAGTTAAAAAATATATAGTTTTTATATAATAAAGCTTGTTTAGCATAAAATATTTTATATTATAATATAATATATCTTTTTTTAGAAAAACTTTTATAGTTTAAAATATAATTTATTTTATAACATAAAATATAATATATTTTTTTATAATAAAGCTCATTTAGCAACTAATAATAAACAGTTTATCTAACAGTTATTAATGAGGAAAACTCAATAAGCTTGTTTTGTTTGGATACCATTTTTTATTTTTCTTAATATAAATGAAAATTTCTCCGATAACAGTTTTAACAAAGGGTTACATTTTAGCGTTAACAGACTTCCAATAACTATATATTTTTTTCTGCCGTTAACTAAACGGAGACATTAGAATGCAAGTTTATTTTATCGCTGGCGTTAAAAACTGCCGTTTTGTTTTTATCCGCCGATAGCTTATCCCATGGTTTAACGGAGGTATGTGAATACGGCTGCTGAACGGTATGTTAAAGTTTTCTAATCCTTTAGTGTCATATCTTTTTCTTTTGCTTTTATACAATTAATTTAAGAAGTGTGATGGGACACACCCGAATTTATATTTTAGTATGAACAGCATGTGTGAATTTAGCTTTTTTATAGACAGTTCTAACGGCATGCTTTTGACGTCGATAAAGTGATTTTAAATTGGATTTATGTGTAGTTGCTCATGCTATATTACCATATGTTTAATAGGTATGTATTAATGAGAAATAAAGATGCTTTAGATTTTCTTGAGATAAAGGTTGGAATAAATGATGGAAAAAAGTTGGAATAAAAGTGACACTGAGGAGACTGTCTATTTCTTTCTCAAATATTGAAGAAATCTTTAGTGTTTTAGGGTTAAGTGTTTTCTCTACTGTTGACAATCAGAACTTTGCTTGACCATCCTCTTCAATTTATTGAATTTATTTGCCGGTTAACCATAATTGGTATTAGTTAATAGTTTTTGGAAACAGTTCCATGTGCTATTACAAATTTCTATATTTTTAAATATATGATACATTTAGTTAGCATACTTTGCATAGCAATGACTACTAATCTCATACATCTATAACACCTTTAAGATGTATTTATCACAGCTTTTTACTGTGGCATGAAAAAACCCAGTCCCAGTTTTTGAAACAGTTTTACCTCTGGAATTCCATCTAATTGAAACCAATTGTATTTTCTCTTACATAATGACATGTTTTTTATTAGAATAATATATAATAAAAACTCGTCTTAAACATACACGATTATTTTTTATTTCAACCCAGAGCGACAAATATTACATATCTTAATAAGATTTCTTATTAAGAACCTAAGTAAGATTAGTAAGGCTTGCAAGACGTGTAAGGAAACTAATAATAACTTATTATAATTTGTAAGTTTACGCAAGATTTCTTAGTAAGATTTGTCAGAAATGTAAGATCCTAATAAGATTTGTAATTTATACAATAGTTTCTGAGAAAGATTTGTAAGATCTTATAAGACTATTTTGTAACTATTCCGACTTTACTAAATTCCACTCATATTTTTGCGTAAAGGTAGAATATTGTATCGCGAAAATATGAGTCGAATTTAGAAGGGTTGGAGTAATTACAAAATATTCTCATAAGATTATTTGAACGTATAGTCATTCAAGATCGTATGGAACATTCTTGCATAAGTAATTCGCTGTGTTATATATTATATTTATAGTACATAATGTTGAGATATATACTATCATTTTAATAGTTAAAAACTATTTTGATAAGAAATTATATAAAGTACTTAATTGTTTTGTTTATTAGTATATGCTAACAACTTAAAGTTAGTTATTAGCATATGCTAATATCTAACACAATTTAGTTTTAAAATTAATTTGTTCTGGAAAAAAATTTCAGAATATAACAGTGCTCATCTTAACAGTATATGTATTACATATAATATATTATACATTAAATACTTATGCAAGACTTCAATACTGCAACACTTATTAAAAATTATAAAAATAAAGAATTACAGATTAGATAGAATAATACTCATAAAAATTTGATAGACTAAATTTATTTTCTGCTATTTACAAATTTAGTAAAAATACAAACACAAGTCAATTTATATCACATTGATGCTCAGCAACTGATAAAACTCTACAATATAAAACTGCGCAAAGTTCAACTGCTTAAATATTTTCATTTTATATCAAGTTCCATCAGATTGATCTTGTTTACAGCTGTGTCAACAAAGTATTTTACAATGGCAGAATTGATTTTTCTAGTACTATACAATATTGTTTGGAGTATCTTTCGTTAGCATTGTCGCCACAATAGTTTGTTTTTGGATCGACTAAGTAAAACTTTAAATTTTCTGCATCGAGATATTTTGTGCAAAATTAATATTGTTTTATGACAATACGTAACCAACAATGATGCATTTATCAACACCTTCCTGAATATATAGTTTAAGAAAGAAAATTATTATATTTATTTTTTGTTTAACTGTTATTAATAATTACTCAAGACTAAGTCTAATACTCAAGAGGAAGACTGTAACACATTACCCAGTTTAACTACTTATTAGTGGCTTGTTGTAGCTGCTTTTTACTCTTCTCTTCTACATATTTAACTAAATACATGATAATATTACATGAATTTAAGTTTAGGCTAAAATTTTTAATACAATTGATAACATTCAAAAACTCAACTCTTAGCTCAATAATTCTCAATAATAACTCAAATATTTAATAACAAAAAACTCAAATAATTTTTTTTTTTTTGTTCTTCATTACAATATCCAATACAATATTTACAAATATATCAATAAGAAAAATTATATGCAAAAAATCCGGTAAAAAAAAAAAGAATAAAGAATTTTAAAAAAAAGAAAGATAAAGAACGCACATACTCAAAGAAGACCATTCAGGTCTTGGTTCTTTTTCACCAAGAACTGTTGTTAATAAACTTTAACTTTAAATATTCAAAGAGTATTTTATTTAAAGTATATAAATTGTACTAAAATATCATACAAAATGCATAAAAAAATCATTTAAAAAAATATTTACCATTTACTTACGTATTTTCTTTTCTTCCAGAGTACTTGAATTCTTCACTTTTAATAGCAATGTTACACTCTTTCAGGCAATACAATAATTAGCATACCTTTGTTACTCAAATTTTTATAACTGAATTTGATGGGTTTTGTAGTTTACCAAGTTGTACTTCAATGATGACTAAGAATGAACACTAAGAAAAGCACAAGTTTCAGACTACTGTACAAGTACTGCCAGTGCAACTTTTAACAAAATTCAAATAATGGTGTTTGAATATATTTTCTCACATAAACTTTAATCGATATTGTATAAAAGAAAATAAAAATGAGTGATGAAAAAACTAGGTATAACTAAAAATATATAAATATATTTTCAATTGAAAAAATTACTTTTTTTAATTTTCTTTTGAACAAAAAATAAGTCCATTCATGAGAAAAATCAAAATTTTTTAGAATTATTTTGTTCCATAAAAAAGCTTCACGAATAAAAACGCAAAATTTACCAAAGTTTGATTGAAATTGTGGTTGTTTAAGAATCTTAAAAGCTTCCTTATAAGAAATAAACTTCAAGAGATTCTCGTGACTTGATATTTTATTTTTTTAAATAATAAAATATTTGTTAACATTTAAATAATATGCTTAAAAGTTTGTGTTAGATCTTAAATTTATTATTTTATTTTTATTACTCTATTGGCATTTCAAATGTTTGATTTATTTAATAAAAAAGACATTTTAAATGTCTTCTTTATTAAATAAATCAAACATTTAAAATGTCATACAGTATAAGTTTTTTTTTTCATAATTTATTAATAATAGTTTAGATTATATAGCTATTATAAGATATATTTTTAAAGATATCAATAATATATATGCAGCATTGTCGATGCCATTGTCAATGCCAATGTCAACTTCAATGCCATTGAAGTTGTTAAAAACTGATATTTTACATTTTAAATGTCTCTTTTGCTTTATTTTTTTCTGTGTTTGATTATGAAACCCCATCTACTAACATATTAAAACAGTGTACAAAAGGTGATGTTACTAGAAGTTGTAGTCTACGTATGTAGAGCTTTCTAAAATTCCATGTTTCTGAGGTTTAATTATTTTTTAATTTAACAATTTTAGCTATTTTTCATATTTAGTTTGCGTACAGCAAATAACAACTTTAAGCTTATACATTATCTTTAGTTATAACTTAATTATTAATGATTTGATTTATAGATTTTTAAAGCAATACAAGATTGAATTTAGCAGAAGGCTAAATTTCTGCTCTGGAGACAAAAAAAGAAGACAGCAAAAATGACCAGTCAAAATAAAGATTAAAGAGACAAATAATTGTGTATATCTTGGTATAGATGATTTATCTTCATTTTGTTATAATAAAACAAAAAATGTTATTAAACTTTGGGATTTACCTGTAACTCCAAACTCTTTACAGAATTTCAATGTTTGCTCTGAGAAGTTGAATGAACAAATTTATTAAATGGTAAGTTTTTATATAAAAGTCTTTATGTCTGATGATTGAAAATCTTTATTCATAGATTTAGCTTTTACAACTTTAAAAACTTTTTCATATATTATGGTCAAAAATTCATAGTGTTAATTAACATTTTATTGTGTAACAATCAACATATCAAAGCTTGGTTGGGAAGCGAGAGCGATCCCTCTCTAATACTGACCACGGAAAAACTGGCCAGGTTTTCTAGTCGATTTAACGTAACAAAAATTTTTTGTTGGATTTCAAAGTTGGTGTAACCAACTTTGAAATCTATTTGAATTTAACTGTTGAAAAAAACAACAGAGTATTCATATCAGTTTAAAGTTTTAACAGTTGCTTATGGTTCATTATTATTCATTATATAAACGTTTATTTAAATTTATATAATAGACGAAGGTAATACAATATTTTTATAGATGATATTATTTTTAAAAACTGTATTATTAAAATTCAGAATTAAAATATGTAAAAAAAAATATTTACAAACATTGGACAACTTTATATTTCAAATAACCACACTTTTTATGAAAGTGAGGTTATTTGAAAAGAATATTTTTTTTTAGAAAAAGATCAAGTTATAGGATAAAATAAAGATTTTTTTTGGATAAAAGAAACAAATTTTAGATAAAATAAAAATAAAAATTTTTACAGGAGAAATGTTTTTCATTCTCTTGTAAAATTTTAATTTTGTGACTTGTCACATTTTCAAAATACAGCACTCAATTAAGCTATTATGTTTTTTTTGGTGCTACCCATTTAATTTTTCTGAAACTTATGTTTTTCTTAGTGTTCGTTCTTAGTCATCCTTAATAATAAGATCCATACTAACATGTATAATAAGCTCCATACTAATATCCAACTTACTAATAGCTAAGTTTTAAAAGTTTTGTCATTGAAAGCATGTATAATCTTAGCATTTCCATTACAGTAGATAGTAATTTTAAACATTTTGTAAAAATGATTGTTAAAAATGGTCAGGGAAATTCATCTGACTTTTCAAAAAAGTCATTGATATTTATATAAATTGTTGGCTGCGAATCCTGTTGGAGAAACATTGTTTAATATGAATATTTTTTTGTACAGTGCAATCTGTATTTTATAAGAAACACAAAACAATTGTCGTTAATATGTAAGCTTAAACATTAACGAAAATTGTTTTGTGTCAGTGCCAGAAATTAATTTCATAATTCATAAAAATATTATGAATCCATTAGCAAGTACATATTTTTATCATTAAAAATTTGACTCTCTTTAATTTTATCTGTTTTATTAGTGATTGTTGTATTTACTTTCATAAATTCTAAATATAATATGTAATTAGTTGTATAGTTTCTTAATAATATAACTAACTTTAATGTTCAAGATAAAGTTGTATCCTTGAAAGATATGCTGGTATTATTGGCACAATGGGCAAGCATTGAAGTGCAATTTGGTAAAATACAAAACACATCAAATTCAGTTATAAAAATTTGAGTAACAAACGTAATATTTTTTTGTGATCTGTTTAGGCAATTTGTATGATATCTTAGTACAACTTATATACTTTAAATAAAGTACTCTTTGAAGATTTCTTGTAAATGTTATTATATATTAATTTAAGTCTAAACAAAAGTTACTTTAATTATTGCCAGGTTGTGTATTTTTGCAGGTCAATTATTTGGCACAATTTAGAGTTAAAAACAAAAGAGATTGTATATGTTATTTACTAAGAATTGTTTTTTAAAATGGCATAGCTGTAAAATTAAAATATACAGGGAGAGGACAAAAAATTGGAATAGGAAAAATGTTGATTGCATATGTTGCTATCGGTAAGTTGGTTAGAAAAGTTTATTTTTTTAGTCTTAATTTTGCATTACAGAAATAATTTCAATTTGTTATGTTTCTTTGGTGCATAATTAAACAAACAACTATTGTTTTTTTTTGTAGAAACTGTGAAGTCAAATAAGCATGGCTTATGCAGACATATGATAGAGATAGTGGAAGAAAAAATAATAATAGTGGGTACCAAATATCATAAGCTAAACACGATTCAATAACAAGTAGCTTAGCCAATATCAAAACTACTCTATAAATTTTATAGTGACTTTTTTTATTTGAAACTCAATTTGTCAGTTTTTGGTTTAAGTTTGGCGTTTGCAATGTGTATATTTAACCGAGAAATTACGTTAAATATATAATTTTTTATACGTGTGTCATACATTCTTTTTTTTCTCCATAAATTTTTAATGTAGCGATGCAAATCATTTTATTTGTAACAACGATCTAATGTTGCATAAAACGTTAGGCCGATATACGATATACGATATACGATATTGGACCAATGTTGTATACAACGTTAGGCCAATTTTGTATACAACGTTGGGCCGATGTTGTATACAACATTGGCCTAACGTTAGATACAACGTTGTGCCAATGTTGGGTAAACGTTGTATACAACATTGGGCCAATGTTGTACACAACGTTGGGCCAATACCTAACCAATGATCAAACCTGCATTGGGCCAACATTAATTTTCAACGTTGGGCCAATGCATCATCATGCATTGGCCCAACGTTGGTCCAATGTAAGCTTGCTGTGTGAGATAAGTCTCTTTGGAATTAATAGCCCATAGTATAAGTCCCTTTGGACTCCACAAGTAATATTCAGATTATATTGTGAAGAAGATCCGTCGACATGTTTTAAGTAGCTTTTCGGTAGTTTTAAAACATTACCATAATGTTCAAGTTTTTTAAACAGTATTTTATGGTCAATTGTGTCAAAAGCCTTAGATAAGTTTTTATAGACGCCAAAAGTAAAATCTGACTTTTTGAATGAATTAGTTATACAACGAGATAGATGAATTATTGCATGTTCAGTAGAGTTATTTCTTTTAAACCCGTATTGATTTATGTAAAGTATATTATTAACAGCAAAATAATTAGATTATTGGTTGAACATATTTCTTACTCAAAATTTTGAAAAATGAGAAAGGATAGAAATTGGTAGATAAATACTGACATTTAATGGGTCACCTACTTTAAGTATGGGCGTTAATTTGGCTACTTTCAATTGATCGGGGGAAATTCCTTGATTTATAGACCATTTAAAAACTTTAAAAAGAATTTATTTTATGGTATCGTATGAATCTATGACTATATTACAACTTATACCATCAGGACCAACTGCTTTATTAGTTTTAAGCATTTTAAAAACATTTTCAACTTAACTTTTCCAGGTTTGCCACGACTTTAGCCAATATTAACAAATTTTCAAGATTTTTAAGGTACAGTACGAACTTTGTCCAATGTTTGTAAATAATTTTTTTTACATATTTTAGTTCTGAATTTTTTTAATACAATTTTTAAAAATAATATCATCTATAAAAAAATTGTATTACCTTCGTCTATTATATAAATTTAAATAAACGTTTATATAATAAAAAATAATGAATCACCAGCAACTGTTAAAACGTTAAACTAATATGAATACTGATATGAATACAAATACTGTTGTTTTTTTTTCAACATTTGATTTCAAATGGTTTTTAAAGTTGGTGACACCAACTTTGAAATCCGACGAAAAATTTTTGTTACGTTCATTAACTTAAATGTTCTCAAAACAACTAAAAAACCTGGCCAGTTTTTCGCAATTAAATTTAATTTCTGTGGTCAGTATTCGAGAATAATCGCTTCCGCTTCCTGACCAAGCCTGTGGTGTAAGCTTTGATATGTTGATTATAACACAATAAAATGTTAATTAACACTCTGACTTTTTGACCGTAATATATGAAAAAGTCTTTAAAACTGTAAAAGTTAAAGCTATAAATAAATATTTTCAATCATCAGACATAAAAACTTACTATTTAATAAATTTTGTTCATTCAACTTCTCAGAGCAAACATTAAACTTCTGTAAAGAGTTTCAAGTTACAGGTAAATCCCAAAGTTTAATAATATTTTCTGTCTTATTATAAGAAATTGAGGGTAAATCATATACACCAAGATATACACATTTTTTGTCTCTTTGTCATTTTCGCTGTCTTCCTTTTTTTTCTCCAGAGCAGAAGTTTAGCCTTCAGCTAAATTTAATCTTATATTGCTTTAAAAATATATAAATCAAATCAATTATAATTAAGTTATAACTAAAGTTAATGTATAAGATTAAAGTTGTTAACTGTTGTACGCACACTAAATATGTAAAATATCCAGAAATATTAAATTAAAAAATAATAAAACCAAGAATAATGTCCCTCTGCCTCAGAAAGATGGAATATATAAAGGGTTGTTTCGATTTAAATTAGACAAATAAAAATAATGATTTAAATTGAGTTTTTTTATTTCAATTGTTTATAATGATTATTTATTGATTTAATCTTATAATTCAATTAATTATTACCCAGTAAGCACAAACACGTTCAAAAGACGTTTTAAAGATGTCTTTAAGGAGGTCTAAAATGCGCACTTGTAGACGTCTAGATCATAAGGCTAAAAGACGTCCAAATAAAGACGTTTTTATAAAAACGCGTTTTAGACGTATTTTAGACGTTTATTTTAGGATGAATTTAAGTACATGACGTAACATTTTCGCGTAGTATGTGGTATACATTCATTGTATTTATACGTCAAATATTGTTATAATTTCGTATATACAAAATATACATAGGAACCAGCAATCTAAATAATATAGCTATCATCAACAACGGTTAATGATGCAAAGATGAAAATAATAAATAACAATAACAATTATATATCAAAACAGTATTTTAAACATTTATAACTTATCTTTAGTTATTATAAAATCTAACTTATATATTGTTAGCTAATTTTTCACAGCATACTTGACTTATTATATGGCTTGTGGGTGTATAAAAACTAAAAATACTGATATTTATTTTATATATTATTCTTGCCATTTTCACTTATTTTCATGACCAGTCAACTATCTATTAAAAAAGCAAAATAATTATTAATAAAAAAAACATATATTAATATTATAGCAATTATTTTAGTGATTCCTGCGACAACAGTTTTAGCAATTGTGTAAAAAAGTAATTTAATTTAAAGTAATTTACATTTAAAACTTGAACAAATTATTGAAAATAATAAAAACTATGTTTTTACTTTGAATATACGACATCTACTTAACGCGTAATAACAAAGCCGTCAAAAAGAAGTCATAATGACATATTTATAAACAGGTCTCAGAAAAGACGTCTTTTAGCCTTGATCTAGACGTCTTTTAATGCGTCTTTTAGACTATTTATTATGCGTCTTTTAAACGTCTTTTTAAACTTTAAAAAGACGTCATTTTAAAAACGCCTTTATAAAAGACGTCTAGAAGATGTCTTAAAAATTGACGTCTTCTAGATGTCTTTTTATCTTTTAAAAAGACGCCTTTTGAACGTCATTTTAAAAACGCATTCATAAAAGACGTCTAAAAGATGTCTTCAAAGCGTCTACAAAAGTGCGTCTTTACCTAGACTAGTTTTAGTCGTCTATAAGTGTCTAAAATGCGTCTTGTGCTTACTGGGTATAGACTAGTCATTGGTCTTAAAATAAAATGTCTGGCAAGATTAGAAAGCTCTACATAAGTAGAATATAAATTTTAATAACATTACTTTGTGTACAGTTTTAATATATTAGTAAATATATTAAAACTGTACAAATATAGGTTTCACAATCAAACACAGAAAAAATCAAACAAAAAAGACATACTTAAAATGTAAAATATCAGTTTTTAATAATTTCAATGCCACATATGAATTATTGATACCTTTAATAATATATCTTATAATAGCTGTATAATCAAAACTTTTAAAAATAAATTATAAAAAAAAAAAAAAAAAATTTACTGTGTGACATTTCGAATTTTTGATTTATTTAATAAAGAAGATATTTAAAATGTCTTCTTTATTAAATAAATCGAACATTTGAAATGTTTCATTTATTTAACAAAGATTATTAAATAAATCAAACATTTGAAATGCCAATACAGCAATAAAAATAAAAAAATAACTTTAAGATCTTACACAAAAATAATTTGATTATTGCCTTTATTGTTACATTAATAATTTAGATTGTAGCAAAAAATGCTTTCAGCATATTGTTTAAATGTTAACAAATATTTCATTATTTAAAAAAAAAAACATTAAGTCTCGAGAATCTCTTGAAGTTTATTTCTTATAAGGAACCTTTTAAGATTCTTAGAAGATTAATAAATATACCTTCTTTTTTTTATTTTTATAATTTTAAAAAATGGAAAGATAATTTCAAAACTTTTTTTTATTCTGTCAAACGATACCATTTTTAAAAATGTTTTGCAATAAATTTTAAAGTATATATTAACCCGCAACTACATTGGCCGAATATTAGCTACGGTGTAAATGTAAGAACAGCAAAATATTAAGCCCAAACTACATTGGCCAAATGTTGGCCTAACGTAGTACGATAATTGCAAAAAACCGATTTGTAGAATTGCAATATTACGCCGAAAAAAAAGCATTGGTTAAATGTTGGCCCAATATAGTACGATATTTGCAAATAACCGATTTGCAGAATTGAAAATAAAACGCCAAAAAAAAACATTGGCTAAATGTTGGCCCAACGGAATAAACTTGCCAATGTTAAAACTTACGTTGGGCCAATGTAAGCTTGCTGTCTGGGTTATTGGATTAATCATATTTAAAATACTTTTAGCTAAATTTGGGCCAACTGACACGAAACATTTATTTAATACTCTTGCTATTTGTTTGGCTTCATATAAAAATACGCCTTTAACTTTTATAGTGTTAGGCACAATGCATATAATTATTTTCTATTTCCAGTAATTTGACGTTTTTAATTTACTATTTCCAGTAATTTGACTTTTTTATTTTACTATTCCCAGTAATTTGACTAAATTGCCTTGTGCGATTTGAATCATAATTATACTTTTCTAGTAAATCATAGTAATATATTTTTTAAAATTTTTTTCTTTGATTTTTAAACATTTTAGCAGAATTTTTATAAATATTTTTATTTTCTATAGCTGGTTTTTTTTTAAGTCCTTTACATGCAATTTTCACTTTATTTTTGAGGATTTCCTCTTTATTGACCCATGGTGACTTTTATTAGTTATAATAAGATCATATTTAAAAAAATTTACATCATATATTTCATAGAAAGTTTAAAAGAATCTATCGTTTTCTTCATTAGCTTCAAGTGAACTTTTTTGATAATTCCAATCTATTAAAGATAATGATCCTTAAACTATGCTAGATTTACATCAGTGAAAAAGCGTTTGATAATGACTTTTTTATGTTCTTGTAGTAATTTGTTGTCAATATTAATAATGAAAAAAATAGGGAAGTAGTCAAAAGCTTCGCTTTTTATTTTATTTTTAATAATTAATTCACTTTTTATTTTACCTTTAATAATTTATAACAAACAGTTTCAAAAAAAAAATGTAATACAAAAAGCATTACTTTAAAATTTGCAACATTTGATTTCCTTTTTGTTTATCAAGAAAAATACACTTTTTGCATGCTACAAAAACACTTATATAAAAATATATAACATTATGTAATATATTTTTTCAACTAAGCTTTTTTATTTTGCATAACTACATTAAGTAACAAGTTATTTTCAAATTATTTTATATATATATATATATATATATATATATATATATATATATATATATATATATATATATATATATATATATATATATATATATATATATATATATATATATATATATATATATATATATATATATATATATATATATATATAAGCTATTACAAATATTTTAGTTATTTGTTAAAAGTTTTTTAGTTTTCATTCGAGTTCTAAAAACAAAATAAACACTTTTTATGCTATATTTATATTTTCACTTACATCGTTGAGCCTTACCCAACGGACATTTGTTGGTTTAAAATTGGTTTAGATCACGTTTAGATGGCATTTACATCGATCTAAACGTTTAGAAATCTATTATAAACGTGTTCTGAATATTTAATTTGCGTTGAAAAGCTAAATCAAAGAATTTCCGTATGGAACCAACTTAATTCACACATAATGTGTCGGACATTTTGAATCTTTCATTATGATTAAAAATTAGAACTTCTTATGAATCTTAAATTATGTAATAAATAGTTTAGAAGAGATAAAATAAATTTGTTTTTAGTGCCATATTGTGATTAACAAAGCAGCTAAAATGTCCTGTAAGTTTTTTGATAATATTGTATAAGCGATTAAAAGTAATTTTAAGTACAGTAACAATGTATTTTGATAATTCTTTGTTTATTTTTTGTTACTAAATAAAGCAGTTTCTAAAAATTAGCAGTAGTTTCAAAAAAATATCAGTTTCAGCATTTTTTTTAAATATTTCTTAAGTTGTTTTTTCTGTTTGGTGTTTTACAACGTAATAGAACGTCTATAGGTAACTCTTAGCTTCCTAATTTTTCTACTTTTACTAAAAGTAGAAAAATTATGAAAAGTAGTTACCACTTAAAATGCATAAATTTTCTATAAAAGTTTCAGAGAAAAAATTATGCTTTTTAAATGGTAACTACTTTTTAAATAAGTAAATAAAATTATTATTGTTTGTTTTAGGCTTGAAAATTTCCCGGAAATTTTGAAGTCGGGAAAATTTCCGGAAAATTTCCGGAAAATTTCCAGAAAAAAATTTCCGGAAATTTTGGAAATTTTCAAATACTTGTTAAAAAAAAAATTTCAGGGCTTCTCTGATTATTTTTATATGTTTACCATAATTTTACTGTTTTAATAAAGAAGGTTTATATAAATAAACTAATAAATTTCAGAAATAAATACCTAGCTATTCACTAATAATATTAGTAAGTAGTTCTAAAGTAAATCTAATGGTAATAATGGTAAAAATAATAATTACAACAACAACAATTATTATAACAATGGTGATGATGATGATGATGATGATGATGATGATGATGATGATGATGATGATGATGATGATGATGATTATAAAAACATGATTATAAATTAAAATACTAACAGCTTTTTTAAATAAAATAGATAAGTAAATAACTTATTTACTTATTTATTTTATACAATATTATGAATTGGTAAAAGTGCAATATTATTAGTTTTTTGCTGTATAACTTTATAGTATTTTAAGTAGTATTAAAACTTTATAATATTATAGATGCATAACTTTATAGTATCTGAAATGATTTCTACACAAACATTCCTTTTTGACATTTTTTAATGATTTATATAAAGCTGTCAACCTAAACCAAAGAATAGGTGATACAAGAGAAACAACAAATAACTTTCCATTGTATATGTTATATAATTAAATAAGTTTTTTACTCTTTTTGAAATAATAACAATAAAAACATTACAAAAATACTTTATACGTATGAACTGCTTTTCTAAACTAAGTATACATTTTAAATTATTCTCATTTATTTTTGTACTGTAAAATTTTTTTTAGCAACAATTTAGCCTAGAGAATTAGATCAAATCTGGAATTGTCACTTTAAAAAAAAAAAATGTCAATATGGGAAAACAGCATTTATTTGCACATATTGCAATGCAAAATTTTGCACACAAAACTCTACACGAGCTAAAAAACATTTAGTTACAGATTGTACTAAATCTCCAAAAGCTGTAAAAAAAAAGTTTGCAACAGATGTTATGAAACAAAGTTTTGCTCCTAAAACAAAAAACGGAATATTATTAGTTAAATCTTTAATTGAACTTAACACAAATACAACAAATAATGCAGGTGTGTCAGATATAATAATAGAAAATGATTGCTTTATTGATTGCTGTGACAACAATAATGCCATCTTTAAGAGAAAGTCAGGAACCAGTTCCACAATGAATGTGGCTAATAACGAATTACATTCTGATTTACAAGAATGTTCTTTATCAAATATTTTAGAAGAAAAAAAGGCTTTCTGTTCAACTTCTATATATACTAGCAATCAAAAATCAATATCATATTTTTTTGATAAAGTTTCAACACAAGAGTGTGATGAAATAAATATACAATATGCAAGAGCAATTTATGCAACAGCCAGCCCTTTCAGAATGTCGGAAAATTCATTCTGGTCTAATTTTTTTTAAAAGATTCGACCAGGTTGGTCACCTCCCAATTGTTATGCCCTGAGTCATAATCTTTTAGACACAGTATATAACCAAGTAAAAATTCATACAAGATTTAATATCCCAGTCAGAAACTTTTGTTCTGATGACAGATGGTTGGTCTTGTATAAGTAATGATTCACATATACAGATTATGTTAGCTACTCCAACTCCAATATACATCAGAAGTATTCATTCAAAAGAAAACTCCCACACTGGACAATACATATTCAATCAAATTGTTGAGATTATTGAAAATAAAAATGTTAAATCAAAAAAAAGAAAAATAAAAGCTTTTTGCACTGACAATGCAGCTAACATGGTAGCAGTTTGGAAATTAATAGAAAATAAATATGATTGGATGTTAGCATATGGCTGTTTTTCTCATGACCTAAATTTATTAGCTTGTAATCTTGCAAATAAGAACAAAACAATTTCGGAAACACTGAAGCAAAATAAACAACTAGTTAAGTTTTTTAAAAGTAAGCACAGTCTAAAAAGTATTGTTGATTGTTGTAGCCTACACTCCTTGAATAAAAGTTTTATTTTAATTTTTCCTGTATTAACAAGATGGTCATCACAATTTTATATGTTACAATGCATTATTCTACTTCGTCATTCATTGCGACTGGCAGTAACTGATGAAAAAGCACAAAAGTATCTTGACAAACATAATAATAAAAAAGGAATTAACTTAAAGGAATTAGTATTGAATGAAACCTTTTGGAAAAAGACGGATTTAATTTTCAAACTTCTGAAACCTATATCAGAAGCCATTTTGGAATCAGAGAGTGATGCCGCGTCAGTATCTATTGTTCCACAAGTCTTTTTTTATGTAATAACTGAGATATCTGATGTGTTGCAAAACTCAACACCTTTGACTTTACATCAAAAAGAGGATATCATTACTTGCATTAAAAAGCGTGAAGACTTTGTTGTAAGACCGATACACTTTGCAGCAAATTTACTTGATCCAAGATTTGTTGGTCAAAAGTTAAATCATTCAGAAATGCTTTTAGCTGAGCAGCATGTATTCAGAACAGCTGAAAATGAAACACTAGCCACTGATACAATATTGGATGAATTAATGAGTTTTAAAGCTCGTAGTGGAATATTTAGCCAGGATAATCGCAGCTATATTTGGAAGCTTAATGAAGATTGTAATCCAGTCAAATGGTGGAAAGCATATGCACCAACAACATTATTGAATAGAATTGCATTAATATTATTGTCTTGTAACTGCAGCATTGCATCTGTTGAGCGTGCAAACAAAGAGTTTTCATTGCAAAAATCTAAAGTAAGAAATCGCACAACTGATACAAGAGCATCAAAGCTTTTATTTATTGCTTATAATTTGAAAATGCAGAATAAATTGGCTAAGCGTAATTCTAAAAAGATAAAATATTCATGTTTAAAAACAAAAAACATTGATGAAAAAAGCCAAAAAAATCACAGCTGCTTATCAATCGATAATGATGATGATGATGATTATGATGATAACGAATACGATAGTGAGTATTCAAGTCAAGATAGTATTGACTTTCACATACCATGAAAATGGCTGAGCATTAACGTTTGCAAAATATGCTATTTTTTTATAATAGTCTAGTTGGAGAGTTTAAATAAAATATATATATATATATATATAATTATTTTTTTATTTTTATTTATTAGTTAAAAACCCACTATACAAGTAAGCTAAATTAAAGTTTAGTTCAGGATAAACGAAAAATCTTAAAGTTTTTTTTTTTTTATCAAGATTTTCATTCAAACATGATCATCTAGGAATTTTTTTTTTCAAGAATGTCCTTGAAGATTGTTTTTTTGTTATTTTGAGTTCCAAAACTCAACTGCTCATTTTAGAGTTTGAAGATCCGTTTCAAGAATTATATCTATTAAGTCAATGATTTTTTTTTTTACTTTGCATTACTTTCCCTAGATTTAGTTCATGACTATTGCACAAACCTTTGACACTACCTAAAAAAGGTTCTAAAGCTGTATTATTTTTTTGCTGCTACTTTACAATATTAAATGTCATTTTATTGCTCTTCAGGTGAATAAATAAGTTTAGCTTGTTTTGTTGTGTAATTATTGATACATACTCAATAAAAAATAAGGGATGAATAAAATTTATGCAATGTTTTAAAACGTTAAGGAGTGACTTCAGTGCGTTTCTTCCAACTATATCAAGCTTTTGCATTAATATTTTTTTATGTTCACAAAGCTTAGACCATAAAGTAGTGGAACAACCAAAGTTTTATATAACTGGACAAAGGAATTTGGGTGAGCAAAACGGATTCCAGATTGAATTAAAGTTTGGATTACTGCCCGGATTTTAGGAAAGGTGTCCCATGTAAAGCCTAGATGACTTAATTTATCGTGAAGTTTTATTTGTTCGATATTGTGCAATTTTTAATTTGCTTTTTTCCGGTAAGTATGAACTCGGTTTTGTCAGCAATCAATTTTATGCAGTTTTTGTGTATATATTACAGGTATTAATAAGCTTTTGTAAAAAAATTCCAACCCTATTAAATACTTAAAGAAAGATGTATATATATAAAAAAGATGTTGTGCCTATAGAGGTAGCATGTTTTTAAAAAAAAAATTTTATTATATTTTAAACGATTTAGAAATTTTAAATAAACTTAAAATTTAAATTTTCTCCGAAACGTCTTGTGGTTTTTAGTTTTTATGTATTTAAGAAAAAAAAAATGACAGTTATCTCATTTTTAAGAGATTTGATGCTTAATTCTTTGCAATTTCTTTAATACATAGTAGTAAATTAAAAATTAAAAAAAAGAAAAATTCAAAATTTCCGGAAATTTTAAGCAAATTTTCCCGGAAAATTTCCAAAAAACTTCCGGAAATTTTCAACCCTAGTTTGTTTATATTAAGACCTAACATCTATTTGTTTATGATATATGTTATATTGATCGAATAGCAATGTTATAATATTTATACTTTTAGTGCAGTCATTGCCAATCAAAAATTATGAGGTTCAAATATTTTATAATGGATCTTCAGTTTTAGTGTAGGCTTTTAGTGTAAACTAAAAAATCTTTTTTAAAAGTTTAAGTATTATTCATATATATGATAACCACTAAAGAGAAAATAAATTTACTTACCACTGATATTATAGATTATTATACTGTATCATTTATTTTCTCTTTAGTAGAAAAGTTAACATGGTTCGAACAATAATATAGTTATATTACATAGTTGTATTATATTTCTAAAAACTGCGCAAATATTTTTTTTATTGTTTATTAAGTTTTGCGTGTTTAATTCCATTTAATATTTTATATACAGTCCAGTCAGTTGCAACAATAATTAAAGCAGCAGGAAACGGCCAAGTACACATGCAAGTGGTAAATTGACTTTTTGTGACATTTTAAATTTATTTGTCATTGCTTTGGATAAGATATTTTGTTATTCCTTTTACAGATTGTTATGAGGATTGCAAAAGTTTTAAATAACAGAAACTAACGAAGGCATTGATAATCAGCAGATAATAAAAGAAGCAAAAGTACTGATAATACAAATCATTTAGAGGTTTCATTTTAATTTTTAATGTTTATATAGAAACAAATATTATATAAACTGAAAATAATAACATATAATTAATCCATAATTGTGCGTTACTCTAATCTAAATTTGTTTTTTTATTTCAATTTCTTTGGAGTTCATATAACTAGTTTAATGCAATTACAGTAGAAATGGTTAATTATGGAAAAATTGCACTTAAAATTGAATAAATCGCTTGTTAAAGCAAATAATATTATATATATATATATATATATATATATATATATATATATATATATATATATATATATATATCTTATCCAAAGCAATGACAAATAAATTTAAAATGTCAAAAAAAGTCAATTTACCACTTGCATGTGTACTTGGCCGTTTCCTGCTGCTTTAATTATTGTTGCAACTGACTGGACTGTATATAAAATATTAAATGGAATTAAACACGCAAAACTTAATAAACAATAAAAAAATATTTGCGCAGTTTTTAGAAATATAATACAACTATGTAATATAACTATATTATACATATCGCGCCAATATTGCAATGTGAACATTTCGCCAATATTGGCCAATGTTTGCGCTACAATATTGGTACAATATTATTTAGTCAATAGTGGCGGTACAATAATGCAGCAATATTGTTAACTTAATATTGACCAACATTGAAAAAAACATTCACATTGCATTTTTGGTGTTATAAGGTTTACAATACTGCACCAATATTGTGGATATAATTCTGGCCGATATTGGCGTAAAATAGTTTCAAAATTACATCAATATTGTCAACTGTATTAAGCCAACATTGAGTATTTTTGGGGAAATTTTTATTAATAAAAAATATCATAATTAATATTTAATAGTCTTTTACAACTTTTTAATAATAAAAATTTATAAAAATTTTCTTTATATTTAAATGATACTAAAGCACCAGGCTGCATTATAATTTTAAGTTAAACAGGTTTTAGTCCAGGAGATGAAAATGATAATAGAACACTTTAAACGAAAAAAATATTTAAATCGCTAAATTTATTAGTCATTTATTTGTCAAGTTCCTCTAAGCAGTAACAACAGCATTTGCTTGAGACATTGGAATTCCATTGGTTAGGTTTGCAACAATAAGCAATATCTTAACCCCTGAACCAGATTCAATGATAAGCATTATCTCAATATAAATATTTGATGACAAGTCTTGCATCAGTTTCTTATCACAGTAAACAACCAACGAAACATCTGTTTTGAACTTAGGTTTAAAATTTTCATCAATAACGGCTGTGTGTTTTCAGCGCTTTATATAAACTAATGCCCTATTAACATTCAGTTCTTTTTACATCTTGTCCAATTCTCTAGTTGTTTCTGTCAGCATAAACGCTGCATTTTTTTTTTTAATCGTAGACATATCTGAAGCAGTTATAAGTGCTGCAGTGACAATGTTTCTTCATGCATTTCTTGTGTACTCTAGATTTTGAAATATAGAATCCTCCTAACATATTTTTCAATTATAACAACTACTGCCAGATAATGCTGACAGAACTATACCAAAGATTGTGAATGCCTCTTCTTTATTTTTATGATGCGTTTTTCTTCAAAGAATTTCTTCGCTCAAGGCGTATTTCTTTCACTGCAAAAGCCTTATCAATTGATCCAATAACTTTTTTTTTCCAGGATTTTTTTACGCAAAGAGAAAATTACAATCTTTTTCATTTCTAATATTCGCTTTCAACATCAACAAGATTTTTCTGATTTTCTGTGAATACTTTTTCTTTCAAAATTTTGAGTTATGCTTGTCTATATTGATTATTTTTTTGAGAAGATCATACTTCTGGTAACTTTTTTAATGATCTTGTTCTTATAACCCATAGGAATACAAACTCTATCCCAAAATTTGGTGTTTTTTTTTTCACAGCTGTTGATGCTTCTCTAATTATCTCTAGTCACTGCAGTCGATGCTAAACTATTTGTCAACATTTCATTATTTCAATAATGTAGAAAGTAGCTGAAAACATTTCCTTCTATGTTTTATTTATAACAAACGAAAGGTATCATAAGGAAACAGTGTGATAATACAAAAGCCCAAATTTATTTAAGGCCCAAATACTGAATGAAATAATTCAGTTAAACTAAAAATACTAACCATTTGAGCTTAAGTAAAGAATCATTTCTTTAGAAATCTAATTTTGCTTAGTTAAAAGACACCGTCCTAATTATAACTAAAGCATTGTTTCTTTATAAAACAAAACCTTTATGTAAAACAAAGCCTTAGTCTTGATTGTCTGTTAATTGGGACCGTAATCACCTAAAATTTTTTTGGACAAAACCAGTTTGTATAGATTTTTAAAATACTTTTATGCAAGTTTATTTAATGTATATATAGTTGATTTTGATAAAAGCTATTTAACCTTTACAACATGTCTTGTAATTCATACTTTTACAACAGGTCTTGAAATCTATACCTTTACAACAAGCATTTAATCGCGTAATTAAATGGAACAACTAGAATGTTTAAAAGTACAATTTTTTTCAGGAAAAAAAAATCAAAATGAGGTATTTGTATTAACTTTCGTCCCAATTATATAAAATCAAACTATTTATTTATTCTGATTGCCGCTTTATTACATTTTGTGATAGAACCCGTAGTAGGCAATTTTATTCCATTCTACTTTGTGACATGAAAACAATGGTCTGTATCCAATATATTATCGTTAAAACTAAAAAGTTAGATAATTTAATTGTTTCTTACCGTAGCACTACAGTTCTTTGAACAAAACCTTTTGACTGTAAAATAATCAAAATTAATAGTAATCATCATTGCATTTGTTACTTAGAGCTGATATTCAGTTTTAATTATCATTACAATGTCACTGAATTCTAAATTATTAGCATTATTAAAGCTATAAATTTCATCCTCTTGAATATTTTTAATAATAAACTTGTTCTTGAATACATTTTCTGATAAACTTGTTTGTATTGTTGTGCGTAATATTTTTCTGCTGAAGTTTGATTTCAATCAATGTTACGAAACATTGTTAAAGGCGCAATAGCATTTTTCATTACCAATTAATATTTTCAGGCCAGTGGTTAGTACCTGTAAGGAAACTTTTCGTTGAAAACCTAAAAAAAAACATCTGGAAAACACCATTGAATTTCCATGCGCATTTGGAACAAGTTTCTATGGAAAAACCATGGTATTTACATGGAAAAGTTATGGTATTTACATAAACAACCTATGGGTTTTTTTATTAAAAATCATAAGTTTTCCATGGAAAAACCATAAGTTTTTCATTGAGTCGCATTCCAAATACTCATGGAAATTTCATGGTTTTATCATGGTTTTACCATGGTAAAATAGTATGTTTTAATTTTAAGCTTTTTAAAATCTAATCTCATTTCAATTATTGTATAAATCATAAAACAAAAATGTAATCACGGGAATAATATTGATTTCATTTAATCTATGGGGTCGCTTTTGCAGAATAAAATTAATGAGCAAAATAAAATTTAAATCTTGTTAAATTTTACAGATCTTTGAAAAATAATAGTTAGAATGCTTCTAAAATAATAAATCTGGACTAACAACACAATACCTAAGGCATGCATATGTATATGTATACGGAAAACAAAAACAAATAAAAGTAGCAGTATTTTTACCCTACTTTTAGTAATATACATACTGTAATATTTATCACTGTATGTATTCACTTAAAGATTAATATAACTGGTTGCTTTTTGTTTTTTTTATTTTTACTTTAAAAGAACGACGTATCCGCTTATTGTTTACCAAATGACAAAGATTAACGTTAACGATGAATTTAAAATCATTTCAATTTAAAAAGATATTATCCTGATAAAAAGATAATATTTTTTTAAATTGCATTGGTTATAATAAAAGTGTTTACGCTGTAGTATATCACTCTTTGTTATATATTAGCGTAAAATGACGCAACACTTTAGAGGCATAGTACATAAAGTAATTATTTTTAAATGTTTCAAACATTTCCTTTTTTTAATTTTTGCAAAAAAATTTTGCCTCGAATCAGTCAATTTAATTGCGCAAATGCAATGCCTCCTGCAAATACAACATTTTTTGAATATCAAGTTTGTGTCTAACAAAACCTAGGGTATTGTGTAACAAACTCTTTAACTCTCCACCTCTTTATTATTTTAATAGAAAATCTTGAATTAATTTTGTAGACTCAATTTTGATCCGCTTAAAAAAACGTAGACGAAAGAGCAAAAAAAGTAAACAAAACAGCGCGAGCAAATTT
Organism: Hydra vulgaris; assembly: GCF_022113875.1. Taxonomy (NCBI): domain Eukaryota; kingdom Metazoa; phylum Cnidaria; class Hydrozoa; order Anthoathecata; family Hydridae; genus Hydra; species Hydra vulgaris. The sequence goes on from NC_061157.1 coordinate 32,416,185, forward strand.
AAAATTAAGTTTGTTATAAAAGCTATTTTTTAGAATTTGAAACGGCTAGACTTTACTGGTGAAAGCAGTAAGTTAAAATCTTTAAGTTGGTTTCATCTTAATACAATTATTATTTCTCGAGGTAAGATATATTTATACTTACGTATTGGTGCTAAACAAAAACTTAATAATGTAAATAAAGTTACAATCTTTCACAGATTTTTTCTTGTTTTGAGGCTGTTATATGTGTAGTTCTGTCTTTTAAAAGTGAAAGTGAAAATCTTTTCAAAGGTTGCTAATGTTTCATCCTTAAGCCCAATTATTTTCAATTTTTCTCCATCTGCCACTCTTTTCTTTTTATATATATTTTTCTTATAATTGTGTTTTTAAAATAACTATGAATCCGAACTTCTTTCTTAAATTGCAAAACTTGTACATACATATGTAAAAACGTTTAACTATATAAATATTTGATTATTATATCTTGTTAGAAAGATGTATAAATTAAATTTGTGATGTGTAAATTTGAATATAAAACATTTAATTTAAAGTAAGTTATAAATATTTAAGTAACAAAACCTGGCTACCAGAAACATTTTTACGACCATGTTTCACTATTAGCGAGCCGTAGTATTGCAATAAATCTTTATTGTCTGTTAACTGTTATAAAACACAACGCTTTTAAACTGTTGCAGTAAATAATAATGTTATTAATGTATGAAAATGACTTTATTATCAAGTAAAAGTTGAATAGGAAATTTTAAAAATAATTATATATACAATAAATATTGCGAATATATGCTATATGTTATAAAACATATTTAATTTTTTAGTATTTTTATTTTTATTTTTTTAATATTCATAAAAAGTAAAAAACTGAATTTTAAAGATTTTTTAGTTTTTAGATATTTTAACAATTATACCTACTTTTCTACGATGCTATCAAATGGGCACAGAACATTTTGTGAACATTATTTAATGGTCGTAAATAAATAATAAATAACATGATTAATTAATAAATAAATTTAAAAGCGTTTTTTATTACTTTTTTGAACGTCAGGATGAATGGTGACCGACAATTTCTAAAATAGTTTTAGAGATGTTGTTGGAGCCTTACGACAACGTTTTTTATTGGTTTTTTAAACGTCCATATAAGGCAGTGGCGGGAGATTTTTCTAAAAGCTTTTTATCGTTTTTAACATTGGTCTTAAAAACTTTTTTTTACGTAAAAGTAATTTAACTATTTCGCTTCGCTTAATTTTTAGGGTTTTACGACTCAGCGCGCAGTATTTTTAGCTAAAGATGTAGGTACAAAAAAAAAAAAAAATTTTGTTATGTTATTTTTATCTGCACCTTGAAGTAATATTTTTCTGAAAGCGAAATAAGTATATTTTTTCACCAAAACATAATCATAACATTTATACAGAGTACTTTATACATATAATTATATATACATGTATACATATATATATATATATATATATATATATATATATATATATATATATATATATATATATATATATATATATATATGTATATATATATATATATATATATATATATATATATATATATATATATATATATATATATATATATATATATATATAAATATATATATATATATATATATATATATATATATATATATATATATATATATATATATATATATATATATATATATATATATATATATCACTTATGAATATGGAAAATCGAGTGGAAATTTATTTGACTCATAGGACGATTCCTGTCACCGGTGCTACAGGTTTCGTTCTTGCTACCGAAACGTTCAGTGTTTCATAAGAACTTAACAATTTGGAAAGTATACAAGCTGTTCTTCCTGATAATACTGCTATCAATACTGGACCAATAAGTGGCTTATTGGTAAAACTAGAAGAGTTTTTAAAAAGAAACATCATATTGGATACGCATTACATCAAAACGAACTTCCGTTACGAGCTCTTAAAACCGTAAAGTAATAACTAGAAAAAGAAAATAATATAAGAAATTAATTTGATTTTTTCTGCGCGTTTTTTAAAATGCGTCATTTCTTATTAAAGCAAAAAAAATTGTGGCCAAGTTATTTTTTTTTATATTGTATGTATTTAGGTGCTCCCAGAAGTCCTTACGGTCTTATCATAGTGCACCGCGGGAGAGCATTTAACAGGAAGTTCATGCCTCCTTCCGTACCAATGTCGCTTGTTGGGCTAGAGCTGGCGTCAAACCCCGGACCTCTGGGTTCTGAGCCAACTGCGCCTCGGCTGCTCTAGTTATTAACAACAAAAAGATATATGCGTAGTCATTTAAGGCGTGCGACCGCACGCGTCTTCTGAGAAAGCCTGCAGTTGCAAATGGGTTAAATTAAATGATAAAAATATCTGTTAAAACAATTTGTGAACTTTTTTTAGACTTTTTGCTAATATAATCGTTGTTTAAGCAACCGTTAAACGTTTACTTATCGTTTATAAAATGCACGTGTGCCCACTGGGTGATTTTATATACTTTAATAAAAAGTTTTAAAGTACTTTGTAAGAGTAAATAGCGGAAATGCCTAATTTAAAATGTTAAGAGAAGGCGTTTAGCTATCTTTTTTTTTATATACTAACTCAATTTAATTTAATTTAAACTACTTCTACTTCACTTCTGTGAAATTTTTAGTCTTGCTCACCTAATATAGTTTCTAATAGATTTTTAGCTGTGAAAATAGTCTTTTTTTCATTAAGAAAATACATCATTGACATGAATTCATAGTAAAAGTTATTACTTTAAACTACAGAGAAAAAATACCATGCGATAAATTCTGAAATAAAATAAGTAACTGAAAAAATGCATATCACGACAGCACTAGTAGGGTAAGGCGGGGCGAGTTCGTCATGTTTTACTTTAACAAAATGAATTCGCATATAAATAAGTGAACTTTTCTAGTTTAAAAACTTTTTTTTATTAATTAGGGTCTCTATTTTGTTAATGCATTGAATGAAAATGAATTCTAAAGTTACTTTAGCGTATAATTTGATTTTTTTATCATCAAGTCATGAGGGGCGAATTCGTCAATTACGGGGCGAATTCGTCAGTACAGCTAAACTAATTTAAAAATTCGTGACTCGGGCGATAGACGAAATTCCTTTCTAGTGGTAAAGGCAACTTACCTAGGAGAAAAAAACTTTGACATAAAACGTTTTTGAGGTCACAGTAGGATGATTTCCCTAATCTAGAAGTAAACCTAGAAGTTGCGAGTTCGATTCCCACCGCGTCTCTGGTAGTACTGCGCTCAATTTGTTTTTCTCTCAACTCTATAACTCCGAAACACGAACCTTGATCGTCAAGGTTCGTGTTTCGGAGTTAAAGAGTTGAGAGAGGGTTGTAAACACAACTAAAGTAGCCTCCTCGACTGCGGTGGCCTAGGGTAAAAGGACATCAAAAAGGACATCTAAAATGACATCAATTGTTAAACTTTTTCCAAGAAAATATCAAATAATGATTTTGGCATAAATGAAAACCGTATAACCGCGCTAGCGCAAAAAATAGCACGTTAAAGCAACAAAAAATCATATCACTACTATGACTATTTAAAAATTTACAAGACGTTTATATGTTCATTGCACACAATTTGCACATGTATCAACTCCAAAACATCCTTCGCATGCCCACTGATTGCAATTTAAACATATAAGCCAATCTTCACTTGCTTCTGCCCAAACAGCTGCACAAACACAACAAAAGTCTTTATCAGTGTTATTTTTTAGAATAAAACTTGAAGAACTTGGGTGATCAGAATCAGCTGAAAAAAAGTCTTTTTTGATTTAGTTTTAACTAATTTATCGTGATAGGTATAATAGTCCTTAAAATAGATAAATTTTGGTGTCCCTGTTGAATTGTTGCTTTTTTAAAAACCTCTGCTTTTTTATATTCGAAATCTTTTACTGGGTTTCTTAGGGGATGCAAACCTCAATGGTAAAACGCATCAACAATCAATCCTCTTTTTGTAAGTATATTTGGCCATATTTTGTTAAAAATAATGTGAAAGTTGCAACGAGGCAAAGAAATATCATCATTTTCAGCTAAGTAATTAGACAAGGCTTCAGACCACATATGTTTAACTACTTTATTAACATGTGTGTCAAGTGGTTGAAGGCGATGTGTACTATGAGGTGGAATGCATATTGTTTCAATATCCATCTTTATTGCTAATTCCATCGTTTCAATAATCACATGACTTTTGTGGCCATCCAAAAATAACAATACTTTTTTCCCATTCACTTTTGTACAAAACTCATTAAATTGATGTAAATAAGCAATAAAAATCTCTTGATCAATATATCCACTTTGACTACAATGCACTTTTGTACCCAAAGGAAATTTAGATGCATCTGGAATCTTTGTTCCCTTAAATAAGAAAAATGGTGGTAAGCTGTCTCCTGCTGCATTAACAGTGGCCAGGTATGTTGTTAGTGTGCCACGTTCACCAATAGTTAACTTTTGTACCTCATGAGAACCCTTTAATGCTACTACCTTAACAGAGACATTTGGCACAGATGAAAGGCCAGTTTCATCACAGTTATAAATCAAATTTGGATAATTTTTTATGTTAAGCTGTTCATAAAAAAGTTGTAAATTGTTAAAAAATGTCTGAACGCGATTCTCATTAAATGCTTCTGCTCTTGCTCGAGAATGCCCTTCAGGAATTCTTAGTGTCAACTGAGTATATCTTTTTTGGAATGAGAGAAACCAATAACGTGATGCCAAACGTTTATTATGCCAACTTTTTGGAATGAACTTCTGTAATAAATGACGTCTACACAAGCTTTTGGCATAGAAATAAGCAGCAGATCTTAACCACATTATTGTGAGAGGAAACCCTCTATCAGCCATATAAAGCAGCCTTTGAACAAGAGTTTCTTCTTGATTTTTAAAGAAAATTGTTTTACCACCTATAGAATGTGTTTGATGTTTTCCCCGTAATTTATCAATCAACGTTTTACGTGGAATATTAAATTGTTTTGCTGCAGTTGATATAGTTTCTCCATCTATAATGGTTTGCAGAGCAGACTGAAAAATTTCTGCATTATAGTTTATTTGTCGCTTTGGTTTATAATTACGTACCATCTATACATTTTAACATGAAAAATAATGTTATTAAAATTTACCATAAGTAATAATACATTCTTAGTTTTTTTTATATTGGTATATATATAAATAAATATATATATATATATATGCAATATGTATATACATATATATATATATATATATATATATATATATTATATATATATATATATATATATATATATATATATATATATATATATATATATATATACAAAAAAAAAATATATATATATATATATATATATACACAAAATATATATATATATATATATATAAACAAAATATATATATATATATATATATACACAAAATATATTTATATATATATATATATTATATATATATATATATATACAAAAAAAAATATATATATATATATATATATATATACACAAAATATATATATATATATATATAAACAAAAAATATATATATATATATATATATAAACAAAAAATATATATATATATATATATACACAAAATATATTTATATATATATATATATATATATATATATATATATATATATATATATATATATATATATATAAACAAAAAAAAAATATTTATATATATATATACACAAAATATATATATATATATATATATATATATATATATATATATATATATATATATATAAGTAATAATACATTCTTAGTTTTTTTTATATTGGTATATATATAAATAAATATATATATATATATATATGCAATATGTATATACATATATATATATATATATATATATATATATATATATATATATATATATATATATATATATATATATATATATATATATATATATATATATATACACAAAATATATATATATATATATATATAAACAAAATATATATATATATATATATACACAAAATATATTTATATATATATATATATATATATATATATATATATATATATATATATATACACAAAAAAAAAAAAAATATATATATATATATATACACAAAATATATATATATATATATAAACAAAATATATATATATATATATATATATATATATATACACAAAAAAAAAATATATATATATATATATATATACACAAAATATATTTATATATATATATATATATATATATATATATATATATATATACACAAAAAAAAAATATTTATATATATATATACACAAAATATATATATATATATATATATATATATATATATATATATATATATATATATATATATATATATATATATATATATATATAAATGCTTTATATTTTGCAATGAATGATACATTTGTTTATAATAAATACTACAAAAAATACTTATAACAGATATTTTATACTGTACACACATTTTATACTATATACTTACTATTTACTTTTTACAATATATAATAGTTATACTAAATAGTATAATATTATATATATTTTTTAAAATAGAATAAGATCTTTTTAAAATAGAATAAGTTCTAATTTGCTTCCATTCCATTTCCAAATATTAGTGGTCTATTTTAGAATAAAGGGTCGATGTCTTTGTTACGTTTTAACACCCTCGTAGTGAAATGTTCCATTCTTATAAATACTTTAACCCAAAAAACACTGATTATTATATGTGTTAAAAAATTTAAATTTTATTTTCTTACTTTACAGCATTTAAAAGTGTTGTATATATTGACTTTATGGCTGGGATGTGTGCACCGCACAACGCCCTCTCCCCAACCCCCCAGTCTTCTCCAACCTAAAAAAAAAGTTTAAAAAAGATTTGATAAAAGGTTTTAAATTGAGTTTATTGAAAAAAAGAAATTAGTATACAAGATTATTTTACTAAATTAGTTAGGGGAGGGGCGTGTGTCACGACTAACGCCCCGTCCCCCCCCCTTGCCCCGCCCCCTACTTATTCAAACTTTAAAAAAATGTCTATAGAAATTCAAAATTTTTTTTAAATTGCATTTAATTAAAAAGAGAGACAACTTTATAAATCTTACCACATTACACTTTTTTCAGTGCATCCGAAAACATAACTCCACTTTTTTTTGGACCCATAAATCCTTTAAAAATATATATATAAAGAGTTAATATACCATAGTTTTAATTAAATTTTTTGAAAATTAAAAAAATAATATACAATAATTTGTTAACAATTAATAACATAATAATACAACATGTAAAAAAAGTATTAAATAATATAGACTTAAATAATCTCATACATATCTTCTACAAACAAGTATTGGTTACATAAATATTATATTTAGAAACTGTAAACAAGTTAAACTGTTTTAAAATCAAATAATTAAACTGGTTTGAAATCAAATAATATTACTTAACTCAAACAAACAGTAAACAAACTAAACAAAAAAAAGAATAGTAATTAAGTATGCAAAAGATATTTTATATTAATCAACTCAATAAAACATTACACATAAATTTAAAACATTTAATATGGACTATGAAATCCTAAAAAAATCCTAAACGCATTTAAAAGTCAATAACTATTTATAGTTACAACTTTTATACTTTTTACACGACAAATTTTAATCACATTGAAAACATACAGAATATTTCCCTTGCAAACTATTACACCTGTCAATGCTAGCTCTCAGCAACCCTATTAGGAGGATGATAGGCCTAGCTGAATGATTCACCATCATTCCCTCCTAACCGGACCCATCGCAAAAATGGCCGATTGCTAATCGGTCCAGGGTGCTGGTTTCTATATCTCCTATAGGCACGATAGGTAAGCTCTTAATGACAATATATTGTTACTAAATTAGTATTGAATGGCATTACATAACATTTAATATAAACCAATTATTTGTAATAATAATAAACCAATGATAGCTTGAAAAATGTTAATTAATGTAAAAAGTTAAATACTGCTCTGGATTTTACTTTTACTGCACTTTGAAGGATAACATAATACAAATGTATTAATTAGTGAATATAAATAAAAATATTATGAATTAAATAATCATTCAGAAACATTTCTAAATCATAAATTTATCAGCAGAAGGTTGTGCAGATTGTTGTGGTCGTGGGATTAAAGTTAAAAAATTTTTTAAAAATAAAATTACAATTTATTTGCAGTTGATAAGATAGGCATAGACGTATTAGAAACAATACTTTTACACATATTATGCATACACATATTAAAAAATTATAGTTTATAAACTTACCACTTGTAGCAGCTGAAGATGAAACTAAAGGTTAACAAAGTTGAAATAAAAATAAATATTGTGAAGAAATGCCAAGAAATGTATTATTATATTGAAAAGTAAAAGTTTGTAAACATACCAATTATAGCAGATATAAATTTTATAACTAAGTTATAAAAAGTGTAATAAAAAATAAATATTGCAATTGCTCTGAAATACATACATATATGAACAGGTTTTTTGAAGGATGCAATAAAAATATTTTTAAACTTACCAACCAATGCAGTTGAGGATGGAACTAGAGCTTAAAAGTTTAAAAAATATATATTTGCACTTGTCAAGAAATGCAAACATTAAAAAGAAACAATTGTTAAACTTACCATTCATTGTAGATGAAGATGTTGCTAGAGGTAAAAAAAAAGTAGTAAAAAATAAATATTGCAATTGACGACTTTGAAATTGGTATTAAACCTATTTACAGATTAAAAAGTACTAGCTTTTAAAATAACTAACCATAGCAACTGATAAAAGGAGCGAAGATCAAAAATAATTTAAGGTAACCCAAGATATACATGCTTATATTTAATATTCAAGTTATCCTACACAAACTTACCAGTGATAGACTGGGTAGATCGAACTAAAAATAACAACAAAACCCTATGAAATTATGAAAGCAACTACCTGTAAGTAAGTTCTGTGGAAAATGCAACAACTTTATTAACATAATGAAACTTTATTAACATAATGAAAACTAACAATGAAAATATAAAGAAAATATATTAATAAACAACAAACTAACAATAAGAATGGGTTATTCACTTTGTTTATAGATTAATTACATTATATTGGTTGTGGTTATATATGAAATACGTGATTTATACTTATGGAATCTCAAAAACTCTCCATGTCTAGCCGGATCTAAACAACAAGTCAACGTTAGGCATGCTTGTATTGTGATTTAAATATTAATCCACAGATAAAGAAGTATACAATCCAAAAATAATAAAAGATGATAATAAGTTAATAAGTTTTATCATGTTTGAAAAATACTAATAAGTCTTTTGCAAGGAATAAACCAATGAAGTATCTGATTTTTAAACTTATTTATATGTTGTGTCTTTATAAAATTGTCAAATGATACTATTAGTTAACAATCAATTCAAAAGCAAAAGTTTTAAACTGAAACATTAATCTTCTTTTTTATGAAACATATAAAAACAGATTAGGAATTAATCTGTTTTTATATGTTACATAAAAAAGAATTTTAAATCAAAAAATATTCATAAATGATTTATGAATATTTTTTGATTTAAAATAGTTATTATTGATGTTATAAAAAAATTACTACCTGTTATTTTTGATGTTATAAAAAAACTTACTACCTGTTAGAGAGTCAAGTAAAGTTCTGTCTGCAGTGTTCATTTTTTATTTTAATCTAATAATAAAAATCAAAATAATACAATATTAGAATTAATATTTTTCTGTAGAGTCGGCCCCCCTATCCGCCCCCGTATTTCGCTTAACGAAAAAAACAACAACAAACAAACAACAGAAAAGCCAAAATTAGGTACCAAAAGTTCTACACTAATTAAACTATCTGCGGAGCTTTATTTTTTGTTGAAATTTGGCATGTGCATAGAAAATGCATGTAGAAAATTATCTAAATAATAAAAAAAGGGGGATCAACATTTCTTCGACTACGAATTCAGGTGAGAACATCAAGCAAATTTTTATGCAAAGTTTTTGGCAAAATAATCCATAAAAAAGTATACTAACCAAACATATTATTCATAAAATATCAAACTTAACCTTTCGTCTTTTAAAAATAATATAGGTTTGTATATGTTTCTGATAAGAATCACCACAAAAAAACGTTTGCCTAGGACTACCTAAAAAAAGTAGTATACTTAGTATAACACTAATTAAACTATCTGCGGAGCTTTATTTTTAGTTGAAATTTAGCATGTGCATAGAAAATGCATGTAGAAAATTATCTAAATAATAAAAAAAGGGGGATCAACATTTCCACTACTAAACACTCATGTGAGAACATCAACCAAATTTTTAGGAGCAAAATAATCCACAAAAATGTTAAGTAACCATACATAAATGTCATATATAAATCAAGATTAACTTTTCTTCTTTCAAAAAAGTATCTATGTGCATATATGTTTCTAAAAAGAAACTTTATAAAATTACATCTGCCTCATGCTGCCTAAAAAAGAGTTAAAAAATCGAGAACCAATATTTTAGCATAAAAATCGGTTCCGTAAATCGCGATTTCCGCGTACCTAGTATAAAAATAGGCAGTGGATAGCCTAAAAATATATAACATATATGTTTTATATACTTATTATTTACTGTATATATATTTCAGACTATACATTATAATAAGTTTGTTTACATGTTTCACATCAAAGTCGTGTTTATAATTAAAACTTCAAAAAGTTTTAAAAGCTAACTGTAAATTAATATATTCTGAAGGGCCTTTCTCTTATAAATGTCTAAAAAGCTTTGGAGCGCATTTTGATCACAATTTGTTTTTCTTTCAAACGGCGCTCGGTAGTTTAAAAATTTGCATGATGAAACAACCTAATTTATTTTTCGTATTAACTTTTCTTCATCGACGAAGTTGCCCCTCATTTGAGCATGTGCTAACAATCATTACGTGACGATTCCAAAGGCAAAAACATAGTAACTTAAATTATTATTTAAAAACTACTGACATCAATCAATCAAAAAATATATACTTTGTGGTCAAAACATTGCGTATTTTGATAATTTTTTGACAATAGGTATTTAAGCATAAAAATATTTTTTCAACTTCAATGTTTATTTGCAATATTTAAAGAATAATTGGAGGTAAATATATAAAACATTTATTTAGTAATATTCTACAAATATCAGTTGAAAAAGTTTCGAAAAAACCTAGTTAATAGATTTCTTAGTTTTTATGCATTATTATTTTAAAGCTGAGTCGCATAAGTGACGGATTCGCTCCGTGACGAATTCACCCCTTACCCTTACCTTACCCTATTAGAAAAAAGAAAGACATAGGTTTTAGGTAATTAATAAATATCAATTATTTATTATAAAAGTACACCGGGGCACACTGATCATAGGGGCAGGCCGGTCCAGTCGACCGATTCAATAATAATTCACTTTAGCGAGGTCAAAATCTATGTGAAATCTGGAAATTATTCAGCTTTCATTTTAAAAAAAAACTTATTGAATCAAAGTTAAAAGTGTGGAGCCATTTTAGCGATTTTTGATACATAAAAGTAATTTTTAATTGTTTTTTTGACGTTAATATACTCACTGGTGTTCCACAGTAATGAATTATTTAAGTTAATTAAGGATTATTTTAAAATAAAATGAAGAAGAATATCGGTAAAAAAAATCAAGATAAAATTGACCAAATTCCAGTTGCAACTTAACAATTTTGTTTCTAAAAACTTGTAAACAAATAATTTATGACAACTATACGTTCTTTGAACGATAAAACTTTAACAACCCTTTACAAATACATTTATTGGTTACCATAAAGTTGTTGCAATTTAAGTGGTTTGTTAAGAAATGAATAAATTATTTTTATAAACTCTACAAAAAAAGTCGATTGGCAGCTAAACAAGTTATAAAAAATTGTTAACAGTAGTTATTTTTTTTATCAGCATTTATAGCATAAATATAAATATTACAAGAAAATGATTACCTTATTTTTTTCATTGCATTTTAAAAAATATTAACTTGCAGTCAGTTGATGCCTTTACAGGCAATTAATGAACTTATTAAAATATTTCAGGAGGTTTCCTAAACCGCCATGGCAATGAGTAGTATCAAAAAGTTTTGTACATGTTGTTGGCAAATGACACAATTTCTTTACTTTTAATGCATATGCCTTCGAAAAGTAAATAAAAAAACTAATCTTTCTTTTTACTTTTTTCAAAATCTGCATCTTCATCCAGCAAAATACCATTACCTCTATCTCATGGATAAGATAAATTTTGATATGATTTAACGTTTAAAGTACCATAAAAGCTGCAACCAAACATACAATAATAATAAGTTTGTTGACAAGTTTTTTTTTCCATTTGGCAAAAAGTAGATCTGCGTTTGATAAATGAAAGTATTCCAGACTTTACATCTTGCCCATCCTTGCCACGCTCTGGAATTTAATTTATTATCATTAGTTTAACTAAATATTGGCTTAGCTGAATAGATATCATCAACTATTAGAAGATCATAGATTAAAAATTATATTTGAAGGTATCAGTTCAAACTAAATTGGTTGCAGCTCGATATCTTATAAAAAAATATTTTGTGTTGTCTATGTTAATCTATTGTTTTATTATTAATTAATTTTATTTGATTAAAGAGGATTTGACTAACTAGTCAACAAAACAATAGATTGGCCATTAAAATTCAGACAGATTAACAAATAATCACGCATTATACGAAATTGTTCTTTATGATTTACAGCCAGATTTATTATTAAACTTTATCATACCAATATTGAACTTTGTCAGACCTTGCTTAAAAGTCTTGTAATAGTGACTTTTTTTGTTTTAACTCCGGGACGATTAGATATTAAACTCTTAGTTGTTTTTTTGTAAGTAAATTTAAAAGGCATAAATTTTCTTACATAGAGAGGTTGAAGACTGTTTTTGATATAAGCAGGCAGTAAAAAATTAAATTTTGTACTCATTGTACACATGATCATATCTACCAATTTTACAATACTGTAAGAGTTGATAAGTAGAAATATAAAAAAAATTAACAGCAGCTCGGACAGAAATTTTAGATAAATTATCAATACTGTTTATATTAACACCTGATTATTTCACATGTTAAATTACTCGATCTGCTCAACCATTATTTTTCCAATATCTATTCGATGTGTGAATGAGCTAACGTTTACTATTTCTTGATCTCTAAATCTTTTTGCCTATCAAACTGGATTTAAACTAAAATTTAAAATAAGATATTTGAATAGTTCATTATTTTTAGTGTACCATGACCGGCTCACCGTCTAAAAGAAGCATGACATTTTTGCCCTTATAGTTTCCATATAGGCTATCTGGTATTATACACGTTTGCGTTCTGGGATGCCCATTAGGGTCCCATATATGATATTTCACAGGGATGCCCACGACGGTCCCGTAAGTTTTCTGGTTTATTTTTCTCTACAAACGGATGTAAGTAAATTGCTTATATTAAAAATGTTAATAACGCAATTTAGCAGGATATTTGAAAGACTTAATAAAAAAAGGAATTTTTACATAAAAAACTACCGATTTTGGTGAATTTTGTTCTTTATTTAAAAAATTGAGTAAACAAAACAATTCTTGAAAGACGTTAAATATTTTTTTTTGTCCATTAATCTGAACTGGGAGCCGTCGTTGTAGCTTTCGTATTTAAATATCGGCGACCGTCAGTACCACGATCTCTTGCGTTTGAAAACTATTTTGATAACTCTATTTTAATATCTTTATTATTGCATTGATTAGTATTTAGGTTTAGTTTCACAGCGCCTATAATTGCAATAAAACTACACTGTATTAAAAAAAACTTACTTTAGTAAAATTACTAAAGTAAAAAAATTCTTACTCAAAAAAACTTGACAAAGCAATAGTGCTTTAAACGATTTTTTTCCCTTCTGCCCTGTCAAATTGAATTGACGAGCAAGCTGACCATCTAGTAAAACTGGCATCGCTCTCATGACAAAATTTTGTAGATCCTCACCACCAATGTCTGATATATGTTTTGCCTAAAAAAATGACATGCAATGAAAAGACATAATCGTCATTCTTAATCATGTAAAGTCAGGTTTAAAACATTTCCTTTAAACAAGTCACCCTCACTCAAACACAGCAACCACCTAATCGAAAAAGTTTAATATAATATTAAATATATGCAATTTAAGTAAAGTTTAAAAAGTTTTAACAATTTAACATCGTGTAGTAAGTATTGAGACTCAGGAAGCAAAATTATTATCTTTTAAATGATATGATTACTCCACCATCAGATTTCAACCCCCCCCCCCCCCATAGCTTTTATAATGATATCATGGCATCCAGTTTTATACCTAAATTATTTTACGCAATTATTCCTTTCTAAATTTGAGTTTAATATTTGTAAATATCGAATTGCATTTATAAATAATTTTGAACTTACAAGAGTTTTTTTTTTTTCTACGCAAAACAACTTTTCCTCTAATGTTTCTACTTCTGCTATAGACGTCAGTGGCAACTTTATATCTTCAGGTAAATCAAATAATAATTCTTCAGTAACTAACACTTTTCGCTTAATAGAATGTAATAGTGATGTATGCACCTTTAGAGTTTTTTTAATTTCCTCAACATTGCTAACCAAAGTTGCTATTAAATTAAATACTGTTTGCAGGTTAGCAGTTTGACTTAAACTGGAGCCTAAATAAAAAAAGTGATTACAACCTTTAACCACGTAATAACTCAGCTAAAGATTTGTAATTTGTAGGTTTACAGGGATGCCACAGAAAAAATATATCAAAATTCCAAGACATTCCAGGAAAATTCCTGGACAATTTTTTAATTTTTCCTGGATATTTGACAAAAAATTTCCAGGACTGTGGAAACCCTGGGTTTAACAATAAATAACTCAAAGCAAAAAGATATATTTATTAATAATTTTTAAAAGATTTGTAAATAGCCCATTCAAGAAATGGCTCATATTAAAAAAAATTATAAATACAGGACAAATACTGATATAAAAAAATTACATTAAAATACAACAATATTTAACTAAACAGTTAAATTTTTACTATAGAGAATTACCTGCAGTAGAAGAACTTAACATTGACAGCGATGTTGCCCTTTCAGCAGTTGAAACAATAGGAGGTGAAAATTCTTTACTATTCCATATGTTGAAGTCATTGGAATTTTCATTGCTAATCGAAATAGTAATAAAAGCTAATTACACATATATTTTTTCTAGTTACCAGCATATCACTTTTTTATTTAATTAACATACACTTGATAATTTTTTTCAACACAGGCTAAAAAATCAGTAATCATTTTGACAATTGAATATATAAGTTTATTTTACAGTGTAACATGCACGACTCCAAGCATGCAGTTTTTCATAACTTTTTTAATGAAAATTATTTAATTAAAAAATAAATATTTATAAAATTTTATAAAAAATATTATTAAAAATTTTTCCAAACATTATAGTAAACTATATACATAGCAGCCACAAAATTTTAAAAGTTAAATTCCAGGACATTCCAGGACTTTTTGTTGCATTTTCCAGGACATTTTATATGATATTAAACAAATATTGTCATAACTTTTACCAGTTTAACAATAAGTGTGTCTGATGGTAAATAGTTAGCCTAAAGGGAGGTACTGGTCAAAAGTTTATAATTGGTCAGTGGCAAGTATGTTACTGAAACCAGGTTGGTTCTAACACCAGTTGATTACCCTTTAAAGAAACTGGTAAGTGTTGGTTTGATGAAAGGTGTAAGATATAAGACAAAAACAAAGATAAAAAAAAAGATATAAGGTAAAAATAAAGGTGAAAACAAAATATAAAAAGAATAATAGTTTTGAAGTTACGATTGGGTGCATCAGGGTTTGGTGCTTTAGTACTGTGCCTGCGCCATGTTTCAGAAAATTATCTTAAAGCAAGAATTAAAGAACAAATGAAATATATACAACACATGTGTCCAGAGTGATTTGATGTATGGCATCAGACATGTAAGAACAATAAAGCTTGTTGATTTCCATTATTTGGTTAATATCATTTGCAAAATAAAATAATTATTATTTTAAAAAGTTCTATGAACTTTCCATAACTTTCCCAGAAAATTTATAAAACCGTTGACTTTTGCAATTACATTTCCTTGATCTGTGGCTGCCCTGCATTATGCTAATATTAGTGTTGCTACAAGTTAGAAATAATTTGGCTGTTAACTAAATTGAATAATATATTTTCAAAGTCAACCAAAATTAAATAATACATACTAAATAGCAGATAATTCTATCTTGTTAAAAATTTATTCAAAAACATTAAAAATTAATTTTTTTATAGTGTAAAAATATTTAATTTTACTTGAATATTATTTCATTTTTTAATTTTATTTGGTAAAAAAAAACTTTCAAGGACATTGCAGGACATTTTTGAAAAAAAATTTTCCAGGACACTTATAAAATACATTCAGGACATTCCAGGACACTTATAAAAATCCAGGACATTCCAGGACTGTGGCCACCATGTTTATATAAATAAATCCTGGTGGCGTGTACACAAATAATGAAACTCACTGTTGCAACTGATCGCCAACTCTGGATTTGTTGTTTGATGGGAGCTTGCAGGGTTGCTGTGGCTTTTGAACAAGAGCAGAATTTACCAACATCTTCTTTCTTTTAAAATATAAAATAATCTTGAATATGTCCAAAGGTAAAATAAATATAAACATAAATTTCTATAAAATTTAAATAAAGAAATTTTGTAAAAAAAAATTACTTTGGTTCTACACTATACAATTGATCATTTTCAGATTCCTCGTTTTCTGTTTCTCTCTCGTAACAAATCTTTGTCACTCTAAAATAATCAATATAAAAATGACAAAAAAATAAGACTTCAAAAATTGTTTTAATGACATTTCTTGGAGTACTTGATAATTTATTTATTTAATTTATAACACATACAATACAGCTAAGTACTAATATATATATATTTTTTTAATATTAGTACTTAGCTGTATTGTATGTGTTATAAATTAAATAAAGACTTCAAAAAAAAAAAAACTTAAGCGCATCTTTAATATATTATTAACTTCAACACATAATTATTTAATGTGTATATAATTATAATATTGTGTGCATTTGTATTGTATTTGTAAGATAATTGTCTACATATTTAAATAAACAAATATTATAATATCATTATATAAATATTATAGTAAAATATACATACATATTTGACTATAATACATAATATAATATTTACATAATACATATTTGACTACTAGATTCATACTTGATAATATAAATACAGTTATAAATATAAATAGAAGGTCATTAGCTGTGTCTGCCATGGACCATTTACAAACCATTCTTTATTTAAATATGAAATGGAGTCAAAGTAAATTTGCAACTGGACGCCCTTCTTGGCATTACCCTGCTCTCCAGATCAGGAGAATATGTGTTATGATACTACTAAATTTATTACCATACATGATTTATGAGTTCCTTCCATTTTACCCACAACTAAAGAAGATATTTTTGAATTAGAGTTTGCTATCTTCAATTTTCTAATTCAACTTCAAGAGCTAGTTTTTCTTGTTCTAACTACTAAAATTCATTATTGTGTTACGCGTCATTTAATTAAGTCTCATCATTTCACTGTGACTGTTCCTAAGTGCTCAAAAATTTCTTTTTCCACTAGTTTTCCCCCTCAAACAGTTCTTTGAAATTTGATCCCTTCCTCTTTTTTTCCTGATTCATATAGTTTGCAATCTTTTAAGTCGCCTATTAATCGTTATCTTGCTCTAACCCTAGTCTTTCCACTTTCAGTAACTTCCAACTCGTGGTTGTTGCAGCCTTGTTGGTAGTAAATATGTTTGAAAATAAATAATAATAAAAGACTTATTGAAATTTTAAAATAATAAATTTAATTATTTAAGTAAAATTACGAAGTAAAATTTTTACGAAACAAAAACCTCATTAAATGCCTACCGTCTTCTTTTGTTTTTCCTGAAAAGTCCTGGAATTTTTTCTATTCTCTCTTCAAATACATTTTCTAAATTGGATGTGTTTTCTGCCATTTTTACTTTTTGACGAGCATTGTTCAAACAGTCTAAATATTTGTATCCAAATAAAAACGGGTAAAAAAAAAGTCACATAAATTTAAAAAATAAATAATATGCAAAATAAATTTACCAGCTAATCCCAGCACTCTTGCCTTATATATCGGCCAATTTATCTCTGCATCATGGCTGTTATTTTTTGCTTTAGAGACAGTGTTTGGATTTTTGAATGGTGGCCAATGGCATTTTACTGATGTATGATTTGTAATCATTAACTGGATATTATTAGCATCCACTCCCTCAAGCCATTTCAACGGAACATAATCTGTTTCGCAAGTATTTTCAAAAGCAACAATTGCTAACATATTTAAATACTAAATAAATGTTTTATAAATTATGACATAAGAAATGTTTTAAAACTTTTTATTATACTATGATATAGTAACTATGTATTTTTTATTTAATACTAATTTTATAATAATAGTTTTTAAAAGTAAACTTTTTAGTAATAAATACTTTCAAATAAAATTTTTTTAAAAAAAATTTAACTATTTCAAAAAAAAAAGAAAAAAGAAGCAGATAACTTGAAAATAGAAAAAGAGAAGCACGTTATTCACAAAAACAATAAAATAAAATATGCAATTGCAAATGTAGTAACAGCAAATAGAACATGATTATTATTAAATACTATATAAATGTAAAACTGTTTAAATTAATACATAAGACATTTGTTATTGTAGACCAAGATTTCATCAAATATATTAACTTTAGGAAAAGTGCATCTGAGGGATTACAACAAACCCATTTTTATGTGGCAACAGAAAATATTTAGTTCTTAATTTTCTCAACAAATAAATCTTTACAAGGTTTGAAATTTTTTCGACATAGAAAATAGACAGTAAAGATGAGCCAAGTGGATCTGTAAAAAATGAGAACCAAAATATTGTTTAAATTGTGAGAGGTGACGCAATGGCAATGGAACTGGACCATGGAAATGTTTTTTTTTAAATTTAGAAGTGGAATCAGCAACATTTGTTTCAGAGTATTGTAAGTTACACTCTGATAATCTACATACAATTTGTGTAACAGGGGACTGTGGACTACGGATTAACTTCTTAAGTCTTCCTAAATAACTTTCAAAATGAAACGAAAATTCGTTGTCTAGTGCTCCAAATCTCCAAACATCATCTGGCAAGTGTATCAGTGAATGGACATTATACACACACTGGTCATTCCCATAAACATGCAAAAACTTGACACAAAATACTTTAACAGTTGTTCTGAATATTTTAAATAGATGTTACATAAAGATGGACTGATAAGTATTCTAATAGCTACTGACAGACACAGAAAATTAATATACAATTCTTTAGGCAAAATGCCTTTTAAAACAACCACACCAGAATATAAAAAAAATTGCCTAAGTTCAGTAGCCTTCCAATGTTTATATTCAGAGAGTGATCTAGGCTTTCGTGCAAATTCTCGAGGAGTATACAATTTAACTGCAACAAGTTTATCCGATATCAAATCTATTGCTACCCTTGATAACCTATGAACAGACAAGCCGTGTATCCATTGATTTATAAGTCTTCGTCCAACTCCTAAACACACTAGATGCATATAATCTAGAGGAAATCCACTAACCAAGCCCATATTTAAACGTAAAAGAGGAGATATGAACGAGATACTATGATGATCAGGGTCTTTTATATTTCGGAAATCACTGTCAGTTCTCAAAACAGCAAATAGATTAGGCATAACAACTTTTCCGAGCCATTCTCCACCTACACACCTTTCACAGAAATTATAAGCGTTGTGAGGTTTGATGCACTTTATAAAAGCTCGTGCTGGTGCATCACAAATAACTGCTTTTAATTTGATAAAGTAACATTTGTCATTTTTTCTAAACCCTGTCTTCTCTAGTATAATCATTTCTGAAGCAAAATCTTCCATATAATCATCAAGAGAAGTTGGTTTGCTTTTACTAAAATATAGCGCAATTGGAAATGGACACCATCCAGAATTTTTAACCAAGCAAAGTATAGGCCACAAACTATTTGTTGAGCTTTTAAAAATTGGCAAACCGTCTATATTAATATGCAAATCTAATTCATTTATATCACTGTTGAGAGGATACTTTTCAGTAAAAATAGAAAGCCAATACTCTAGGCTAAAATAGAAATATTTCCCACCAGCAACATCTTGAATGTAATTATTTCTAGCAGTACTAAGCAGCGATCTTGCATCTTTTGGCAAATCAGGATGTAGCTTGTTCAAAAAACCAAGCAAATTGCTACATGCTGTCTGGGAAATGTTAAATTTTACTGCCCAAGATACTAACTTATCCTTTAAAGTTTCACTTTCACTGAGTTCAGTAAAATTATTATTCTCCCCATCACTGTCATCATCATCACTGTCATAGTTAATTCGAGAAGCACATTCTGGGAAGTCATTATATTTTTCATTATTATATAAATCATCAAGCTGACTATTGAGGTTATCATTAGAACTTGTCACATCAGATATTGGTAAACTAATTAGATCAGTTGAACTTGACATTTTTACCATATTTATTGGCAAATAATCATTATTCGCTTGAGAAATATGTGAGGTTGATACATGCAAGTTAGGTGTATTCACACATGCACTACTCAATATTTTTGCAACCACAGCAGCTATCTTTCGGTTTTTTGTACGTTTTGAATAAAAATGATGCATTCCAAATAAATAAACTATGAAATTACGACACTTTAGATCTAAATTTCTAAATGAAAAAAATTATAGCTAAATACACAATGGGGTAAATTAAACTTTCAACATTTTGTAATTTTTTTTTATGGTGCCACTATATGTGAATAATAAATTATGAAAGTTATGAGAAATTTGTTTAATAATTTTTTTTTTATCTCGAGGGATTACTCATATTGAAAAAGTTAAACTCCTGATTTATAAAGCAAAGGTGGGTCATACTTTTTAAATCATTGAAATCTGAAACTGGGTAAACTGAAAAAATTATATTTACTAAATATTAATATGTAGTAAATATATTTTTGTTTTACAATATATTATGAAACGTAAATGCTTTTAAAAAAAATTATCTTAGCTGGGCTAAAGGTGTTAAATGATTGGCATGTTGTTCAGATTTACAAGTAAATCTGCACAACATGCAAATCATTTAACACCTTTAAATGCTCATAGAATCAAGTATACTTGATTCATCAATAGTATATAAATATTACTTTTAAACTATTTATATATACTATTTTATATATACAAATATTTAAAAACCAACATATATTTGGTTTATATGTATTTATTTTTTGGTATCAACAGTTTCCTGAATACTAAATAAATAGACTAACGTTATCATATTAATTTTATATTGTTATTAAATAATAGTTATCAAAATTAAATTGCATTGATACTTTACAACTTCTATTAAAACAAAACAAAAACTCAAATATAATATATAATTATATATATATATATATATATATATATATATATATATATATATATATATATATATATATATATATATATATTATATATATATATATATGTATATATATATATATACATATATATATATATATATATATATATATATATATATATATATATATATATATATATATATATATATATATATATATATATATATATATATATATACATACATATATATATATATATATATATATATATATATATATATATATATATATATATATATATATATATATATATATATATATATATATATATATATATATATTATTATTATTATATATTTGATATCAAATATATACTCTAATAATATATTTGATTCCAAATATTATCTTATATTTAATATAATATATTTTTTGATACCAAAAATATATTTTTAGCAAAATATTTAAAAAGAAAGCAAGAAAGTATCACTCAGAATACGATCAAAGTCCGCACTTAATTTATACTAATCATGCGAAAGTTTTATTTTTAAATTATGTGAAAAGCTTTATAAAGTAGTTGTTTACAGATGTTCGTAAGCGTCGTAAACGTAATAAGTGTAATTCGCCATGTTTTGAAACCAAACCTCACATTAACTCAAATATTTTAACCGATCTAAACTAAACCTTTCCTGATATACCATTTACTGGACGGTTACATAATCCACTTACTGGCTATAGCTAATAAATAGTAATGATAAGACAACTATTGTAATTAAAGTATTTAATCAAAATATTTTTTCTAAAAATTTAAAACAAGATTTTCTCAACTTAGTTATAATTCATGTGATATAATAAATAACTAAGTGTGATAAAATCTTGACACATGACAATTGTGAAAAAAGTTAAATTAAGGTTGTTAACAGGTAAGCAACATCCAAATTTTACTTAAATTAACTTGATTACATACTGAATGAAAGTTTGAATGTTGCATTAAATGTAAAAAAAAAAAGTAATCAATATATATTTTTTGATTTATTTTATTTACATGAGTTTTTAAACTTGTTTCTATAATTATTTTTTTTAGTTGAAAATAGTATTAAATATGAAAAACAAAAAAGTTAAAGCATACTGAAAAATCCAAAAGTCAAATGTTATCATTAAACCAACTTCAAGTATAATTTAAAAAATGCATGCTGAAGACAATTCAGATTCTAATATGAAACTGGTAATAAATGATATGTCTCACTAAAAAGCAAGTATAAAAAAGTTCCATGGTCAACTATGCAGGCTACTATCTATAGAAAATCTAAAATAAGATCATAACCAGGAAAAAAGCCAATTAAAGGTGATCTTAAAAAAAATATTTTGCTGGCATATAAGCCCAAATGGGAATTGGTTTTTGAAAATAACATTTATTGATTATGCTGCTAAGCTGGCAAAAAAAAAAAAAAAAAACAGATTGAATTTTAAAAATCTTAAAAACTGGTAGCAACTACTTAAAAGACATGGTTGTGTAAGTCTTCGTTGTCCAGAACCAAAATATTCTTTACCACAAATGTTTATAGACAGGGGGAAATTTTCAAAATAAGAACCTATTTAACAAATCAAATGTATTTGGAACATGGATGAAACAAGGTTACAACTAGATTATAAACCAAAATGTGTTGTTGCAAGGAAAGGGATCAAAATACATTCAGAGTCAAACAAGTGGTAACAAAGAAACCATTACTAATATAGCTTGCATAAAAGCAGCTGGTAATATACCTCATAATAGTGAAGGAGCAACATTGAGTGTTTCTTGCTGGACTAATTAAGGTTTTATTAAGTTACGGTTTAAAAAAATATTTTTTCAAATAATAGTTCTGCGTGACCACTGATTTTAATTCTAGAAAGACATTAGATGTAAAACTTCCAGTTCACATCAGCCTTGGGTCAGCACAGTTTTTAAGTTACTAAAAAATATGTATTCTGATTTCTGTCAAACAATGATGAATACACCTACCTATATCTGTCAAACAATGATGAATACCTACCCAGTGGGTACAGTTTCACATTCTAAGTTATTTGGTTTATTTTCAAAACCATGACAATGTAACATCATAATAATCCATGAGCTCAACCTGTAGTAAAAAATGAGTCAATTGATTTTTCTATTCAAGACAATATTGTTAATATTAGTACAGATGTAAGTTTTGATGAAGTAGAAGTTAATAAATCAACATTAGTTTAAAAAGTTTCTTTTGATAGTTTATTGGTACTTCATTTTCATTGGTACTACAAATATTTTTTTTGAATCCAATTAGTGAATGTTTACAACACCCAGACCTAAATAATAAAAAATAGCCTCTCACAACACATCAATACAACTCAAGTTTTCATTTCCATTTAATGGTTCATCTAATCTATTAGGCAAAGACTCTAATGTTTTCACTTATCCTTCAACACAAATTAAACAAAAGAAGATTAACTCAAAAACTCTATTTTAATGTTGTTGTTATTTTTTTTTTTTTTTTCACATTACAGGCTTTGTATAACACAAACCTGAAGACGGCTGCAAAAGTTGCTTACGAAAAGGAAAAATTGAATAACAAATGGTTTTAAACAAAAAAAAAAAAGAAAATTGTAAACTATAAAAAGAAGTTAGCTGAGATATCAAATTTGCAAAAATCAACCTCTATTGAAGTATTAAAATATTGAAGATATTGAAAATTATCAAAACATTGATGATGGTATTTAGGAATAAGTTTTTTTTAACTTTTTTTCGAGGTTCATTATCTGTACTTAGCATATAATGAGTTAAATTGAATAAATTATATTGAATGATATTTTAGTTTTGTTTTGTTTCTAAATAATTGAATTATAATAAATGTCCATAATACATGCATTTGCCAGTATTTGATATAAGATACAAGCCAGTATTTAGTGAAATCTTTATTACCTGCTTTATATGTAATTTGATTTTAGGATAATTACAATAATCTTTACTTAAATTGAAATCTAAAATTTATATTAAAATTAACTAGTATATATTTAATATATAGTTCAGTTAATTTCTGCAATGGGTGTTTCTTATAAAAATGTAGCCAATAATTGGCGAAGTTGTTTGCATTTTTATTGAAACTGAATTAATGAAGCTTTTGTGTGACCTATATAGGGGAGAATCTTATTAAATAGGACAGTTTTTGTGAAATGCTATTTTTAAGTTGATAAAGTTGTTTAACTTATATATTGAAAACAGTTTGATGACCATTAACTCTTGCATTATTATGTACTTTTGGTAAAAAAAAAGATTTATTAGACCTGGTCATTTGTCCCGTAGTAGTAAGTTTCAAGTAAGTTAAGCAGTAATGGTTATTTCTATTACTAGGGGTGCCAAAAAGGAACGCATATGGTATACATTTACGCAATTGGAGCGCTATGAAAAATTTTTATTTTAAGGAGGCATAAATATGTCCACATTTTGACTTACCTAACATATTTTTATTTTAAAAACCAAAACTACTTAATAAATTTCATTTAAAATAGAATATATGACTTTTTTTTTAAAAGTAAAACAAAGTAGTAAAGTGTAAATGCTTGAATATATTTCCATTCATTTAAGGTAACTATTAATTATTAAGTATCTAATTTACTTTAAAAAACTCAACAGCAAAGCAGCTTATTAGTTATAAAAAATTTAATTTTAACTGTTTAACCAACGTAATAAAAGCAAAACTTATTGCTTGTCGCAAAAAACTAAGTAATAAAAGTTTAGTATATTAAAGCAATTGTAAAAGATGTTAACAGTTAACTTCACATAACTCGCACTCATAGTAACGCTTCTTGTTGTTGTCATTGTTGTTACCACACTGAATCCAAGCCGGCCAAACAAAATATTTCCAGTTGCATTTGTATATTTTGCAAGTTATTTTGTTGTTGTTGCTTGATGGGCACATTTTTTAAAGATGACACAATAAATTTTTTTTTTTTTTTTGTTCTTTATTACATTCTAAAACATGACGTTAATATTTTATAAAACTTACAAGCTAAAATAAAAAAACATAAACAATTACAAATGAAGATATTTAATATATGTATAAAAAGAACGCGGAAACTCATAGAAGACCGTAAGTTCATGTCGTCGAGTACCTCGGTAAAAAGACGTTGTTACATTTTTACAAGTTAAATATTTACGCAGTAAATAAAAAAAGTGTTTTCTGTTTCTTTGACTTCTCTGAAGTCAATTTTTCTTTTTTCTTTTTTGTGCCATTTTTACCGATTTTGACATTATTTCTCTCATTTACTGTCTTTTCTAGAGTTTTACTTAATAGAACTATTGCCCTGTTGTCTTCTTTTTCTAGAATCTTGGGCAGTCATTAGGATATTGATGACTGGTTTCCGGACTAACTATTTTGACTGATGATTCCAAAGAATCAGTTCGATTGCTTTTTTTTTTTTTGTTTAAATATGGATTATCTGGTTGTGGAATTTCTAATTGGTTGACTGAAAGAGGTCTGTCGCTAATATTAGATAGTATGAAATCAATTTTTATAAAAATTTGCTATTGAGTGGTTAAATCCCACATTTTTGAACCCCACCAAAAACATTTTATATTTTGAACGACATACTATCTTAAACATACATATCCTATACATATATCCATGCTATAAATACTATACACTATACTATCCTATACATACATATCCTGCCTGGATTGGAAACCAACTGTTTATTCTGCGCTAATCAAAAATAAAGCTTAAAACGCCCAAACATTAAACAAACTAATGGCTGCAATCTATGACTGCTATGTGTAGAAATGTTAACAAAATTAAAGAATTCTTTTTTGCAAATCATATTATTTTATATAAAAATAATGTAGCTCCATGATTGCCCAGTTGTTATGGACAACTTTATTGTGAAGCAGATTATAATAACTCTAGAAAGCCCATTTTGAAAAACACTTTTTATTATTCTTTTATATCAATAGAATCAGTGCCCAAAATAATGCTTTCTTTGTAAAACTTAAAACTTGTTAAAATTTGAGACTTGTTTGGCGCAGTACATACATTATGTTAATAAAGTATTAAAATCATTCTTGAAGTATAACTTTTCCCCACGTTCCCTTACATCTCAATTATTAAATATATTTAATATTTCAAATTACTAATTGTTTATACAAATAAAATACATTTTCTTGTGAAAACCTGACCTGCGATAACTAATAATACTATCGGTACCTCTATATCGATACTGTTATCTGGATATCGATACTGTAAGCTATTGCACTTATACCAGACGATAATCCAAGACTCAATACCGAGTAGTGTCTAATTAAAATATATTTTTGTAAGTATCATTAAGTAATTTTTGTATCGTCGATTTACAAACTTAAGCCTTTTCTGCATACTGTATCATATATGAAACAGTTTATAAATGGCGTATCGAACGCGCAACGATTTTTATTAAGAATTAAACTTATCTTAAGCATACGGTGAATGTTACCATAGCACTTCGAATTTTTTTGTGACTTTAACTTTTTTAACGATTTTATTGCTTATGTTATCAAAAGATTTCTTTTAATTATAAGCTCACCAAAGTCCTCGAAGTTTCTTATATATATTCGTAATCCTCCTGTGTATTTAGGTTTTCGTTTTCGTAAACGTTTATTACTTAAATTCTCTTTTTCTAACTGTATCAGAAATGATACATCATGCATCTAAGGAAAAAAAAAATTAAAAAGTTAAAACTTTATACCCTTGCTTTATTTTATTTATTTTTTTGTTATAAAACCTTTTTATTATTTTGATCTGATCAAGTTGGCCCAATTTTAATAGAAAGCTTGTTGCAATTATATGACAAGTGCACTGCCTCGACATCATTTTGTGAGATGTATGACACTGCGCTATGTCTCAATAAGGATCGCAACTGTTTTAAAGCGTTCCATCAATAAAATTTTTATTTATAATGATATCTTTATTGAGTATGTATAAGTCTCAAACTAATATTCCTAGAAAAACTCTATTTTTAACAACAAACATTAGTTTATCATTTCTTCATAAGGTTCCACTGCGTGATGTATCATATATGATATAAATAAATATTTTGCTATTTGTATATTTTAAAATAGCTTTTTTAAAAAATATATTATTTTTTTGATGTTAGGCTATAGAATACTATTTGATTTATTAGTTCATTTCAATATTAAAAAAGTTATGCAAAAACGAGTTAATATATTATTCTTGAACATATGATATATATATACATATATATATATATATATATATATATATATATATATATATATATATATATATATATATATATATATATATATATATATATTATATATTATGTTAGTTTATTCTACAAATAGAGTGCTCGATGTTCTTAAAGGATTGAGCAATAATTAATTAGTAAAACACTTATCTAATTTTCTTGAATAAGTCGTTTTGTTTATTTTATACCGACTTTTCAAGAGGTATAGAAATTTTAGGTAGATACAACAACCAACTCTAGAAATCTTTTAATTGCAAAATAGCACCTCAACTTAATAATATATTTTATTTAACAAAATACTTAAACTCAAGAGATTTCGTTTATTGAAATAATTAAACTACAGGGACAATTGCAGTTTAGCAATTTAAAAAATTATATCATGAATAAAATCCTTATATATTTTTTACGTGAGCATAATTATTTGTGATATAACGAAATATCATAAATGGTAAAAAAACAATTAAGATTTACAATTATAATAAAAGCTACTATTGATAATGACTATATATCAATGTTACAGTGTAGCACTAAAGAGCTGAAACAAAATCAACCATAAATACTGATTTTGTAATATTACCATCGGCAACTAATGATAATACCAGTAAACAAAATCATTTTTACCTTAATTATGTAGAATTCCAATTTCTCCCTAACTGTTATCTGATGATTAATAGAGTAAATTTCACATCATATAAATTTACTAAATTAAAACCATATTTCAACAGTAGGCAAACTAATAAAGCAGTGACAAACGCAACTAAAAAAAAAAAAAAGGAAAATCATTATGTTTAAAAAAATTATTATATATTAAAAAAATATATAATCATTGAAATTTAAACAATAATAAATACTTATTATAAATACTAAAATTTATACTTAGACTGTAATTAAAAGTGTTTATGGTAAAAAAAAGTAAATTGAAAGAAAACAATTGCAGAGTTGAAAAAGAACCATTTAGTTTTGAAAAAATTGATCTTGTTCTTGAACTTGCATAACCATTACTTAACTAGGTCATTTTACTTAAGGAACTCTTAACTAAAATAAACCGCATTTAGGTAACACAATAAAAAATAAGAATCAATGAGTTTAATTTTTTTAATATATCACAGTCTGCAAAATCGTATCAAAGCGCAAAATACTTACTTTTCCAAGGGGATGATTTTTGTGACATAATAGGCAGTCTATTTCAACTTTAATTTTTCTGCAAAATACCAAAGTATTATGCTTCATCAAGGAATTTCGAATATCTTTTGATACTTGGTTTTTGTAATAATTTGTCATATTGACAACATGAAAATAAAATGATAGAAGTGATTATTCTTTTTATTGCTATAATTTTTCTAACAACGATAGATTCATAAAAAGTGTTACTAAAAAAAATAGTAAAAAATATATGCTATTTTGCAAATATTTGTAAAATACTTTTAAACTAGTATCTCTTTCATGTTTAACTTTTGCAGGACATTCAAACTTCTTGAATAATCACAAGTCAAACTTCTTGAATAATCACATATTCACCTCTGTACCAATGATCAAACTTCTGTAATAATAAAAATAACAATAATAACAATAATATGATATCATTATTATTATTAGTATAATATATATAAACATCTACTTTTGTTTTATTTAATATTTGGAAAGAATTCTAAGTAAAATTAAAGAACATCTGTTACAATAACAAATATGACTATTTAATTGTTACTTTTTGATTTTCTTTTGCATCAATATACTTTTGTTTAGCAGTAGAATTCCGATCAATGCCATGATGACAACCGATCCTTTTTGATGACAAAACATCGTAAGGTGTATTAAAAAATTCTGGGGATGTCTCCCATAACACTTTGTGCTTGTGTGAAAATAAATCTAAAAAACGAAACAAAAGTAATTCAAAAACTCATTAAGCTTTCAGTAGTTGAAATCAAATCTTTAAAGAATCATTACTGTCTGTCACTAAGATTTTCTGCAACAAACTAGTGATGTAACCAAAAAAGTTAACAAGTCAATTAACCTTTATTTTCCTCTAAGACTTTCATACCTTTTGAATTTCAGTGGCTTACTTTTAGGAAGAGTTTCTAAATAAATGTTGCTCAACTGCTTTTTAATAAGATCAAAAGGCTAACAGTTACTTTTATCCAAGTTATCCAAATATCCAAGTTTTTTTTAGAATAAAACTTAAATTTTTTTCATAATGATTAAATATTAATATATTTGAACAACCTTTTGGGCGATATGATTTTTAAAATAGTATTCTAATAAAAGAATATTATTTTTGTAAAACAATTGAAAACATTAAAATAAAATAGAAAAAAATTAAAAAATCCATGACTTTTCCTGATTTTAAATTAAATCAAGCTTTTCCCTAGATTTTCCCTAATTATATTTTAACTTCCCTGATTCAGAGGCAACGCTGTATGAGGTGTAAATAATTTAAACTTTATAGATATAACCATAAGCTGTGAACACAGTAGAGAAACAAAACTCCATAAATTTTAATAACTGATTATTGTAATCAAATTTTTATTTCAATACTTATTAATTAATATCTTTCGATAGAATAAAGATTATAAACAAAGCAAGGAAAGAAATAATAATCAATTAAACCAATCTTTGATACTAATCTATGGGTAAAATTACAGCTAAATAAAACATGTATATTACAGTGTATATTACAACTTAAATAAAGTCACTCTGAACATTCATTTAATTTATATTATTAGAAAACCTTTTACCTGTACTACCAAAATCCTTTGGAGTTGAGAATGCAGCAAAGCGAACGGTATTATATATCTCATAGTTGTAAAGACACTGATTGGCTTCTTTAACAGAATCACATATGTAGATATCACTTTTATCTGAAATGTGAAGATCTTATTAATTTAAAAATAAATGCAAAAAAAAAAAAATATTGCAGAGCAAATAATTATCAAAAAATCTTGCAAACTTGAAACTTTTGTTGGCTCATTAACAGATAGAAGGCATTGTTCAGCTTCTTCAACAGAATTGTAAATACACACCGTTTTTTTATCTAAAATTTGAATTTGCATAAATCAAAACCATAATTACTTTGAATGTTTTTGATATAAGTAAAAATTAAATATTCAAAAAAATAAATTAAAAATTCAACAAATCACCCTGAAGACTTAAATCATTTTCTGCCTCATTACTTGATATGTTTGAATCATCGTAATCTGATATATCTGAACTAATAACGCAATGATAAAATTTTATAAGAATAATCATAATAATAAATTTAATATTATTATAATAATGCTATAGTAATATTACTACAATAATATGATTATTATAATATCATTATTGCTATTATTACTATTATTGTTGTTATTATTATTATTATTGATCACACAGGTCGAAAAAAAATTGTCAAAGAGATTATAAAACTGTGAGTTAGACAAATCAGACATGTCTTTCAGTTGCCACATTTTCTATTACTTGAGCTTCAGCATGACAACTGGAAAAACTATTATTTGGCATTAACTTTGATTACCTAAATGTAGAGTAGATAAATGCTAAATAAAAGTAAAAGACTTAATAATACTAAACTTTAATGTAGATATTTGTTATTACTCTTTTCTTAATCAACTTTATTTCTTTTGTAAGTTTTAATACTTCTAACTATTAATTAGCTTAATTTATAATCATATATAAATTCAACATAAACATAAATTAGTATACAACTAGTTGTATTTATATATATATAAATACAACTAGTTAGAATAATATTATTTTATAGAATAATATTATTTTATAATATTATTTTAAATAAGGCTAATGTAAAGTCCAATTATCCTTTAAGCAAACATTATATCAAATTTCAACCATGTTGAGCACTTAATCTGTTAAAACTGTAATACCTCCAAGGTACATTATACATACCTCCAAGGTACATCACCGATGGTGTACCTTGGTTGCAGTGTAAGCTATTTTTTAAAATTAAAAAAAGAAATGAAAAAATATGTCTGGATGTTTAATAAAAAATCCTAGAGTAACTAATATCATCAAGTTAAATAAAAAATATTGTTACAGAACAAATTGTAAGTATTTTGTTTTATATTTGTAAATGTTTGAAAAGTTTATGTGCCTCGGAGTACCTATGAGGTACACAACTTTCCACCTAAAAGTTACACTTATTGTCAATAAGTATAACAAACTTATATAAACTGGAAAAATCTTAATAACGACATATTAAACTTTAAAATTAACATGCCTTGTCATTTCTATATCCATTTAAATTTTTTTCTTCTTTTAAATTTTAAAACTATTATTTTATTATTTTTTAGCTAACGAAACTGTCATTAACCACGCTGTCAATAACAAGTTTTTTAAAGATGAAATAATTAAAATATATAATTCGCATAACTTAATTAAAATGATAAATGCATAATTACGTATTTTTGTGATCGTATTCTGTATTCTGAGTGATACTTTCTTGCGCTTACCTTAAGCGCATTGAGCGCCGACCCATTTTGATTTTAAATTGTTCAAATCTGCCTCGATATCAATTATTCATTTATTTTCTATACGGGTCCCAGATAGATCCCACGAAAAAAGCCCTTATGAATCCCATACCAGATTACCGGACAAATCCCATACGGTACCCATATATGTTGGTTGGCTGGGTTAATGAGCTGACATGAGAGATAACGAATGAACTAGATTGTACAACGTTTAAGGACAAGCAGGACGATAAAGTTAAAATTTAAAACAAAAAGATATTTTATTATTATGAATAGTAACAACAAATAAAACACGCAAAAATAATAAAAATATTTAGCAACAACACCGCAAAAAAAAATCAACGTCAATATAAACAATACACAATTATACTATTTATAATATAACGATCCACAAAATTATTATCAAATATTTAGCCATATGCACGACAAAATACACGATAAAAATACTGTATATTTTAATTTGGCAATTAAAAAACGTATCTTCAAAATTAAACAGGAGAATAAAATTTTAAAATGAGACTTTTCTGCGGAGCTGGGGATTAAAAATGTTATATGATTTAAAAACTCTTTTTTATGACTACGAACGCATTAAAACAATATTTGCGTTGCTTTAACATATTGTATTGGAAGTAATCTTATCTACCTGGTTGAAAAACCAGGAAATGGTTTTTGATGCTGTGAAAAATTAAATCAAATCAAAATGTCAACTTTTGGGAAAAAAAACACTTTCAAAAAAAATCCTGCTATTTTTTAATGACATGTTTAATAGCTTATACATTAGGATTTTTTCCCGGACAAAATATTAATCATTTTTTAATAATATTATTCATTTTGTATTCAATTAATCAATAAAGTTTATTAAATAAATAAAGTTCATTTTAAAGTTCTTATTCTTAGCTAACATTAAACAATTACTTCTATTAGAATAATTTTTTTTTTTTTATATATTTAGCAATTTTTGTTTTGCATTTGCTCAAAACGAAATACAGCTATACTGTCATTTAAAAAAATTTGTTGCACTAACAATAGAGCTTCAAATCACAATGTTATAAAAGCCAGGTGTTTTTCAATAATTTTTGAATGCTTAGGAAAATTGCTTTAGATTTTCCACAAGACTGTAACACAGTTGTTTTTTTTATTATTATTTCATTATTAGACATTCTTAATAATGCCTATAAATGTACACTTCATTCTATCCCTAGCTATATGTATAATTTATTTTTTTTCATGTTCGCGTTATTAGACCCTTATGTCCTGACATTTTAAATAAATTCTTAAATTCTTAGTACTTAAAACGTACTAAGAATTTAAGTAAGTGCTCTAAAAATTGGTTGCCTCGGTGAAACATTCAAATATTCAAGAGATATATGTATTTATAAAAGTTTCTAAAGATTTAATTTTTAATAAATGTCTAGTAATTACGTGTTTTTTCAATTATACAAAAACCTTTTAATAAATATAAGATATCATAGGTTATTACAAATATATATTAAATTTAAAATTATTTATGCCCAAAAATTTCAAGCATGTTTTATTTAGTCAAAAAAGAATTTGTTTGTGTTACATTATCTTTTTTTGTTTTTTTTTAAATAAACTATCAGTTTTTATTTAGTTGTGACGTTTTTCATAAGACTTCAGTTATAAATCAAATCACTCATAATGAATAGCAAATTGAAATGGATTATGGTTTTCAATTCTTTGGTTACAGTGCATGCTTTTGATCCTATAACAGTTGGTGCTATTGTTGTTGGGTCTTTATTAGCAAGCCTTATGCTTATAAGCGGTATTTTTTAAATTTTTATCTTATTTTTTCAATTTTTAAATGTTAAATATCTTTTAATAATGTAAAAAATTTTATTTCCTCCAGGTTATATTTAACAGTTTATGTGTAAAGAATAAAATAGATTGAGGCTTGTTGCGAAGTGCATAAAAGATTAATACATTTTCAAAAGTGTTTAGGCAGAAGGTAGCCCTATTGCAGAGTATTTTATTTTCAGAAATAGCTTATCAATAATTTCGATCAAAGTCATAAAGTAATAATTAAAAATAAAGCAAGACACTCGTAAGCAATAACTAAATTTTACTTACGTCACTTAGAAAAATTTTCAAGTTGCTCAAAGTTTTTATAGGTTTTAAAGATTTAATTATTCAAATTTATAAAAGTTTTTTTTGTTTAAATGACACTATAACGCTAGGCTGCATTATTCTTTTAAGTTAAATAGGTTATAGTCTAGGAGATGACAATGATCATAGAATACGCTTTAAGCAAAACAAAATGTAAACAAGTAAACTTACTTGAAGTTATAAGAAACAGATTTAAATGAAAAAAATGATACAAATGAAAAAAAATTTATAAACTACTGTATTATACTCTTACTATCAAATAGTGGGCATTGGCTAATATATTTCACTGCTCATTATTGGGCGTTGCTCAATTATGGTTTTATTTTTTCTTTCCTAATTTCTTTCAATGACCGTCGCCAGAAAGCTATAATTTTTTTTTTTAACACTTCACTTTTGTCAGTAATGATTTCTAAATGAATACAACAATAAATGATTTAAAATTTGAAAATTCACTAAACACAACTCTACAAAATGTTTTTTTAATATCATCATAATATAATTTTGAAACATATATTTTTTTACGTATATTGAGATTGAAAAATGATTTTTTGATCATTCCAAAAATTTTATTCTTTGTTGAGAGTAATGACTTTTAAATAAAAGTCATTACTCTCAACAAAGATCCCTTTATTGACGACAGAGTTTTTAAGATTAATTGAAGTATTGAGTTTTTTATCGACGAGTACATTAATGAATTTTGTAATTTACTGATCCTGAGGGCATAACTTTATATTTTTTACATTAAAATCTACTTTTTATAGTTTCGTCAATTTTGCTATAACCCAGCAGGCACACAACGTTGTTGTGTGCCTTTTTTGTATTTTCTTTAACATTTTTCCACCAGCTTTTATGAGGTGACAACGTTTTATTTACGTTAGATTTTATGTTAATATAACGTTGCCGGTTCGGCAAAATGGAAAAGTTTTGTAACGTAAAATTCTTACGTTAGATTTACGTTAGATATTAACGTTATATTAACGTGAAATTCTAAAGTTAGATTAACGTTATACAAATGTAAATACAAGTTAAAAAAACATTGGCGTTTTATTTTAACGTAAAATAATGATTTTAATTGTGTAATATTTATTGTTAATATAGCTATTGTTTTATTCATATAACCCTGAGCCAAAGCCCTTTATACACAGCTTCGTGTCATGTTTATTATATAAATATAACCGTATATATTAACATTAAATGTTAAACACAATTACAATCAATATTCAAAGTTTATATAAAGGTTTTTAACCCCTTAAAAAGGGTTAGAAAAATAGTTTTGGGGATATTCAAACTAAAAATACAATAAACGTTTTTAAAGAATTTTTTAAAGATGTATTATATATTCTTTTGTATTATAAATTTACAAAAAACTCAAAAATAAATAATTGTTTGATGGAGAGAACTTTAAAATGCTTCCTATTTGATCTTTTGTTTGCTTCTGTCGAACTCTCGTGCGTTAGCTAGATGACTTCTAAAATACAAAACGGGATATTGTAAACGGGATAACAGTTAAAAAGTTATTTTGTTTATAAGTGACTATTTGTTTGATTTTCAATGCTAACATTCAAGGTTTAAGACTTATATATATCTAAGTATAAAAAACATATGTAAGGAAGAAAGGATAAATAGAACAATTTTGAGCTATTATTAATGTACCAAAATTATTGCTTTATACAACTTTTTATTTTGAATGATACCTTCTTTATATCACCACGAATTTTACTTTTCATATTGAACTTGGGCTTAACATGGTGCTCCATAATTTTATAAAAACGTAATAACAAATAATAAATGGAAAATAACTACTTTGTTATGTTACATAAAGTGATCCAGCGAACTTATTTAAATAATTGTAAATACACATTGGAGTAACAATTCAAAGATTATAATTTGAAAAGGTTCTTTATTTTTTTATAAACTTATAAATTCAAAGTTTCAACATTGAATTAAAAGTAAAACCTGTAGGGAAGAGCCTAAATAAATGGGGCAGTTTTTGTAAAATGCTTTTTAAAAATTGATAAAGTTACTTATTTTATACATTGAAAATTATTTGATAACCATTTATTTTCACACTATGTGAGAGTTAATAGTTAAATTTACAAAAAAGCTCAAAAATAAATTAAACTTAACTTCTCGCACCAAAAAAAAAAAAATGTTTCCACCATTCCAAATGTGCTGTTAGTTCCCATTAATGCAACATTCCTAATATTATGTGTGGTCCATCATATTTAGACCATGATAGGAATAATGATTTGGTCTGTTAAATTGTTGTGTTTAACATTTCTAACCACAGGAGTTTGGATATCTATAAATGTAAATTTGATTTTGTCCCATTCAATAAGCGTTAAGGTTCTCCCCTAACATTAATATTAAAATTGTTTGTTTTTCTAAATTACTTACCTTGGGCTAGATTTTTCTATAAAATTTACTCACAATTTAAACAGTTTGATTATTCAGAGTTAAACAAAAATACATACCTGACCATTACCTTTTTTGTATTTTCTTTAACATTTTTCCACCTGCTTTTATGAGGTGACAAAGCTAAAAAATAAATAAAAGTTTAGAGAAAATTTCATTTATTTGGTTGTTTTTCACAGTTATTTTATCAAAGCAACGAAATAATAATTTCTTAACCAAATATAAGACAAAATAGTTAAACATAAATACAAGACTGTAAAAAACTCTACAGAGTGTAAATGGTTATCAGGTCAATAAGTTACTTATCGATTTGTAAGTAGGAATTTACTTTTTACACAATATTGTGGTAAAATGTAAGAATGATTTAAATAAGCTCATCAAGAAAACGATGAAATTAAATAGCATTCTATTAAACAGACAAACTTTTAAAATAGAAATTATAAATATAAATTACCAACTTACTGTTCTCCCCGTTTCCTTTTAATCTGGTTTTAAACTAATAAAATTCCTCAAAGGATTTTATCTTTTTAAAAATGGTTATGCTTACACTTTCTGACTTTTAATTGGTACATTAGCAACACCTTTTCTCAAGAAGTAATTGAAGTTATATATATAATACTAAATATCATTTGCAAATAATAACTCATACTCATGCAAAAAATCATATTAAAAATTATCACAATTATTTGGTTTGATATCACTAACAAATAATGCTACACTAAATGGTGTCACTTTGTCAAATATACATA
Organism: Hydra vulgaris; assembly: GCF_022113875.1. Classification (NCBI taxonomy): domain Eukaryota; kingdom Metazoa; phylum Cnidaria; class Hydrozoa; order Anthoathecata; family Hydridae; genus Hydra; species Hydra vulgaris. The sequence continues at coordinate 32,453,666 of NC_061157.1, forward strand.
ATATAGGCCGAACCAGTGTGTTTGATGACTTTAATAAGGAAATGCTATCTTTTTTTTTTTTTTTTTTATTTGCATTCACTCCCAACAAGGCTGCAAGCAACCACTATTAAGTTTGGAGTTACTAGAAAAAAAAAAAGAACAGAGTTATAGAGCAAGGAAACGGTTTACAGAAGACTTAAAAAGTTGAATGTTGTATGAGTCAGGAAAACATGAAGATGGGAGAGAGTTCCAAAGGATTAGAGTGCGGGGAAAAAAACTAGATAAATAAAAGTTTTTAGAGCATGCAGGGACAGATACAGTAAACGAATGAGACTTAGCTGAATGACGAGTAAAACGAGAATGAATTTTAGTTGATGGAACTAGAGATGATAACTCCTTTGAGCAGTGACCATGATAGTATCTGAAGAAAAGAGAAAGAGATGCAACTTTACGACGATGGGAAAGAGGTTCAAGCTAAGCAGATAGTCCAGGTCCAACAACAATTACAATGCGTTTTTGGACCTTGTCAAGAAGAGAAAGTGAATCGTTAGAAGAACCAGCCTAAATATGACAACAGTATTCCATACAGGGACGAATAAGAGGTTTGTAGAGGTAGAGAATGGAATCAGAAGTAAGAAAATTGCAAGCACAATAAAGAGAAGCAACCTTAGCAGAAGCTAATTTAGCAATCGATTGTGTATATGGTTTCCATGAAAGGTCAGTAGTGAGCGATAATCCAAGAAGACGTAAAGAAGACGACTCAGCAAGAGAGTTGCCATTCATTAATATAGCAATGTTGACCATATTACGGTAGTTGTTTGCAGTAAGCAATTGGGTTTTTTTTGAGTTGAAATTCACAAGCCGCTATGAACCCCAATCTATTACTGAAGTGAAATCAGATTCAAGATCAGCTGCTTGTTCTGGGCGATCGAAAAGAGAAGACTTTTTGTCAAGACAGGAGTATAAAGTTGAGTCATCAGCAAAAAGAGCTACTTTAGATAAAAAGTTGTCAGGAAGATTGTTTATGTAGATAAGAAACAAAACAGGGCCCAGGATGGAACCTTGGGGAACCCAAGAAGTTACTGGAAATAAAGAAGAGTGTTGGCCTTCAAGGATGACTTTAATAAACCGGTCAGAAAGAAATGATTTGATAATTTCAAAAACTTTCCCAGAAACACCATATGAAGCAAGGTTATGGAGCAGACCAGCATGCCAAACTTTGTCGAAAGCTTTAGATAAGTCGAGAGCAATAGCCCTAGCCTCACCGCCTCCATCTAATGCGCGATAAAATCTTTCAGTTACAGCAGTTAGCAAGTCGGCCGTAGAGTGAGAGGATCGAAAACCGTATTGATTGTCTGACAGCAGTTTATTTGACTCAAGATGAGATGTGAGGAATTTGTTGATCAAAGACTCAAAAACCTTGCTAATAACAGAAAGAAGACTGATCGGGGTCAGAATTTTCTCTAGAGTTTTGAATATTGGAACCACAGATGCCATTTTCCAACAAGCAGGAAAACAAGACTCAGTCAAACACTTGTTAAATAGTTTAGAGAGAATTGAAGAAAGTTCTGGAGAACAATTCTGCAAGACTGTGACAGGAATGTTGTCTGGACCACAAGCTGTAGACGAGTTTAATTGAGATATGACTTTAGCAACAGAAGCCGGAGTGATTTGAATGTCTAACAATGGGTCAACCTGTTTAACTGGAATGGAGGGAAGAGAATGTCCATAAGATTCAAGAGTGGAATTAGAAGAAAAGTTCCTTGCAAACACTTCTGCCATATCCCTGGGAGAGGTAACAAGATCAGTCCCATGAATGAAAGATAGAATGTTACATCTACCCTTGCTATCAATGCTGTTGAAGATTTTCCAAAAGTCTTTAGAACCTAACTTCTGCGATAAGATGCGAGATTTAGTGAACTGAGAATAATGGAGTTTAACATCAGAAAGCATTTTTTTACATCGATTTCTTGCAATAATAAATAGCCGTTTGTTCTCATGAGAGTTGGTATTTTGAAAAAGATGAAAAAAATGGTTACGATTGGATATAGCAGCCGCACAAGAAGGAGAAAACCATGGAGTAGAATGAGGCTTGACTTGAAACCGACGAGAAGGAATAAAAGCTTCCATTCCAGCCTGAATCCAGGAGGTTACGTAGGAGGCGCATTTGTCAGCTGAGAGAGAAAAAACATCAGCCCAAAGACCAGAGACAAGACATAAGTCAAGGAGTGAAGGTAAATGATTGGGGTTGGCAGGAAAACGAGTCACAAAGTTAACTATCTGAGTGAGAGATTGAGAAACGCAGAAGTTAAAGGCTTTAGTGCCAGCAGGATCAGTGGTGTTAGAGCCAAGCCATTCAGTGTGATGGGCATTAAAATCATCAACAACAATAATATTGGCAGAGGGGTAAAGTAAGAGGGCATGGTCAATTTGATCAGAGATAACATCTAAAAGAGTGCAATCATGGGAAGAAGGAGAACGATAAAGAACAAAGAGAAAGGTGATAGATTGAAGAGGTGCTAAGCGAAAGCACATAAAAGAATGGTCAAAGGATTCGAGCCTGATTTCACGACAAATAGGGGAATTAATGCGTATGTATACCCCTAAACCTAGCATGTGACAATTGGAGTCTTTACGAATCAAAGGATAGTAATTATCAACACTGACATCTGAAGAAGGAATTGCAGATCTTAAATTTGTTTTACTGAGCGCAAGCAAGTCTGGTGAAATTTGCAGGAGGTAAGATTCAACTGATGGAAAGTTGCTTCGTAGACCGCGAATATTTGTAAAAGATATATTAAAATATTTAGGTGGTAGGGATGGTTTTTTAGGTTTTAAATTTTTGGTTACTTTGGTCATGATTTGAGTTTAATGAGAACTTGACTCATTCATAGATAGAGCACAGCCTCCTAACCAATGAGCTATGCAGTTGTCTCAGTCCTGTTTATTAACCCTAAGCCGTGACATAGGGCTCATTATGTGGCCTTGACAATGCACACCAAAAGTATTCACAGAGACACCATCCATGCGCAACATGGCACTGTTAATACTCTGATATTTTGCAGCTGTTGATGGAATCAGCCTCTCTGAGAGCTACCACAGAGTTCGGAAAACCTTACTAACAGCCGGCCTCAGAACCATTAAACTGAGTTTTAGAGCTGTACCCTCATATGGAGATAACAGGAAGAGTTGCATAGCCATTATCAAGAAGGCATAAGCAAAATTCTATGAGTAGAGTCAAGAAGATCCAGCATTCATCATCCTAGGCAGGAAACAATGTAACACAGGTTACATCTACGCCAGCCTAATAGATGAAGAAGAGGTTCGAGGCTGGTTAGCAGCCTCGAACCTCTTCTTCATCTGGTTAGTTGCCTTCTACAAGACAGTAGCAGGATGCAGTTAACATTTGCCTAAGATGAGTATTTTTATTGAGACACCATCTCTAGCCTTTACTCAACCAAGAGCCCCAAGGCAGGGGAATTTTTAGTCGGAGTTTATTTCTCCTAGCCTTTGCATAAAAAGAGCACACTCTGCAAGGCAGCAGGGCTTGTGGCAGGTGGTACTGGGTTACGTGATACCAGTAGCAAGATTGATCTCGATTATCCTGATCTGACCTGGAGTAGTTAAAAGGAGTTACCTCCCGCAACAGTACTTTGAGAAAACCAGGCATGACATTTTGAAAGTGCATTAGGAAAAACACTGCATCTAACAAAATACAGGAGTCTAAAGTGAGTGTACGTTTTGTAGTTGGAGTAAGTAGTTAGTTTCTGAGCTCACGCTGCATTAGAGTATAAACAGAACACAAACAAACATAAATCAATTTACGGGTGAGTCAACACCGCGCCAGACGTTCAGACAGAACACAAACGTACATAAAAAACATAAAATAACTTACGGGTGAGCGAACACCGCGCCAGAGGTTCAGACAGAACACAAACATACATAAAAAAACATAAAAAATATAAATATAAACATAAAGTAACTTACGGGTGAGCGAACATCGCGCCAGAGGTTCAGACAGAACACAAACATACATATAACGTAGATTACAGGTGAGCTAATACAGTAACTAAGGCACCTCCAACAATATGGGAAAAAAAAAAAAAAATAAATTACTATAGACATGACTGATATAAGATAGTACTGATGACAGGAAGAACACTCCTTCCAGCCTTTGCTTAGATAGCAAGTCCTGCAAGGCAGCAGAACATGGAACAGGTTGCACTGGGTTACATGTTACCAGTAGCAGGATGATCATGAAGACCATACTCCTGACCTGACACTAAATCTACATTGACCTGACACTACACAAGAATCTACATTGACCTGACCTGACACTAATCTACATTGACAACTAAAGAAATTGTATTTGACTCAAATCTGTAATGCTGGTTGATTGCTTTTTCTTGATTTGTCATTTGAAATACCAAGGTAAACATATTTACCCCCACATTTTAACTTGCTTGGAATATTCCTAGGAGTATTTAAAATTTTCCTTGAACATTTTGATAAATCAACATCATAACAATACTGGTGTCAGTTCGTCACTTGTATTTCTAGTTGTTCTGTGTTTTAAAATCCATTTGGCAATCTCTTCAACAAGTAATCGTACGTTATGTAACAAGTACGTCATGAATATCTTCATTATCATCACTCACAGGAACCTCAGAGTCTAGAATAGAACTCTCAGTTCCAGAGGTATATTTATGATCAGAGACAAAATAAAAGTCACTATAGTTCTTAATTTCAATGTTTTTGATATCAATGCAACTCTCGACTCTATTAATATTATTAATAGAGTCGACATGTAATATGAGTCAATTTCTTCATTTACAAGTACGTTGTTTAAGGCTCGATTACTTTACCACCATTCCCTCAAGTATTGATTTTTCTCTTGTTTCATTTTTATTTTTCTGAAACAAACATAAATTTTAGTAGTTTTAACAATAACAAGATAATAATGAAAACTAAATACAATGAAAAATAAGAAGAAGAAGAAAAATTAATTTTTATTAATAAAAAAAAAGGATAAAACTTAAAGTTAAAAGTCTTATTAAATAGTAATAATTAATAGTCATAATTGAGCTAGAAAATAAGTTGAAAACAATTTTTGGAAAAACAGTAAGATCATTTGCTGGCCTTTATTAGCTATGGTTATTTAGACTAAAATAAAAAGAAGCTTAAAATAAAACCTGAAAATAAAAATTAGGTATAACAGGTTTTTTAACAACAAAATGTAAACGTTAAACTTTAGTTTGCAAAATAATGTCATTTGCATTTTTTTTTCAGTTCATTAGTTTAACATTAAATTATTAAGCTAAATAGATTATGATAACTAAAACATAACTAAATAAATATACAAATTAACACTAAAAATGTGAATGTACAAGAAGATTACAGGTATAGTATATAATATAAATATATAAAAAGAACTGCTTAACAGTTGCTTGCATTCATTAATTAAATTATTAAGCTAAATAGATTATGATAAAACATATATTTAAAAACATAAAATTAAATATTAAAAAATTATATTTAAAAACATTAAATTATTAAGCTAAATAGATTATGATAACTAAAACATAACTAAATAAATATACAAATTAATACTAAAAATGTGAATATACAAAAAGATTACAGGTATAGTATATAATATAAATATATAAAAAGAACTGCTTAACAGTTGCTTGCATTCTCTATACATATTGTTTGACATTTATTTACCAATGGAGAGGCCTTTTCAATATTTGCAATATGATCTTTACTAAAGTTTTTGTTGAAGACTCTCTATGCTTTCTATAAATGAAAATTTTAAAATACATTTTATTTTACTTACTTTACAATTTGATTTTTTTAAACACTCAATGTATAGCAGATGCTTGGTGAAGACATTTGAAAAATTAACATTCCGGTTTCAAATTAATAACATACTTACGTTGTTTGTCAAAATATAAGAAAAGCAACCAGTTTATTGAAATTCATTTCCGCAGTTAATTTGATTTAAAATATTATACTATATTGCCCAGAGTAAATAACTATCAGATTTATAAATAATTGGGGACCCCACTATTTACTATTATCCATTTTGAGTATATACCACCAACAGATATACTCTACTGCAAATTTCTTAGGTAACATTCAATCCAATTGTAGAGTTCGTCATCTATTCTCCAAGCTTTTAATTTTAGAAGTAGGAGAAGTTTAGAAATTTGTCGAAAGCTTTCGATATATCTAGATATAAGCTTTCTGTATTATTTTTATTCTTCAATAGTTTAATCAAATATTTAATGTTTAAGCGTCAATCCTCACTAAAGTTTATTGCATTTTTAAAGTCGTATTTATATAATTTATTACTATTTTCAGCAGTACTTATTGCGTGAATTTTACTTTAATCTTGTTAAACTAGTCTTAATATAATGTAATGTAGAAGATCTATTGAACTTATTAATTTGATTATTACCTACCCAGCGGGCACGGGTACGTTCATTGTACGTACAAAAGACGTCCGGACGGAACGTACAATTTTAGTTTAGAATCGGTTCAGGATGGAAATACTGATGTACGTCCGATTTGAACGTACAATGTACGTACTGCAATGGCCTGCAAGGTTGTAAACATGGATGTAAAATTTAACAACAAAAAGAACAACCTCATAAGTTAACCGTTGGGAATGCAAAAAAGTGTATTAATACATGTTTTACTTACTAAAAGAAGACATTTTGCAACATCAGAAAGTTCATCATCAAAAACCTGAGACTCCTCTAAATTATCAATTTTCTGCACATGATATGAAGAATGTTCAGGTTCATGTGTCGATATTTTGCACTGCTCATCAAGAATTTGAGTGAGCAAATGAATTACTTTATATTGAAGTTCTAAACATTTGGAAGGTGTATTAATTATTTACAAAACATACATGAGCAATATTATAATGTAAAATGGGAAAATACCAGACTGAATTTGAAAATGAGTTTTAATTTACATTTTTTATGTATATAAAAAAATTCTCAGTAAAACTTGCTACACTTTATAGTAAAAGCAAAACAATAAAAAACTAACAATAAATAAATTTACTAGCTTCAGGAAGAGGAAATTTAGACATCGAGGTTTTAGTAAATTGAGTTGCTTTTACTGGTGGCATTGTAACTTGGTTGGAGGAAGATGGTAGGTTTACTGAACTTGAAGTCATTTGTAGGAACTTACTTACAGGGATTTTAAAATATGTATTACCTGTAGATTTTACTACAGTTGATACAAATTGTGATTGACAGGACTTAACAGCAGACGCTGAAAAGATAGAAGAAGTTTTGGAACAAGAAGATATTATTGCTGAAATCCTTGAAGTTTTGAAAGCAAATGATTTTGAAACTGCTTGCTTAGAACGTGGCTCTGTAATAGCAAGAGGGGAACAACCAGGATTTGGCAAAGCAGAACAATGTGAAGATACATCATAAGGGGATCGCGATCTAGCTTTAATAAACATGGGCTCTTCAGGACATACAGCTAAAATAAAATTTGTCTTTAGTATATATATATATATATATATATATATATATATATATATATATATATACATATATATATATATATATATATATATATATATATATATATATATATATATATATATATATATATATATATGAATCTCTAACTTGAAAAAGGGAACATGTCCTCTTTTTCAAGTTATATATTGTATATGATATTATTATTAAAATATAAAATATATATTATATATGATATATATATTGTCCATGGCACTTATCATACAATAAAAATTTTAAACACAAAACACAATTAGTGAAAGTATGTTAAATCAATAAAAAAACTATAGCAGAAAACATACGTATTTTGTGTATTGTTCTATATTTAATTCCTTTCTCATTTTCAAAGGTCAAATCACAAGATTTGTCTATTTACTTATTAGAATACGCTTCTGAATCGTCACTAGTGAAGTCAAATCCTTCACACACTCTTTTATTATCTAAATATTTTAATACTGCATGTGCAATTTTCAATAAATAATTAAAATAAACATCTAAGCCTTTTACAAACAGTTACTATTTTATACTGGCAATCAGACAATTAGTAAAAAAGTATTTAAATACTTACTATGACGACATTTATCCTTAAGGAGTGGAAAGGAAAACCAATCATTATGTGATATTGCCTGCTGTTTACATGCTTACATTGCAAAACATTGATATTATTGGGCAACCTCACAAACTGTTTTTCATTTACTGCTCCTTCAATCCAAATTGACGGGATTGTCAGCTCTTCTTCTGTTGACCCCTCCAACCATACCGCTCGGCACCAAGGCATTTTAACTTTAAAGCAAAAATAACTAAAGTTTAAAATATATATTAAAAGTAGCAATAAGTTATAATATTTATATTTGTGTGAATATATTTAAATACCCTCAACAAAGTGCCTCCTTACATATGCAATGAAAATAAAAATTTAAATTTTATTGCTATAGAAATAAAAAATGATCACGAATTGAAATATAATTTTATAAAATTGTAATTGTTTAAATACAATAACACAGTTAAATAAATAATTTATTTAAATAAACACAGTTTAAATATTTTGCACAAGATTTTCAAATACCTTGTATTTAGAGTATTAAAAGTTGGACATTAATTAAGAATATGAAACATATAAACCCCTTGAGTGTTTTATTAAGGAAGCTAATATATATATATACATACAAAAATCCTATCAACCTATCTGTAACACAGGAATAATTAGTATTAGGCTCAATTTTTCTTTTTATCAATTATATAAATGATGAATATGCATACTCAAAGCAACATTAAATTTTTAAATAATTTTTTTTAATTATTATATATGTATATATAAACAATAAACAGTGTGGAAAATAAATGCAGGAAAATAAAGTCTCAGAAAAATTATTGTTTCGATTTCTCATCATTATGCAGTAACGGAAATATTGATAAGCCTTATTTTTCTTCCAAACAAACACACTTCCTTTAAAAATCAGCAATTCTTAGAGTTTTCTCCACAACCTTATTAAAATTTATAGTTCAAAATAATGAAATACCAAGTTTCATAGATGGAGCTGGAGAATCAAATACATTTTCTAAATACATAGAGCCGATTACATTACATTGAAACGTACCATTACTATTATTAGCTTTTACAAATGCAATAGAAGAGTTGAGAAGCAAAAAACACCTATCTTTTCTGTTAGCAGAGATTTTACTTTCTAAATTTTTCTTAGGTAACGCTCTTAAAAAATTTTGATACTCATGTTGTCGTTTTGAAACTTGAGAGATTGGATTAGATGAATTACGTCTACTCTTTTTTATTCTTTGAAGAAAGTTTTCAAAAGGAAAGCAGAATATTCTGTTAAGAGAACATGAATTAGTTCGACAATCATCAACTAGGTGCAAAAGGTTATGGACATTGTAAACTATGAATGTGTTTCCATATACATACTTGGCTTGATGCACAAAATACTTTAATAAATTACATGTATAATCTAAATACGGAACACGTACACTATCATGATCTTGTAACAATATGGTCATGGCAAGACTTAGGGTTAAAAAATGTTCATACAACTTCTTTGAGACAATACCTCTTAATGCAACCGAGCCAGTATATAATAAAAGTTGTTAGAACTCGGTTGCTTTCCACCTATCTAAGTCCTTTAAACTTCGAGGTTGTTGTGCAAACTCACTAGGCATACATCCAGTAAAAGAAATCAATACTTGAGATATCTCTGAAATTTGAGCAGCAGATATTTTTCCACCAGGACCTTTTTTCAGATAATTTAACATACGGCGCATTACATCTAAGCATACTAGATGCATGTAGTCTAGTGCAAAAGAGTAATACAATCAATACCAATTCCAATTAAAGGAGACCTATCATGCTGATGACCATCACAGTAGCCAAACTGTTCAAATTATCGTTATCTCTTAATTGAAAGACTCTTTCATGATTAAAAACAACTCTTCCTTCGTCTGTTCTTTGGATAGTACACCTTTCGCAGGAATCATAACCTGTATGATTTTTTATGCACTTTAAAAAGGCCCTAGATGGTGCATCACAAATGAACGACTGAATCTCTATGCTTAAGTGGCGTCCATTAAACAAAACGCCATTCTGTCTTAAATGAATCCATTCATTGACAAAATCTAATAAATAGTCATTAACATTGTCGGGTTTATGATCTCCACAAAAGATAGCAATGATAAAAATATCAGAATTATCAAAACATGCAAGTATTGGTCACATGCACACACTTGATGATTTAAAAAGTGGAATTCCGTATATACTTATTGATAGTTTGATGATATTATCGTCAAATTTTTTTTACTGAGGACACTTTCGATTCCTTTACATATTCCATAATATGCATAGTCACCGCCACATTTTCTTTCTGTTTTTATTTTTCTTGGAGTTTTTAAGAGAGTTTGTGCATCTTTAGGAAGAGAAGAATCATTTTTAGAGAAGGATAGATAAAAGTTCGTTAACAGAAGAACGAGTCCAACGATTTCTACCTGCACATTGTGCCAGTTTTTTATTTAATAGTGGAATTTCAACCTCATCATCAGAATCACTAATACTGTAAAGATCTGGAATTTCACCTTCAGATTCACTTCTGGTATTAGGATAACAATCATCGGTGAAGTATTCATAAAGATAAAAATGTTAAAGATTCCGACGTTTCATCGTTATGATTAAATGCAAAATCAACAACATCATTTTCTTTTACAATTGTTTCATCGTCACTAGATGAATCTAAAAGAATCTTTACTTTTCTACTAATTCTTTTCCATAATCTTACATTTGACGCCATTTCTAAAGCATATACCTACCGTATATTAACTTAAAGCCACGCTTTTGAAATATTACCAAAACTATGATTATAGTTGATAATAGCGACAAATTTTATTAAGTATACGGCTTATCTAATAAAAAAATATTTAGTATAGTTGCTATTTAAGTGCATATTATTTGAAGGTTCAGTTTTGGTTCACAGACGGACGGACGGGTTTTGTACGTACATTGTACATTCAATGAACGTACTATTTAGGTACAAATTATAAAAAATACGTATGAAGGGTCAGTTTTGGTTCACGGACGGACGGACGCGTTTTGTACGTACATTGTACGTACAATGAACGTACTGTGCTCGCTGGGTAAACATTGCATTAAACTATTGCATAAAATAAAATGCTATATAAAATAAAAGACATTATAAAGAAAACTTTTTTATACGAATCTACAAATATGTAACAATTTATAAATATATGTGTATGTGACTGTGTGGCTGTGTGTGTAAAGGTCAATAACATATAATTGACCATGCTCAACAATAATTGGTGTTAAGCATGGTCAACAATGTGGACTATTCAGAATACCAAGTGACTGCTGTTTTCTGTTAAACTTCATTGTTGTTATTTAAAAAGTTTAATAGCAATTTCTATATATAAATTAATAGAAATTCTAAAGAAATTCTATAGGCCATATGTTTTAAAAGTTTATAGTAATTCTATTGAACTTTTTTTCCGGGATTTTGTCACTCCGCCACTGTAGTGGATCATTGTGTCTATTTGTTTCTGGTTCTTTCGGATATTTCCTTAGCTGAGTTTCAATGCCTTTTAGTAATTGTTGTTTATATGCCCTGCCACCAGCGGACGTAGACTGAATAATTTTATCAATAAATTGCCAGAGTAATGATGATGATGATGTAAAAATTATTAAGCCTGGCTTATTTTGGTGGATTTTCTTCAGTTTTGTCAATCTTCTGTTCAGCATGCTCAGATTGACTTCAATCTTGTTTTTTCAGCTCTCAGTGTGGCCTGTAATGAGGAGAACTTAGTTTTAAATTGTGAGTCAACCAGCCTCGTCAGTATATAAAGAGGTTTCTCTTTTCAATGCTTTTAAAACGCTCATCCAATCACTTGATTAGGGTTGACATCATAGTCTTTATACCTGCATCATTCTAGAATATCGTGTGTCTACCCTTCAGAATTTTTTGTTGTGTTGTTGTTTTAAATTAGACTTAGCTTATTAAATTAAAAAAGAAATATAAATACAAATACCAAAACAAATATGAGGTTCATAAAATATAGAATTTCAAAAAAAAATGATTTTTATAAATAAAATATTAGGTATACATGTAAACACGGGCAAAAAAAAAGTAATAAATATTTGACAAAAATCAAAACTCCGACTAAAATTATGCTGGATTTGCTAAATTTTTGCCAGAGCCGGATTTTGGCCGGATTTGTAAAAATAGCCGGATTATATATATATATATATATATACATATATATATACATATATATATACATGTATATATATATGTATATATATATATATATATATATATATATATATATATATATATATATATATATATATATATTAATATATATATATATATATATATATATATATATATATATATATATATATATATATATATATATATATATATATATATATATATATATATATAAATATATATATATATATATATATATATATATATATATATATATATATATATATATATATATATATATATAGAGAGAGAGAGAGAGAGAGAGAGAGAACTTTAAAATGTTGTCGTGGAATATAATCGACCGGTGTGTCATTTGTAAATATTTCGAGACATAGGGAAACACTGTGTGCACTGTGTTTCATGAATAAGACTGCATATAGTTATTTATATGCTGCTATATTTATCAGATTATACCCATTTATCATATATAAATAAAAAATTACAGTTTAGTTGATTTGTATAAATATAATTTTTTCAAATGCAGTTCATTTATTGTGTGCAACAAATGCAATGCATATATTGCTCTAGCCATTTAGAAGAATAATGAAATAAAAAATGTTTAACTTTTTAAACTTTGATAATATTGATTACGTGCACTCCATTGGCCTTGTCGGAAATTATGATGGTAATTTTTTTTTTTTCCAAAACAACTTATTTTATCATGAAACATCTATATCCTATAAATAAAGATTTTTGATATAAAAAATGTTCTTAATTTCTTATGAGCTCAGACCTAAGTCAATATTGTATACCAAATGCAGAATTAAACACACAACAGTAAGTATCTAAAACAAATATTTAGTTATTATCTTAATTTTTTTTAATGTGTAGTGTAAATTTCGTTTATTCACTTTTTTTATTTTTATTTATTAACATCTTAGACAATATTCCGGAACCCGTCCCAACTACATGTCAAAAAGGTAATAAATGTACTTCTTATTTTCAAAATCAAAATTAATTAAGTTTCTTATTTGTTTGTTCAATATATTTATTATTTCAGCTTTATTATGTTTTCTAGTGAATTAATTTTGGTGTTATTTTAAAGGGTTTGGTATGGTTATATAGTTTTTATTAACGTATATTTAACTATTTCTTTTTATCATAAGTGCAATTTTTATATTAATAATATCCAAAATCCAAAAAATAAAATTCTATCACTTAACATTAATAATACATAAAGTACAGTTAGTAAAGTTAATAACTCTTTATAATGCAGAAAATATTTTTTACGCATCTGGTTTTGTATTTTGTTTGTTTTTAGTTAAATAACACTCTAATGATTTAAAAAAGCGTGAAATCAGATCAAATCACTATAAGTTATTTTTTTCTAAAAAAAAAAAATAATAATTTGATCTACCATTTTTCACTTACTAATATAAATAAATAATGTATAAGTATATTTTAAGTTAATTTTATGATTGCATTTATGTGTGCATGTTCACCTCTTTCAAATATAGAATGGGGAACTTCAAGAGAGAGGCCACGTTTTTAGTTTAAGAAAACTTTGAAACATAGAACATATTTATAATTTTTTATATTTTAAGTAAATGGTGGCTTTAGTGAATGGTCTTCGTATAATGAATGTTCGTTGACTTGTGGTGGTGGTATAAAAAAACGCTCACGTACTTGCACAAAGCCTACTCCTGCTTGTAATGGAGATCTTTGTAACGGAGTTAGATTAGAAACACAATCATGTAATACGCAGAAATGCCCAGGTTTGTTGTTAATTTGATATTATTATTATTATTATTATTATTATTATGAAGTTGGTAACAGTAATGGTGATGATGATAATGATGATGATGATGATGATGATGATGATGATGATGATGATGATGATGATGATGATGATGATGATGATGATTTTGTTTACCATAAAAAACAAAAAAGCAAACCATTAGCTAATGCAGAATTTCTTTATTTTGTTAAAGGTCGCAAATAAAAAGGAATGGTTTAAAAACTATTCCTTTATTTAAATCTTACAAATTATAAAAATTCCTCTACAAAAAGGCTTACGAGCTAATACTTTATATTGAATTAAAAATTGAATCGGAAACATTTCTCATCTTGATTGTTATACTTCAGAAAACTGTAATTAATTTTAGCAGTGATAAAAAAAATACTGTTATACTTTGCATAATAAATGTCTTTTGAACTTTCTCAAGACAATTGTTATGCGATGATTGTATTTTACCAATCACCGAAGTTTTAAGTTCCCAATTTGGGAACACACAATTAATATTCAGAAGATATAACAGAAATGGCAACCCGTTTTCATTATTAATTAAAACAAATAAAACACAAAATTAAAAGTATACACAAAACTAAAACATATTTTAAATTACACATCTAAAAAATATCATGAAAAACTGTTGTCGTGGTTTAGTTTGTCACGGTCACGACGCCTTTACTATTCGGCTCTTTTTTTTATCTCCAACACAACTTTCAAGTTTATTTTAGACGTACCTGGATATGTTTTATGCAAAATAAAAAAAGTATATAAATAAGATTTATAGAATATATATTAAAGAAAAAAAATAAGGATTCAATAAAGTTAGCTTTTAAAAACAAGAAGGCTAACTGAAATATTATTGGTATATAATAAATATAAATATTTCAACAAAAAAAAAATCAAATTATTATTTAGAATAATATAATTTTTTTATCTTAAACGTGAAATCAACATATCAAATAAATTTATAGTCAGATTTATAAAATTAAAAAAACCTAACTTTACCTTTTAAAGATCTTTACAAACATTATCAAAATGATCATATTTAAGTTATTCGTACAATCTATATACTAATATCTATGAGCTATATAAATGTTAGAAAAATTAAAAGTTTTTTAGTTTTAAAAACAGGTAAAAGAAATACTAATTTTTATTGATGCGCAAAAAACAACTCATTTATACACTACATTTTTGGATAAACAACTCCACTTATTGGACAGTTGTTTTTTTATTTAGAAATATAGTTTTCTGTAGTTTTTTCATTTAGAATATCTTTTTTTGTTTAACAAAGCATTATTGTGACCTTTTATAAATTTTTCCATATTTTGCAAGTAATTTAGAAGGGAAAAGTATTGTTAAAAACATAAACCTTGATAACAGAATTGAATCAACTGCCCCTGTCCAAGTATTGTAACAAAAAAAGGCCATAAACCAAATTTTAAAAACAAACTTTCTTGTAGGTTATTGATTCTCTCAAAAAGTGAGATTGGACAAAAAAGCAAAGTTAAATTGGACAAAACCAATAATATTCTTAGAAACAAATCAAATTTGCAACAGTGACAAATACCACTGATGTTATAAATTAGTTCTCCATAATCAAAAATAGAAATGACTGTACATTAATTCAATTTGACATTAATGAATTTTATCCCTTAATAACTGCAGATATTTTAGGTAAAATAATTGAGATTGCAAATAGCCACATAGTTATTCCTATAAAAACAATCCGTATAATAAAACATTATAAAGATTTATTAAGTAAAGTAATCAATAACAATGATTTAGCCTTTATCGCAAAGACGATTTATTAGTAATGTGTTAAAAATCTGGTTCACAGCTCGATAAAATTAGAAAAAATGTTATAAAAGTGTGTCAAAAAATTGGCTTTCAAATTGAAACAAACATAAATTTAAAAATTGTGAACTTTCATGACGTCACATTTAACCTTCATGAAAATTTATATAAAGCTTTCAAAAAACCAAACGATGAATTGTTATATATTAATATTAAGTTAAATCATCCACTCCAAATTCTAAAACAAATCCCGTTTTCAATTTGTTTCCTGCCCTCCATAAATTACATTTTTTTTTTCTACAGTTGCACAAAAAATATGGAAAGATTTATAAAAGAAATAATAATGCTTTGTTAAACAAAAAAGAAATCCTAAATGAAAAAACTACAGAAAATTGTAATTCTAAACAAAAAAACAATTTTCTAATTAGTGGAGGTTGTTTATCTTAAAATGTGGTACATATATTTGTTGTTTCCTCTAAGAATGTACCTGATAAACAATATAATGACATAACAGAGGGTGGCTGGAAAAAACGTTTTGCAAATCATAAGTAATCCTTTAAAAATAAAAAGTATTTAAAAGACACCATGCTGTCAAAATATATATGGAAATGAAAAGATAAAAATATTGATGATTTTATAATGAATTGGTCTATCCTTATAAAAGCACCTGCATATAACAATATTTCCAAAAAATGCATTCTATGCCTACAAGAAAAATTAGAAGTTATTACACAAGCAAACCAAGAATGTTTATTAAACAAAAAATTGTAATTATTTTCTAAATAGAGGGACGAAAATAACTTTCTCCTAAAAAACTATAAAAATAAGTGAGCTTAAACATTAATTACATTAAATTTTTTTAAAAAATATCTAAAAAAAAGCAGAAGTAATCAATTCTTTTTCAATAAAATTCTTTTTATAATAGAGCCAGCATATACCACAAGTGTGCAAAAATTTACAATAATTATGACATTTGCGACTTCCTGTAACTTAATTTATTGGTATTAAATTGAAATTTTATTAATTTGATCATTTATTTTTGTTGAGTCTTTATTAATGAAACACTGAGTTAAATGAATAAACCTTTTGCTAAGTGATTTTTTACTACTTACTTTACGACTCAAAACAATTATGTATGTTTTTTTTTCCAAGTTTCCTAATTAAAATAAAGAAATAAATTAAATTAAAATAAATTAAAATAAATTTTTTATTATACTGATTGTTTCTTCGGGATTGTGTTGATTTTTGCAAATAAAATTGTTTTATCTAAACAAAATTTAGTTATTAAGGGGTAAAAACCGTTAATGTCTATTGAATAAATGTACTGTCATTTTTATTTTCGATCATTGAGAACTAATTTATAACATTTGTGGTATTTTCCATCGATGCAGTATTTGGAAAAAGAAAAACATACATGACTGCTTTGACGTAACAATGGCTAGTTATGATGTAGGAGAAATATGAGAATTTGTTGGACTATATATTTTAGATTTATTAAGTAAAATAACACAGGTCTGCAAGATTTTTTTTTCTAAGAATAAATAAATAATTCTTATGTGTGTTCAATCACTGAATTCAAAAATAGTTGTCAATAAAATTCATCACGAAAGGTTTTTCTAAAAAACGCAAAATGCTGTGGGATTGTCTATTTCGGGGCGCAAAACGGGGTTTATTGCCAAAGTATTTATTATTTTATTTGTTAACTTATTATAAGGTATTTTTATGTTTTTTAGTCTGAAACAAAACAATGAGTAACTCATGAAGATAATATAATTCAGCGTTATGATTCGGGATTTT
Source organism: Hydra vulgaris (assembly GCF_022113875.1). Classification (NCBI taxonomy): domain Eukaryota; kingdom Metazoa; phylum Cnidaria; class Hydrozoa; order Anthoathecata; family Hydridae; genus Hydra; species Hydra vulgaris. The sequence goes on from NC_061157.1 coordinate 32,471,293, forward strand.
CCATAGTAAGTAAGGAAAATCCCGATATATACAAATGTGGAAAACCCCAAGAAATTTCTCTTTTATTTATTTCTTTTAGTTCCAACTTTTGTAACGTGCATTTCAAAAACGACTTAAAGTAGTTGTTTAAATTATTCTGAGAGTTTTTGCTATATTTTTCGAGAATTTGTAGTAAAAAAACCACAAATAAATATTAATGAATTTGTTAAAAATGTGTACTTTGCGTATTTTGTGTGAAGATAGGCGATCAAGACAAATCTTGGGCCTCGCATAGAGTTTGTTCAGGGTGTGTTAAAGGACTTAAAATGTGGTCAAAAAGTCAAGTTAAATCTTTTTCTCTTGAGAACCTCGAAACCACAGCGATGACTGCTACTTTTGTTCGTGCAATGTGCAGGGGTGTAATACCAAATATAAAAAACAAACTTTTTATCCAAGCGTGGAATCAGCACTCAACCTAGTCCCTCATGACCTGGCATTCCTATACCACTAGCACCCCAAAGCCTTGACGAATTAGATAGTGACTCAGAAGAAAGTTCTAGTGGCGAGGTTCATGTAGACGACTCAAGTAGTCCTCAACAATTTTCTCAAGCTGAATTAAATGACCTGAACTGAGATTTAGGATTTTCAAAACATTTTGCTGAGTTACTAGGATCTAAGAGAAAAACTTCTTTTGCTTGGTATAAAAATAATGAAAAATATTTGGAGCCTTATTTTTCTCAATATGGTGAGCTTGTCTATAGTTCTGATATCAATGGGTTAATGTCCATGTTTAAAGTTCAACTTTAAATATGATGGGCGACTACTGCTGGATGCTGTATAGGCAAAATGTAACGCCCTACAAAAGAAAAAGCACTAAACGAAGCTTGGAAACTAAAAAATCTAGATTTTATTAAGCTTTATAGTTGTATCTACTGTAACAAATTATTTTATAGTTTAAAATTAATTAAATATGTATAATTTTACAATTTTGTTTTTCTTATGATTATTATCTATAATAGTAGTAAACGGCGGGTTTTCCCCATATTTTTTTTTCGACTTAGCGGAAAATCATTACATGATCGGTCGAAATGGATAGTATTGTTGAAATCAGCGTACCAAAATACATATCATTCATTAACTCCAAAAAAAAAAAAGTTTTAATTTGTAGACCTGTGTAATCAACCTAAATGATTTAGGCTTTGAAATTGTTACACATGCAAACCTTTTACCCTATGTGCGTGGGGTAATTTCAAACACATCGGAATAACCCCACGTACGTAAAGGTAGAATATTACCCTACGTACGTGGGGTAATTCCGAACACATCAAGTTACATCGCGTTCCCTATTACCCCCCAGAAAGCAAGCTTACATTGGCCTAACGTTGGACCAATGCATGATGATGCATGAGCCCAACGTTGAAAGTCAATATTGGCCCAATGTAGGTTTGATCATTGTTTAGGTATTGGCCCAATGTTTTATACAAAATTGGCCTAACGTTCTATACAACATTGGCCCAATATCGTATATTATATATCTAACGTGTTATGCAACATTATATTGTGGTTACAAATAAGATGATTTGCGTCGCTACATTGAAAAATTATAGAGAAAAAAAAGAATTTATGATACAAGTTTAAAAATTTATTTATTCAACATGTCCTCTCCCTGCATAGTTTAATTTTACAGTTAGGCTATTTTAAAAAACTACTCTTAGTAAATAACATATACAATCTCCTTTGTCTTTAACTCCAATTTGTGCCAAATAATTGACCTGTAAAAATACACAACCTGGCAATAGTTAAATTATATTTTGTTTAGACTTAAATTAGTATAAAATGTCATTTAAAAAAAATCTTCAAAGAGTATTTTATTTAAAGTATGTAAATTGTACAAAGATATCATACAAAATGCATAAAGAGATCATAAAAAATATTAACCATTTATTTTAAGTATGTTATTGTCTTTTTTCTTCCTGAGTACTTGAATTCTTCACTGCTTTTAATAATAATGATACTCTTTCAGGCAATACAAAAATTAGCATGCCTTTGTTACTCAATTTTTTTAAACTGAATTTGATGAGTTTTGTAGTTCACCAAGCTGCACTTTAATGCTTGCCCATTGTGCCAATAACACCAGCATATTTTTGAAGCATACAAGTTTATCCTGAAACAATAAAGTTACTTGTGTTACTAAGAACCTCTACAACTAATTACATACTATATTTAGAAATTAAAGACAGAGGGGCAAATTTTTACTGATAAAAATATACTTGCTAATGGATTCATAAAATTTTAATAAACTATAAAATTTGCAGGTGTGCATTTAATTTCTGGCACTGACACAAAACAATTCTCGTTAATGTTTAAACACCGCTGTTTCCTTCATTATAAAAGCGATTGACTTTAAAATAGTATAACTTTTTGCCTATAAGCACTTTCATTTTAAATAAAAAAAATAAAATAAATTTAAATAAAAGACCTTTTTTTTTCTTTTTTTAAAAAAAAAAATATTTATATTAAATTTACATTAGAATAAAGACATTAATGTTTATATATTGTTTACGATTTAGAATCACTTTTCTGTTTTTTGTGGTTTCAACTAAGATTTCATAACATAGCTACATGCCTCATGATTGAAATTTGGAAAATTTATAAATAATTATCTATTCTATCTAATTTTTGGTGCGGATCACTTATTTTTTATTTTCAAACAATTTTTTAATGCATTTATATTTATAATTTTATTATTAAATAATGAAAATCGTATTACTTTTGTAATCCGCACCATTATTAACACCTTTTCTGCATATAAAAATCAAAAAATTGTTTGCTGTACCTCTAGCTATGTTATGAAACATGTTTTCAAACTTGGCTAGTTTAGAAACAAATTTTTCTAGTTTATTACGCAAAACATTGTTTACATTTTAAAACAATCACGTGACCTTAAATTCTGCACGTCCAAGCAAATATGTAATAAAATTTATGAAAACAACTTTCTTAGCGAGACGATTTTTGAAGTATAAAATAAACAAAGTTAGGCGGTTATTTCTTTAGAATGGTGCATAAATTTATCATCAACTGGGTATTCAAAGATTGTTTTCTATTTAAAGAACTTATTAGTGAATCAACTCATTATAAAATAGTTTTTTATGAGAATAAAAACACATTATTACAAAGTTTAAATTAGCTAATTGTATGTTTAAAGAAACGTTTTATTTTTATGAGAAAAGATTAATTCAAGTGCCATAAAATAATTCCAATTAGCAAAAGCGAGGTTAAATCAAAAACTTTAACTCGGTTTTGGTCATGAATTATTTTATTAGAGTCTTTATTTATTCACAACCTAACACCATATTATTAAAACTATATGCATAGAAAAAAATTGCTAAAGTTTTTTAAAGGCTTTAGCTTAAAATGTTAAGACTTAATAATTCAAAATCGAAATCTAGCTTTATTTTTTAATGCAATAAATTTATCAACTTAGTGAATTATTTTCTAAAACAAGAACTTCTAGATTTAAAAACGTGGTCATTTAACAGCTAATCCCCTTTTTAACGTCATTTTTTTTAATTTTGCAAAAAATGCAGATTGCTTGAAGACTGGAATAAAGACTGATTCAGTTAACTTTTAACAATTAAGTAAGATTTTTTTTGTTTTGATTATAGTTAAACAATGAGAGTATTTGAAAAAAACTATCGGAAATATATTTTTCTAATTTTTTTTTGATAAAAAGTAACAACAAATTACTTAAATTTAACCAAGTTCATCTTTTGTCGCGCTTTTTATAAAATAAAATATGATAAAACCTTTTATTGTTGTTTTTGTTCCTTTTACAAAACAAAATTATATCTTATATTTCAAAAGTTATAAATGTTTTAGTAACACCCTTAAAGTCAAAATTTTCAACAAAAATCAAGAAGCCGTAAAACTCACTCTGAAACAGCCGTGTATGATACAGATTGCCCTGTAAAACAAAAAATTCATATTAAAACAATGTTTTTATAAGAGGGTTCGTAGCCAACTACTTATATAAAATTCAATAACTTTTTTGAAAAATCAATGGCTTTTACGAAATGTTTAAAATTACTATCCACTGTAATGGAAATGCTAAAATTGTACATGCTTTGAATGAAAAAACTTATAAAACTTAGCTACTAGTTAAGTTGGATATTAGTATGCAACTAATTATACATGTCACTATGTATCTTATAATTAAGGATGACTACAAATGAACGCTAAGAAAAAAATAAGTTTCAGAAAAAATAAATGGGTAGCACCAAAAAAAACGTAACAGCTTAATTGAGCGCTATATTTTGAAAATGTGACAAGTCACAAAACAAAAGTTTTACATGATAGTGAAAAACATTTCTCCTGTAAAAATTATTTTTTTTATTTTATCTAAAAATTGTTTCTTTTATTTAAAAAAATCTTTATTTTATCTAATAGTTTTATCTTTTCCTAAAAAAAAATTGTTTTTAAACAACCTAACTTTTAAAAAAAATGTGACTCATAAGGTTTTCAAAATACAGCATTCAATTGTGAAACGAGTAATTTCTAAACTAGAATTACTAATTTTTCAATGACTATCTGCTACTCTTAAACTACTATAAACTTCTCTTGGAGTGTTTTTTGACCTCTCTAAGGCCTTTGATACTGTGGACCTTGATATTCTTCTTTACAAACTTTAAATTTATGGAATCAAAAGTAATAATTTTAAATGGTTTTATTCCTATCTAAAAAAGCGCAAACAATGCGTATCTTATGACAAAACCAACACTAAATTAGAAAACATTGTTTTCTAATTTAGTGTAGGTTTTGGGCCTTTGTTGTTTATTATTTATATCAACGATATTTACTTATCATCTAGTATACTAAACTTTAATCTTTTTGCTGATGACACTCAAGTTTTTTATACTCACTCTAACATTAAGACAATCTTTACCACTATGAATAGTGAACTTGATAACCTTAATGAATGGTTTAAAGCCAACAAACTCTCTTTGAATCCTACTAATAGCAAATATACTAAATATATAAACATGTGTATGTGTATATGTGTATGTGCATGTGTGTATATGTATATGTATGTATTAGTTGCTCTTTTCTAAATCCTCTAAATCTGAAATGCTGCCTTTAAAACTCCCGGATATTTTGATAGAAAAAACCAAGTTATAACGGACATACTGCGTTAAATTCTTAGGCGTTTTAATCGATGAGCAAATAAATTGGAAAGAGCATATTTATCTAATAGAAAATAAAATTTCAAAAAGTATTGGAATCATGTATAAAACTAGATATATGTTGGATATAAACTGTTTAAAATCTATTTACTTTTCATTTATTCATAGCTATATTAGTTAATGTAAAATTGCTTGGGCAAGCACTTATCCGTCAAGACTAACTTGTATCTTAAAAAAACAAAAACAGGCAAGCCGCCTTATATTAAATGTTAATAAATACACCAGTACTAATCCACTGCTTCGTAAGCTTGGAGTATTGAATGTTTACCAATTAAATATCTATAATATTCTTTTATTCATGTTTAAATATTGTTTAGATATATCAGACATATTATAGATCATAAATATCATACAAAGCATTCATTGCTTAATTATCAGGTGCCAAAAACTTAGTTAAAACAATCTCAATAATTTACTCAATAATTTACCGAGGGCCACATTTGTAGAACTCATTTCTCCTAAATAATAGTAAAACTACAGCTTCAATCCAAACTTTTAAAAGTATCTTAAAAAAACAGTTACTTGATTATGAAGTTTCTCAAATATTATTTTATTTCTAATTTTTATTTTGTCCTCTCTTATTTTTATTTCGTTAACTTTTCTTTTTGTTTAAAAAGCGACATCACACTTTATATCATTACTTATCTTTATATTTGTATTGTGTTTGGGAAAAAAAAAAAAAAAAAAGTATTTAATATTTTTTTACTGAGATTGTAATATATATAAACATGTGTATGTGTATATGTTTATGTGCATGTGTGTATATGTATATGTATGTATGTGTACGTGTATGTATGTGTATGTGTGTATAAGTATGTATATGAATTTTCTTATATGATGGGTAATTTTTAATTTTTTTTTTTTTTTTTTTTTGGTTTGATATGTAAATGACACAAAAGGGCTGGATGATAAGACTTTTGTCTTCTGACTGCTCCTGTCATATCTTAACTCAAAATGTATATATTGTAAATAATTTATTTTAAATATGACGGAAACAGTTGTAAAAAAAAAAAAAAAAAATCTGCAGAATTGAAAATAGTACGCCGACAAAAAACATTCGCTAAATGTTAGCCCAACGGAATAAACTTGCCAATGTTAAAACTTACGTTGGGTCAATGTAAGCTTACTGTCTGGCCCTACTCACCTATAGATATATCTTTAATGCTTTATCTACCTATAACAGATATGGCATTAAGAATAATTACCCAGCTTACATTAACGTTAATTATTGGCTGAGATCGTTCTATGAACGTTCATAGAACGTGCTTGAACGTTCACAATGTTCATCGAACATTCTTGAACGTTTTGTGGTAACTGACAAACTATTCATCTTTTTAAAAAGTATCTAAGATGTTACAAAATTCTAAAAAGTTATAATACAAAAAACATTTTTACCACACTCACTCTAAACGGATTTCAAAAAACGTGGAACAGTTTTTTAGCACAAATTTCGGTTCCGTAGAGCGTATTTTTCCGCGTACCTATTTATATATATATATATATATATATATATATATATATATATATATATATATATATATATATATATATATATATATATATATATATATATATATATATATATATATATATATATATATATATATATATATATACATACATATTATATATATATATATATATATATATATATATATATATATATATATATATATATATATTACTTTAATTCTTACTACTTTAAAAACGTAGGATTCCGAGTAACAGTGGTATTCAGGTTAAAAATTGAAATGTTTCTGTAATTCTCCTGGTTTAGGTTCTTTAATGTAGTTCAAATGTCCCTTATGATATCTTAAATTAAGAGTTTTTAATCCTAAAAAGTTACCGAATTTCTCTCCTTTCTTTTTTTCTCTTCATTTTCATTAAAGAAAAAAGGAAATTATGTGAATTTTAAACTTATTTCTTTTACTATATATACTGATATTAAAACATTTATTATCATCTAAATAATACTTTTATTTGCACAAAAAGTCTTAATTCGATAAAGGGAGATACAAACTGTTTGTAGTACTTACATACTTGCTTGCCATTTTTTAAGACTATTTTAAGATAATTTTTTGCTAAAACAAGATGAATATAACTTTTCAGCGAGAGTAATGTAATGTTGTTTTTAACATTTAAGATTATTTTAGTTTCCAGCCTTCAAATAAAATCCCATGTAAATCCCACAAGAGACCCACCTGGGATTTCCCATGTGGGTAAATACCATATGGTTCCCACATGTAACGCATGTGGGATTATCCATATGGAATCGAAGTGGCAAAATTCCATATGGGAAAGTCCCATGTGGGTAAATACCACATGTAACCCATGTGGGATTTACCCAAATGGGTTTTAAGTGACAATTTTCCATACGGATACTACATGGGAAAATCCGTCCCATATAAATCCCATTAATCTCAAACGGAACCCACGTGGAACCCATATGGGATACGGTTTTATTTTTTACTGGGAAGAGAATAAGAATTAAATTTCACAAATAAGAGAATATGACATACCATTATATGTACTTTCCAAGTAATATTCAGCTTTGCATTTAGAAGTATATTTGCATACTGTTGTAGGTCAAAAAATGATACTTTGAATTTTTCAATAACTGAAGAAACATTACAGCCTAAATTTTTTTTAAATGTGCACTTTTTAACTTTCGGAAACTTTCTGAGGCAACAAACAATAGTTATCGTACTAGCTTGAGATGCTAAAACATCTCTTTCTAAAATATCTACTTTTTCTAAAGGTTTTGTGGCGTTATTATTATCAAAGCCTATTCTATGATAACTTCGAAGAAAAATATAGAGCTTTTCGAGCCGAATCGTAAAAAAGAGGCCAATAATCTAAAAGGAGTCTACCAGGTAGTGTGACAATCCCAATAAGAAGATGTAATTATGATGGTGGAACCAAGCGATTAATTTCAACTTTAGGACTTTTATCAAAATAAACAAGACTAAGACTAATCACGTTTTTAAATTCTTTTATCTGCAATCGCTATGCCCCATTTTCAATAAATAACTTGTAACAATGATCAAGAAAACGTAAAGTTCTCGGAAATTTTACCATTTTACCATTTTCTAGGGTACATTCGCCTTCACAACATTAGCAAGCATGCTTACCAGAATGAGAAGATAAACTGAAAATATTGTTAGCACATTTTAAATTAAATGCAAGGTGATACGTAACATTATCTAGATTAATCTACTCAAGATTTTCTGCACATTTCCATAATTTTCAGAAATATCTTCAACAATAGCAAGTATAAAACACTTCCAAACTCCACTTTTGATGTGTATCTCATTTTTATTGGTCTTGTCAAAAACATTTACGATTACTTTAAAAAATCGTTGACCTGCATTAATGGATATGCATTTACCATGCTCGAAGAGGATCTAAATCTCTTTCCATTAAATTACTTAGAATAAATTTAGAAGTGTCATGAATAAATACCATACCTCTTGCTACAGTTTTATCATTCTAAATAAAATCATCTTTTTCTCTTTTACCTTTAGACTCAATTCTTGTTGCAATGATCTTGTCATGCTAACTACATAGTTCTCACCAACAATAGACGACCCTAGATACTTACGCAGACTTGATACTATTTCTTTCTTTTTTTTTTTTTTTTTGATTTTTGTTATTTCCAGTATAGAAGTCGATTCCGCAACTGTTTGGAATGATATCTGATAAAGGTGAGTTTCCAATCATCCGTTTTTCTACGGGAAAGGTAAAAATAAAAACGTAAGCATGTGCAGTTTTCTTTCGGACAAATATAATATTTTATAACGCATGCTCACGTAATTATTTTTTCCTTTCCTATCCCGTTCCCGTAGAAAAACGGATGAGTGGAAACTCGCCTTTAAATAGAAAAGTAAAACGTCTTACTATTTTAAAGCATTTTTATAAAAATACTTTTTAATAAACTTTTGCTCTTAAAAAAACTTTTTAAATTATTTTATAATTATTAAAATGTGTTTTTGAATTATTTTTATATTAATGGGAATTTTTGGTTTGCATTTTTAACTGTTATTCTATACTTCGGCTTCAGCTTTTGCCCTTTTAACAAAAAACAGACTATTGTTATAAACAAAAAAAAGCGGCTTCACTTTATGTCCAATGAATTTTCGCAAGTTATAAATCTACACCTTTTCAAAATGTAATTGAGAAAACAAAAATTGTAATTAAGAATCGTAAGATGTAATTGAGAAAACAAAAGTTGTAATTAAGAAACGTAAGATGTAATTGAGAAAACGTAAGTTGTATTTAAGAAACATAAGATGTAGTTTAGAAAACGAAAATTGTAATTAAGAATCGAAACATGTAATTGAGAAAATGTAAGTTGTAATTAAGAAATAGAAAGATGTATTGAGAACAGAAAAATTTTAATTTAGATATCGCTTTAAAGGAGTAAGTGTAAAATGGCGCTTAAAAAAAATGGCGCGTAAAAAAATTGAGCGTATAAAATGACGCACTTAAAAATGACGCAAGATTTGTAGCGTAAATTTAATTTTTTAGGGAAAAATTTAGAATTTTTGGGCAAATGAATTTAATATTATAAACACTAAAAACATTTCATGGAAAAATTTATAATTCAATTAAAAATTAGAATTAAAAATTATATAGTTAAAAATCACTTCATTGATCATTTAAGCACCAACTTGTACGTCTTCCATATTTAAAATAGTAGCATAGTGCGTAGTTGTGTGTTGTACCGCACGTGCACAATCTCCTCCCATTATAGTATTTTTCGCCTCAATTACAATTCGTTCTAAGTACTGCATGCGCTGTTCCGCAATTCCGTCACCTAATACAGGTGGAATGCGAATTGCATTTTTAACGTTACTTTTAATTTTGGACCAGATCGTTTCCACCGGGTTCAACATTGGACTGTAAGGTCCCAAACGTAACAACTGAACTGGTGAATTATCAAACACCCTTTGCAAACGAGCGTGACAAGGAGCATTATCTGTTACGACAACCAAATCCTCCAAACGATTCCCGGATGTAACCCACTGGTGAAACATAGCCAACATCCACTCGTTACAGGAATCTGCTTTAAATGATCCCCTGCGAGTTTCTATCATGACGACATTTGTAGTTGAAATAGCTGCGATCAAGTGTATGTTTAAACCTTTTGAAGCAGGTACTTTCATAATTGCTCTTTTTCCTTGTCTCGCGCGTCCTTGCGTTTTTCTACAAAAAAGATTAAAATTTGTTTCATCCAACCAAACTATCTGACGACCATTTGTGATATGTTCGTTGATGTTTCTAACATATTCAGCTCTTTTTTGTTTGTTTTCACTGTTCATTGTAGAAGGCTCCTTATGCACTTTTTTTAATGAGAACAATCTGCCTTCGGTAATTTGCTATTGTTGTTGTGCTAACGTTTATGTTAAATTGTCTTAATATCTTTGTTTTGATGGCCACCAATGTTAATTGACAATCATTTTCAATCCATGTTAATGTTTCTTCGATTTGATTTTCGGTCAACTTTTTCGGTTTAAAACCTCCTTTTCCGATGAAATTTAAATTTCCGCGGCGAACCCAATTGTATGCTGTCTTATATTTGATACCTAGCGTTTGCGCGAGATTCACCCAATCTTCAAATTGCTCCGCACATTCAACAACTCTTCTCCTGTCATTTGGAGAAGATAAAACGTAACGTTTCCTTTCAACATGTTCAGTTGTGTGTATTTCATGCTGACAAATCGGACAACTTGAATCTGGTTGTTCCAGAACTGGACGTAAACAAATTTGGTGACATAAATGTTGACACAGATTTAGCTTAATCACAGACTTTCAGGTCATAGTGTATTGGCATATAACACAACGATCTTTCAATTCCATTATTATTACTTGTGCATACAAAAGCAAAATTTAAGATTATAACTTAAATTCATGTCCAAAAAGACCTTTTGTAACAACCTACAAACTTAGACTGTGAATTTGCTATTTTAATTTATGTGTTCTCAATTACAAGTTACGATTTCTCTATTACATATTATGATTTCTCAATTATATCTTCCGTTTTCTCAATTACATGTTGTGTTTCTTAATTACATGTTACGATTTCTTATTTACATGTCGTGTTTCTCAATTACATATAACGTTTTCTCAATTACATGTTGTGTTTCTTAATTATATATTACGACTTCTTAATTACAACTTTCATGTTCTCATTTACATCTTGAAAAGGTGTAGTTATATAATATATCAAAAGAAGCCAAAAATGGTAAATTTCATTGTTATAATTGCTAAGTATTACTTTTTTTAAACTTAAATTACTAACTCTTTTGAGCGAGTTCAAATTTCGTTTGCACTTGATAAACACTTATACAAACTTAGAATACTTAAAAAAAAAAAAAAAAAATTGGGGTTGTGAACTGTGATTTTTTTTTTTTTTAATTTATTCAATTCCTTTGCCGTTTAATAAAATTTACAATAAAAATAATTGTACACGTATAATAAATGGACGGAGCATAAAGAAGACGTATATTGACTTATCGCCGAGCCCTGTTTACATTGTTGCCTTCAGTATATATAGCAAGTTAAAATTAAAAGTTAAAATTTACAGGTTACTAATTAGGAATTACAAATTACTGATCAACAATATTAAATGAAATAATAAAAGAAAAAAGATCGCTGCCCCATGCCAAATCCTTAGTCGATGAAGCGGCTTTTCTTTGTAGCAGCAGGCTATAATATAGTTGATGTAGCAGTTTTCCATTGTAGCAACAGGCTATAAGATAGTCAAATTATGTACTAAAGCCAATAAACATTTCAGCAAAAAAATAAGATTTTACGCCGTTATTCTGCAGCATTACCATAATTAAGTTGAATAACTATAATTAAATTAATAACTTATAATCTAATATATTTGAAACAACTCTTTCAAAAACCGTTAGTTTTTACTCAGATTTCGATGTTATTTCAAGATAAAATAAAAACTGGCGCACGCATTACACAACTACCAAATAAAATATCAACAAAATGTTAACCATCAAACTAAATATTTTTAACCGATACTAATAAAACAAGATTTTAATTTTATTTTACAAGTTTTTTTGATCTGTGTTTCATTATAAAAAGGCGCACTTCCAAATGTAATTCAGAAGTCTTTTAAACGTTCCATGCTGTCAAAAAAAATTATACTGGTTCTAAAAACAAAACGTTCATTGTACATTTTTTGTAGGTCCAGTGTTTGCTGGATAAATATTGGAGACATGTGTTGCATTATGTTATAACAACTTAATGCAAAGTAAAAAAAATTTTCTATCTATGTTGCAAATGAGTTAAATTTTTAATGATTTTAGTTTAAAAAGTTACAATAAATGAGATTATATCTTTTTTCTAATTACATTTTAGATCCCTGTGAAGTAAGTGAATGCTGCAATAATCTATGGGTGAGGCAAAGTCCTATATATTTGAAAAAACAATTGAATTCAAAATTATTTGGCCAGCACCTAGTCGAAGATCTTGTTGTTAAACCTATTAATGATCATATTGAAAATAACAATCCAAGTTCGCCATTGGTCATGTCATTCCATGGATGGACTGGGTCTGGAAAAAATTTTGTTTCACAAATAATTGCCAATTCTTTGTTTAAAAAAGGTATGAATAGTAAATTTGTTCATATAAAAGTTGCAGCAAAAGATTTTCCTCATAAAAAATTGTTAACAGAATACAAAAATGAACTATCTAAACATATAGAAAAGAATGCCAGGCTATGTGAACGAACATTATTTATTTTTGATGAATTTCATGAAATGCCAGAGGGTCTTGGCAATACTATTGCTCCTTATTTAGACTACAATGTTCAGTTAGATGGTATTGATTATCGCAAAAATATATTTATTTTCTTAAGCAACTCTGTTGGTGAAATAATTAACAATTATACTATTAATCATTATAGAAGTAACAAATCAAGAGAGACAATAGACAGTAAAATATTAGAAAAACTAATAGCTACTAATGCTTTGAATTTACCAGGTGGGTTTAAAAACTCTAATATCATAAAAAAGGCATTAATAAACGTTTATGTTCCCTTTCTACCTTTGGAAAGAAAACATATCCAACAATGCGCAGAAGAAGAAATTTCAAAGAGAAATAAAGAAGTCAAATATTCCGTATTAGAAGCCATTGCTGATGAAATGCTTTATTTTCCTGACAAAGAACAATGGTTTTCAGCAACAGGTTGTAAAACAGTTAATAAAAAAGTAACATCATATTTATAAAGATAACATTTCCACAAATGATAAAAATAATATTCATAATTATTTGGTATTTAATTTTTTAATTATTTTTTTTAAATAAATAATTTTATATATTTTTATTAATATATATATATATATATATATATATATATATATATATATATATATATATATATATATATATATATATATATATATATATATATATATATATATATATATATACATATATATATACATATATATATATATATATATGTATATATATATATATCTATATATATATATATATATATATATATATATATATATATATATATATATATATATATATATATATATATACATATATATATATATATATATATATATATATATATATATATATATATATATATATATATATATATATATATATATATATATATATATATATATATATATATATATATATATATATATATATATATATTATAAATGACTTTTATACAAATAAAGTATATTTAAATGTAATAATTTTCAGATTAAATTAAAACGGATCATACACTTAAGTTGTTAAGTTTAATATATATTTTATATTTTTGGTTCTAGAATGTGTTATAGACTATTGAGTTAATTTTTTTTTATTTATTTTTCATTTCGAATTTAAAAATGATAAGAAGTTTTATTTTTATTACTCATGTTTGATATTTTTACGTAACTTTCTATAAAAAAATCTCATAAGTTTTTTACACGAAAAGCTTTGTTAGTTGTATCTGGTTAATTAAAAATAATAACAGTTACAAGATTTTTTTTTTTTTATGAAGGAAAAATGATTTTTATTAATTCACATAAAACAAAATAAAATCTTTCTTATCGAAATAATAAATGTTTACATTGAAAAACTGTAAATTAGATATCATACTATTGATATATATATATATATATATATATATATATATATATATATATATATATATATATATATATATATATATATATATATATGTATATATATATATATTTATATATATTTATATATATATGTATATATATATATATATATATATATATATTTATATAGATATATATATAAATATATATATATATATATATATATATATATATATATATATATATATATATATATATATATATATATATCACTGATTGCAATAGATAAACTAACACTTTGGCTATTGTAAAGTGACTTTTTGTTGATTTTTGTGCTTTTTTCTAATCATACAACAAGCTTAATGATTTTTACGTCATTTTGTTATTAAATGATGCTTTTTTTAAATACTGTTACTAGAGCCTTGGATTAAACAAATTCAAATCCAAAATGGTTCCATAAAAGATTGCCTAAAAGACTTTTGATCTTTTGTTGTACACTGACCTGTATCACATCGTATCAATGTGATTCAAAAATAAATGTTCGCATTTTTTTTGTGGTATCTCAGGTATTTCAAGGAGACATAATGGTCGCATCACAGAGCACCATAAAAAAGCATTTAACTTGGAAGTTTACGCTTTCTTCATATCGAAAAAAATCCTTGAGTAGGTATCGAACCACAGATCAGTGAAGCATTCTGTATTTTCTTGTATTTGAGATTCCTTACCCTGCTGCTTTTTATTAATTATACATATAAGTTTTTAGCTTAAGGAAATATTAAAAGAATTAATTTTTAAATTTACTTTTAAGGTTCATAGTTTGCAGTTAGGTATTGGATCAAACTTTTATTTGTTAGAACCATTCAATAACGACAAAGCGAGAGAGCAGTCGCTATAGTTAGCACTTTGAATCTACTCTTCTTCTTTTTTTAATTTTGTTTAAAATAATTTTTTATTTGAAGTAGATTATGAAGCTTCTCCAAGCCCATCGCACGCTCTACATTAATTTGAATAAATTTTACTGTGTGCACAGTAAAGTCGAATTTTCTATTAAGAATATTTATTATATACTAAAAATATTTTTTAAAAAACAAGAAATATTTTGAGAAATAATAATCCTATCACGCAATTTATTTTTAAAAACAAGAATTATATTTCTTGTCTTGAGAAATAAACTTCTTAAACGATGGTTATTAGATACTAGACAACATTTTTTCGTAAGAAGATTAAGAACAAGAAATTACATTTTTTTTGTACCGAATATTAAAAAACATTCAAAATCGTCCATGTTCATTTCGCAAATGCTATTTCCGAAATTTAGCATTTCGCAAGTTGACATACGAAATAAAACTGTTTTGCTACATACGAAGGTAGCAGTTTTGGAACTCGCACTATTGAAACAAGCATTTTCGTCAAACGACATTTTGAAGTCTATAAAAACAATTTGTTTGCAAGACTGATTTTAATTGTGAAAATTAACATCTTGAAATCCCAAATTGTTTTTAATCCCAAAATGTTTTAATCAAGTTTTATTTTCAGTATAACAACATATTAAGTTTTTACAGTTTTTTTTAAAAAATATTGAAAAAAAACAAAATTTCTTCCGAAACGAAAGTATTTTGCATCACAACATACGAAAGAGTTATTAAGGGAAACAAACTTACAAAAATTGCCATAATAAATATATATAATGATATTTATTAAACTCATTATGTATAGTAAAAGTAAGCAAGATGCGGAGGAATATACATGTTTTTTTTTTAAAGCATATGAAATAGAAATATGTATATTTAAAATTTCAATTAAATTAAAAGAAAGTTTTTCCAATGGTTTTTCGAGGCTAAGGAATATGCTTACATATGACTTTTTTTTTTTCTGAATCTGAGCCTTGAGGTGTGATGCTTTTTTAAAAAAAAAAACAGTATATGCAAGGGTTGTTTGCCGAAAAACAAAACTTGCGAAAATATTGCATTGTTATCTACCGTAATAAAATTGTTATTGCGGAAGTTGCTCATGCGAAAATGCACATTTTGTAATGCACTCTACAAAAGTACAAATAAATAAAACTCCTTAATAAAGCATTGCGAAATAAAACTTACGAAATAAATCATTTCGTAAAAACACTAACAAAATAGTTGCATACGAATGAAGCGTTCCGGATATATATATATATATATATATATATATATATATATATATATATATATATATATATATATATATATATATATACATATATATATATATATATATACATATATATATATATATATATATATATATATATATATATATATATATATATATATATATATATATATATATATATATATATATATATATATATATATTATATATATATATATATATATATATATATATATATATATATATATATATATATATATATATATATTATATATATATATATATATATATATATATATATATATATATATATATATATATATATATATATATATATATATATATATATATATATATATATATATATATATATATATATATATATATATATATGTATAAATATATATATACACGTATATATATATAAATATATATATATATATATATATATATATATATATATATATATATATATATATATATATATATATATATATATATGTATATATATATATATATATATATATATATATATATATATATATATATATATATATATATATACACTAAAATCCCCTTAAGTTAGTCTCTCAATGGGAACAGATGAATAGTACGATTTAGGAAATGTCCAAGTTAAGCGTAGCTTTTGCTTTTTATAGAACGTTCAAGGAAAACTAAATAAATTTTCCAACTAAGTAAAAGGGGCTATCCATAATTGATGTCAGTGATTTTTCTAAATTGTTAACCCCTCCCTTGTTTGCCAAACTCTGTCAATTTTTAACAATAGCCCCTTAATATATGATGGCAGATTTTGCACCCTCCTTCCTTAAAATAATATTAAAAATATGTGTACACACCATTGTTTTTTTCTAGTTAAATTATACATTTATATCACAGCATATTATATTATTGAAAAGTTGATACCTCATCAATTAGTTACAAACTAAAGAAACTTTTATTTTATATCTATATTATAAACTCAATCACTCATCGTATTCCTAAGAGTTGTTGAAGCGTTCTTCCATAAAAATGACAAATGATTTTATGTGTTTGTTTTAAAGCACATTTTAAAATCCACTGGGTTCAAATTTTGATTGTTAAGTTTATATATAAATTGTTGATATTTGTAAACAATTAGATTTTCGTACAAATGGTATTTATCAAACGTTGGTAAATTTTTAATTTATATCACGTCTCTAGGAAACTTATATCGAATTTACCAAAAAGCAAATAAGCTATTTCTATACCACATTGTAGATGTAAATACCTTTAAAATTTGCTCGTATTAGCCAAATTCATATAACGCGGTTTGTAGGGGAAAAAAAATAATGTTATTTTATTATAAATAATAACGAAACCGTGTGAAGTCTATTTTTGAATATACACCTTTTCAAGATGTAAATGAGAACATGAAAGTTGTAATTAAGAAGTCGTAATATGTACCTAAGAAACACAACATGTAATTGAGAAAACGTTATATGTAATTGAGAAACACGACATGTAAATAAGAAGTCGTAACATAATTAATTAAGAAACACAACAGGTAATTGAGAAAACGTAAGATATAATTGAGAAATCATAATATGTAATAGAGAAATCGTAACTTGTAATTGAGAACACATAAATTAAAATAGCAAATTCACAGTCTAAGTTTGTAGGTTGTTACAAAAGGTCTTTTTGGACATGAATTTAAGTTATAATCTTAAATTTTGCTTTTGTATGCACAAGTAATAATAATGGAATTGAAAGATCGTTGTGTTATATGCCAATACACTATGACCTGAAAGTCTGTGATTAAGCTAAATCCGTGTCAACATTTATGTCACCAAATTTGTTTACGTCCAGTTCTGGAACAACCAGATTCAAGTTGTCCGATTTGTCAGCATGAAATACACACAACTGAACATGTTGAAAGGAAACGTTACGTTTTATCTTCTCCAAATGACAGGAGAAGAGTTGTTGAATGTGCGGAGCAATTTGAAGATTGGGTGAATCTCGCGCAAACGCTAGGTATCAAATATAAGACAGCATACAGTTGGGTTCGTAGCGGAAATTCAAATTTCATCGGAAAAGGAGGTTTTAAACCGAAAAAGTTGACCGAAGATCAAATCGAAGAAACATTAATATGGATTGAAAATGATTGTCAATTAACATTGGTGGCCATCAAAACAAAGATATTAAGATAATTTAACATAAACGTTAGCACAACAACAATAGCAAATTACCTCGAAGGCAGATTGTTCTCATTAAAAAAAGTGCACAAGGAGCCTTCTACAATGAACAGTTATGAAAACAAACAAAAAAGAGCTGAATACGTTAGAAACATCAACGAACATATCACAAATGGTCGTCAGATAGTTTGGTTGGATGAAACAAATTTTAATCTTTTTTGTAGAAAAACGCAAGGACGCGCGAGACAAGGAAAAAGAGCAATTATGAAAGTACCTGCTTCAAAAGGTTTAAACATACACTTGATCGCAGCTATTTCAACTACAAATGTCGTCATGATAGAAACTCGCAGGGGATCATTTAAAGCAGATTCCTGTAACAAGTGGATGTTGGCTATGTTTCACCAGTGGGTTACATCCGGGAATCGTTTGGAGGATTTGGTCGTCGTAACAGATAAGGCTCCTTGTCACGCTCGTTTGCAAAGGGTGTTTGATAATTCACCAGCTCAGTTGTTACGTTTGGGACCTTACAGTCCAATGTTGAACCCGGTGGAAACGATCTGGTTTAAAATTAAAAGTAACGTTAAAAATGCAATTCGCATTCCACCTGTATTAGGTGACGGGATTGCGGAACAGCGCATGCAGTACTTAGAACGAATTGTAATTGAGGCGAAAAATACTATAATGGGAGGAGATTGTGCACGTGCGGTACAACACACAACCACGCACTATGCAACTATTTTTAATATAAAAGACGTACAAGTTGGTGCTTAAATGATCAATGAAGTGATTTTTAATTATATAATTTTTAATTCTAATTTTTAAATGAATTATAATATTTTCCCTAAAATGTTTTTAGTGTTTATTAGGTTAAATTCATTTGCCCAAAAATTATAAATTTTTCCCTAAATTTTTCCCTAAAAAATTATATTTACGCTACAAATCTTGCGTCATTTTTAATGCGTCATTTTATACGCTCCATTTTTTTACGCGCCATTTTTTTTAAGCGCCATTTTACACTTACTCCTTTAAAGCGATATCTAAATTAAAATTTTCGTGTTCTCAATTATATCTTTCTATTTCTTAATTACAACTTACATTTTCTCAATTACATGTTACGATTCTTAATTACAATTTTCGTTTTCTAAACTACATCTAATGTTTCTTAATTACAAATTACGTTTTCTCAATTACATCTTACGTTTCGTAATTACAACTTTTGTTTTCTCAATTACATCTTACGATTCTTAATTACAATTTTTGTTTTCTCAATCTCACATCTTTTCTCACATCTTGAAAAGGTGTAGATAGTTTTGTTTATACAATTTTCAAATTTTTTTTCTAATAAAAAAGTGACTTTAGTTTAAAGTCATATTGTGACTAAATGTGTTCATGATTTCAATACATTAAAACTGTTTTAAAAAGTTTTTTGCATTTGTTCTGAATAGCTTCTACTCGTGGAAGAC
>NC_061157.1:32496388-32543888 GCF_022113875.1 Hydra vulgaris
CTAGGGTTATTTTTCCGACCAGTACACAATGGGCCGGATATTAGACATACACTAGACAATTTTGTTCTTTTTTTTTTTTTTTTATTTGCGTTCACTCCCAACAAGGCTGCAAGCAACCACTATTAAGTTGGGAGTTACTAGGGAAAAAAAAGAACAGAGTTATAGAGCAAGGAAATGGTTGACAGAAGACTTGGAAAGTTGAATGTTGTATGAGTCAGGAAAACATGAAGATGGGAGAGAGTTCCAAAGGATTAAAGTGCGGGGAAAAAAACTAGATGAATAAAAGTTTTTAGAGCATGCAGGGACAGATACAGTAAACGAATGAGACTTAGCTGAATGACGAGTAAAACGAAAATGAATTTTAGTTGATGGAACTAGAGATGATAACTCCTTTGAGCAGTGACCATGAAAGTATCTGTAGAAAAGAGAAAGAGATGCAACTTTACGACGATGGGAAAGAGGTTCAAGCTTAGCAGATAGTCCAGGTCCAACAACATTTACAATGCGTTTTTAGACCTTGTCAAGAAGAGAAAGTGAATCGTTAGAAGAACTAGCCTAAATATGACAACAGTATTCCATACAGGGACGAATAAGAGATTTGTAGAGGTAGAGAATGGAATCAGAAGTAAGGAAATGGCGAGCACGATAAAGAGAAGCAACCTTAGCAGAAGCTAATTTAGCAATCAATTGTATATATGGTTTCCATGAAAGGTCAGTAGTAAGCGATAATCCAAGAAGACGTAAAGAGGACGACTCAGTAAGAGGATTGCTATTCATTAATATAGGAATGTTGACCATATTACGGTAGTTGTTTGCAGTAAGCAATTGGGTTTTTTTTAGAGTTGAAATTCACAAGCCGCTGTGAACCCCAATCTATTACTGAAGTGAGATCAGATTCAAGATCAGCTGCTTATTCTAGGCGATCGAAAAGAGAAGACTTTTTGTCAAGACAGGAGTATAAAGTTGAGTCATCAGCAAAAAGAGCTACTTTAGATGAAAGGTTGTCAGGAAGATCGTTTATGTAGATAAGAAACAAAACAGGGCCCAGGATGGAACCTTGGGGAACCCAAGAAGTTACTGGAAATAAAGAAGAGTGTTGGCCTTCAAGGATGACTTTAATAAACCGGTCAGAAAGAAATGATTTAATAATCTCAAAAACTTTTCCAGAAACACCATATGAAGCAAGCTTATGGAGCAGACCATCATGTCAAACTTTGTCGATAGCTTAAGATATGTCGAGAGCAATAGCCCTAGCCTCACCGCCTCCATCTAATGCGCGATAAAATCTTTCAGTTACAGCAGTTAGCAAGTTGGCCGTAGAGCGAGAGGATCGAAAACCGTATTGATTGTTTGTGTGACAGCAGTTTATTTGACTCAAGATGAGATGTGAGGAATTTGTTGATCAAAGACTCAAAGACCTTGCTAATAACAGAAAGAAGACTGATATTCAATATCAAGACCAATATTCAAAACTCCAGAGTTTTGAATATTGGAACCACAGATGCCATTTTCCAACAAGCAGGAAAACAAGGCTCAGTCAAACACTTGTTAAATAGTTTAGAGAGAATTGAAGAAAGTTCTGGAGAACAATTCTGCAAGACTGTGACAGAAATGTTGTCTGGACCACAAGATGTAGACGAGTTTAATTGAGATATGACTTTAGCAACAGAAGCCGGAGTGATTTGAATGTCTAACAATGGGTCAACTTGTTTGACTGGAATGGAGGGAAGAGAATGTCCATAAGATTCAAGAGTGGAATTAGAAGAAAATTTAGTTGGAAAATCTTCAACAGCATTGATAACAAGGGTAGATGTAACATTCTATCTCTCATTCCTATGAATGAGAGATAGAATGTTACATCTACCCTTGTTATCAATGCTGTTGAAGATTTTCCAAAAGTCTTTAGAGCCTAACTTCTGCGATAAGATGCGAGATTTAGTGAACTGAGAATAATGGATTTAAGCATCAGAAAGCATCTTTTTACATCGAATTCTTGCAATAATAAATAGCCGTTTGTTCTCAAGAGAGTTGGTCTTTTGAAAAAGATTAAAAAAATTGTTACGATTGGATATAGCAGCCGCACAAGAAGGAGAAAACCATGGAGTAGAATGAGGCTTGACTTGAAACCGACGAGAAGGAATAAAAGCTTCCATTCCAGCCTGAATCCAGGAGGTTACGTAGGAGGCGCATTTGTCAGCTGAGAGAGAAAAAACATCAGCCCAAGGACCATAGCGAAGAAAATCACGAAAGGAATCCCAATCAGCTTTAGGGTAGTAGTAGGTGGTGCGATGATAAGGTGAGCCAAAAAAAGAAGTACGAGAAGAAAGATTTATAGAGATCATTGCATGGTCAGAACCACCTAAGGGAGAAAAGGGAGAAACTGAACATAAGCTAGGGTCAGAGACAAGACATAAGCCAAGGAGTGAAGGTAAATGATTAGGGTTGTCAGGAAAACGAGTCACAAAGTTAACTATCTGAGTAAGAGATTGAGAAACGAAGAAGTTAAAAGCTTTAGTGCCAGCAGGATCAGTGGTTTTAGAGCCAAGCCATTCAGTGTGTTGGGCATTAAAAACATCAACAACAATAATATTGGCAGAGGGGTAAAGAGAGAGGGCATGGTCAATTTGATCAGAGATAACATCTAAAAGAGTGCAATCATGGGAAGAAGGAGAACGATAAAGAACAAAGAGAAAGGTGATAGATTGAAGAGGTGCTAGGCGAAAGCACATAAAAGAATGGTCAAAGGATTCGAACCTGATTTCACGACAAATAGGGGAATTAATGCGTATGTATACCCCTAAACCTAGTATGTGACAATTGGAGTCTTTACGAATCAAAGGATAATACCCATCAACACTGACATCTGAAGAAGGAATTGCAGAACTTAAATTTGTTTCACTGTTTGCAAGCAAGTCTGGCGAATTTTGAAGGAGGTAAGACTCAACTGATGGAAAGTTGCATTAACAGAGAAACCATCCATACGCAACATGGCACTGTTAATACTCTGATATTTTGCAGCTGTTGATGGAATCAGCCTCTCTGAGAGCTACCACAGAGTTCGGGAAACCTTACTACCAGCCGGCCTCAGAACCATTAAACTGAGTTTTAGAGCTGTACCCTCATATGGAGATAACAGGAAGAGTTGCATAGCCATTATCAAGGAGGCATAAGCAAAATTCTATGAGTAGAGTCAAGGAGATCCAGCATTCATCATCCTAGGCAGGAAACAATGT
The DNA here is from genome assembly GCF_022113875.1 of Hydra vulgaris. NCBI lineage: Eukaryota > Metazoa > Cnidaria > Hydrozoa > Anthoathecata > Hydridae > Hydra > Hydra vulgaris. The sequence continues at coordinate 32,499,622 of NC_061157.1, forward strand.
AACACAGGTTACATCTACGCCAGCCTATTAGATGAAGAAGGGGTTCGAGGCTGGTTCGCAGAATTTTTCTGCTTACCCCTAAAGTCTTTGCCTAGAAGACCTTATACAGGAGTCTAAGGTGAGTGTACGTTTTGTAGTTGGAGTAAGAAGTTAGTTACTGAGCTCACGCTGCATTAGATTATAAACAGAACACAAACAAACATAGACATAAATCAACTTACGGGTGAGTCAACACCGCGCCAGAGGTTCAGACAGAACACAAACATACATAAAAAACATAAAGTAACTTACGAGTGAGCGATCACCGCGCCAGAGATTCAGACAGAACACAAACATACATAAAAAAACATAAAAAACATAAACATAAACATAAAGTAACTTACGGGTGAGCGAACACCACGCCAGAGGTTCAGACAGAACACAAACATACATAAAAAAACATAAAAAACATAAACATAAACATAAAGTAACTTACGGGTGAGCGAACACCGCGCCAGAGGTTCAGACAGAACACAAACATACATAAAAAAACATAAAAAACATAAACATAAACATAAAGTAACTTACGGGTGAGCGAACACCGCGCCAGAGGTTCAGACAGAACTCAAACATACATTAAAAAACATAAAAAACATAAACATAAACATAAAGTAACTTACGGGTGAGCGAACACCGCCCCAGAGGTTCAGACAGAACACAAACATACATATAACGTAGATTACAGGTGAGGTAATACAGTAACTAAGGCACCTCCAACTATATGGAAAAAAAAAATTACTTTAGGCATGACTAATATAGGATAGCGCTGATTGCAGGAAGAACACTCCTTCCAGCCTTTGCTTAGATAGCAAATCCTGCAAGGCAGCAGAACATGGAACAGGTTGCACTGGGTTACATGTTACCAGTAGCAGGATGATCATGAAGACCATACTCCTGACCTGACACTCTGCTCTTTTTTTTTCATTTCTTAAACCTTCTAAATGTCCAAACAAGCACTTTTTATTAAGATATCTTTAATTTTATTATGATTTTTCGTTGAATATTTGCTAATACTAAAAATTATTAATCGAGCTTAAAAAGTGGATTTATTATGATGTAGATACCTTAAAAAAAAAAAATAGCCAGGAAGGTTTTTAAAATGAACGTAACTGACTTGTGTCATTTATACTTATAGAGGTCAGGATTGTGGCAGATTGATTTTTAGCAACAAGCTTCAGTCTAAAGCTAATCATTTTATAAGTGAGACTCGTAAAACGGTACATTAACTAATGCATCATGTAAGAAAACTAAATCTTTAGCGTTTTCAGGTAATTATGTACATTTTTTTGCAACAGTAGTACTATAACTATAAAAGTAATACTATTAGTATATAAAACCTGGTATAATAAGACCTTATGAGCCTATATAGATGCTTGATCTAGGTCGTATACGTTTTGCAAAAATTTGCAAGACTTTGTACAAAATAAGATTGTTTTTATTATTACGTATACCATGAAGGTGTGACGGGGCTTGTAACTTGGACTAGTACTGCGTATTTTTTTATTTTTTATACTTTTTTTAGAGTCGTTAGTCCTTGACCTTGTCTTAAGTTTAAAAATTAGGTCCTTGGCCTTGACTTTACACCACATGCTTTTAAATTATGGTTTTTCTTGACTATTTTATAAACATAGCCATTTCATAATTTCTTTAACTAAAACTAAAATTGACCTCTAGCATTAAATTTTAATAAAATTATGTGGTGCAAATTTTAAACAATGTTTTATTACAAAATAAAACATCTCTAAGACCTTGTAAAAAAAACAGAATATAGTTGAAACGTTTTTCTTGCTCTTCTCAACACAAAAATAACAAAGAAATAAAAGTATTATTGTAATAATCTCTATAAAATATGACTATAGTCTATATAACTAATACTGTAATATAATAATGGTCACAGAAAACACGTTCGCAATACATTACTTTTTCTTAGTACTAAGAAATACATTACTTTTTCTTAGTACTAAGAAAAAGTAATGTATTGCGAACGTGCAATTTCGTGCCATTTTTTCAAACATAATTGCTAAATCAAGTAAAAATTCTAATTGCTGATCATAAAATGCAACATTCTGTCGTTCTATGGGTTTCGGAAAGATAGACATTTGATTGAGCTTTGATAGTTTAACAATAGAATTTTTCTCCAACTCAAACAGTATTTTAAGTCAATCCACTTAGCAGTTTTTTCAAGGGCACACTCTAAATATTTTAACTCTTGAATTTTTTTAGTTAACCAAATTTTTTCTAAAAGATTTGATTAGATGGACATAATCGTAGAGCAAAAAAATGTTTTCAATGTCCTCCATGGATAAATCAAAATGAATTTTTTAAAAAATGCTTGATTTACTCTATTATTATCACACAAAATTGCAACAGTATTGCCATTACATGAAGAAACTAAATTTATCATATCAACAACTTGCTCATATTGAAAATCAGTACTTAAATGATACACTGGCAAAGCTTAGTAAAAAAAAAATTTACCTCTAAATAATAAGCAAATCATAAAACTTATAACAGTAGTTGCAAAGTGTTCTGGATTATTTACTGCTTTTCCAAATAAATTATCGCCTTGATACGTTAGTTAAAATTTTTGGTGAATATTTTTTATTACAAACAAATGTTAATACATGCATGCTAATAACTGATTGGCTTTAATAAATTGTAACTAAGATAAAATTTTATGTATTTGATTACTGCATAGTGGTTTAATCAGGCATCTAGATCCACAATGAAAACCTTCAAATGGCATTTTCATTTTAATTTTTAAAAGAAACTGTCAAACGATAGAGATATCAATATAATTTTTACTTTGGATTATTAAACCATCATCCACTGTAAAGAATATTACTGGAAAAGTAATATTCGCTTACTTTATTGCAAAGGTCATCAAAACAATTAATTTTATACAAATCCAGTGATATAAAATTTCATCAGCATTTGTTACGTGTAGATGGTAGTGATTTTGTTGTTGTTCTTTTTTTTGGTAGAGGTGTAGGAATTTCACTTAGTAATACAAAGATAAAAATAGTTGGTGGATTTACAGGACGAAATTGTAGCTATGTTTTAAGCATATATACAATACTTAAAAATGCATATGATGTTTAACTAAAATAAAATATAACAACGATGAAAAACCAGCCAACATTCTGTATATTTTTATTTTTGATATATAAACATTCGCCTTCAGTTATTTTTTTTTTTTTTTTTGCGTGTCGTTATTAAGTAGGCCGTGAAAAAAAATGGATTAAAAAAAGATGGATGCTCTAGAAGCAAGAATCTGAGCTCTTATAAATTTATATTATAGCATTTTGTTTTACTTGTATATTTATAATAAAGTAAGAAATTGTTAAAACACTTAACGTCTATAAAAAAAAAAAAAAAAAATAGTGACGCAAAAAACAAATAATGGATAAAATCGTAGTAGTAGTAGTAGTATTGTATTTGCCGATTGAAAATAATTTACACTCGTAATTTATAAAAACAAATATTTACATGACTGGGGCTTGAAGAAGACAAAATTCATCTTATCATTAAGCCCCCCCCCCAAAAAAATGCATATTCATCAAATAAAATATTTTAACAAAATGTAAAAAATAAAATATATAACGTTTAAAATATTTAGTAATTCAAAGAGTATTTATATTTAAGAACTGATTAGTAAAATAAGATGATATATAAGTATTAATATTACAAAAAGAATTTACAATAACCTTTTTTAATAAAAATTGAAATTATAAAATTTTACAATATTTTTAGTAATTAGTATTTCAAATAATAAAACTTAAAAAATCGTTTGTAAATTCAAAACTTATAAGATAAGAAATACATTTACAATAGCAGACTATTGTTAGAATATTAAATATAATATTAAAGAGTAATTAGTAGGTTAATTTTTGTTTTTGTTTGCTAGTTTAAAAAGCATTTTAGAAGAACTTTAATTCATTTTCATGTATCATCAGTAATTGCTTAAGTTTTGTTTTAAACTGGTTTAAAGAATAATTAGATTTCAGCTCATTATTTAATATTGTATTTTACAGCTTAGGACCTCGATTTGCAATTGAGAATTTGGTTGCTGAATAATGTGTTTTGGATTGAATGTAATTGTTTTTTGAAAATCTGGTAGGGTATATGTGGTTTATTTTTTCAAAAAGTGAATTAAATAACATTGGTGATATTTTTTTATCAAGTTTAAACATGAAGATAAGAATATGGTAAAGGTTTAGTTTATATACATTTAGAATATTAAGTTTATTAAATAATGTTTTAGTGTGAGAGAAACGGTCTACGTTTGTAATTATCCTTATAGCCTGTTTTTGTTTACTAAACAGTTTTTTTACTTTTGTTGCGTTTTTGTTTTTTTACTTTTGTTGCTTTTGTGACGCAAAAAACAAATAATGGATAAAATCGTATTATTTTAATATACGAGGCGGGCGGGGACGGGAAACAACTTTGCAATTCATAACAGCCTTATTATTCAATTTTTTTTTTATATAATACATCATTAAAATAAAAAACAGAACCAAATTGACCAAACGTCGGCTGTACATTAGCTGAACGTCGGCTTAATGTCTATTTATCTATTATTGGCCAAAAGACACAAAATCGACGTTCAACCCACTAATCTCAAATTTATAACTGGATAGCGTAATCAGAAAAAATTTTAAAGCCAGTTTTGGTCTACCAAGATAGCGGCGTAGTTTGCCATAGGTTATAGAAGTACCGTTTGAAAAATCAAAAATCCTTTATCATAATCGATAAAGAAATAATTTCAAACACAAAAAAAATTGAGGTATATATATATATATATATATATATATATATATATATATATATATATATATATATATATATACATATATATATATGTATACATATATATATATATATAAATATATATATATATATATATATATATATATATATATATATATATATATATATATATATATATATATATATATATATATATATATATATATATATATATATATTAGGATAAATAAAATTTAATTTAAGCGATATATATATATATATATATATATATATATATATATATATATATATATATATATATATATTTATTTATTTATTTTTATGAATATGTATAAATATATTTTATTATAAGATAAATAAAATCCTTCAAAATAATTTAATAACCGATTTATTTACCTTTTAGTTCTTAATTATCTTATGCTGTGTTTCTTTTAATACAAATAGACATACTAACTTTATACACACACATAAGTATACTCACCTAGTACATTTATGTAAGTGTATATATATATATATATATATATATATATATATATATATATATATATATATATTGTGCTGTTTTGTGCATATACTATCAGGAAGGTGCTTGATGAACAGAGCTATAATAAAACTATGTGTTGCAATCATCAGGTGAAATACCTTTTATTTTTATTTCATCTGATGATTGCATCAGCATAAAACTTAATGTTGTGAAATTCGCATAATTATATATATATATATATATATATATATATATATATATATATATATATATATATATATATATATATATATATATATATATATATATATATATATATGAGGAAAGTGGGGGCATAACCACATAAGAAGGCACAACCGTTTTTAAACATTCGCCTTGAAAAAATATTATCTAATATGGCAAGAAACATACCACGCGTTAGTAAAACAGTTTCCTTCATTTTGCATATGTCAAAAAGTGCGCTTGTTACGTTTCTGAGAAGTTGTCCATAATAATGTTTGTTTTGATAAAAGTTTTATATTTACATCATATTTTTCCAAACCTTTTTTGTTGAGAGTTAAGCAATATTTGATTTAAGTGTTTAAGACATGTGTGGTAAGCATTATTTCATCAAGAGAAAACCATTTTTGATATCAGCATAATCTTATAAGCAAGCTATGAAAATGAATTCTTTATAAAAAACTCTCTTCTGAGACAGAACTCTCTTCTGGAGCAGAACTTAAATTGTAAATAAAAAGAATGCCTACAAATTATGCAAACATGCAACAAAATCATCAAATAATCTGAGCTGTGGAAATTGTAAAGAAAATGTACCATGAAAAGTGTCTCCAATGTTTTTTGTGAGGATGTGGTTGTGCCTCACAATGGGGACAAAAGTGTTTTTTTCACTAGTTGTACTTTTTGTGAAATAACATTTTCAAAAACCGTTTAATTTTTTTCTTAATTGCATCAATTTAAAGCTTATTAATGTGGTTATTGAAATAAACTAGTAAAAAAACACATTTCGTTTTTATCTTCATCTAACATTATTCCAAACTTTAAGGGGGTGGTTATGCCTCCACTTTCCCTATATAAATGTTTGTATGTACATTAAATATATGCATATATAACTCCGGATAACTCGTAACCTTTAAGTGTCCAAGCAAATACTGGAAGTTCAATTTTTTAAAGGTTTGAATTATCAGGAGTTTACTGTGTATATATGGTATACTAAAAACAAATGTTTTCATTGATTTTTAAATTAGACAAATTTAGTCAACTGCTTCCTAAACTTTTTTCCAGTCAATTTATAGTAACTTCTTAGCTTAGGCGGTGAAAGTTTTTTTTTTAAAAATAACTTTATTCAGTGAAAATAAATGCTTATCAGTTAAAGCCGAATCAAACATATGTTGAGTAAATTCTGCGTTACTTTTGATAAACCAACTGATCTCAAAACAGCACTTGCATTTGCATTTTTTATTCCTATATCATTAGGAAGGGTAATATTTGTTAATGGAAGAAACCTTTGGAAACATCTTTTTGTTTCTTTGCATACCAAAACAACACCTTTGCTTGATTTAACCAAACCTCCTCTAGAGAATTTATTTTTAAAATTTAACAATAGTAATAACTTAATATATAAAACATATTGTACTCACAAGAGATATTTACTTTGTTGGTTTTTGATGTTTTATATTTAGTTACTAGCTAAATAGTGTGAGTGTGTGTGTGTGTGTTTGTGAGTAAAAGTGTGTGTCTAAAAGTGTGTGTGTGTCTGTGTTCATAGCTTATTTAACTTAAACAAGCTATGAATATACACACATGTATACAAATACATGTATATCACATATAGTGCTAAATAAATACAATGCCTACATTTTTTTAATAATTACAATTAATATACAAAAGATTATAAAAAGAAATATAGACTTGGACAAATGGAGAGAAAAAGCAAATTATAAAAATATCTGTTTAAACAGGGTAATCAACTTATCAAGCAAAGTAAACGTAAACTAAAAGAAGGTGATTTACTACTTTTCACTTATGGATCCAGTATCTAAAGGAATGCAAAGATTTCTATATCTTCCTATATATATATATATATATATATATATATATATATACATGGAGATATAGAAGTATAAATAATAAATATATATATATATATATATATATATATATATATATATATATATATATATATATATATATATATATATATATATATATATATATATATATATATATATATATATATATATATATATATATATATATATATATATATATATATATATATATATATATATATATATATATATATATATATATATATATATACATATATATAAACCAAATGTTTTTACTATGTTTCACAAAAAAAACGGAATGTTTTTACTATGTTTCACAAAAATACTTTGACATTTTTATTGGTGTTGTATATGCTTTAACGTTGTTTTTTTATTATTTTTAGTGTACCACAAAGAGCACCTAAACCTGATTAAATAAGTTGTTTCAAGACTTACTCATTGATATGAACACCACGACTATAAGAGTGGATATAAATTTTCAATCAGAAATCTGAATATCTATTTGCAATTATTTCTAATAACATTTTACAAAAAACCATACCTATGTCACAATCTGTACAATCTATATTCTAATCATCTTTGTCTGAGATTGTTATTGAAGCCAGAAACAAAAAAAGCAAAGCTGCACGAGTTAGTCATGCACGTCTAACTTTTTTGGCAGAAAAGACAAGGAATACAGTTAATAATGTGTTTGTTCCTTTTGATATGTACCTCTATTGAGTGTTTTTTTTTATGTTATGCTATTGTTAGCAATTTAGACTATTTTTCTTAGACTATTTTGTAACTTTTTTTTGGTAAAGAAATCTCAATATAGTTTAAAATAATTATTCAAAGTTATGTTGTTGTTGTTGTTTTTTTTAAAAATTAAGAAATAATTTTGTAATTTTTAACTATTAATTAACTAATCTAGAAAGATCTATATCATGAACTAAAATGTTATATTGATAAGATATTCTGCGTTGAATTTAAAAAAAAAAAAAAACTTTTTTTATAACCACTAGTTATTAAAAAACATCTTTTAGATTAGAACGTTGAGAAACATTGTAAGAAACTCAAGGACAAAGAATCAGATGATAGCAGATCTGTTCATAGTTTTAAAAAGTTTATACTTAATGATATTTTTTTATAATTTATAAAGAAGTTTTTAAAAATTTATAAATTATTGGTGCCTATTGTTTTTTAAATAAAAAAATACGGGCATATGTAATTTTCCGGAATAGGCAGAAATTAGTCCGGATGAACCGTAAACTTTAATAAAAAAAAAAATGGGTATTTTATTTTAAATACAGAAATATAAACGAAAATTCAATGCTTTGTAAAAAAAATCAGTTTAATATGTTGAACAATTCCTTCCCAATCTGCAACGATATACCGGTCCGGCAATGGCCCAGCGCAGGCTGCGGAGCTGGCCCGTATCTGGCTGGCCAGCACTGGGCCAGCGCCGATTTGCTCACTGGCTTTGTCACGGTCCGGCACTGGCTTGCCAGTGCAGGCGCAGTGCTGGTGTTTCAGTGGTCCGCCATTGGCAAGCCAGTGATGGCTTATCAGCGGTCCGCAAATGGCAAACCCGAACTGGTCTAACGCAGGTCCCCAAATGGCTCACCGGAGCGGGATTAACGGTCCATCAAAAAAGCTTTAATAAATATCTAAGGAGCTTTAATAAAAAATATTTTAAAATTATTCAACAAACCATTAATACCCTTATAATTTGTAAAATAACATAAAACCAGGTATAAAGAAATATATTCTGTAATTTGAACACATGTACATAATAAAAACATAACCACAACATAAAATACAATATTAATACACGAAAAATATAACTACATTATGAATATGGGAAACAACTTTTAAAACGTTTCTGAAGAAACTATAAGGTAGCAGCATTTAGCATAACTAATTTTTAACATAACTAATTGTTTGAGTCGTCTGAGCAGAAAAGTGGCAAATGATGCAGTAAAACTTCCGCTGAAGTTTTAGGCGCTACTAAAGGTTGTTCTATAACTGCCGATGAAGCTGTAGGCATTAGTGCACGATGTTCAAAGTGAGTGTTTTTTATTGATTGTCGAATGGCTCTTTGTTTTCTACTACCATTACGATCACTAGCCCCTGCTAAATAGTGAACCACGGCCTTCTGCACATCACTTTTTGAAGCACCTTTCGTTGGTGGATTTCTTCGCAATGCTCCTGCAAATGTGCATCATAATATAATACGCAGTTATGCCCTGACTTAGTTCACATTGTTATAATAACAATTAACATTAATAAATAAAATATTTTCTATACATTAAGTATTTCTAGTAATTAAAATTTAATATCATAGAATAAGCAATTTTGATGCAGTAAACAACTGTTTCTGAGGTTCATTTGCTAAATTATAGGTGATATTAACAAAAATTAAGTTTCGCTTACTTTCCAGAACTTGTCGGCATTTCAAATCACGAAAGGGTTTTTTTAGATTTTCACCAAGTCCTGACCAATTCATTTGTTTTACTACGTCGTTTTCCATAAGAGAGGAAACCATCCTTCCAACGGCTTCTTTCAGGTCCTGACCGCCCTTCGAAGCAACACCATGCACCTAAACATTAAACCGTCGACATTTAATTGATTATTTCATCTGCATTTTGGCAATATCATAAAAATCATAGAAATAAATAAAAACAGTAACTAGGATGAGGCCAGGTTGCATTTGAAAAAAAAGCATTTTTGATTAGCAAATATATATCTTGCTCAATTTTTATGCTAAAATTTGCTTGAATTAGAGAATTTGCTAATAAAAAAAGGGGAGGCGATCGAAACACGAACCTCCAGGGGGTTCGTGTTTCGATCGGTACAAACCTGAAGATGAAGCAAAACTATAAGCAAGATAAAATTTAGTTATAGATTGTAAAGTATTGCTTACTTCAAATAGATCATAAACTCTCGCATGCAAATATTTTTAATACATAAGATGTTTTTAAGATATCAAATTTTTTGGAGAAAGTTATTATTAAGTCAAATTGTACTTACAAGTTTATTAAATAAAAGATTGTCTTTAGTAATTATATCTTCAAGATGCTGCAGCTGTTTTCGGTCACATACAGGAAGATCAAGAGTTTCAAAAATGTTGCCATCGTCTTGTATCCCACCTTGTGACAAAGTCTGCAACATAGTAGTGTTGTAAGTAGTCTGCTTCTGAAGATTAGCTACTTCGCTTTTCAGCTCAACTAAAAGAGTAAATATTTTATTTAAAACACTGTTTGATGTTTGTGCAGATGTATGACTAGCTGCTGTAGACAATTCTGTGGCATTCAAACTAGTAGCTGGAATTGACAAGCTAGTCGGAATATTAGGAACAAGGTTGGCTATCACTTGTTCTAACTCTCCTTCTATAAAGGCGCCTGCTGAAACAAATGATATATCTTCTAAATTATGCCGACTGATTGTATGCAATTCTGATGCTGCATGTGTTGAAGTTCGGTAACAAGCAGCAGATGTAGATGTTGCAGATTGCCAACTACTTGTGGTTGCAGGTGTTACAGATTGTTGACTAGCTACATGTGATGTAGATAACTCAGAGCCTCGTTCAATAGCTCTAGTAAATGGCTGTGAAATTGATTCTGGTATGGCTCGTTCACTGATTACAGGAGATGAAGGTGTTAAAGAGCAAGGACTAGACACAGGAAACGGAGGTGCTTTAGGGGCTGGTTTGTGAGATTTAGTTTTCGATCGTCTGTTGCTTCCTTCTGCAGAACCTTCCCTTTTCTTAGAAACTTGGCAAAGGGGTTGTTTATTTATTTGCTGAGAATCCTTGTCAGAATACTCATCACTATTATCGTTGTCATCTTCAAGATATTTCTGAATACTAAACACACACAAAAAGGAATAATAAATTAGATAACGTAGAAATTTCAATGCACTATTTGTTTTTTAACACAATAACTATTTCGTTTAATTAATTAATATTACTTTATATAATAAATTAATCTCAGCTTTACCAAGTTTAGATCTGGCCTTTGCATACGAATCTGTGATAAAAATTGTAGTAGACTTTAAACAAAATGTTGATTTTGAATCCTGCTGATATATTAATCATTTTATTTAACTCAGAAAATGAAAACAAACATATCTAGAAACATAAAACAAGTCAAGTCAAATTTAATATTTAGGAAACTAATATATCAATGTGTCAGTAATATATATTTGACATTTGTGAACAATACCAATTTATGTTTGCATCCTTTTATTATAATGTCAATGTCAATGATATTATAATAAAACATATAAAACTTGCCTTTGGTCCCTAAAATTCGACAAGAATGTTTAGACCATTTTTCAGATGGTATTTCACAATTTATTGCCGCTTTATTTTTTATAAAGCAATAGTTGCCTAAATTCTGTTGCTTTCCAACGTTCAAATTCATGAAATGGCCGTGGCTTACGCGCAAATTCCGATGGAATGTAAGGTCTCATGTCAACCAATTTTTCTGATAGATCTTTGACCACACGTGGGCCAAGTCTGGTGGCTAAAGGTACCTTGAGCCACATAAAAACCATTTTCTTCATTACGCTAAGACAAACTAAATGCATGTAGTCTGCAGGTACCTGTGATATCATTCCTCATGATGGAATAGCAACAAGTGGGCTTTTTCCATAATGATGTTTCTGATCTTTCATTTCTAGAAATGATGAGTCTGTTCTAAGAGCTGCTGCTGTTTCCGGAAAAGTTGTACGCCCGGCATAAAAACCATGTTGTACACATTTATCACATCCATGATATGCACTGTGACCCTTAATACATTTAATAAAAGCTCGCGCTGGGGTGTCACAAACCAGAGCAGAAATTTTTATTTCATAACACACATTGTTAAATATGATTCCTGTTTCCTGAAGGTCTTTTATTTCCTCAACAAAGTCTTTCAAAAATGCATTAATATCAGTCGGCTTGCTATTTCCACAGTATAATGCAACTGTAAACGGCTCCCTATTTGTTTGAACCACACCATCAAAATGTTCCATTAAACACAGAATTGGCCACAACTGTATCTTTGAACTTTTAAATAATGGCAATCCATCAATATTGAATTGTAACATAATTACCTGATTCACTGTCGTACCTTTAGCAACTAACTGTGACAATCTATTAACAATCCCTTGCTTTATGCCAAAATAACAATATGAACTGTCACGTACCTCTTTCTTGTAGATTTCAGACTGCATTACTATTTTTGGACTTTTTGGCAAATCAGGGCAAATTTTTCGTAAAAGAGTCAGCAAAGCAGCTAACGCAGTAAGTGTAATATTAAAAGAACATGACCATGATGCCAAATCTGTTACAAGTTCTTCCATCATACTGAACTGAGAGCTTTGGTCAGATTCAGAATCGCTCATAATGGCATTTTCAACTTTGTCATATTCATCAACATCACCCAAAGGTGATGCAAAATTCTCTGATGTCTCACTGCAATTGTTAAATAAAGGGTTGAATAAAGGAGTTTGGCTGCTTAATTCAGTAACAGGAACCACTAATGTTTCAGACAATTGAGGTGATAAGCTTGCTGTAGCCCATTTCTCTCTAACATCAATATTACGCTTTTCAGTGTCAATTATTTCAGTTAAAATATGTTGCACTTCGCCTCAAATCTTTCTTCTTTTTGTCCAGTAACTCATTGCTAAAACTGCCTAAAAGTAGCATAACTTTCAGCAAACAGCAAACAAAATAAAAAAAAAAGATATTTATTTACACTAATGGTTTACCTTAAGATTAATTGCTTGAATAGTTTTTCACCAATTTGAATCCAAAGGGTTCTATTCAGCACTCAATATCACAAGGACCACAAAATCAATTACACACTAAATATTTACATAAAAATAATCAATTTGTTTGTGTGTGAAACAATTATATATAATAGTTTGATTATACATACATACATACTGCATACATATATAGTTTGATTATACATACATACATATTGCATACATACATACATACATATATATATATATATATATATATATATATATATATATATATATATATATATATATATATATATATATATATATATATATATATACATATATATATATATATATATATATATATATATATATATAATATGATTTATAATTTTTATATTTATATATATACATATATTTTTTTGGTAATTGTTATATCCATATTTCCACACTAGTGTGGTTAGGACAGTTCTTTATAATGACATAAATGCCATTATGAAACAGTTGAAGCAATGTTTTACAACTGAATGCCCTTCCTGATGTTAACATGAGGCAGGTTGTACTGGATTACATGTTATCAGTAGCAGGATAACCTGACTTGACATAAGGATAACCTGACCTGACTGTGCATATAATATTGTTATTATATATACTTTTAATTGAAGCTGATATGATATATGAAACTGAACAACTAAACTGATACTACTATTAGTAGTATCAGTTTATCAGTTTAGTAGTTCGGTTATCAGCGTCATATATTCTATCAGCTTCAATTAAAAATATATATAATAAATATATTATATATATTTATATATAAATATATATTTTTAGTAGTACTAAAATATTAAAAAGTAATCCAAATACAAAACAACTAAATTTTTTTTTTTCTTTTTTCTATTGTACAGATTACAAACCTGTAATAAATATAAATATATATAATATATATATTTATATTTATTACAGGTTTGTAATCTGTACAATAGAAAAAAGAAAAAAAAAAATTTATATATATATATATATATATATATATATATATATATATATATATATATATATATATATATATATAATATATATATATATATATATATATATATATATATATATATATATATATATATATATATATATATATATATATATATATATATATATATATATATATATATATATATATTATATATATATATAAATTTATATATATATATATAAATTTATATATATATATATATATATATATATATATATATATATATATATATATATATATATATATATATATATATATATAAAACATAATATTATATACAATGTTTTATATATATAAATATATATAATATCATTATTATATATTGATATCAGACTATATCTCTAATTGTAGATTTCCTCAAATATTAACTAATTAAATATTATAAATATTAATATGACATGCTTCCTTTAGCCGATCGACCACACGACAAATATACATGCACTGTAAATGCGTACTGGTGTACCTTTGCAGGACCGTCTACAGTTTACCAGCGCTGGTGCGCCTATATAGGGCCTATGTAGGCATACCAACCCTGGAGAACCGTTATCGGCGTAACTATGGTCCAGACATGTCTAACCAGCTCTGGCGCGCCTGGTATAGTTTAGTGTTGGACCTTAATTGGTACGCCAGAGCTGGCCAGCCAGCAACGGACCGATTGAGTGCTGCTGACTGGGTTATTTATAAGCCTAATTCCTCATTTTGTATTAGAGCGACGCATTGTGCGATGTAACAAGCTCGGCCCACCGTCGGACTTAACACAGAGTTCTTGATTTAGGGTTCCAATTCAGGGTTTCAGTCAGGCTTATGGAACCAAGCCGGAGCCTGAGCCATGGAGCCGCTGCTTTTTGGTGGAGCTGGAGCCGGAGCCGCAAAAAGCAAGCGGCTCTTAGCTCTCGTGTTTTTTTTTAAAGGAATAGAATATATATTTTTTATTTTTTTACTCTAGACAAACTTCATTCATTTATTGTTTAACATTGAATTTCTAAATTTTCTAACAGTTTCGGTCTAGCCAAAACGTAATAAAAGTGACTGTTTTAACGATTTTGTACTCAACAAAATACTATTCTTTAATTGTATTTCTTAATATTCTTTATATATATAAAAAAACGAATTTATGCATGGAAAAATTACAGTTTTATATTATATTTTACATTATATTATATGCTTTTAATTATATTTTTATACTGATACTAAGCTGTTTAATATTTGATGCGCCATTTAATAATAAAAAGTTATTACCCAGCAGACACAATGACCTTGAAACAACGTTGAAACAACGTCGTAAACCGACCATATGCCACGTTGAAACAACTTTGAAATTTGTTTGAATTAGAAATAAAATCCGACGTTAAAAACTACGACGTTGAAACAACGTCGTTCTTAATATTCTTTATATATATAAAAAAACGAATTTATGCATGGAAAAATTACAGTTTTATATTATATTTTACATTATATTATATGCTTTTAATTATATTTTTATACTGATACTAAGCTGTTTAATATTTGATGCGCCATTTAATAATAAAAAGTTATTACCCAGCAGACACAATGACCTTGAAACAACGTTGAAACAACGTCGTAAACCGACCATATGCCACGTTGAAACAACTTTGAAATTTGTTTGAATTAGAAATAAAATCCGACGTTAAAAACTACGACGTTGAAACAACGTCGATAATTACGTTGTTTCAATGTTGTTCTAACGTCATATCGACTACATATCAACCATATTTCAACTTTGAAAAGGTTGATACGTAGTTGATATAACGTTAGAACAACGTCGAAACAACGTAAATTCAACGTTGATTTTTGTTTTTTATCTCAACTTTAATTGCAATAAAATAAAACAATAAAAAAGCAATAATTTGCTAAGAGGATATTTTATTTCACGTAAATTAATCAGATACAACTAAATTGCTTCAAGGGACTTTATTTAAAATGCAAATAAAATAAATTGTTTGAAAAAAAAGTTTTATTTAACAATAGTTTCAGAACAATTAGGAAAAAGTATAAATGTTGTTTTGCACCGACCACCACCATTCGATCTGTCGAGTGCATATTTTAATAAAGTCATTATTCCTTTCCTAGATCGGCAACTGTAGCAGTCGCTTTAATTGACATGACGCTCTCTATAAAAATAGGTATTGCCTTAGTTAACCTGCATTATACATTATCATTATCATTATAGTTATTTTAAAAATTGATACATTATATATACTTTTATGTATATATATATATATATATATATATATATATATATACATAAAAGTATATATAATGTATCAATTTTTAAAATAACTATAATGATAATGATAATGTATAATGCAGGTTAACTAAGGCAATACCTATTTTTATAGAGAGCGGCATGTCAATTAAAGCGACTGCTACAGTTGCCGATCTAGGAAAAGAAATAATGACTTTATTAAAATTTGCACTCGACAGATCGAATGGTGGTGGTCGGTGCAAAATGTGTATGTTTATTTGTGTACATATATATATATATGTATATAAAATGTGTATGTTTATTTGTGTACATATATATATATATATGTATATATAGAGCAAAAAAATTACAAAACACCTTTGTGCATTAAAGTTGTTCTTTAGCTCAATGAAAATAAAAAAAAAAAAAAAAAAAAAAAAATTCTAATTTGACATAAAATAAAAAAAATTATTTTATGTCTGATTAGAATTTGTCAAACCTTTAGAGATATAAGCTAAACATATTTTTAAAACAAACTATAATAACAAGATTCAAACGGTTTTTTTTATTTAAAACTACTCTTAACTAACTTTTGATTCACATTTTTTGTATTTGTCTTACCTCTGATTTTAGAAAGTTTGTTAACCTAAAGAGTTAAGAAAATAATTACACCGCATTCTTTTTATAATACATATATAAAAAGTTACAAGTAGATTAACTTAAGAAAATACATGATCGAAAAAAAATTTATAAAATAAGTGCAAAAAGTAATAGTTTAAAAATACAAAAAGTAATAGTTTAATAAAAATTACCACTTCAAACATCACCCATTTAAACTGTTATCATAATCCCTAAAAGGTTAAGAAAATAATTACAATACATTATTTTTATAGTACATTTTTTAAAAGTTACAAGTAGATTAACTTAACCAAATACATAATCCCAAAAAAGCAATAAAAAAGTTGTAAAAAGTCATGATTTGAAACAACCTAACTTCAGACCTCACCCAAAAAATCATTAAAACTGTCATCATAATCACTAAATGACTGCTGCGAATTCATCCATAAAATACCAGGACTATTTGTCGTTATATTATTTTAATTACTGGAAAGAGCTTTACTAACATCTCTTTCATTTCTATCAGTGCATTTAAAACTTTCTTCTGAAGTTCTAATAATAAAGATATAACAGTAAGACAAAAGAACCAATCATTAGATAATTGCTAAAAGCATTGAAACACAAGAGCCAAATACACTATTTCAAAATATCTATTTATTAAAAAAACAAAATTATTGGATTTTGAAAAAATATATTTCTTCTAATTGCTCAAAGATAATTACTTGCTTTTTTTATTAATTAATAAAATGAATGCATACCTAAATAAAAATAAAATATTTCACATACCTTCCTCAGTAATTGGAGACTTTCCATTCGATATGGAATCTTTTTTAGTGGCTTTAAACAAAATGTTATTACCAAGATAAAAAAACAATAACAAAATAACTTTAAAACATTAATAAAATAAATAAAATATATTATTTAACAACCAATAAAATGTGTAAAAGCATAGAAAAAGAACATTCAAAATCTTTTTTTTCTAAAACAACTTGCAGACAGACAATCAATACCTTGAACTATAGTATGCAGAGTATGCATAAAAGTTGTTTTCTTTTTCTTTTTTTGCGTTATAGGAGTAGGTACTTGCTTACTATTCTGTTGGTTATTTTTGGTTATTTTCTCTTGCATAAGAACAGTAGTGGTTCCATTAATAAATAATATCAAATTAAAACTAATAATACTTGAATTAAGTTTTTAACTTAAGTTTAAATCTTTTAAAATAGTTAACACTTTCTGATTCTGATTCTATCTGAGTATCATTAGTAGTGGCAAATTCAAAATTATCACATAACTCATGATAAGAATAATCATTCAATTTAAAACTTTGTTTTAAATATATATTTTATAATAAAGAATATATATTAAACACTAATAACAACATATACAATAATAGAGCATTTTTAAGAAACAAGGAAAAAAAGTAATGACTTAATGTTTATAAAAAAATTACATTATCTCCACAACATTTAATATTGAGCAGCTTAAATATGTTTTAGTTAGACTGCGATTCATGCATTTCATTGAAATAAATTATTACACTTAATGATGATGACCAACAAAAAAACTATCAATCGTATTTTCTCTCTATTTCTCTTTATTTTCTATCCAAACAGCTCCGATGTACATTTTCTTTGCTCAACTATACTTTTTAAACTGGAAAAATTGATTTTTTAAAACAACATTTTTCATACTCGTACATGAAATATTTGTTAGTGTAAAATAACTTACAGAAAAATACAACTTTAACTTATACATTATATAACTGCCTAGTGAAAATTATATTGAAATTCAAGTGTCAAACCCCTTCAATCACATGGATTGTTAAAAAGCAGTAAATCTGCAGTTAAACAGCCTAAAATAGTTTTATTTTTTCGCTTGTTGTGATCTCGTGTAGAGACATGCTTATGTGTATATATATATATATATATATATATATATATATATATATATATATATATATATATACATATATATATATATATATATATATATATATTGAATATATTTTATATTTATATAATTTAAAATTAGTATTGTTAAATATACTTACATACATAGTAAAACCAATTAATCAAACTCTAAAGAAAAACTTACTTGAAAAACTGTAAAAAAAATTCAAGTAAAGTCTACTTATATATGTATATCAAATTAATGTCTTCAGAAAAGTTTATGTCCCAATTAATTAACGATAGTTGATATTTAAAAGATTCTAGGTTTTTATTATGAAAATTCGTTTTTTAAATGATTTTTTTTCATAACATATAAATTTCGCATAAATATCAATTGAAAAAAATATAGGGAAGTGATCAGATATATCACTTTTAATAATGCCTTTTTTAAGCGAAATAATAAAAATATCGTTGGTTATAATGTTATCAATTAAGGAAGTTGTTGTTTGAGTAATTCTAGTTGGTTGTTTATTAGAGAAACTGCTCCATTTTCAAATAGGCCATTATAAAACCCATTAATGTCTTTTTTGACATGATACTCAAAGCAATTTAAGTTCAGATCACCTTATATGTAATGTAATTTCTTTTCATGGTTGCTTTTATTTATAACATCATCTTGCAAAAATGTACTAAAAGTTTTAATTTCGCCTGTAGGTGGGCGATAACAACAGCTAATCACAATGTTTTTAGTTTTATTGTTCAATATTTCAATTGTTAAAACCTCTTTATTGACATCAGAAATACACATGTCATGCCTAATATAATACTGAAGGTTTTCTTTTACATAAATAATTAAACCACCGCCGCGTTTATTTGTTTTCCGCCCTAATGAAATCAATTTATAGCCCGGTATTTTAAAGTTATTATCTAAACTTGAGTCATTAGAACTGCACCAAGTTTCAGTTATGCATATTACACTAAAAAGAGTTAAATTTTCCTCAAAACAATTGCAAAGATTTTCAAAATTTTTTTTTAAACTTCTAGTATTTATATGAACTGCATTAAATTTATCATGCTCAAGAATATCTTTTATTTCATAATTATAGAAACAGCAGCAGTTGCTTTGTAAAGAACTGTTTCGCTTAAAAAAAAATTGATCCGGATCGGACTCTTTGTTGAGTATAAAATCATTGAATTGAAAAATATCAAAAAAATAACAAAAAACAGCACTACTGATGATTTTTTGAAAGGCCTCTAATGAAATTTTTTGAAAGGCCTCTAAAATTTTTGTAAAATTAAAAGAAGAAAATATTTCGTTTATTGTTTAAACAATAATAAAATAAACGTTTATTTTGTTGACTAATTTTTTTACTTATTGGTTATAAACATATTTTTATATGAATCAGGAAAGCAAGATGAAGGAAGCGAATTCCAAAGAACTGATGTTCGAGGTAAAAAACTAGACGAATAAAAGTTTTTGGAGCACTTAGGAGCAGTAACAGAAAAAGGATGAGACTTAGTTGAATGACGAGTAACACGAGATTGAACTTTTGTAGATGGCACAAGAGACGCTAGCTCTTTAGAGCAGTGCCTGTTATAGTATTTGGAAAAAAGAAAAAGAGAAGCAACATTACGGCGAAGTGACAGAGGTTGAAGGTTGGCTGCAAGAGTAGGTCCAACTATGTTTACAACGCGTTTTTCCACCTTGTCTAAAAGAGAAAGGGCATCATTAGAAGATCCACCCCAGATATGGCCACACTATTCCATACAAGGCCGGATTTGAGATTTATAGAGATAGAAAATAGAATCCAGAGTAAGAAAGTGACGAGCTCGATAAAGAGAAAAAACTTTAGCTGACGCAAATCTTGCAACGGATTTGATATAAGGTTTCAAAGAAAGATCAGAAGTAAGAGTTAATCCTAGAAGACGAAGGGTAGGAGACTAATTGAGTACATTACCGTTCATAAATATAGGAAGGTCAAAATTATTGCGATAACGATTGGCTGAAAAAAATTGAGTTTTATCTAAATTAAAGTTCACCAGCCACTGTGAGCCCCATGCTGTAGCAGAAGTGAGATCTTTTTGGAGCTTAGATGCCCCCTGCAAGCAATCAGAGAGAGTTGCCTTCTTATCGTGACAAGAATAAATGGTAGTATCATCAGTGAACAATGCCACCTTAGATGTGAGAAAATCTGGAAGATCGTTAATGTAAATTAAAAAAAGTATAGGGCCAAGTATTGAACCTTGAGGAACCCCTGAGGTTACGGAATAAGAAGAAGAGTGTTGTCCATCAACGACAACTTTTATACTACGATTGGAAAGGAAGGATTCGATAATCTTAAAGATGTTTCCAGATACACCGTAAGAAGAAAGCTTATGGAGAAGACCAGCATGCCAAACTTTATCAAACGCCTTAGAAATGTTAAGAGCGATGGCCTTAACCTCTCCACCTTTATCTAATGCGCAATAAAACCTATCGGTTATTACTGTTAACAAATCAGCAATAGAACGAGAAAATCGGAATCCATATTGATGATCAGAAAGTAGGTTATGAGATTCGAGATGAGAGATTAAGTGTTTGTTAATTAAAGATTCAAAAACCTTGCATATGAAAGGAAGAAGACTAATGGCCGGTAGTTTGACAAATCAGATCGCTCTCCAGAATTTTTAAAAATAGGGATAACTGATGCTGCTTTCCAGCAGGCTGGAAAACAAGACTCTGATAAGCACTTGTTAAATATTTTTGAAAGGATGGATGACAGCTCCGGAGAACACTTCTGCAAGACTATAACAGGTATGTTGTCCGGGCCGCAAGCTGTAGAAGACTCTATGCAGGAAGTCATTTTAGATACAGAAGCTGGAGTAATATGGATGTCGAGCAGTGGATCAACCTGTTTGACGGCTATATCAGGTAGAACGCAACTAGTGGAATCAAGAGATAATATTGATGAAAACTTCTTGGCAAACAATTCAGCTTTGTCTTTAGATGAGGTGACAAAGTCTGAACCGTACACAAGAGGTGGAATCACAGACTTGCCCTTATTATTGATACTATTAAATATTCTCCAGAAGTCACGAGAGCCTAATTTTTGTGATGAAATACGAGATTTCATGATCTGATAATAGCGGGCTTTGGCGTTAGACAAAACCTTTTTACAATGGTTCTTAGCAGTAATAAAAAGACGTCTGATTTCTGGAGAATTGTTTTGCTGATAGATTTGGAAGAAATGGTTTCGATTAGCAATTGCAGCAGCACAATGTGAGGAAAACCATGGAGAAGAGTGAGGCTTAACCTGGAATTGTCGAGAGGGAATAAAGAATTCCATCCCAGCCTGAATCAATGAAGTTATGTAAGAAGCACATTTGTCAACAGGAAGACGAAAGATTTCTACCCAGGGGCTATCAGGATGAAAATCACGGAAAGAGTCCCAGTCAGCTTTAAGATAGTTGTAATATGTACAATGGTAGGGGAATTCTGATGATAAAGAAGAATGAGATAATAGTTTTAGAGAGACCAAACCATGATCAGAAGCACCTAAGGGTGAGTGTGGAGAAACTGAGCACCGACTAGGATCAGAAACAACCCATAAGTCGAGTAGAGAAGGTAAATGATTCGGGTTGTCTGGAAAACGAGTTGGAAAGTTGACTATTTGAGTTTGGGATTGAGAAAGGCAAAAGTTGTGGGTCTTAATGCCTGCAGAGTCACTGACACTAGAGCCAAGCCATTCAGTGTGATGAACTTTAAAGTCACCGACAACAACAATATTGGCTGATGGATAAAGAATGAGGGCTTGGTCAATATAATCAGAAATAACATCAAGAAGAGTGCAGTCTTGAGATGAGGGAGAGCGATATAGAAGAAAAAGAAAGGTGATAAAGTGAATTGGTGCTAAACGAAAGCACATAAAAGCGTAGTCTGTGGATTCAAACCTTGTTTCCCGACAAATGGGTGAACTCTTACGAATGTAAATGCCTAAGCCAAGTATGTGACTATTGGAGTCTTTCCGAATTAAAGGAAGATAACCATCAACACTAAAATCACAAGATGAGACAGCTGAACTCAAATTAGTCTCACAAAGAGAAAGTAGGTCTGGTGAACTTTGCAAGAGATAAGACTCAATAGATGAAAAGTTACTTCGAAGACCACGAATATTGGTAAATGATAAGTTTAGCGAACTTGGTGATGACTGTGGTTTTTTGTGTTTTATAGTTTTTGTTACTTTTCTCATTTTTAAATTTGTTTAAGAACTTGACTCGAAACATAGATAGTACTCAGTACACTGTTTTATAGCCCAAGCAATTGCCTCATTTCCACTAATAAACCCTAAGCTGTAACAAAGGGCTCCAATGTGGTCTCGGCAATGCACACCAAAAGTACAAACAGGGACACCATCCATGCGCAACATGGCACTGTTAGTACTCTGATATTTTTTAGCTGTTGATAAAATCAGCCTCTCTGAGAGCTACCACAGAGTTTGGGAAACCTGACTATCAGCCGGCCTCAAAACCATAAAACTGAGTTTTAGAGCTGTACCCTCATTTGGAGATAATAGAATGAGTTGCCTAGTCATAAAAACAAAGACACAAGCAAAACCCATGCATCGAGTCAAGAAGATCCAGCGTTCAACATCCTAAACTGGAAACAATGTATTAAAAATACATTTGCGCCAGCCTAATAGATGGAGAAGGGGCGTGAGGCTGGTCAACAGATAGAATCTGTTTACCCCTTAAGTCTTTGCCTAGAAGGCCTTCTACATGACAGCAGTCAGATGCATTAAACATCTACCCAAGATGAGTATTTAAATTAAAAGTATATAAATTAGGCCGAATCATAAAAGTTAAGTTGATTTGAGAGTTTGGAAATAGTGGCATAATATAGCATTATTTATTATTAGCAAAGAAAAACTTGATTAGTTTTTAAGTTTTTAGGTACATGCGTATTATTGTGTAATTATGCAATTGTATAACTATAAAAAATGTTTACTAGTTTTTGATTTAAACATAATTTTGCCTATATTGTGGAATTAATATTTAGTTGTGTATTTTGTATGGATTAGAATGTGTATTTTGTATGGATATGTAAGTAGTATTAAGTGTAATAATCTATATCCTTTAGATTATCTAATAACTGAAATTATTTTATTATTAGTCAAACTATATTATTATTATCTCAAACTATATATGCAAACTAACGAACAGCAGATACATCTGCAAGCCAAACAAACAATGTACGATACGTGAAAAATTTAAACCATATACTAAATGTTCACTGGGCCCTGATCATTGCCCATCGTCACGCCATCTAGCTGATACAGCATTCTAAACACAAGTGAATAATCAAACGACCAATTAACAGTTAGATTTGCGAAAGAGCGACAAAGGACGGTACGAATATACAGGCCATAGAACACATACAAGAGACAGTCACGTAGCTATCACGTAAACAACAATAGAAACTAATCTTAATAAACTATTTGATATTTTTTCATGTAAATGCAAAGAGTTTTCATCTTGCTGCTGCCCTCTTAATATGAAGGTAGCAGCAATTGAGCATAATTTTCTTACAGATCAGCGCACTGCACATATTGGTCAAATAGCTGGTGTTGATAAGAAGGAATCTGCACTTGCTGAAAAGCATCTAAATAGAAAATCAGTGTTAAGATCAAAAAATGAAATCAGTAACCAATGTATCAGAGTAGCTGAAGAATTAGATTGAGATAATGATACAGTTCAAACAACTAGTGATTCTGACACTGAAACTTATTCCCCTTGTGCATCAAACGATATATCAGATGAAATACCCAAAACTTCTTGTCTGCCCTAGAAATTGTCCTAGAAATATTGCATTACAAGCAGATGGGTTTGGCACTGCAGATCTTGCAGTTGCTGCATTAGTATCAGCAACTCTTGCTGATTTCGGTTTAGAACATATGGGACCAGTTGATTG
This sequence comes from Hydra vulgaris, assembly GCF_022113875.1. Lineage (NCBI taxonomy): Eukaryota > Metazoa > Cnidaria > Hydrozoa > Anthoathecata > Hydridae > Hydra > Hydra vulgaris. The sequence goes on from NC_061157.1 coordinate 32,524,392, forward strand.
CAATAAAATTCTGAGAGAGAGAAAACTTTTGAGATCAGCATATAAAAGTATTGATTGCAAGATTTCTGGGTTGTATTATGTTGGCAGAAATGATCAGATTTTAAAACTTGTTGTAGATCGGCAGACTGTAGTTTCTAAAGAACATATTTCTCTTTTAGCAGAGCCACGATCAAGGTACATTGATCATTTTTCTCCAGTAAGTGGTACAGCTAAATCCATTGCAAAATCAATTCATAATACATTATACTGTAATAATCTTGTTTGTATTGGTTCAGATTCAACAAACAATAACACTGTTTTAAATAACGGAGTTGGATGCAGAATGGAAATAAACTTGGTCGTTCATTTCACTGGTCCATTTGTCTCTTATATCTGAATGAGCTTCCTTTGCGACATCTATTTAGTTCCTTAGATGGAGCAACAACTAGACCACATTCATTTAATAGACCTATTGGCAAATCTATTTCAAAGCTATTGCAGCCACCCATAGTCAACTTTGCTGTTATTGCTGGTGAACCTATTAATTGTGATAAAGATTTATTAAGTAGTGATCAGTTGTACTTTTTTAAAATTGTTAATGCAGTGAAGAAAAGGATTGTAAAACAGGGATTTGAATCCAGATCGGCGGCTAAACCATGAAAAGTGGTAGACACTTGCAAATTGTGTTTTGCCCATATATATGTGCGTGTATAATAAAAATAAAAGTAGAATAAAGTAGAGAATTAAAAAAATAATAATAATAATAATGAGTAGAAATTTTTTTTTTTTTTTTTTTTTTTTTTTTTTTTTTCTTTCTGTAAATAATAATTTGATTTTTAAGTTCTTTTCCTCTTAAAATCATTTATTGTTTTAGTTTCTTTTTTCCTTTTTCATTTTTATCGGCTGAATTTTTTAGTTATATTAACGGGGCTGGATGATAAGATCATGTCTTCTGCCAGCTCCGGTCGAAACTTTAATGTTATGTTTTAAAATTTTTATGTTGTAAAAAAAACATTGTAAAAGATTATTCATCTAATGACGAAATAAATAAATAAATAAATATATATATATATATCTACTGTAGCTCCATCAAATGAACTTACACTATTAGCTTAATTTATCGTGAATTCTTATGCAAATGTATGGTTTGATGTAAAAAAATATCAAACTGTTGGAATGCCGCACCACACTATTACAAAATGATAGACACATTACAATTTCTTTCTGTGCAGTACAGAATTGTGGTTTAGCAAGTTTTGAAGCGCAATAGCTATCCAGCTCATATTGAGAGCGTTGTTCTTACTATGTTGAAAGACAACCGTCAAGTAATTCGTAGACTTGCTCTGAAAAGAATTCTACATACACGGGAAGATGACATACCAAATCGTAAATTCTAAATCCTTGAAATTAGACTTCAAGCAACAAGCTATGAAAACCTGATTGATTAGTAAACTACTCCATGCTTGGGACCCGTTTTGACAAAACACCTTTCTTCCGCAAAAATATTAGTCTGGTTTTTCCAATTTTAATTAAACGTTCAACACTTTAATTGAGGCATTACCATGCCTCAATCAAAGTGTTGTCACTGAGTCTGCATCTAAGTTTTATGGTCATGATAGATGTGATTGCTATATTCACGTTCTTTTGGAGCGCCAAAAATTATTGCCGCACTTTGATATTAAGCATGAATTTAAACAGATTTAACTAAGTATTGTAACTGTTGTTAATTGATAATAAAAAAATTCAAGCATTATTAACGTAACTTGTTTTTCTAACAGTATTAAGTGTTCAATAAATAAATGATGTACTAAATATTCAATAAATATTCAATAATTTACTTGCTTTGACAATTTGATGACAATAAAATGCAGCTTAAGAAACCAGGTAAAAAAATTGCATTCGAAAGAGACTTTTTTTACCATAAAAGTCTTTTCCGATTACACTAAAGAATATATGTATAAATATTATGATCGCCTTTTTTTGTTTCTTTTTTTTTTTAATTAGAGAGCTGTTATGTAGTATTAAAGCATTTAGCAGTTCATTGTCGAAAAGACAATAAACTGCTAAATTGAAAAGCTACTTTATCAAAAAAAATGTTGTGTCAGACTAATTAAAATTATTCCGAATACAATTCTTATGCTTTATTAGACAAACTTATATTATACTTTTTTGAAACGTCGCAGAAAATACTTTAAATTTAAATCAATAAAGCGGAACACTTGAATTAAATGAAATAGAAGTTTTACATTTCCACGCCATCGTGTTTTAGTAATCAATTTGTTACCATACTTGAAATTCTTTCTGAGTCGTTCGCAGGTTTTTACAAGTTCCGGATAAATGGTTGGTCAATATTAGATAACATGTTGCTTCCGCCAAGTTCTTCATGCATTACTAAGCAAAGAAATGAAAAGAAATGTCAAGAACATGATGTGGATAACCAAAGAAATGTAGCTCTTCTAGTTTATTTTTAGTGAAATATTTTTGCAACTGACTGTCAATACCATTCCTTCTACCAGTTTTATATTTGTAGCGTCTTCTACAATGATCTTTATACTCTTCCATAATTTATATTAATAGTAATAGCAATATATAGTAATAGTAATGATATATGAGTTGCAAATAGGATACAGATCCTAATAAAGTCATATAATGACTATAGGCAACTATTAATTGAACTGTCAAACATTCGTTTATTTTCATAAATTGAAGAACAATAGAGAATAGCTGTAATACCTTTAACAGCAGTATTTATTTTTCCGTTTCGTTGATCTTATGTTTGTAACTTAACCTTGTCTTTGCAACTAGCTTTTCTAAATTTTGTATTTTCTTTGTTTCTTCTTTAACTTTAACAGCTTTTTAATAATTGATCTAAATATACCAGAATGTGAAGGTGTCTGAATATCAATCCCATCCTAAGATAACTGTCGACAAACGGTTGCTGCTTAGCTTGTTTCCTAACATTGAAGAAGTTACTAATATGGTTACAGTTTTGATATTGCTGTAGTATTTTCTGGTATGCAATGTTCTTCTGAATCTTCAAAATCTTGATATTCTGCCTCAGACTCAGATTTGATAGTTGACGTTGTTAATGTTACCGTTACTGTTGTTGAAGTAGGCTTCAATAGTATTTTTTTTCTCTTAGATGAAACACATTAATTGTAAGTCAGTATTACTTGATCCAGTTTTGCCTAAACAATTTTAATTAATAAATGTTGGAAAGTTATTTTGTTTTAATATATTCATTGCTGGTGGCATGTGTGTCTTATCTTTCTTTAAAGTGTTAACAATTATTAAATCCCCAGATATTAAAATGGAGTAAAGTAGTAAAGTAGTTACCCATTTTCACAACTTACGTAAATTTCTAAGTTACAAAAATGACACCCAAAAAAAGAATTACTTAACCATTTGAAGATATATAAATGGAGACTGCAATAGAAATTATCTTGGTCGCATGAAAAAAGGCGCTGTTGTCTGATAAATAGCATGAAAAATTCTTTTAGTATAATCTTGTTACTCTCGCTTGCCAAATAAACCTGGGGTCTTAATAAATGGAAGGCTCAGAAATGTTTCTAAAACCTAATAAACGGGATGGTCTTAGTAAACGGAATGATCAGAATTTCAAAAAAGCTAAAAACACTAGAAGAAAATTATTTTTTCTTCATATTGTAATATTTTATTGATTTTATAAAATGGTGGTAAAGAATATTTTCCCTTCTCTCTACAAGCAAACTTTCTTGACATCTTAAATAACTTTAGCAAATGAAATTTATACTTTTTTTTTTTTTTTGTATTTTTTTAAGGTGCCCCAAGAAAACCTAATGGTCTTGTGATTGAGCGCCGCGGAAATTTAACCATGAATCTCACGTCTCCTTGATTACCGTGACGCAAAAATTTGCCTAATAAGCTCCGGAGAAGGATCGGAAAAAAATGAAAAATTATTAGGCGTCCCCCTTCCCCCTTTCACCTTCTTTGTTTATTCAGCAGGCGAGAGTTCTTCTTTCTAAACTAGCTTTATGTATTCTTGGCTGCCTTTAATGGATACTCCATGAAAAAGATAGCAACCAACAGTTTTGATTTTGAGTTGTATCCTGCTGTTATCTTAACATTTTTTTATTAAATTTATGTATTCAACTCAGCGGAGAACAGGTGCCCTCGGCCCCCTAGTGTTGCTGACTCTGTCCTAGATTGTCTGGATCCACCAACTTAAAATACCTAAAACTTACCAACTTATAATATGATCTAGATCCGTGTGTGTGTATGTGTGTGTGAAAAAAAATGTTCATATTTTTTTTTACATACACAAAAATTAAAAACAAGTTACATTTAAAATCAATATTACATTCTGAAAACAATATTATACAATATTTATTAAATTTAATAAAATAAATTTATAACTATTTTTAAATACATAAATTAAAATCTCATTCATTCTGATAATAAAAATTGTGTTTCAAAATAAAGCAAAAATAGGTTTTCTTGTTTAAAATGAAATTAAAAAAAGATATATTTTATTAAAACTTTTAAAGCAAAAAAAATTATATTTTGAATAATGAAAATCAAAAGCGTATATATAAAATATTAAATCATGTATATTATTTTATCATTAATTTATCACATATAAGTCTCATTACTTGCAATTGTTATACAACATGTTCTGAAAACCATTGCTTATAGTCAGAGAACTAATTCTTATCATTACCAATGCCTAACTAAATGGGTTTTTTGGTAAAACATCTGGAAACATATTTTAACGAGCATACGACTGGTTAGACATCATTCCAACCAATTGCTTTTGGAAATCTGAAATCATCATATGCAGCCAATTGTAGATTTCAAGATCATTACAGACATCTAAAAAATTATTAACAGTAAAAAAATTTTTTATTTGAATGATGTTTTTCTAATAATGATAGTAATATAATAGTCGAGAAATCTTTAATGGTTCGAAAACATGGACACAGTCCAATAACTTTCATAATTCTAAATTAGAAGATACCTGGATTTGGTTAAATGACAAAAGCGCCAGCCTTTATTTAAAAAACGCACTAGCCCCCGCTGCAAATTAATGTTAGCGGGACTCAGGATTGCGGTTAAATACACTTATTCAAATAAAAATATAAATTTATATTTCTATTTGAATTTAGAATAAACGCATTAATACGATTATTCTAAACTCATAAATACAAATTCATACAAAAGTTTATGTAATCTGCGTTTTGCAAATAACCTTAGTCTTATTTTAGTTTAAGATAAAATAAAAATATTTTAACTATATTTTTTTCATTTTTTAAGGCTCAATTTGTTTTTAAGATGTAATAAATTTAATGTAATAAATTTAATGTAATAAATTATTGTTGATTGAATCCGTTAAAGTTGATCAACTTGCTTATGTTTTAAAAATTTATTTTGATTTGATTAAAATCATTATTAGTTAGTTTTCTTTTATTATATTATATAATATATTTGATACTATTTTGAGGAAAAATTTGAAAAAAGTAGTAAAATTTTAATAAAATAGGTAATTTTAAATGAATTTGAAAAAACAATTAAGAACAGACAAAAAAAATGACTAAACGTGTTCTTAATTTGCATAATATATAAAACAATGTATACATAACGTTTATATTTACAAAAACATGGTTTAAACGAGTAAAAAAGTCGCCATTCCATTATACTTTACGTTGATTTAACATTGTATTTTACGTTGGCACAATATTGTATTTTATGTTGGCAAAACGTTGTATTTTAAGTTGATTCAACGTTATACTTTACGTTTTCACAACTTTATATTTACCTATTATTGGAATTGAGTTAATTTGTTTTATTTTAAACATAAAATATCATATATATTTACGCATATAGAGTTGTTTATATGAGTTTATACATGCATATTTCCGCCATTTTGATGAAAAAATAACATTGTTTATGATACATGCTTATACTTTAATATGGCATCGAATTAAAAACGCATTATTCATGTTTATTTTGCTTATGGCTTGATATTTCATTATATAAAAAAAGAAAAATAAATTAGCAAAAATATATTTCCATAATCAACTAAAATATTCGTTGGGTTATATACAATCGATAAACGTTGGGTTAGATCGTGAAATTAATCAACTTTTTGCGATGTTTTTACATATATTAATTCAGCGTTGGAATATAGTCAGTATATCAACGTTGGGTTAATAACATTGGAACAAAGTTGGGTTTTTATCGTAAAAACAATCAACTTTTTTCGATGTTTTTACATGCATTGGACCAATGTAAATATGCCAGCTGTTTTTAGCTCCGTCGGTATTAATTTTATCGTTAAACAAATCCCATTGGATCAAAGTTGGTTTTTTTTTTAAAAAAAAACCAATTTTGCAATGAAATTTACAATTTAAAATTTTTTTCATATCTTAGACTATCTTAGCCTAACTGGGGAATAACGACGTAAATAAAAATAGTTAGCAAAATTACGTTGGTCTAACTTATTTGGTTAACCAACGTTCAACATCGCAAAAGTTTGTTGTTTTTCCGATCTAAACATAACGCTGATCAAATGTATAAAGATCAAGGTGAATTCATTGTATATGAATCAATGTATATTGATTCATATACATGATGTGTAAGAATCAACGTATATCGATTAACATTGATCAAACGTTTATAACCCAACGTTAATCCCGTGTGTATAGATTATGGTTGGATAATATACATTGGATCGTCTTTATTTAGATGCCAGCAGTTGTTATAGTAAGTATAAACAAACGTCTTTAGCAATGTTTATCCAAAAAAAGTTTGAAATATGTAAGTTTGAGTACATATATTCAATTTAATATAAGCTTAAACATATGTTATCTAATGTGTTTATATATATACTAAAATAATAAAAAAATAAATTTAATTACGAAAAAATGAAACATAACATTATGCAAACATAAAATATAACATTAAAATAACGTTATATGCAACGTTAAATTAACCTAAAATACAACGTTGAAGCAGCGTAAATTATTACGCAATGCCGGCTTAAAATGTTTTGTTTGGCCAACGTTGTTTTTTGGTTGTTGGCAACGTAGCACTTGTAACCAAAATAAAAACAACGTTGGCAGTTGATGCTAGGCCCACGCAACGCGCAACATTTTTCAAACATTTTATTAATGTATTTGTGCTAGCTAGGTAGGTATAGCATGAACTACCTAAAAGAACTAAACTATATTTTTCAAAATTGTGATGCGAAGAAAATTTTAAATGAAACTCATTTTTTGTGCTGCGATTCAGGAAAAATTGTATTAGCTCCTATCTCTCCATATCCCCCATTGCTGACTGATTTAATGACATAAAGCCATATTGATCATGCTGTCAATCAAAATTGTTTAAACATATAAGGATATATAATAAGGATTATAATTCTTATTTATCTTTTGTTTCTCTAACCTTTATCGTAGCTCCTTCCTCAAATAATTTCCCTTTCTGTTTAGGGTCTGTGGGCAAATTTTGAATCGTGTAGAAAATATAACCCTTAAAAAAGGTGTTCTGCCATAACATAACACCTTAAAAAAGGTGTTATGTTTCTCAATTATGTTTCTATGATCCTAATGAACCAGACCGTGTTTTATATTGCTTTCTTCATATGTTGGTAGCCCAAGAGCACTACGAAAAAACTTTGAAGATGGCAGTCATAAAGAAAAATAGTAAACCAGATTGATTCATTACTTTATCCTGCAATCCAAAATAGTTGAACATATAAACCCGGGCCAAAATGTTCTGAAATATCTGATTTTGTTTATCGGGAAATTAAAAAGAAACTTAAATCTTTATAAGAGAATATTTTCAAGCATGGAGTCTTAGACAAAGTTATAAGTCATGCGCACGTTATTGAGTTTTAAAAACCTGGTTTGAAATTCTGGTACATACTTTATTGCACTTTATAAATTCTAATAAGCTAGAAACAGTTTGAGATATTGATTATCAAAAATTCCTGACTCAACTGTTGATCCTTAACTTCATGAAATTGTAAAATCATGCATGATTCATGGATCATCCCAGTGGGCACCGAACCAAAAAAGATGTCTTTTGAACGTTCAAAAGACGTCCAAAACGATCAAAGACGTTTAAAAGACGTCCAAAACGTGTATAAGACGTTTGAAAGACGTCTTTTTTATGTCCGTGTCCACTGGGATGTGGAATTTTGTAATTCAAACTTTTGATAAGTCAAAAGTTTGAATTACAAAATGTCAAACTTTTGATAAATTTTGTAAATATTTTAAAAACCCTTGCTTCTCACATGATCAACTCTATGCTGCATGTCTAAGAACAAGATCATTTAACACCTTGTTTTTTTTTAAATTGATTAACATTCATTACAAGGAATTTTATTTAATAAGTTCTACACAAACAATGTTGTATTTACCAATGCGCTAATTAAATGTACTTTATTGCAATTAATAAGTATTTTTATGTGTTATTTAATGCAGTAATGTGTGTTATTTATTATACATTGATATTGGTTAAGGTTATATTTTGTATATATTTTATAATATATTTTGTAAGTGTTTAAGTGTTACAAATGTGTAAATAGTGTTGACAGATATATATGAAGTGTTTCTATGAGTTTTATGTGTTATAATATTAGGTATTTATAAATTGTATAAGATTATTAGGTTGTTTCCATGGTTTCATAGTGGTGTAACTTGGCTTTGTTTATAGCAAGAGTTCTTGTTTATATCAAGAGTTGTTTAAAGCAAGTATCTCCTTGCTAGTCACGCGGTGTACTTTAAATAATATAAACTGATTTTGCATACGGCAAGAATGTTGCCATTCCCAGCCAATCAGTATACTGACATGAAACACTAATAATGTTTGTTAGTAATCACAAAATGTGTACTTAAAAGTATGTTATGCTGTTAGTAAATAAAAAATTAACACTAAACTTGGATAACTCAATAATCCTTAATACCTCGAACTAATTTTAAAATTCTAGTTGAGTCTTTTAATAATATATACTCCTAATAACTTAAGCATTTTCTAATAAGCTATCTTCTTGGTACCTTGGTGGTTTCAGTTATTGAGTGTTTACTATATGCTAATTTTGTGATGTTATTTTTGTGATATTTTGTGTTGACAGACAACTTGGCTTACCTTCACGCTGGTGTCTATGGTTAAAAATGATTATTGGGTTGTTTCATTACTGAAACTGATTATATATAATCATTTAATAAAAACCAAGGATTCAAATTTTATATTAAACCCTAAAGGTTTATTTTTTTCGATTCTTTTTAGCGTTGTTTTTTGTTTAAAAAAAAGAGTTTATAATCTAAACTTGCAACAACAAACCTCAAAACATTCACAAAAACACACACGCACAAAAAACATCTTCTTCTTATTTGTTTTCACCTTGGTCACATTTTTGAGTTTTCAAATAAGTTAATAGAGTACATATACATAATTGTGTAATAAGTGTTTTCAATAATTTTGTTTTATTTTTAGCTTGAATTCCTTCTCCTAATGTTGTCCATTTTCTAAAAGCGAAATGGATTTTTGTTAATATTAAAAGATTTATTAAAAGCTATACAATAAAAAAACAATTAAAATTGATTTTAGAAAGTACTTATGATATTTTCTTATGTTAAATATAATATATTTTTGTAGTTTTTTTAAAAAACAACTTATATTTATTTATTTTTTTTTTTTTTAATATTATTTGTTTCTCACTAAAATTTGTATATTTTTTCTTATTGGAATTATTGTGTTGTATTGCTCATATCGCTTTGTTTGTTTTTTTTAAGTTCCATTATATTTTTATATATGAATGGAAACCGTTTATATCTTAGTTAACTAAGTGATAACGGATCTAGATAGTTCCATTCCCATTAAGTAATTTACCAATTTTTGGTACAAATAATAGCTTTAGTAGTTTATCGCAGAAAAGTTTCTTTGAAAAACGTCAAAAAAAAAAATTGAGCCAACTTATTTGACATAACTAAAATTCGTAACCCGTTTTCTGTTTCCTGTTATCCTTTTTAAATAGAAAAGGTTAAACTTTTATTATAGCGTCAAGCTCCCTAAAAAGCCGAAGAAAATGTCACGTAATAGTCAACTATGTTAAAGAAACTTTTGTTATATGTTTACTTAATTAATTTGATCTGCTTTTCGCTTCGTAAGATGATACTATTCCTTTAAAGTACTTTAAAAATCTTAAATTCAAATTTTTTTTATTGAATTAATAATTTATGGGTGACAGTTCTAAGTTTTCTAAAACTCTAAGGGTTCTAAGATAACTAATATTCGCTTTAGAAAAGTGTGGAGTTTTCCTCCACACCAGTGTTTAACTATCACTCCTAGACACAAATGTGGAGCTATTTTGCAAACTTTTGTGGAAATTAACTTTTTCTAACTCAACTTCTGCACAAAAGTGTGGAGTTATTTGGACAAAAGTGTGCAAAATAACTCTACACTTGTGTCTAGGAGTTATAGATACACACCGGTGTGGAGGAAAACTCCACATTTTCCGCGAGTGTGGTTAAGCATTATTAGATCCCTTATTTTGTAGTTTAAAAGTAATGTATAAATGGTCTTTTAGCTTGAAAGAATTTTTAAAGAGTTTTTGCAGAAAGATTTCTTTTAATAATGTCAAATAAATAGATATAATTTTTTTCACACAACTAGAACCCATGACCCGTTCTGAATACTCTTTTGAATTTTATATAAATTATAATGAGAGGGTTAAAAAATTATTTATAAATCTTTTCGTTAAAAACTTTCTTAAAACCATCCAATGTTTTTAATTTCTAAGTTTATAGTTCTAAAGTTTTTAAATCCTATGTTTTCTAAAACACCGATGTAAAAATATATTCATATATTTAAAAATATATTCGTATATATAAAAATATAGTTCATTAAAGTGAAATATAAAAAAAAAAAAAAAATTAACTAAAAAAAATCTTCTAAAAAAATTTCATGAAATTAACCGCAAAAAAAAAATTGTTTTATAAATACATCGTTGGTGTGCATTCCGTAAAAGTATATTTAAGGCACTTTATGAAAACCGTTTTTTTAAAGTAAAACAAGAATAAAAATCAAGTCATCGAAGGTTGAAAAAATTAGCTTGGAAAACGGGGGTGAAATTTTTATTTATATATATATATATATATATATATATATATATATATATATATATATATATATATATATATATATATATATATATATATATATATATATATATATATATATATATATATATATATAATATATATATATATATATATATATATATATATATATATATATATATATATATAAATATATATATATATATATATATATATATATATATATATATATATATATATATATATATATATTTTGTTGAAGAAAATAAAAGTACATTCCACAATATTTAAGAAAAAGATCCCGCTCTTGATGCTGGTTTGCGTAAAGCACTAAAATTAACAATGAAAGTGTAACAGCCTGGCAGTTTTAAACAAAATGTTGTTTTAGCACTTACTATTTTAGATGAAAGTACATCTGCAGCGATTCACTCATTGGTTCCTGATCTTAAAAGTAGTGCAGATTTTCCTACGTCATCTAACAAGTGGTGGGTTTTATCAAAATTTAAATGTCAGTATTCAACATGTAATATTTTAAGTAATGCAGTTGTTTTTGTTAATAGAAAACATAAACTTCTTTGGAAAACGGCAGATTGGATTGAAGTCAAATGATCGAGGGCTTGCCTAATGATGGATATCACTCTGTTTTAACTGCGAAATTTAAAATGACTTATTAGAAATAGGATTTAGACGATATAGACAAATGAGGGGTGGAAGATTTTTGGTGGGTTAAAAAGACTATTTCTACTTCACTATTTCTAAAAAAATATTAAAAATTAAAAGTATAGTTATAGAAAGTATTAACTTCGATGATAGTTTTAAAGTGCCTCTTGAGTCAGAAAATAATTTAAAAGATTTGAAAAACTTTCTTCTTGATATTCATAAAGCTCAGTGTACTCCAGATATCATGACACTTGCACCAAAAAGTAAGGATGTAGCTCATATTGCTGGTTATATAGCAAAGAAACTTAAAAACGTTTTGGTACATGTTGTAAAGAATTTTTATGTTGTGTCAATATCAATGAAAGTAATCCTGATCGTACTTATTTAACAATTATTTCCAGGGTGGTCTCACAATATTCTTTTACCATCACTTTTAGATTATGTTTGCACATCCTTTGCTATGATTGACTACTCTTATAACCAACTAAAGAAATTTAGTTTACATGCACGGCAAGCTTTAGAATATTTGTTAAACCACTTTTTCTGACACTTTTCAGACTTTTTTTGTCCCATGCATGAGAAAATTGGGTTAAAATTTACTGGAATAATTGTTGCTAACATTTTTCTTAATAATAAAAGAGTAATTCTCTACAAGTGAAGTAGCTGTTGATCATGAAAAATCTTTTAAAAAGAGAAAATTTGAGAAAATTTTATAAATTATATATAATATAATTATTTTGTTTTTTAATGAAAATAGAAAAACATTTTAGTATTTTTTACAACTATGCTTGTTTTTTACATCGTTTTTACTAATTCAAAATTTTAAAATAAAGACTATTTATTTGTTTCTTAAAACATATTAGTTTTATGTCTAAAATTATGAATATATACTACTTTTGTGGACTTTTAAATTAATATTATATTTTTGAAACATTACGATTTTAAAAAATGGCCTTCTATTTTTTTCTTAAAAATGCAAAATGTTTTAGTATTTGATATTTTATTGTGCATTTAAATTATATACATATTAATATATATATATATATATATATATATATATATATATATATATATATATATATATATATATATATATATATATATATATATATATATATATATATATATATATATATATATATATATATATATATATATATATATGTATATATAAACTAATATGTATATAATTTAAATGCACAATAAAATATTAAATACTACCACACTTTGCATTTTCACGAAAAAAATAGAAGGCCAGTTTTAAGCCTTAAGTTTTAAGTTTTAAGTTTTAAGCTTTAAGTTTTAAAACATTTTTTGTACCTATAGGTACAAAAAATGTTTTACTTAAAGAATTTATATTTCTTTTGTTTAACAAATTGTTATGTTAAAATACTTGAGTTCTGTTTTAAATTTAAAATATTATACTATTATACTTTAAAACAGTTAAAATGAAGCGGAACAATATGCATTATGTGAATGGCAGTTATGTTACCCTGTCAAATACAATCACAACAAAGCAACAAGAGAATAGACTGCAACACTGAACAAAATTTATTTTAAAAAAGCAACTTCATTTGTACCAATGACGGAGTAGATGTCAAGCAACAATTGTTTTTTAAATCAGGACAACTTCGGAAAAGACTTTCCCACTCTATAATGTAATATATTTATCTGAATAAAATAAAATTTGTTAGAAATACTAGGTCTTCTTGAAGGGCACAAATTGGACAATTTATTTGATTCAGAAATTGCTCTAAATTAGATGGGCAATTTTTTATTGAAAACAGTTTTCTGTTTTAGCTGCGTAGAGCAACATTTCATGAACGATACCAGATTATTAATATATAATATGTTTATTTACTGTAGTTTTTATAAGCTTTTGAGGTGTTTGTTTTAGTGGTTCATATATGAATCTTTTTTTATGTAGGTTCGCCAGTTTATAACAGTTTAAGTCAGTTTATAACAGTTTAACTTTTAAAATGGCACATTTAAGTCATTTATAAATAAAACAAACTTGCTTATCAAAACCACAATATAAGTTTTTATTTGGAAAAAAAAATTATTTTTGATGAAGTAATATACATTGTGTTATATTAAAAAAGACGTCTATATTTTTTATGTTGCTAGTGGTAAAAGTTGTACTTTATCACTAAAACAACATATATCTATTTTTTATGTCGCAGATGGATAATTTTGTAAGCAAATTTAACTTAAGTTGATATAAATTGTTGTTAATGCTTATTAAAGCACTAACTATAGTAACAAATAAACTTTTTTATTGCAAGAAGTTTTTGGAATGAATTTTTGTTAATTGTAATCAGCTCAGCCGATTGTGGCCTTTGAAATGTAAAAATGCTCTCAAATAAGCATAGCATTGTGGTATTTTGTTGTAAAACATGGTTAAACTTGTAGTTATGTACATTTTAATATTTATTAAATTATTTATTTAACAGTTTTAAAATAAGTGATTATGTAAGTTCAAAAGAGCTTAACATTACATAAAAACTAGCAAATGTAGGTTTAAACAAAGTCTATCTAAACGTATAGATTTATACGTTTAGAAACTAAAAAAAAAGAAAAACGTTGGGTAATCGCGAACTTTAATGCGTGTTTGAGGTGAACGTTTAAGAGCTATCAAAATAACGTTTTCAATGAACGTTAAATAAACGTTTGCTGTTTTTTATTTGAAAGTTAGTAGTGATACTTGCAAAAAAGTACATCAAGTAGTAAACTTGGAAAAAAATGCACCACAAGTAGTGAAACTAATTAAAAAGACGCAGCAGGTAGTCGATTTTCCAATTTTTTTGATTTACGGCTCTGGTTTTTGTTTACGTCATATTGTTAACAATGATTCAAACTTAGTTTCATTATTAGATTTTTTTATTTTATTCAATAACTAAAACAAATACAGGAATAAATTAAAATATAATTTAAAAGCTTAATTGTTCTTTTATATTATTTTTTTTTAAGTTAGAGTGGGTCATCAATTTCATCCTGAAAATTGAAAGGACATATGCAACTTGTAACATTTAATTTACAAGTAGTTACAAGTAATATTATAAAATAAATGCATTTATTTTTTTATAAATTTTATTTTAAGTAAAATATTTTAAGTGTTTTTAGATTGGAAGAGGAGTTGATAGGTGCGTTGTGGTAAAGTAGTCAAATAAATTTGTTAAATTTTATACTAAATTCACTTTTTTGATAAAAAAATATTATTAATAAAAACGAATTGTTTTTATTATAAGGGTATCATAAGTTATCACTTCTACAATATCACAAATGGCAGAAAAAATGCTCATTATCATTGCAGCAATTGTTCATAGTATAACAAATTTTGTCATTGTTGCTAGAATATATGAAGAATGCTCTGGTAGACAAATCAAGGTTATATTGTTCTTTTTACACATCAATAAAGTCATGTGAGTTAATGACCACCTACTACTAAAGTATGAAAACCACAAATTTGCGTAGTTTTAAGTCAAGTTTAAATGCACATCGTGTCCTTTTTTAACACACTACAGTTGCTTTGCCTTGATCACCCGATTAACCAACCTTTCTTATCACAATTCTAAATATGTGAACCAGAGGTTATAGGAATCTGTTGTATTGCTTGGCAACGCATTCAAAATGTTAGGTGCTAAGTTTTCTCTTTTTTTTTGGAAATTTTTTTGACCATCTCTTCATAAAGGCATAAAAGTAGTCTTTGCCAGGCTTGTCATTTTTTAATAACCGTAATTTTGACACATAAAGCAGCATATAATTTAAGGAGTTTGTTCAACCAAAAATTTAAGGATTTTTTTTTGGGTTACCATAACCCCGACTACAAAGTGGTTGAAATGCATGCATCATCATTTTTTCTGTTTTAATTGAGAGCACCATTTTTGTACCTGAGTCCTGGAAGAATTTTTTGTTGTTATTTTTGCAATCTTTGAATGTTGAGACTGGGAAGACATGTTTGAATGCAGCTTTTCTCAGAGACTTATTGTTTTCTTTCATTTTAAGTAATGTGGCTAATATATTGTCTTCCATGCACGTTTTTAACTAAAGTGAATGGTGACTTTACAAAAAAAAAATCATTTTCAGCAAAGAAGCACACTTTTAACTTAGTGGGTTCTTTAATAGCAGAATTACAGTATATGAGCAAATGAGAACTCTGCTAAATTATTTCACGTAACAGCGATGTTAAATGGCCGCCAGGATTATGTAATTTATCACCGTTGAATTTCTTTCTTTGAGGTTTTTTAATAGAAAAGGTGTACGTCAATAATACAAGAACAATTTAAGAGCTAAAGAATGAGATAATTCAGCACATTAACGACATTGAACTTGTATGTATCATGATATATATTGAGCAGAGTTTCTAGATTTAAATAAAGCGGTCTTACAGTATATTATTGTTTAGTCATTTAGAGTTCTCTGATAATTTATTGTTAACAATTCGAAAACATGATGTTTAATAGAACCTTAAAGGTAAACATTTTGCTTGTTTAGTGTGAAATTGAACAGTTTATTATAAATTAGGTTAATATATGATCAGTATTCACTTCACTATGTTAAACCATGCGATAATAAATGGAAAGTTTTAAGTACAAGCTTTGAATCAAACTCAATTTATCATACTCTTAGTTAGGATAACAAACGAAACACAAAAAACTAACGATGCTGTACCTTAAAGTTAAAATTTTCTTCAAAACTAAAAATGACTTAAAGTAGTGTCAAAAGAAAACCCAGGAAATAAAGTACTAAAGAATTTTCTATAAACTTTTGAAACATATGGCCTATAGAAATTCTATAGAATTCTATTGAATTTCTATAAAATTTTGGTTTACTTAAAACCTATAAAAATTTCTACAGAAATTTTTTTTTTCTACTTTTTTTTATAGAAAAAAGTTTTCTAGCAATTTTTATAGAAATTAATAGACATTCTATAGAAATTCTATAGAGTTTCTTTAGGCCATATGTTTCAAAAATTTATAGAAAATTTTACAGAATTTTATTTTACTGAGAACACTTATTAATTTTTTTTTATCAATAGGATTTCAAACTGATTATGAACAGTTGAATAAACTGTTCATAATCAGTTTTACTTGCAACAAATAAGTTTACTAATGCTAAATAAGCTCTACTATATGCTTTATAATGTTCAAAACATTTACTTTTAAACTATAAAAACGATAATGTATATTAATTAGATGTTTGTTGTAGTACATTGTAATGAAATTTAATGAATTTTATTATGTATTTAAATGCGCATACTGTCACAAGCGCAAGTTAAAATTAAAAAAAAAAAAATTCATTTGTGTATATATACACAATATATATACACAAGGTACATATATATAATATAAACTGGGCACATTTTATGTTCAAAAATTATTTGTGATCTTACAAAGTGAAAAATAACAGATTTTATTTTTATATATATATATATATAAAGACACTTGAGTAATTAAGAAGTTAAGGTTTTGTTATTGAACATTTCTTGGGTTTATAAATAAATAATACTAGCTGACTAGCCCCTTCAAAACCCGCTTGTTTGTATATATTATTATATAATATATATATATATATATATATATATATATATATATATATATATATATATATATATATATATATATATATATATATATATATATATATATATATATATATATATTTAATATGTAAGTAGGTTTTAATAAAAAAGGCAGCGTATAACTATTTTTAAATATATTTTGATGTAAAAATATATCAACGATATTTCGCTGACCTATTGTGGTCAGCGTCATCAGGTAATAATAAAAAACGTTACAAAATAACAAAAAAACAAACCGTTTAAAAAGAAGACATTAAAAAGCGTCAAATATAAAAACCAATTAAATATAATAATGGCGTCAGTTAAATTTTTGTCAAAATGGGTCCCCAAGTTCTTGTTTTAACCTTATCCCCGTCATCTCGATTTAGAACACCTTCCCCAATACCTATCTCACATCGAACTTTCGCTTTGTTAATCTCCAGAGATTCTCTAATTTTTCGTATCTTGTATTCTTGAACGATTGCCAAGGTCTTAGGATTTAGCCAATCAAAGTTACCACGGCATGTTTTGGAATGTTCCGTGGCTCCTGAACTCGACCATTTTTGATTTTTGCAAGCTCTTTGGTGTTCTGCACTTCTTGAAATGATTTTCTTTTTGGTCTCACCAATATATATATTTCCGCATGAGCATTTAAGTTGGTAAACCCCCGGATTTGAGTTCGGAGGTAGTTTAGTTTTGTTGTTGCATAATATATTACTTAAACTAGGAGCTGAAGTAAATATAACTCTGATGTTTTGTTTTTTAAATTCTCTTCAGAGTTTTGGGCCAATAATAGGTATCCAAGGTAGTTTAACGAACTTTTGATCTAACTGATTAGATGTAGTATTTTTTGAAATGCCGTCTAAATAGTTTTTGGTTATTTTAATAAGATTATTTTTATTATAGCCGTTTTCAAAAAATGTATTTATGAGGAAATTAATTTCTTGTGAGAGATATTTTTGAGAGCAGATTTGTTTTGCTCGACATAAAAAACCTTTAAAGACGCCAATGGTTATGTTCGGGTTGATGTTGGAGTTTGGTTTTATTTGAACATTTGTTATCGCATCCTTACGGTGTATTTGAAACTCATAAAATCCATTCATTGTATTTGTAATACAAATATCTAAATAATTAAGTTGTTTTCTTTTGTTTTCAAGTTCAACGGTATATTTTATGGAGGGGTTTTGTTCATTTAAAGCTTTAAGAAATAATTCTTGCTTTTCTTTTGAATCGAAGCGAGCATGGCTATCATCCACATATCTTTTATAAGTTATTGGTTGGAATGAATTAACAAAGGCTATATCAAGTGCTCTTTTTTCTATATTTTGCAAAAATGCTTCAGCTATGACTACCATCAATGATAAACCAATTGGACCTGAATTAGGTAAAATTCGGATTTTATCTTCGTATAAAAAGTAACATATGCTTAACGATAGTTCAATTAATTGGTGTATATCTATGAGAGTTAATTTAGTCCTAGTTTTTAAATCTTCAAGATCATCGTTTAATATGTTAATAATAACAGGAATTGCTTCATTGATCGGTACGGATGGATATAAATTAATTACATCGAAAGAAACCTGAATTTCATTAGGGTCTATCTTCCATTCTTTAGCATCGTTGACAAAGTTTCTTGAATTAATTAGTCGAGTTATGTTTTTGTTTAATGTTGGTTGGATAATTTTAACCAGATACTCAGATGTTCCATAAGGAGGTGTGTTAATAGTGTAAACAACAGGACGCATTGGGTAGTTTTTTTCCGGTTTGTGTGCTTTAACCATTCCATAGATTCTGGGTGGAACGCAATCTGATGGATACATTTTAAAATAAGTAGCATTGTCTAACTTACCTTGTTTTCTTAATTTACATAATAGTTTTTGAAATTTAGTAGTGAATGTAGGTGTTGGGTCGTAATCAATAATTTTACTATTTTTTATTTGTTCTTCTAATTTCGCTTTTGCTTCATTTTCGCATAATAAAGCAAAACCTGTTCCTTTGTCAAACGGATATATCTTTAGATGTGAATGTTTTTTCAGGTTTTGTAAAGAAAGGCGTTGTTGTTTTGTTAAATTATCTTTTATTTTTAACTTTAAAGAACTGGTTAGAATTTTGGAACAGTTTTGTCGAAGAATCTCTGCTTGTGTTTGTTTAATGTTGTTCGAGTTCCAAGGCGCAAGTTTCAATATTAGTGATTAT
>NC_061157.1:32546388-32563888 GCF_022113875.1 Hydra vulgaris
TGGGTTTATATTTTGTAAGTGTGTAAATATTTGAAATGTTTCAATGTTTGTGGTGTGTTATATGTAATATGTTTATAGTTTGTAAGTGATAATTATGTTGTTTGCATGGTTTCAAATTGTTGTGACTGGGCTTAGTTTACAGCAAGATTGTTGACCTTGCTAGCCAAGTGGTGTACTTTGCTATAATGTGACCTGGCTTTGTTGAGAGCAAAAATATTGTCCTCGCCAGCAGAGTGGTGTATTGTCATAATAAAACACATAAATTAATTCTGTTTGTAATTAGTGTATTTCTAAAATGTGTTGAAAAAATATTGTTGAAAAAATGTGTTTTAATTAGGGTTGTTAACCGGAGGATTTCGTGCAATTCCGGAAAAACAACATTCTTTCGTAAGGAGATTGAGAACACGGAATTACATTTTTTCGTACCGAATGTTACAAAACATTTAAAATCGCCGATGTTCATTTCGCAAAAGCCACTTCCGAAATTTAACATTTCGCAAGTTGACATACGAAACAAAACTATTTTGCAACATACGAAAGTAGCGGTTTCGGAAGTCGCACTTGCGAAACAAACATTTTTGCCAAACGACGTTTTGAAGTCTATAAAGAAAATTTGTTTGCCAGACTGATTTTAATTGTAAAAATTAACATCTTTAAATCCCAAAATGTTTATAATGAATTTTTATTTTCAGTAAAATAACTTATTAAATTTTTACGGTTTTATTTTTAGAAATATTGATAAAAAATAAAATTTCTTTCGAAACGAAAGTATTTCGGATCACAACATACGAAAGAATTCTTAACGGAAATAAACTTACGAAACGTGCCATAATAAATATATACAACGATGTTTTTTGAACTCATTACGTATATTAAAAATAAGAATGATGGGTAGGAATATACATGTTTTTTTTTTAAAGCATATGAAATTTTTGAAACAGGTTCGAATATGCTTAAGCAAATAGTAAAAAGAGGCTCAAAAATATGCTTTAGCTTAAGCATATTTCTGATAAAATATACCTATTTCAATAATTTCTAAAAGTGTGCACGTTACTAAAATTCTAGCAGATTTTAAAGGTATATAGAGTCCTGTTTGAATACGCTTTTCAAAGTATAGATCATAGAAAATTTTGTTTTTTAATTTTAATAAGATATAAATTTGAGTATAAGATTGTATAGTTCAATCAGTTAGATACGTGATAATTCGCCGCAGAGATCCGGGTTCGCATCCCGCAGCCATTGTAACTTTTGTTCATCAAACTCTTTTTACTTAAGATAGCATTTTTTGACCTCCATGTTCTATATTAAAGATCTTTCGTCGCCTTCACAATAGTGACAACCTCTCTTCTGTTAGTTATTCTTTTAAGATTGAGTTCATTGTGCTTAATTCAACACGTTTCCCTTGCTTTACTAAGTACTACTTAAATTATGATGAAATGTACGTAAAACAATTTTTTCAAATAATATAATTCATTTTGCTTTAAATCTTTTGCTTTTTGTACTAGACATCTGTCCTAAATACTTTGTAATAATTTCTAGCTAACTCTGAGTCTAATATAACCATTTCTGAATATAATTTCCCTGAGGCTCCTACAGCCTATTGTGTTCCATTAAAAGTAACTAGTTTTTGAGTCCAGATATTAATTATAAGCATCTAAAGGTTCACATTACTATTCATTTTCCTGATATATAGAATCCTATTTGCATACGTATCTCTTTCTGTAAATTCTGTTTTATATAGTTTCAAATTATATATTAAATAAATATTACTATTCTCTTAGTTGAATGAACGTATAGCTCATTCAGTTAAGACATTTGGCCGCGTAGACCCAGGTTCACATCCCACTGTTTCACATATATTTCTTCTCTTTTTACTCTTTCTGATATCATTTACCTTTAGAGAGATCTCTCGTTCTTTATAATAAAGTATTTAATTGTTTATCACACATCCTCTTTATACTTTTTAAAAAGAAAGGCATACTGTTTATCTATTCATTGAGAGTCCAACTTAACGGGATTTTACTGTGTATATAAGTATATATATATATATATATATATATATATATATATATATATATATATATATATATATATATATATATATATATATATATATATATATATATATATATATATATATATATATATATATATATATTAGGTATATTTGTATAAACATTTGAAGAACCATTTCACAACATTTTTTTATAATTTTTTTATTTATTATTTAAACTGTTAACAGTTAATATTGTTGTTATCCTCTGTTCTTAACAATGTATGCTTTTGACAATAAATAAATTTTGTTAAAAAGCAGGCTTTACTAACAGCTCCTCCTCATTAAAATTTTTAAGAGTTTCGATTTTCTTCATTAAATATGTTTAACTCAAATTTTTTTTATATATATAAAAGTAAGTATACAGCGTGTTGAAGCATAAGTTTTAATAACTTTTGTTAAATTTTTAGGATTTTTTGTATAGAGAATGTTTTCTTTATATTATTATTTTAAGGTTTTGTATGTACATCAATATATATATATATATATATATATATATACATATATATATATATATATATATATATATATATATATATATATATATATATATATATATATATATATATATATATATATATATATATGTATGTATGTATGTATGTATGTATGTATATATATAGACACACACACACAATAAAATATATAGAATTGAAATGTCTATACATATATTATATGTATAGACATTTTAACTTTTTTGCTTTAAGTTATTGTCCCTTTTTCTTTAGAATATTAAATATCTAAAAAAAAAAAAAAATAGTAAAAGAAGTTTCAATATTTCCAAGTTTCTTCACTTGAAGCAAATATATGATTGTTTATAGAGGTTCTTTTAGTAGTTTTGTATTTATTTATTGCAAATCTTGCGTTAAATGCCTTTCAAAGTAATGAAAGGGTTTTGTTTATGGATGATTACATTTTATCCTTCCATGCTAGCAGTACTTGCTGAGTTGACAGGCCTTAAATTTTTTTAATTTGCTTTATTTATGAGTTCTTATATGTAAAAAATTTGTTTTTTAAATTACTTTTTTTTTTGTTTTTTTTTTTGATTAAATACTTATAATATTTTGTCAATAATTAATAACAACTACCATAAATATATAAACAATACTTAGTTGAAAATATTATATTAATTTATAACTTAAGTTTAAGTTTTTAATAAAACTATGTTATCTTAACACAGTGCTATATATGGTAGAATATAATAGATTATAGTATTATGCTCTGTATTATTTGCTTACACTTTATTTTAGATAAGTTTAAAAAAGAAACTTCAACTTTTATTATATTAGGCATCATTTTTACACACTCCTTTGATGACTAATTATGTCTAATAATTTAAGAAATGAAATTATTAGACTTCGTCAAAATGAAAGGAGGCAGGATAGGCAAGCTGAGATAAACCGCCGTCGAAATGAAAGAGATGAGCCCAAGCGAGCTGAGATAAATCGTCGTCGAATTGAACGAGATGAGCCCCGGCGAGCTGAGTTAAATTGTCTCTAGCTGCTTCTTCTGTTAAAAGTAAGTCACTTTTACTTAACTTATTACATTGATTGATTGTTTTTATTGCATTTTTAATTTTCTTTTATTTATCTCTAGCTGCTGCTTATTCTGTTACAAGTAAGTTGTTATATTCACCTTTACTTGGCTTATTACATTGATTGATTGCTTTTTTTGTACCTTTTGTTTTTTAATATAGCTACAAATGTGCTTTCCAGTTTAATTAGTTAATGTAATAAGTCAAGTATTAGTGAGTAAAATAAATAAGTTGTTGTGCTCACTTGTACTTAATTTATTACATTATTTGCTTTTATTGTTTTTTTACAGTAGATTTTTTGTAAGTATTACCAAGGTAGATAGTTGTATTTATATATAATTTTTTTTTCAGGCTCGAAGTCATGGGAAGATTTCCGAAAGTATCGCTCCCAGCATCTCTATCTATGAGGGCCTTCCATCGCTGGTGTTTGTATGGGGACGACCATCCCTCCTTTAGATGGAGGGATGGCACCCCATACAACACGGGGAATAGAGCGGATGCTGGGAGGAGAAGACAACGTGGCTCAAAAGTTGTCAATAATTTTTTTACATTTTAAAATGTAAAGAAATTGACAACTTTTGAGCCACTTCATTTTTTTTTTTGTAATATATTTTTGTAAATTTATTTTTGTGTTGTTTTTTAATTTTTCCCATGAATGTTAAATGTTATCAAAGTAAATCATTTAAATAAAGACACCTTTATCAACAATGCTTATTAACTAGAAATAAAAGTTACGGTCATACATTTGATAAAGTTAATGTTAAGGGATTTGGTTTTCACACAATCAAATTCTATGTAGCACCTTCCAGAACTAAGAATATAAGTGTGTGGTGTTAGTAGTTTAAAATATGTATAATAAACTCAGAATAACTCAATAACCCTCAACAAAACTATGAACTAATTTTGAAATTCAAGTTGAGCTTTTTTATTTATTAATACCTCCCCTCCCAATAGCTCTAATTTTCCTTAAAAAACTAATTTTTTTGTCCTTTGAAGGTGGTTCTGCTATTTAATTAATTGTTGTTATGTTTTATGCAAATAGATTTAGCTCACATTCATGTTGGTCTGTCAGGGTTATGTAAAAATAAAAAAGTAAGTTTCTTATTCGCATTTTTGAGTTTTCAAAAGTATTGATTGCATGACATGTTAATTTGTAATTAATGTGTATGATTATGCGTTTAAATAACTTTGTTCCATTTTTAGTTCCGTTTCTTATAGCTGACTTGATTATGGCTTACCTAAAGCTTAATATTAATGAAACAATGATTCAATTTAAATTGTATTATAAGTAGCTCTGTTGAATAAAATTTTTTTTTGTAATTTGTACTAAAGGTTATATTTTTATTTTATATCAAGAAAAATATGTTTTTAAGTAAATATCTATATTTTTTTATTTTGGGATTTATTGTTTTAAATGGATATAAAAAACATTTTTGCTTTGTCTTTTATATTTCCTTTTATTATATATGAATAGGAACCATTTATGCTTTAATCACCATTAGCCTCGAAGTTTCCATTTGCATTAAGTATCGATTTTTGGCACACACAACAGGTTTAATAACTTAGGCAGTAAAAACAGCTTGAATGATTTGTTAAGAGTCTTTAAAGAAACGCTTTTACGAAAAGCATTAAATAGATAAAGCTAACTTATTTAAAATAATAAGTCTTTAACCCGTTTTTCTATATCCAAATTTACTTTTTAAATAAATGTTGATGAAAGGGTAAAATATCGTTATAGCCTACGTTAATTTTAAATTCTTTTTAAAGAGTTTTGATACTTATTTAAATAGGGTTAATAAAATATTTTAAATTATATTATATATATTATATTTAAGAAATTATTAAACTAAATTAAATAAGATTTTTAGATGAAACAGTAAAAATAATTGTTTAAAATACGTGCGTGCAAATAATTCCTACAAATACTAAACGTAAAATAACGCTTACAAACACCAAAAGTATGTTTGCAGTGAATAAAGTTAAGTTCAAAGATAAATAGGAAGAAATGTTTAAAACTGTTTCAATAATAACATTTATTTTTAATTACTTTTATTGTAAGTTGGGATGAAAAAAAAAGGTCACTGGAGTATGAACTCCCGGGGTGAGATGACTATATCTGTCTAAGTGTTGCGCGTCTACCAATTAGCCCATAAACGTATTTTCTATTTAGAATTTAAGATTATTTATGACGCATAAGAAGTGTAATTAAAAATTCAAAACCAAGTTTGCAACAACTGAATTTAAATAAAATCTAATTAGATGTGTATATGTTATGAACGTTAACTAAGGCGTACTTTAACGGCGTCACGTGTTTAATGTTTTAGCATTTTTCTTAGTTAGTAGTCTTTTTTACGTTTTTTCTTATTAAAATTTTTATAATCGGCATAATATTAAAATCGTTTGAAGTTTTTAAAAGAACATTTTAACAGAAATTTTTTTGTCATATCAAAAAGTAAGTATAGTTTTTTATATGTACATTTTTAAACGGTTTTAAAAAAATATTGAGGTAAGGAATAAGTATAGAAAAGGTCGGTGTGGAATAGATTTATCAAGACCATTAGTTTACGTCCGGATAGCTATAGATAAGTTTAAAAATGGTCGGTTCGGTAAAGACCCGTATTTTACGGGTCACCCTAGCTAGTATATATATATACATATATATACATATATATATATATATATATATATATATATATATATATATATATATATATATATATATATATATATATATATATATATATATATATATACATATATACATATGTGTATATATATAACTACATATGTGTATAATGCATATACATATATAACTATATACATGTATATGCATATATATATATATATATATATATATATATTCATTTATATATATATATATATATATATATATATATATATATAATATATAT
This sequence comes from Hydra vulgaris, assembly GCF_022113875.1. Classification (NCBI taxonomy): domain Eukaryota; kingdom Metazoa; phylum Cnidaria; class Hydrozoa; order Anthoathecata; family Hydridae; genus Hydra; species Hydra vulgaris. The sequence goes on from NC_061157.1 coordinate 32,552,888, forward strand.
ATATATGTGGTCAAAATCTGAAAGATGAATAACTAATAGGGTACAAAAGCAAAAACAATTATTGTTTTATAAACATTATAGAGGCACACTTGTACAAACAACACGAAAGTTATATAAAAAATTATTTGTTGTGCTTCTAATTTTTTTTGTCTATGTATATTCTTACAAAAAATTATTCTTTACTCTTGATTGAAGTTTATATTAATGAGTGGTGTCAGAAAAAGAAATATTTGGGAAAATTAGAGTTTAACTATTACATCAATGCATTATTGAGAGATAGACAACCCTATAATATTTAAAGTGATAGACAAAGTGTAAAAAATGATATTTTAAAGAAATATGATTGATAAAATCTGCATATGGAATGAAAACAATTTTTGAATGTAATAAATCTACGAGTTACAGAAATGATTCAAAAATTACTGAAATGACTCGTATCTTATAAAAATAGCAACAACTTTTTTTTAATGAAAACAATTTCGAATAAATATGTTATTGCTGTTCTTTAACAAAGTATTAAGCTCATTAAACAGTTGACACATAATCTATTATAATTTATATGATAACAGTTGTATGCATTGTTTCTTTTGGGTAAATAGTTCTTCAATCTCATCAGTATCGAGGTATTGAAAAAGCGCTCAAGACTTGGATTCTGTTTGAAGTGGTTTATTTAGAAATGTACACAAAAAATTAGTTTTCAGAACGTATTCAACCTGTTTTGACTTTGGCCACACAAATGTGTGGTTTTTACGGGTACTAGTACGTTCCATAAAGGAAGCAGTTAGGACAGCATTGTGTTTTTCTACAACCAAACCTGTTTAAAAGACAATAAACAAAATACCATAATTAGACTTCAAACGATTAAGTTAAATTATATTAAACTAGCTGTAAAACCTTTATTAAGGGTATTTATACCATTTGGACCCTTATATTTTTTAAGTTTAGTTTATATTATAATCTATTATATTATTATTATTATTATTATTGTTATTATTGCTATTATTATTACTAATACTATTATTATTAATATTATATTACTTATATTTTTTCGAAGAAAAACTCAATTTGTAAAATTTTTGCACCACAAAGATGACTTTCACACTTTAATATGTTAGGAAGATTCAATTTACAATCTTACCTCGATACCAGTCTTTTTCGAAAATCACGGCCATTAATTATTCTTTAACTATTAAATGGTCATCTATAGAAGAACATCCTTGAATGGCATTTTGACCAACTGCCAACGACGCACCATGAATTGGATCTTGATCGACCAAAGAGAATGCACCTTAAATTGCTTGGTCGAACGCCAACGCAGTACCGTGGATCGGAACTTGAATCGTTTCCAACTTTGTAACTTTGTAACAAATTTGTCACAATTAAGTAACCTGATAAAGATCGAAGATGCCTGTTTAATAAAACATAAGTTTTGTAAGATTTAAAGCATACATATTATATAAATATCGAATAATCACAAACAATGCGTTATTCAAATAAAGTTAATTTTTTCATCGAACTTTTTCAATAGACTTTTTTTTTTACTAAATATAATTTTCTACCTAGAACTACTGTTACTTTCTCTGGTATACATTTTTACATGTTCTTTATTTTTGCAGTAGTTATCTCATCAAGATAAATTCCACGGCATATTCTAGGCAAATGGATGACAAATTCTAAAACTTGTGAAATTTCTTTTCCTTTTACAAAATATTTGTCAGCACTGCGCTTCAGAGTGGCACCAACTCTATCTATTGGTCCTTTACCATGACCTGGCTTTGAGTAGTTACATACACAGTATTTCACGTTCGGACATAAGAGAGGCATGTAGGTTGTGAGGAAAAGTCAGTTAAATCTGTTACGATATTGCGCATATAGTCCGTCAGATATAAAGTAAATCGTATCAACTTCTTGATAATCTTGACTAAGTGTGTTCAGAAAAGGAATCATATGTGCCCATATGGCATGTGCACCATGATCAAGATTTGCTGAAACCGATGCGAATTATTGAGCTGTGCATGGTTCATCTTTTTCCGAAGCTAAATATTGCATTCCTGTGTGCTGAGAGAGCTTTACCTTAGCAGCACAAAAATGCATACTTTGGGATTCTTTAAATAACTTGCAGTCGTAGTTTTCTGAAAACTATCTGAATGATAGCTTTGTTGCATTTTAAGTCACTTCTCTTAAACTTCATCAATCAATCCTGTCTTTGTTGTTTCTATGGTTGCTATTGTGCATAAAATCGATTTCTTTTTTTTGCCTTTGATCAGCTTTGTTTTAATTTTTCTTGCCCATTTGTTGTATGAAATCTTCTTGTCATCAAGATTTTTGGTTAAGCTCATTGGAATAAATTTATTTTTACAGGTGTTACATTCGCGGTATATATAGTTTCTTTTATTTATGTCACAACAAATAATGGTACAAATATTTCCCAAGTTACTTTCAAAAAGGAAGTTTATTTATGAAGTGTGTTAGCAAAAAACGGAATATTTTTTATTTTTTGAATAAGCACAAGTTTCTTTGTCTTTGACGTTCAGCTCAACCACCGACACTGGCTTGAGACGTAGAAAGGTTGCATATGACATGTTGCATGACATTTGCGTCTGTATTTGATATACAAATCTTTTAGAGAACGCATCAAAACTTTCTTCTAAATTTTCTTTTTAGTTTCTATTTTTCCGGCATATTTTCTACTGTTTCTACCTGCAAAAATTATCGGATTTGTATAGCTTCCTTTAATCTTGTTCCAGTCACGGTTCTTTTTCTTTCATATTCAAGTTTGTTTGAAGCTTTTTTGATCATTTTGTACTTGATCAAACTGCTTGCCATTCCAATTAACTTGTTTTTTATAAAAAAAAGGATTAGCCACATATTTTGCCAGTACTTTTTTATTTCTATTTCCAATGACTTTGTTTTTTTTAAAGTGATGAAACAACCACTTTTCCAAATTAAAGTTTTTTTTATAATTTCAGGTGTAATTTTTCGATGAGAAGTTAATCTTCGTATGTGCGAACCTGGATTCGAATTTTGAAATATCTTGGTAGTTTTGACCGCCCAATTCTGACTTTCTTTTTTCCAACAGATTACCTTGATGACAATATTTCTTTAATATTTGTCAACACATTGGTGCGGCCGTGGCGCAGGAGTTACAGCGCTTGCTTTAAATGCAGGAGATCCATATTTGAAACGAGCTCTGGATATATTTTGGCGTCACGGTAAGAAAGAAAGCGTTAACTTCCTGGTTAAATGCACTTACGCGGTGCTCTATGAAAAGACCGTTAGATCTTCTTGGGGCACCTAAATAGCAAGCAAAAAAAATTTATTGTTGGCATGGCAGCATATTCCAATAATGATGCTTTTGCAGCTTTTCTATCTCTATACGCTTTAGAATTTCTTTTCCTTTTTTTTTGTGAGTTTCACGTTGATTTCTTTTGAGAATTCAAAAATTAAATTGTCCAGTTGTTCAATTTTCCTTTGCCTGCGATATTTTCTATCTTTTTGTCTGCGTTCTTCAATTCTGCTGATAGACTAGCTCTGTGTTTTTTTACTCACTCCCGTACTTGCTCTTGTTTTTTGTCGCTAGTCTAACTATAATACTGCTTTTTCTTTCTTTTTGAAGCACTTGTAGAAGGTTTACTTTTCTTTACTACAGCTTCATCATCTTCTGACTCACTAAAATGTGGAAGAGTTTCTGTTAACGTTTCTTTTTTATTTAATTTTGCCGTTGTGTTTTATTTCATTATTTTTTCTTTAGCTTCCTTATCTCGTAATATAGTAGCATTTTTTCTATCTGATTTTAGTTTGATAACCAAATTTGAATTTTTTGTCAGATACCTTTTTGTTAACTATCTAGTATAAAAAACAAATAAATTGTAAATTCAAAGCATCAAAAACTATTTAAAAATTTTCTTTTTAAAACTTTTTTCTTTCTAGATTAGTCAAAAAAATTGAAGAAACTTGCAGAACATTAAAAAAAAAAATGCACTAATTTTTTAGTAGGATGTCAATACTTTGTTGGCTTAAAGTGTTTATATTTTATTTTTTTCCTATGTGCAAGTTTTTATTTTGCATATGTCATTTCTGTAGCACACATGTCATTTCTGTAATAATTTAGTTAACAAAAAACGCAGAAGTGAATGCTACAGATATGACGTTTGGTCATAAAAAGAAATATAGTTGCTTCACTATTATAGTAGTCAACATGTTATTGAGCAAAATGTTATTGAACAACATTTTATTAAGCAACATGTTATTGAGCAACATGTTACGGAGCATTTCTAGTCCAAACCGGCATAATTAATATAGTATATCACAACTCAATAACATTTATATAAAATTAATTACTTTATTTGCGTTACAGGTATGACTTACCATAAAAACAAGGCCTCAATTCTTGATGTTTTATCGTAAAAAAATTCAAAGCCTAATAAAATAAAAATATATGTTTATATTTTTCATTAACAATATTCAATATGGCAGCTCCCTATCAACTTACTGTGATTCTGAAGTTCTAAAGTATTAAGGTCGGTAGGGAGTTACAGAAAAGTTGGTAGGGAGTTACAGCAATGACGTTTAAACACTTTCAGCTGATTTTTTATATAATAATCAGAACCTAATGATCAAAAATGATTTTTTCAGTAGAAAATGTACTAAATATTCAAAAAAAACATTTTTCATAGTTTCAATAACCAGTTTGGAAATAGTTATAGCCTTGAGACAGGGATTGTTCTCCTTTCAGATTTTGACCAATATACATAAATAAATTACCTATGATTGAATATTTAATAAATATAAATATAAAAAATCAAGATGAAATACTTATACATACAGCATTGGATTAGGAGAATACTGATACCCACAACTAAAGCACCGTTATAAATTATTCTTATGAGTACATTAGGATGCTTTTTAGCTAAAAAATTCAAAACAATAAACATATTTAGTTTGCTATAGATTAAAAATTATTAAGTTATAACAAAAATCTTGAGTAATATATGATAACTCTAAAAGAATTCAGAATATATTGAGAAAAAATACACAGTGAGTGTTACACAAACAAGTAAGCACAAAATTAAATAACGTATACTTTAACACCTCTAATAAGAGGCAATTTTGAATATAAAATTTAAATTTGCAAATGCATATGGGCAATTCCACGGCAAAAAAAGTAGTCAAATTTTGTTCTCTTTTTCGTCAAATTTTAGCTAGTGAATATTGATGTAGACACGTAAAAGTTTAATTAAAATATACCTTTAGTATTAAAATCAATTTATTAACGTCATTTTTATGCTTCCGAGAGTAACAGTTTATCATATTGTCGCATAATAAAAAAAAAGTATTATTTTAAAATTTTATTGTATTTGTATTTCTTTGCAAAATCGGAATTAACTTAGCATGAAAATGTAGGTAACAATTTTTTTTTTTTTTTTTTTTTTATTACAATATTTATGATACAGATACAAATAATATAAAAATGAAAAAAGAAAAGATAACAACGTTACCGTTACGTAATAAACGTAATAAAAATAATTATAAAGAACGCGGATACTCAGAGCAGACCATCAGGTTTTGTCTCATAGAAACTGCTATTAAACTATTAAACAAATGTTTTCTTCTTGCCCATGCTATTTGTATTTACAAATAGCAGGGGCAAGAAGAAAACATTAGTCTTCTTCTTGCCCCTATGGTAACCTAACTGTTAAAGAAAAACAAGTTAGCTTAAAAAATCTTGTCCTCTGGTTACTAAAAGTTAATCAAAGAGCTGACTAGCTAGATTCTTTTATAGAGAAAGATAAAATTATCGATGAATTAAAAAAAAAATTGTCGAACTTGAAATAAATAAAGCCAACCAAATACAAGATACCAACATGAATTCTCCTAATGTACAGAAGTTATACAACCAAAAAGAATCAGGCAAAAAGAACTGCATAACAAAAGAATTTCAAGCAGCTATTGTCATAGCAATAACTAAAAACAAAGAAGAAAAAACAAACCGCGAAACCAACATTATAATAAGTGGAATTGATCACGTCAATTCAAATACAAGAAATGATGAAGAAGCAACTCTTTTATTATTAAACAGCCTTGAAATTGCCAAAGAACAAGTTTAAAAAATTACACTACAATGAAAAAAACTAGCAACCAAACACATAGCAACACAAATATGATAAAGGTTGAGTTACTCTAAGCGAAAACAGTTATCACTGCTTTAGCAAAATCAAAAAATTTCAAAGATTACTCAGGAAAAACTTTTATAAATAAAGATTTAAGAGAAAACAAAAGAATTCACACAAAAAATCTTGGAAAAAAAAGAAATGATATTAATGACAAACTCAAATCTACAATTGGCAACAGTATTAGGCTATGATGTGACATTGATGGAAATCATGAAAATAAAAAAATATTACTACGGCATAAGGGATCAACAATTGAAAAAAAATTTAATTAAAGAATGACTTTATTATGTTTCGTCATTTAATTACCATTGATCTAAACGATCCTTTGTTTATTTAATCTGAAGCTTATACAAACGAAGCGGTTAACAATGTATTTAGTAGCAACATTGCCAAAATTTACAACTTTGGTAACTTTATTCTATCTTTTGATTTCTCAATAAAAAAAATACTATCAATTTGGCATCTAAATATAAACTCGATAAAGTCAAAATATATCACAGAAATCAAAGCAATACTTAGTTTAAATTTGATAGATGTAATAACGCTCAATGAAACAAAACTTAATGACACATATCTAAATTTATTATAAAAGAGAATAAATATAAAATTATTCTATTATGAAAGTAGTTGCTTATTAAGTTCAAAGCATCAGTTTTTCAACTGATGCTTTGAACTTAATAAGCAACAACTTTCATAATAGAAAAAAGTATTTATGTTTTATACATATATATATATATATATATATATATATATATATATATATATATATATATATATATATATATATATATATATATACATATATATACATATATATATATATATATATATATATATATATATATATATATATATATATATATATATATATATATATATATATATATATATATATATATATATATATATAGTATGATAGTGCCTTCTGTTGTTTAGGGAAATTTAATTTTTTTGCTTGTTACCCTCTCCTCATTGGAAGTTTTTTAAACCATCAAAATATTATTTGAAACTATGAAAGAAAAAAGATTGCTACCCCTATGCCTAACCCTTAGTTGACGTAGCAGCACTTCCTTTTACCGGCAGGCTATAAGATAGTCAATGTAGTAGCACTTCCTTGTTGAAGCAGGCTATAAGATAGTTGATGTATGTAGTAAAGCCAATAAATATTCTCTGTTTATATTAAAAAGTCACCATTTTAAGCATGTAATAAATAAAATAAAATTATTTTAGGCCAATTAACTACAGATTTATCGCTTTTCAACAACCATGTAATTCAAAGAGTTTTAGCATTGTTCATATTTTAAAAAAAACAGTCTGTCTGACAAATGTATAATAAATAAAACAGATTTTTCCTATAAAATTATATGCGTGTTGTATAAAAATAGATATTGTTTGGTAGCACAATTTTTATTTTTTTTTGATTTAATCCTTATTCTAAATTTGAATTCAACACAATTTAAATTTTTTATGATTTAATCCTTAAATTTAATTCTTAAATGAAGCTTGTTATGATTTCTAAAAAAAGAGTTACCAAAAAATTATCTTAATTTTATATCAAATTGTTTACTAAAAAATTGTTATAAAGAAAATAGTACTTTTAAAGGCTTTTTAAAGATTTATGGTAAAACTTTAGCCCTGCGAATCAGCAGTTTTTGTTTTGAATTGAATCTCGAATCAAAGCAGGTCTTGATTAACAATTTGAACCACATTTCCAATTAACATTTTGAAGTCTAAATTTGAGCATTTTTTATTTAATAATATATATTTCAGAATAAAATGAATAAAACAATTGTATAATCTCTTTATTGATCATTTTCGCCCTGGTTAGTCTTTTTAATGACTGATTAAAAAAGGTATTTAAGGATAAGTAACGTTATTTTGATAGCGCCAAAGCGCAGTATATCTAAAATACCACAAGAAAAACAAAATTAGAAAGTATTTGATTTTTGAAATTTTTGAATCATAACTTGAATCATATTTTTGATTTGACTCGATTGGAAATTTCGAAATCTAGCAGACCCATAGGTAAAACATTTTAACACTTTAATTTCAATATAACTTTCACAAGGCAGCTATATAATTTAAAAAATACAGTTGTAATTTTCTGTTAGTTAGTTTACACTAACAAATATTTTACTTAAACAAATATTTTAAAAAGTGTTCTTTTCAAAAATAAACTTTTCCAGTTTATAAAGTATAGTAGGGCAAGCAAAATGTACATACGAGCTGTTTGGATAGAAAATCGAGAGAAATAGAGAGAAATAACGATTAATAATTTTTTTTGTTAGCCATCATCATTAAATGTAGTAAATTGTTTCGATGAAATACATGAACCGCAGTCTAACTTATACAGATTTAAGCTGATCAAAATTAAATGTTGTGGAGATAATATTTCTGTATATGTTGTTTTTAGTATTTAAGATATATTTTTTATTATATAATATATTTAAAACATTTTTAAATTAAATAATTATTCTTAGATCATGAGTTATGTAATAATTTTAAATTTGCCATTACTAGTGATATTCAGATAGAACTATTTTAAAAGATTTAAACATAAGTTGAAAATTTATTCAAGTATTACTAATTTAATTTTGATATTATTTATTATAGGAACCACTATTATTCTTATGTACGAGTAAATATAATCCAACCAAAAATAACCAACAGAATAGTAAGCAAGTACCTACTCCTTTAACGCAAAAAAAACAACAACAACCTTTATGCATACTCCGCATACTGTAGCTCAAGGTATCGATTGTCTGTCTGCTAGTTGGTTTAGGAAAAAAATATTCAAAAGTTTTTTTTCAATGCTTCAGTAGTTTACACATTTTGTTTGTTGTTAAATAACATTTTTTATTTATTTATGAATGTTTTAAAATTGATTTTTTATTGTTGACTTTTATTTGTTTGTTATGACAATTTATTTCATTGTTATGACATTTATTTTCATTTTAGCATTTAGTAAAAGCTATTTTATTTCTAGTATTCTATTATTAATTATTTTTTTACATTGATCGATATAATTTTTAATCTTAAAAATATTTAGATCAGCAATGGCAAGATTTTCCTGAGGAAAGAGAGGATTTTAATATAGTGCAAAGCCAAGATGGCGCACGTGTTTTTCCGCAGAAAAGAAAAAAAGTTGTTTTGCTAGAGACACCTGCATTAATTTCCCCTATAAGAAAAGCTACTCAAAAAGATTCATCATCGAATAAAAAGTCTCTCATTACTGAGGAAGGTATGTACAATATTTGGTATTTATTTTGGTATGCATTCATTTTATTAATTAGTAAAAAAAAGCAAGAACCCATATACGGGTAGGAGTGAACCAAGGAACGGGTTGGAGTGAGTCGTTAAATTTATTTACTAGATTAATAAACTTAGGCATTGTCTTAAACAAATTAAGTAAAAATTAGATAAGGATCATAAAAATTACTAATATTCAATACAACTAAGTAACAAATTAAAAATATATTTATTATTTCAATTTAATCTAATAAAATTAAGTTTATAAACTACAAGAATAATAATTTGTTCACATTTTGTATTACTAATGTCTTAACAACAAAAAAACAACTGCAATGTCAAAAAATAAATGAGAAATGTTAGAAAAATGAAATTTTTTATTTGCAACATATAGTACTGTAATAGCATATATTACAATAGCAATAAAATAATTAGGGAATATTGATAAAGTCAAGTACAACCTCAAATTTGTGATGGTAATGTCTTTTACTTTTTATAGAAAATATTGGTTGAGGTAGTATTATTTTAAAATCCATTGAAAGAACAGTCAAAATGTCAGATGAGTCGGGTATCTTAAAAATACTACCTTTTTTTGCGAAGAAAACTGATCGTAACTTCTTCTATAACAGAATTTGAACATATTACTTTTCCAATACAATACGTACTTTTTTTTTGCTGTTCCAAATTTAACTAATAAAATGTCCTTTTCTTTAGGATTAATAACACGATCACAAATATCATTTTCCAGGATTATTAAACCTTTCTAATCTGAAATCTCTAAATGCTCCATTATTGAACTAAAAAAACATTTTTCTGGTGGCATTTTAATACTATTCTGTAAACTTGCTTGTATTTCCTTGGTTATTTTGACTAACTTTTTGTTGCAGGATCATTTCTAAATCCGATTTCTCTCAGGAGTACCTGTGGCAATCATAGATCGACGCTTTTTTTTTTCTTTTCATTTAAAATTCTTTTTTTCAGCTTTAGGAAAGCTTCTAAAATGTTCAAGTCTGCTAAAAAAATCTGATGATATTATGACGAAATGATGATGATATGATGACGAAATGCTGATGATATAGACGAAATGATGATGATATGATGACGAAATGCTGATGATATAGACGAAATGATGATGATACAGACGAAATGATGATAATATAGACGAAATGATAATGATATAATGACGAAATGCTGATGATATAGACGAAATGCTGATGATATAAACGAAATGATGATGATATAGCGAAATGATGATGATATGATGACGAAATGATGATGATATAGACGAAATGCTGATGATATAGACAAAATGATGATGACATAGACGAAATGATGATGATATAGACAAATTAAGCATGACAACCTTAGTATCAACTGGTTTATTTCAATCAAAACGAGGGGGAGAACGTAATATATTCAAATTTTTAATATTTGAGGCAGTCTTAGATGTAATATTTACGCAATTTTTCATACGACTATTTTTAACATCAAAATGACTGTTTATCGTAAAACTGCACATAAAATCAATATCTGTATCAATATCTATATGTTAGAAGGTGTTATGGCTTTTTGAAAAGCA
>NC_061157.1:32568888-32594344 GCF_022113875.1 Hydra vulgaris
TCTATCAAAACTTGTAGTATAATTTGTGATGCTCCTGCTAGAGCATTTGTTAAAGCTGTAAAAGGTCAAAATGCATATTATGGTTGTGATAAATGTAACCAAATTGGTAAGTATAAAGCTAATCGAATGACCTACCCATTGGTAGATGCACCTGTGCGAACTGATGAAAGTTTTAGATTAATGCACAATGATGATCATCATTTGAAAATTGGGGAAAATTTCATTCGAAGTCCATTTTTGGATATTGATATTGGAATGGTCACTCAATTTCCGCATGATTATATGCATTTAGTTTGTTTGGGAGTTCAAAAGAAAATGATTAAGTTGTGGTTGTCGGGACCATTGTTTTGTCGATTACGCTCATCTTCTGTTGAAAGCATATCAAATGCTTTAATTTTTTTAGGCAAATGGCTTCCCACTGAATTTGCGCGAAAACCTCGTTCACTCAAAGAAACTTCACGATGGAAGGCAACCGAATTTCGCCAATTTTTGTTGTATACAGGTGCTGTTGTTTTCCATAATGTGCTTCCAATTGAGTTGTATAATAATTTTATGCTGTTATATGTAGCCACATTTCTTTTAGCAAGTCCAACTTATTGTGTATCTAGATGTAATTATTCTAAAACTTTATTAATTAATTTTGTTAACCATTTTGGACTATTGTATGGCCAGGAAATGATCGTTTACAATGTTCATAGTTTAATCCATTTGGCTGATGATGTTCAACAGCATGGGACTTTAGATAAAATATCTGGATTTCCATATGAAAATTACTTGCAGCATTTAAAAAAAATGATAAGAAAACCACAACATCTTTTAGCTCAAATTATTCGTAGACAGTCAGAACGTGATGCTGTAATAAATGACTTTTTACCTGATCAAAAAATTAAATATAGAAAGCAACATAACAAAGGACCATGCCCTGATTTTTTAAGATTTTCACTACAATATAATGAAGTTTATTTACCAAATTTTTGTCTTAAAACAACATGTGGCAATAACTGTGTTAAAATAGAAAATGAAATTTGTTTAGTGAAAAATATTTGTGTTTTTGATGATATTACCTATATTGTATACTGGTCATTTTTGACAAAATCAAATTTTTTTACTTATCCTTGTGATTCAAGTGTGTTAGGAATATTTCTAGTATCACATTTAGATAAAGTGGATCGTATTGCAATTTTAGATGACAAATTTCTCAAGTGTGTCTTGTTACAAGTTGACAATGGTTTTGTCGTGTCACCCTTGCTTCACTTGTTATAATTAAATTTGTTGGAATTTGTTTATATATTTTTATTATTGATAAAAAAATAAATTGTTTTATTATTTAATAAGTGTCTATTTTCTAATAATAACAATATTATATTAATATTGTTTATAATGATACGTTTGATAGTTAATAATTTAAATGTTACGTGATGTGTATTTTGTATTTGTTTTCAAAATTTATTTTTTTTTTTTCAAATTTAAGTTATTTTTAATTATCAACCAACACTTAATTACTAACTATAATATGTCAATAATACTACTATATTTAGTCTATAATTTTCTTCTAAAAGAACAATGGATAAATTGTATCATATTGTTAAATTTATTGATGAAAAAGATTCAGTGGCTGTTGCTCCCGCTAAATGGGTAACAAATGGTATTTGTCTATGGCCCTGCTCATATAAGACCGAACGCCTTAACAGAGCCATTAAAAAATGTGAAGTTCCTGGAGATGATTGGACTGAATATGACATAAGTATCATGTATAACTCTGGTTAGTAATTTCACAAAAATTTTTAAAAGTTTATGTTTTTTTAAATTGTTTTTCTTTTTGAAACAATTTTTCACTATTTTGATTTTTAAACCCCAATTTTTTTTAGTATCATATGAAAAAGCGAGAGAAAAACTACCTATGGCAGAAGTTTCATCAGATTTTTTCTCAAATAACGAGGGTGAAGATTCAATTAATTCAGAAGAAAATAGAATTCAGAAGAGTCTTCGCCCTACCAGGTGATGGTCTTTCTCATGATGATCATTATGTGATTATATGTAATTTAGATGATGATCATCATATCATGATGTTGATTTTCTTTCATTATTTTACAGAGATGTATCGTATCATAACTTTGACTATTCAAGTTCAGAAAGTGACACTCAACAGTTATTAAAAAAACAAAAGAAAGTTATGAATAAAAAAAAAAAGACACTTGCTCCAGCTCCTCCAATTCATCCTTTAACTTTATTTAGTACTGAAAATTTAACTCTTTCAGATCATTTAAAGTCAAATAAAAGGCAAGGTTCTGTTTTGGAAGTGTTAGAAGAGAAGGTACTTTTAATACTATTTTCATTTAAATATTTTTCAATTAAAATGTAACTGAATTCCATAATGTTCTCAAGTAATCTTATAGTTGGCTTTTGTAAATAGGACACAAACATGCATCCAAATTTACCAAGTGTAGTTGATAAAAGTACTTTATGCGAAAGCAATCCGTTGTCTGCACCCAATTCTGTGGTAATTTGCTATATTCATTAGTATATTGACTATGTATGTATATATATATATATATATATATATATATATATATATATATATATATATATATATATATATATATATATATATATATATATTTACATATATGCATTTAAGTTCGATTCCCACCGCGTCCTGGTAGTACTGCGCTTAACTTGTTTCTCCGCGCAGCGGCCTTGTTTGTCAAGGTTCGTGTTTCAGAGTTATAGAGTTAAGAGAGGGTTATAACCATAGTCTCCTTCTCTGTAGTGGCCTTCTCGGCCTTGGGGAGGTGAATTACAAAAAAAAAAAAAAAGAACCTATTAGTAAATTGAATTAAACTGTTCAATTAATTATTTTTTTTTAATTCTAGTTTTTAGGATCTTCGTTGACATCAAGTGGATGTTCAACTGTGAGACGGATTCTCGCCGAAGTGAGCGAAGGAACACTTCATTGCACTGGTTAGTCGTATGCATATAATTGAGATACTGAGAGTTATTTTTATAATGCTCATTTTGTTTGTTTTTTTTTATAAATTTTAAGATTTATATTTTATCACATTATATAATAGCGATGTCAATGCTCATTGGAGAGTGTTTGACACGATACTCTTGGCAGCGATTGCAACCGAGGTAATAGCGAGAAAGAGTAGTAGCACTTTTTTATATAAGAAAAGTCACCGATAGTGTATGCTATTATCTAACTTACGCAAATATTTAACTTTCTTCAAATTATGTAAAACTAAAAAATATATCAAGTTTTTTAGTTTTACTTTCACTTGAAAAATGCATTGCGGCAACAATTCCTTTAGATTTGATCTGTAGCGCTTAATTCCGTTTGATTAAGATTTTATTATTTTATATAGTTTTAAAATTTTTCATAATCGTTGAGATGGTGTAGCCTAATATTAAATATTTTTACAGCAGTTGAAAAAGAGCTTCTTATTTCAGTAGAGAACCTGAACAAAAAGTTAGATACAAATAATGCCTTAATAAGTCAACTTATTAAGCAATTTTGGTTGATGAACCTTTCGAAATTCCAGTAAATGATGAGTCAAGCTTACTCAAATTAAACGAAAACATCGAATCAGATAAGAAAGTTATGAATGCACTGGTAAGTGTGAGCCATACATTTATTCGTTGTTTTTTTATTTCTTTATACAAAACATTTTAAAAGTATTTTTATTTTGAATTTACAGTTTAGTATTAAATAAGTATTTTACAAAGTTAAATAAAATTGTTGATGAAAGACAAAGATGGTTATCATGTATAATGTGTATGTAAATTTTAGAGCATGAAATTGGCATCCCATGGTGGCTCAACAATTAAGAGGACTGTTTGGAATTTAATTCCAATGGTGATTGGCACCAATATAGAAAAAAAAAAAAATTGGTCAGGAGCTAACAATAAGCTTGCTTTGAAAACAATGCCTTTAAAAAAAGTTTTATTGGGTAAGAAGAAATTTCATTCTATGTATAACATTTGTATAAATATATATATTATGCTGATTCAAAAAACAACTTTTTTTTATATAGTCCGTTCCTCAAACGTAAATGTATTTTATATAATAAAAAACAAGATTTAAAATTTTGGTGCTGGAAAACAAATATTAATCATTCTATATGCAAATTATTTTTTCAAAATTTACTGCACATAAAGTTAAAAAAAAAATGTTTTTTTTTAACTTACAAGATAAAGTAAATGTTAATTATTTTTAAATCTTGTGTTTTATTATATATTTATTTTATCTTGTGTTGATTATAATTATTTTTAACATTTAGTTGTGCATCTTTTGAGTACTGGGCTGACATTTTGATTTTTTTCCCAATAATATTAGGAACTCGGTACTTTTGCAACCCCTAAAAATATTTTTTGTTTAAAAAACTTCAAATTTAGCGTTATTAATGCCATAAATTATCGTGATTCAAAAGCGACTTTTTTTTAAATAGTCCACTGTTCAACCTTAAATGTGTTCTCTATAATAAAATTTTATTATAGAGAACACATATTAGGTTGAACAGTGGACTATTTAAAAAAAAGTCGTTTTTGAATCACGATAATTTACACAAATATGTTTATATGTATAGTAATATATATATATATATATATATATATATATATATATATATATATATATATATATATATATATATATATATATATATATATATATATATATATATATATATATATATATATATTATATATATATATATATATATATATATATATCATTTATATATATATATATACATTTATATATATATATATATATATCAACTATTTTATATATATATATATATATATATATATATATATATGTATATGTTTAATTATTTACTAATGTATACATAAATATATTCCATATATACAATGTAGTCACACTGTTTAGATGCTGTTAAAATAAATCCTTCGACTTCAGGAGCAGTGTCTGAAGAGGTTGAACGTTGGATAAAAAGATACTTTCAACTTTCCGGTGATCGAAATGGCGGCCGTAAAGCTCGGGAAGATCTTAAAAATTCGTTGCAAAAATAAATATTTGATTCATTCAACGTTTTTGTTTTTATTATTTCATTATTAATTAAAACACTTTTGGTTTACAATAAATTTCAAATATACTTATTTGTTTGAATTTTATGGAATAACACATTTTCACGGAAACGGCTAATAATAACGTGCTAGTGTATGTAGTAAAAGTATCTAGTAAAAAGTAACGCTTTAGAGCTGACACGCAAACACGAAAGATTGTTGGAAAATGATCACGGATCAGTACTGTCAACAGATGCTGGCAAGCGATCGCGGGCCAGTGCTGGCAAATAATCGCAGGCCAGTGCTGGCGAACGATTGCGGGCCAATACTGGCCCATGGCTAGCGGGCCAGTGCTGGCCCAATGGCCGTTTTGATGCAGGCCCGTGATCGACGGCCGTCATCGCGCCGTAGTCGCAAGCGGAACTGGGCCAGCATTGGGCCGCTAGCGGGAGGCTGTCTGGGTAATTACGTGGTTTATAAATAAAAAAACAATTCGTTATAGATATTAAATTGCTTATTAGTCATTTTTTTATAACTATATGATGCCTTGAAATAGCAAACGTGTTTATTAAAGAACTTTCAAAATGTACCAAAAATTAACTTTTGCACCAAGGTTTTTAAAGCTTTGAAATAATTAACTTTTAAAGAAAAAGAATATTCCATATTTATGACGTTCGTTCGTTTTTTGAAAAGATTCTTCACAAAAAAAATTACTGTGATAGGAGAATGGGAACAAGAAACCTTAAAATCTTAGCTCTCTACCCTAAACGTCAGAACAATGAGTTAAATTATACATTTGGTCATAAATATAAACTAGTTATACATATACAAGTTTTAAAATTTATATTTAAATTATTCAGTTTTCAGTTTTTATGCCTATTGTGATCTTAGTGTTGATAGTTATCTTCCATTAATTGTTAAAAGTTCTATTAGCCACATGCTTGGCCTCGTCATTTACATTCCTAAGAATTTTCTCACTTAATAGTCAATTTCCGACTTGCTTTCCAGACAATTTGAATCATTTATCTTCTCTGTTTGACCTTATCTCTTGTCTCTGATCCTTGTCAGTGCTTAATTTCTCCACATTTACCCTTAGATGCCTCTGTTCACGGTTTAATCTCTCTAAAACCATTATCTCATTCTTCTTTACTGTCAGAATCCGCCAATCAATGTACCTCTTACTACCACCTTAAAGATGACTGGACTCTTTTCGTTATTTTTTTTGTCAAAGCCCTTGGGTAAAAATCTTTCGTCTTCCCGATGGCAAATGTGCTTTTTATACAACTTCTTAGATTCAGACAAATCTCTTGACAATTCTTGACAGACTAGCATCAAATCTTTTATTCCCTTTTGACAATTCCAAGTCAAGTTTCTTTCTTTTCTATGATTTACCTCACATTGTGCTGCTGCAATTTCCAATCAAAACCGTTACTTCCATATCTATAAGTAAAAGAATTATCCAGAAAACAGACGTCTATTTAGTATTACAAAAATCATTGTAAAAAGGTTTTGTCTAACGCTAAAGCCCAATAATTTCAGGTAACCAAATCTTGTACTTCATTTCAAAAAATAAGCTCTTGTGACTTTGGGAGAATTTTTAACAGTATCAACAAAAAGGGCAAGTTTGTTTTTCCACATCTTTTGTATAGTTTGTCATATCACCTAAAGGCAAAGATTTTTTACTAAGAACTTCTTATCAATATCGTTTCTTTACTCAACTATTTGCGTTCTACCTGATATGGCCAACAAACAGGTTAAATCATTGCTTGAAATCAGTATTACTCTAGCTTCTACATCTAAAGCGATTTCCTGCTTTGAATCTTTTATAGCTTGCGTTCCAAACGACATACCTGTTAAAGTCTTGCAAAAGGTTTCACCAGAGCTGTCGTCTATACTTTCAAAACTATTTAACAAATACTTATTGGAGTCTTGTTTTTTAGCCTGCTGGAAATCAGTACCTGCTATCGCCATATGTCAAAGCGATTCAATTTGTCTAGCTACCATCCAATTAGTCTTCTTCCTATCATAAGCAAAGTTTTTGAGTCTTTAGTTAACAAACATTAATTCTCTCATCTTAAATCTGATAACTTACTTTCTGATGATCAATTAGGATTTCAATCCTACCATGCTTCCGCTGGTTTGCTATCAATAATAATCTATAAGATTCATCGTGCATTAGATAGGAGAAAAGCATTTTTTTATGAAACTAATTAATCTTTTGATAAATTTTGCATGCCGGTCTTCATTTCTTCATGCGGTGTATTAGGTAACATCTTTAAGATAATTGAATCCTTTCTTACAAATTGTAGTAAAAATGTTGTCCTCCATGAACAGCACTCTTCTCAATATCCTGTAACTTCAGGGGTTCCTCAAGGTTCTCTCCTTAGCCCTATAGTCTTTTTAATTAGCATAACGGTTTTAAATAACGACCTTCCAGATGTTCTCGCATCAAAATTGACATTGTTTGCTGATCGTACTACCATTTATTTTTGTCTTGATAAAAGTCAACACTCTCTAAGAAAGTTAAATTAAAGTTTAAGTCTCACTATGTAGTACATAGTGAGACTTAAACTTTAGTTTAACTTTGTTTAACTTTTAGTTACTTTGTATGTGTTGTTTGTGTTTAGTAACCAGAAACTTCTTATATGTTTGTTACATAATTAGTTCTACTAACTTTCACGATTATAACTTTATTGAAAACGCAATTACTTTTGTAAGTCTTTGTTTAAATCATGAAAATTGCTTTAAAAGATACATTACAATAAAAAACAATTACACAAAATTTTTTATTGTAATGTATCTTTTGTATATATATATATATATATATATATATATATATATATATATATATATATATATATATACATATATATATATATATATATATATATGTATATATATATATATATATATATATATATGTATATATATATATATATATATATATATATATATATATATATATATATATATATATATATATATATATATATATATATATATATATATATATATATATCAGGGTGGTCACAGCTGGTCTAAGTTCTTCTAAATTCCTCTAAACAATCTCCTCTAAAATCCCCTATTATCCTCTAAAAAAATGGAATATTTGATTAAATCTTCTTTTTAACTTTTTTTTTTTAGTTTTTTTATTTCTTGATGTTCTATGTTACAAATTCCTAATCTGCAAAACTGGTTAATGTCGTAAAGGGCATTGCGTTGTAAAAAATCAATTTTAGGAAATTGATGTCATCATTGTTGTAGATAGTTTTATATATTGTTATATATTTCATGTTATGTAAAACTTCTTTAACATAAATAGATTTATATAACATAGACACCCAAAAATTGTGACATATGTTGTCATCTGTTCCAAATGTTTTAAAAAATTACCTTTAAGTATGAGTGTTTGTGAAACTTCTAGCAACCTGCTTGTATGGCAAAATATAAAAGTCTCATTAACCAAAGTTTCAGGTAAACATCCTATAAGGTTATTTTTTATTGATAGATTTAAAAAAATAGATTGTTTTTTATTGATAGATTTAAAAAAGAGAAGTTGTGCAAGGGAGCAAGGAATTTAGACGTTAAAGTACTTACACACAAACTAATCTCAATATGCTACAAGAATTAATAACAAAAATAACTTTCAGAAGATTACCAATACAATCTTCCTGCCATTTTCAAAATGTTTGAAAAATTAATTTACTGTGGATGAGTGAAATAAAAACGTTTTTTAAGAAGAATTTTTACTACATTTATAAAGTGTTACTTTATAAGGCATAAAATTGGCAGTAATTTTTGTTTGACAGTTGCTGTTTTCACAATTTTTTTAAACTCAATTAATTTTGATTCAATTCAATTTATTAAAAAGTAAACAACAGTTTTAGACTTCAACGGTTGAAATTATTTTTTAAACTTCGTTGAAGAAACTGACATTGCTCTAGCATAAATTGAGATCGACCTGATGAAAGATGGTATTATTTATATATGTGATAATTAATAAAAGACAATTAGTTTTTAAATAATCAGATGAATGCTGGCCTTTATTATATGGCTAGTTGTGTGATTATATTTTGTGCATAGTTAATGAACAATATCAGTCTCTTTGTTCCAAAATTAAAATTTATGTTTCGCATAGTAAATTGGGTTTTCTTACTCTTTTGCATTTCCTTCTTTTTTGTTATATATTGTTTTGTAAAATTTATTGTCTCTCTAATATAATATGAATGTGCAGCCAATATTTTTTAATTTGCATTTTATATTTTTTATAAATAATAGAGCTTAAATATATTTATGGATTATTATACTATTGTTTAATAGCTTAATCGTTTTACTTTTTTTTCCGTCGATCTTGTCCTCGCCACTACATTAAATAAGTGACTACATAAAAATAAATGTATGGTTTTAGTAATCCCTGATGTGGCAGTATAACTCTTACTTGTTTTAGATTAATTGGGCAAGGAATTTTCTCTAGAAAATCACCTAAACATGGGGAAAATGCATGTTTTATAGATACAAAAAATCAAGAAACTGTTATCTAGATATTAATTCAGAAAAATGCTTGATATATTAGGAAATCAAATATTTGTTAGTATATTATCTAAAAATAATAACATTTGTTATCGATTTTAGATAAAATGAAAATAAATTTTTATTTAACGTGGCTTTTTATAAACAGCAACCGTGGCGCAGTGATAATAATTATAACTCAGAACAAGAAGGTATAATGCCGGCTCTAACCCAATAACCGTCATTGGAAGGAAAAAAAACTTTCTAGATAAATGCTCCTCCGCTGTGTTCTATGATAAGAACTTTAAAGAAAACTTAGAAGGAAGGGTCACCCTGCTAAAATTTTGAAGTAGTGCAGTTCCGTTTACTGTTTAGGTCTCTCTGTTGACTTTAACCGCCACTGCTCATATTAGGAAAAAACAGCGTTCCACATACATTCTTTTTTACTGCACTCAAAATTTTTTCTTTGATACCTTACCAATAGAAAAACACATATGTAGTAAATGTATTCTAACAAAAAGTAAATGAATTCTAACAAAAAGCCAACTTAATTTTCTAAAAATGTTTGCTGTCAAATTTACAGTTCTAAAGTCTTTGACCGTACTTTTTTTTTTTTTTTTTTTTTTTTTTATATTTGCCGTTTAATATTACAATAACTAAATATATTTTACAACTTTTTACATTAGTAACGACAGGACTTCTAGAAGATCATGAGGATCTTGTCATGAAGCCCTTTACAATATATGGTTAACTTTTAATAAAAATACAATGTCTGTAGTGAAATAATAATACACCTCTATGCAAAAATATTTAAAAACCAAAATAAGATGTTAAAAAGTCAAGATAAAATTTTAAACCAAATAATATACAAAATAAAACAACAACAAAAACAAAACAAAAAAAAAAGGCAATTAAAAATAAATCAAGATATTTTGAATTAAAAATATAATTTTTTTAAGTTTCTGTTTGAATGAAGCAAAAGTCATTTGACTTGAAAAATCAAAATTTGGTATGACTATTTTGTTCCAGAGATAAGGACCTCGGTAAGAAACAAAAAACTGGTCTTTGCTTTTACGACAAAAAGGGGCAATAAGACTGTTATTAATTCGAAAATTTTATTTATTTTTAGGTTTCATACAATAAAAATTTTGTAATACATTTGGCGACAAATTTTCTCTACATTTAAACATGAAACATAAAACATTAAAGACATTTAGTTGATATACATTTAAAATATTCATTTTTTAAAAAGTTGTTTTGTGTGAAAAAACCGATTTTTAAAATTTATTACACGAGTTGCGTGTTTCTGATGAAGGTAAAGAGATTTTAGCTTTGTTCTGTGAGTGCTTCCTCATATAATATTCGCGTAGTTTATATGACAATGTATAAATGAATAATATAATTGTGTTAACTGGTGTTTACTTAATATATTTCTTGCTTTATAAAGAATTCCGATGCATTTAGCAATTTTGTTGGAGGTATTATCAATATGATTTCTCCAAGATAGGTTTTCATCAATATATACTCCAAGAAATTTAGTAACTTTTTCTCTTTTTATTATTATACTATCAATTAGAAGGTCTGGCATGATATAGGGGAAGTTACTGGTATTTTAAAGGTGGATAAAAAAGTGTCCATTTAGTTTTTTCTATATTTAGAGACAATCTATTTTGTTTAAACCAAACAGAAACTTTTTTTAATTCATTTGTCATATTTGTAAAAAGCATATTAATATCTTTATAAGACAAAAACAAATTTGTGTCATCTGCAAAATTTATTGCTGTTAAATTTGATGATTTATGAAGATCATTTATGTATATTAAAAAAATAAGAGGACCAAGTATGGATCCTTGTGGAACACCACATGTTATATTCATTAATAGATGAGATATAGAATCTTTATTGTAAACAAACTGTTTACGGTTAGTAAGATAACTTTCAAACCATAATAGGGTTTTATCTTTAATACCATATGATATTAGTTTTTTAACAGGATTTGATGATTGACGGTATCAAATGCCTTGGACAAATCAATAAACACTCCTAGTGTAAAACAAGAGTCTTTAAATGAGTCGGTTATATTGCGCGTAAGTTGAAGAATGGCATGCTCGGTTGAATTATTTTTTTTGAAACCAAATTGGTTTTCGTATAGAATTTTATTTTCAACAAGATAAGAGCAGATTCGGTTGTACATTATTCTTTCTAAAATTTTTGAAAAAACTGGAAGAACTGAAATAGGGCGATAATTTGTTATATTTGTACGATCCCCTGTCTTGAAGATTGGAGTTAATTTCGCTATTTTTAGTTTATCTGGAAAAGACCTTTGTGAAATAGATGCTCTGAAGATTTTATAAAGAATATTTTTTATAACATTGTATGAATCAATCACAATATTTGTGTTAATATCATCATACCCAGTAGCTTTATTTCGTTTTAATGACTTAAAAGCAACCTCAAATTCATTAAAAGCTAACTCAGTAAAATTTAGATTTAGACTTATTAATGTTTCGAACTCGTCAACAGATTTATCTTTAATGAATGAAATACTATCGCTTAGTTTTGTCCCGACAGTGGAGAAAAACTTGTTAAATTCAAATGCAATATCATTTGGGTCATTTATTAATTTGTTTTCAATTTGTATAAAATTTGGGAGTAAATTTTTATTTGGTTTAAGTTTTCCAGACACCTCCTTCATGATTTGCCAGACGCGTTTTGAGTTGTGCTTATATTTATTAAGCAAGTTTGAATAGTAGTTTTTTTTTGCATTTTTGCGAAGCTTTTCAAATAAGTTTTTATAAGTTTTATAATTTTGTTTATGTTTTTCTGATTTTGATTTTAGGTATTTAATGTATAGCTTCTGCTTAATTTTTAATGATTTTCTGATACCTTTAGTAATCCTGGGAGATGACATTTCTTTATCGCTTAAAACTATTTCAATTAAAGGAAAGTTGGAATCATACACTTGGTAAAAAGTTTTTAAAATATTGTCGTAGATTATGTTGATATTATCATTAAAATTAATATAACCCCAATCTATATGTGATAATTGTTCTCTGAAAGAATTTAAATTATTATTGTTGATAAGCCGTTTTTTTATTAATAACTTTCCCTGCTTCTCTTTTTTTAAATTAACACATATAGAAAAAAAAATCGGGAAGTGATCGGAAACATCGGTTTTTATAATTCCCTTTTTAAGCGACTTATTAAAAAAATCGGTTGATAAAATTTTATCAATTAATGATGATGAATGACTTGTGATTCTAGTTGGGCGATTAATTAAAGGTATTGTTCCAGTTTCAAATAAACCATTAAAAAATTTTCTCGAACTTTGATTTTCATAGTAATCAAAGGAGTTTATGTTGAAATCCCCGATCAAGTAATTTTTTTTCTTTTCAAGATCAGTTTTCTTTACTATGTTATTTAGTAAAAAATTGCTAAAGTTTTCAATTCTTCCAGTTGGTGGCCTGTAACAACAGCTTATTAGTATATTTTTTGAACGCTTATTTATAAGTTCTATTGTTAAAATCTCTTTGTTTTCATCAGAAACACACATTTCGCTTCGAACTTTATATAGAAGGTCATTTTTAACAAAAAATAAAACTCCTCCTCCTCGCTTATTTGTATTTCGTTCTAAAATTACTGGATCAAAACCTGGGAGATAGAGATTTGAGTTATTTTTAAAATCTGCATGTAAACACCAGGTTTCAGTTAAACAAATTAAATTAAAAGAACTTTCCGCTTCGCTAATAAAATTTGTTAAGTTTTCAAAATTCTTTTTTAAGCTACGTATATTAATGTGGACTGCATTAAAATAATCACTTTTATTTTCGCTTTTTAAAATTTTGCTCACTCAATCCTTTGATTAAATATTTTTGAGTAATTACTGCAGAGATGATTCATTAATTGATCCGCGCCTAATTTGAAACTTAAATGTTACTTTTTTCTGTTCAATTTGATTTGATTCAAAACAAGGATACTATAAGTATAATATATAAAAGCTCTTTCAAAAGTCTTGAACTGAGACCAAAAAAGCTAAAAGTTACTTTTTGTTCTGTCATTTACAATGTTTCAAAATGTTTTAGTCTGTTTAACATCGTCCACAATAGCTTTAAAAATATTTGTAAAAGATGCTAGTTATTGATGAGGACCTTAAAAGATATCTAGCGTCAATGTTGCTCAGTAGGGTGCAGTGATAACATTAACATTGAAATTTATTTTGCCTGGGTGTGCAAAGGTTTTCTATTCATATCAGAAATACTCTGTAAAAATTTCAATGCTTTAGAAAATTATCTTGAGGTGCCCCAAGGACTTTGAAATCCCCCAAAATCCCAAAAAAGTTAGAAACTACAACTATTATTAAATTCAAGTTTTCACAAAAAAATCAATGGCTAAAAATAAACTGATCTTGTTTTTTGATTTCTATTATAATAAACCTGTATAATGGTTTTAACATCATATCAGAACTTCATGAAAATATATTTATGTAAATTGTAGAACTTTGAGGTGCCACAAAAATTAAGAATAACAATTATTTCAAGTTTATTTTCTGTCAGTTTATCATTTCAAGAACGTCATTTTGAAAGGCTGAAATCAAATTTTGTGTTAAAGACTTTCATAGCTGATCGCGACTCTATTCTTGCACGAATAAAACCATCACGCTGAGGTTCACAGACTGCCATACTGGCTTCAGTGACTAGCTTCACGCTTCTTTCTACAGACTGAGTGTGGCATGGAAAGCTTTTAAGTTGTAGCATTTCTGAGGTCAGAATGCTATTTTTAAGCTGAGTCGATTCAATTGATCTGAGTATTGGAGGTTCAGCTCTTTTATTTGATGACCAGTTGATTATGTCTGTATAATCTGTTGCTTCAAAGTTTAGCGGTGGTATCTTGAACAAGCATCGGTCTTGTCGGATATCGATCTTGCAGCCAATCACGTCTTAGTGCTAATTGACAAATGTAGAGCATTTCATCAGTTGCCATTGATATTAATAAGTTTTCTGGGTAAGCAAAGTATACATTTCTTTGGATTACAGGATCAACAATTTTCTTGAGCTCGATAGACAAGTATCAAATTTATAATATTATCACCAAATAGGTGCATATACCTTTTGTATGTAAGTTACATGAATGATCAAGTTTTTGTCTGGCTTTTCTGTAGATACATATAACCGGAAGATACGACTAGCAGTTGTTATCCATCGAGAATGACACATGGGTCCCGGTTTTCGATTACCCAATTCAAAACTACATTGGCCACTGGATATTGCTTAACACATTTCATGCAAGTACCTTTGATCTGTACTAAGATCATCTGCATCAATGCTGGACAACACATTTCCTTCGATTGGTTGAAAACTGACAATTGGCAAGTCTATGTTCTTCAATAATTTCCGATTAGACCACTAAATGAATTTGGCCCATATGTAGATCCATCCAGGTTAATCAGGAGATGCCTCAATGGTAACTCATTCATATGTAATAAACATACAAACCAGTGTAGCAATTTGTTGAAACGAAGCTCGAGAAGTCGAATAATACAGGTAAGGTAATATTGTTGTCAGGTAATATTGGTGGTGTTGACATTCGTGCCATCACATCCGATTGCTACCAATGAACTGGTATCAAAAGCATTTGCATTCAAAAATGATATAATGCTAATCTTTATACTTTGTGAAGATCCCTGTGATGTTTTAAGATGTTCCAGGTATTCAGAACCAGGCTCCTTTATTAACACAACGTGCTCCTCGATCTTCAAAGCTGGATGATATCTGTTTCCTTTAATGATCTGGCTTTGAGTTTTGTCCTTTCGACCATCGAAATATAACCCTTCCAATGTTTTGGCAACAACAGCTTGTAAAATTTTTCTCTTTTTCTGTCTTTCTTTACGAATTTTACTTGGGTCAATAACATCAGATAATTCATGTGCATTAATAATGCCATATTCAACCAAAACAGCCAATGCTAATGCTGCAGCTGAGCGATCTGATTCTCCCCATCGATCACATTCACGAGCTAATATTGGTAGTGGGGTTCATCTTCATTACTATCTCTTTCGGTGATAGCTTTATCTAAATCATCTAACGTGACATCATTACAATCATCCTTCAAGCTACAATCTGGATGTGCTTTCAAAGTTTAAGAATTTGTTATTGATTCACATTTATAAAATCTCAATTCGTCTGCAAGTTTTTTTTTCAGTGTCTTTTCCTGCTGCTTTGTTGTTTTAATATCAACGTTGCCATTAGCCATTTTCCTTTCTGTTCTTTGATCTGCAAGAAATATTATTTCATTTGGTGGAACTTTAAGATTCTTTTCACAAGCACATGTCGAAAAGTCTTTACATTTACATGAAGCAATATCAAAAATTCAATTTGAGCCAATTTTGAAGTTTTCAACTTTGTTCAGATACTGTGACTCCTTGTCCTTGGATCTCTGTTTAAACGGTTTCATAAGTGAGCGACATCTGTCATGGTAATATATTATTTGCTGACGGGATATTACTGGAATTGATGCTCTGTCTCATATTGTCTCAAGATCAACAGATATCTTCCTGGTTGTTTCATTAATTGTAGCTTCTTTGGCAAGGCCATCAGACAATTCTTTTCTTACTGATATAAAATGTTTCATGATATCTGCATACGTTGACAAAACATTTATGCTCATTTGTGAAATGATGCCAAATACTGGGCATATGTTATCATTGCGGGTGAGTGGTTTCTTCATTCGTACAGTTTCAATCTTTTGTTCCATGATCCAACCATACAAAGACAACACAGCAAATATAAATGATAACTTTAATAATTATCTGCTAGATTTTGTGTTTTTTGTTTGACGCCGTTTGTATTTTACATAATAATACATGCACATTCACTCGTCAGACGGCGGCATTATAGCAGCTAATTATATAGCACTAAACAATAATATTATTATATCACCCAGACACACATAAACTTAAAAAAAAGTCTTATCTCTAAAGTCTATCTCGGTAGTCCGTGCTCCGTACTCCGTAGTCGGTAGGTCACATTTTGGGAATTTTGGGGAATTTCAATGACCTTGGGGCACCTCAAAATAACTTTATAGAGCATTGCAATTTTTACAGAGTATTTCTGATATGAATAGACAACTTTTGCACACCCAGGCAAAATAAATATCAAACAAAAAAAAAAACTTTTTTTCCTTTGGTCACTTTTTGTGGATTTTGGTGAGTTTCAAAGTCCAAGGGGCACCTCAAGATAATTTCCTAGAGAATTGCAATTTTTACAGAGTAAAAATGAAATAAAAATTCTGACATGAATAGAAAAATTTTGCACACCCAGGCAAATGAATTAAAAAAAAAAATTTCACTGCACCCTATTACTCAGTGTGCAAGTATTTGAAAATTCGCTTGCTTGATGGTTCACCGAGGTCGTTATCAATAATTCCAATTAAAATTGTAAATAATTGCTTCCTATACACAAACGCACACACACACACTCATATATATATATATATATATATATATATATATATATATATATATATATATATATATATATATATATATTAATATATATATATATATATATATATATATATATATATATATATATATATATATATATATATATATATATATAAATGGATATATATATATATATGTGTGTGTGTGTGTGTGTGTGTTTAAATTTGTGCATGTGTGTGTATAAATGTTGATATTTATCAATAATATGTGTGTAATAATATGTGTGATAAATGTTGATATTTATCAATACACACACACACAAAAGCATATTCATTATATATATATAAACAAATATATATATATATATATATATATATATATATATATATATATATATATATATATATATATATATAATGAATATGTATGCATCATATAAACATTATAATATAATGTATAAATCATGAATATATAAATAATTATACATCAAATAAAATGAAACAACACAGTAACAAGGTGTCAACATACGTAATATTCTTAATAATTATTTATACAACCCATGATGGAAAAATCATAAAATGGAATGAAACAACAAAGGAACAACTAAATATACACAATTTATTTATCCATTTACCTATTTCTACAGCCAATATATTACAAATCTTTGTATATATATATATATATATATATATATATATATATATATATATATATATATATATATATATATATATATATATATATACAAAGATTTGTAATATATTGGCTGTAGAAATAGGTAAATGGATAAATAAATTGTGTATATTTAGTTGTTCCTTTGTTGTTTCATTCCATTTTATGATTTTTCCATCATGGGTTGTATAAATAATTATTAAGAATATTACGTATGTTGACACCTTGTTACTGTGTTATTTCATTTTATTTGATGTATAATTATTTATATATTCATGATTTATACATTATATTATAATGTTTATATGATGCATACATATTCATTATATATATATATATATATATATATATATATATATATATATATATATATATATATATATATATATATATATATATATATATATATATATATATATATATTTGTTTATATATATATAATGAATATGCTTTTGTGTGTGTGTGTATTGATAAATATCAACATTTATACACACACATGCACGAATTTAAACACACACACACACACACACACATATATATATATATATCCATTTATATATATATATATATATATATATATATATATATATATATATATATATATATATATATATATATATATATATATATATATATATTAATTAATATATATATATATATATATATATATATATATATATATATATATATATATATATATATATATATATATATATATATATATATGAGTGTGTGTGTGTGCGTTTGTGTATAGGAAGCAATTATTTACAGTTTTTGGCGTTAGACGAAAACCCTATAATTTTCTAGAACTTTATTTGTTTCTATATTTTTTTAAGAATAAGCATGAAACTTGAGATTTTTTGCATTATTCAGTTTAAATCTACCTCTTTTCAACCATATATAGGAAGTACTATTTACTATTTTATATACTATTTATATGGCTTCACTTATTTTACTTCATATATTTTACTTTTCAGAGTTTTAAAAAAAAATTACATTCCAACTTGCTGAAATGAAAAAAGTTTTAGTTGATAGAACTGCACTGTTCTCCAATAATCCAGAAGAAGGTTTTAAACAACGTAAAAGTTCAGATAAATTTAATGTTTTGAAAAAAAATTTCGCAAATAGAGATATCCAATACATCACTTTTGTATACATGAGTTTCAACTTTATATTTTATATGTTACGTATTATTATAATATTTATTTTAAATTGTTATAAACATTTTCATTGTTTCTAATACATTGTTTCTTTTTAGGTAAAACAGTTATCATTAATTGGGGGTAAAAATCCAGCTGATACAATTAAAAAAATTTTGCTCTTGTAAGTAACTAGCAAAAGTTTGAATTTTAACATTTTTGATTGACAGTACAGCATTTATCTTTTTTTTTATTATGTAGACAGCCAACAGACACTATTTTGTCAGAAAACAGCATGAATTTTCTAAAGAAGAAAAAAAAGTTTAAAGAGTTGACAAGTCTATGTTACGCTGTCACTGTTATTCTTATTAGCTTAATAATGTCTAAAGAAGAAAAAAAAGTTTAAAGAGTTGACAAGTCTATGTTACGCTGTCACTGATATTTTTATTAGCTTAATAATGTGTTTCATTAATTTAAAATTAAAAATGATGTTTTTTAATTTTTAATTAATCAAACACATTAATAAGCTGAAAAATTAAATTTCTTTGGCTATGGAACATGACATGTATTCAAGTGTATGTATACATGACATTTTTTTTTAATGATCTTTTTGAAACATGATTTGTTGTTTTTTATTAGAAGCTGCTTTAAAGTCAAATAAAAACTTAATCACAATGGATACCATCCAACTTATTGGAAAAGTAATTAGGCATTCTTCTGACCGAATAAAGAGATATGGATTAATATGGATTTCGATCTATGTACTAATATGGATCTATGTACTAATATGGATTTCGATCAATGATGGCTTAACTGTTGTATTTTATTTATTTTTTTCCATTTTTAAGCAATTTTCTTCTATTTATAATGCACGATTATATTCTACTGTACCTTTTAGTTTTTAATTTGAAAATGTAACTTTGTCTGAAAAATTATTTTTATTTTTTGTAAAGTTATTAATTTATTTTGAATATATCAAATCACACTTTTTTTACATTGATTTCTTTTTATAACTTCCCTTGCCTAGATTAAGGCAAATCTAAGGTTTGTGTTGTAAATCATTGCATTTTTATATATTTTTTAAAAGAATGTCTTGGTAAAATTTAAACGTCTCTTGGACGTCTGAAAAAGACGTCCTTAAGTCTTTAAAATTAGACTAGCCAGAGATGTCTCTAGAACGTCAAAAAACGTCTCTAGGACGACTTAAAAAGACGTCTTTAGGACATCTGGAATAGACGTCCTCAAGCCTTTCATTTGAGACCAACTAAGGATGTCTTACGGACGAGACTTAAGACGTCTTACGGACGTTCTTAGGACGTCAAAATGCCCGCTAAGAAGCTTGCAACAAAGCAAGCAAATACTACTGGCTTACGAAAGCGTATTCTAACATAACATAGGAAGTTGTTCATCGAACATCAAAAAAAGAAGACAAGCGGAGATCACAAGGAGATGAAGAACTTAAAGTAATCGAGGCAGGTGCTTCTGGATTTGCAAAAGATGTAGCCTTTAAAACTCTCATTCTACCAAAGAAGGCGGTTACAAAAAAGTGGCCACTTTAAGATCGGTGTCAATTAGTAGTTGATCATGACATCATTACTTTAATTGCCACTGAGTGTTTGCCGTTCAGTTTTGCTGATTCTCAAAATTTAAGTGGTTTATGAATAAAATATTACCAAATGCCACAATAAAACAGGTATTTTAACGTCATTAAGGTAACTATTAAACTAACTTTAATAGAAAAAAACTTTAATAAAAGGTGTAGTGGTAAAATGAAATAGCGGGTAAAACGAAATAGTTATGATTTTAATTAATTATTTAATAATTTTTTTGTAAATATTTTTTGATTATATTGAAGAAAATATTTTTTGAGTAAGATTGTATAAAATTTTATTTTTAATTTAAAAAAATTTGTTATAAATTTATAAGTTTTCGAATGCGTAATAAGATTTTCTTTGTTTAAAAAGAGAACTTAAAACTCTCGGAAATTAAACTCGGTTTCACTGAACTTAAAATGTTTATCGGTTCAACTTTTTACGCTGATCAAGAATCTTTTTTCAAAATTAAATTTGCTATTAAGGAAAAAAAGTTATGAGTTAATAACAGAAACTGAGTGTTGCGGGGTTGAATTAAAAACGCTATTAATTCAATAAATAAATACGAAGCAATAGCTTATTTCTTAAAAGCGGCTTTTATTTATTAGGTCTCAAGTGACCAATAAATCTCCAACTATAAACTTTTTAAATGAACAAATTTATATAAATTTAAATGAAAAAATTTTTCTCACTGAATTTAAATGACTTTTACTTTCTGCTTTTATAAAATGGTTCTAATAAATGAAAAAATTCAATAGATAGTCACTTGTTAATATGCTTACCAGCTCTCTCGTCGCACATTCTTCAGCCTTTAGTTGTTGGTGTTTATTGCCATGTCAAAAGAGTTTGGCGCAAATTAACTCAACTGTTTTATGCAGAGACAAAGTTTAGCCACCTTATCAAAAGAATGTTTCAGTCACCTGCAAAAAATAACTTTTCAGCACTGGTGAAGTTTTTACACGTACTTAGATAGTCATTGGGTTTCAGAATACTGGCTTTTTTCCACTCGACATCAATAAAATTGATCAGTCAAAGTTGCAAATTTCTAATAAATTTAAAACACCGAGATCTGAACCTGATCCTTCATTATCTCAACAATCAGAATCTATGATAGTGCTATCACCAAATCTAGCACCAGGAACTACACTAGATTAACCACTGCCCTCTGAATCTACACCAACAACATCTAGCATCAGCATATGTCACATAGCATCACCTCCAAAGTCATCTCAAAAGTCACCTGAGTGACTTTTGAGTCTGCAAAAAACCTTCAATATTGTAGTAACTCCGGCTATTCAAAAGGAATTCAAAAAGAAGTTGAAAAACAACTGCAATCAGCACAATCACTTGGATTAGCTTTGCAACAAATGTTTCGTATCCAACACGTTGAAACAAAAAAAAAGAAAAAATGTAAATGTGCTAAGATTCGAAGGGGAGTATCTCAACAAACCTGAAATACTTGAAATGTTGAAAGATGCTGTGAGCAAAAATGCAGCAAAGCAAGCTAAAAAACAACCTAAGTTTAACTCTAATGGAGAACAGCAAATAAACCAAGCAAGAAGTCCAACAAAAATATTAGCTGCAAATAACGCAAAAAATTGTGGTATTTGGTGGCTGGGCACGAAAAATCTCTTTGACTTTATCCCCCCACTCCACCTGAAACGTGAAGGGCAACAAGTTGATAATTTTTTTGTTCTATTCTTATTTAGACCGTTATTCATCGATAAACATCAAGTTTCATAGCATTATATCTGAGCGTTCAAAAATTATGATCATAAAAAACATTTAGACCCCTCAAAAAATTAAAGTGGGTTTAAATTTTATATGGTCCTAATTTTTGAACGGTGAGAGATAATACAGTCAAACTTAAAATTTATCAATGAATATAATTCTAATTGAGAATAGTAAAAAAATAATTATCAACTTGTTGCCCCTCACGTTTGTGGTGGGGTGGGGGGCGGATGAAGTCAAAAAGCTTTTTCATTCCTAGCTATCAACCACCGCAATTTTTTTGTAAAGCATCATTATTCGACATAAATATGGATAAATAAATGTTTAGAGTTTGCTCTATGTCTGGATGTTTGCTCAAACACCAAAAAATAATGGATCCGTCACTGCGAGCAACTCATCCCTTATTGATTATTTATTAGAACTTGTATTTTTGCCTAAAATGCATTTGCTCGATGAAGGATTTATTTTTCACTTCCAGGCTGCAAAGTGATCCTTTGGAGCTATGTTTTTTAAGTATAGACAATTGGCAGATAAAATGGAATTTTATAAAAGTGTTTACAAAAGGATGATATTATTTCTGAAAAGAAATTTCTTATCAGGCACTTAATAATTTTAATTTAAAAATTTTGAGGATTATGCTTTTTTATCTAGAGAGACATTAAAATTTTAGCTATCTGAAGATAGAATAGAAGTTCGTGGTACTAAGCAGGTTATATTTTATAAAAATTTTAAAAAAGGTCGGGTTGTTAAACTCTTGATCAATTAATGGTTTCTACAGAAAGAAGATATTCTTAAAAATGAATACCGAAAAATAATATGCTGAAGAGAAGTATAGAAAAAGTTTTAGTATTATCAGTTTAGAGTAGCAAGGCATAAATATATATCAAAACAAATTGCAAAATTTGGATATCTAATTGTTAGCTTTTCTAGCTAACAATCCTCGTAATTAAACCGCTGTCTTTAACTCTACGATCATCCTAGCTAATAGATAGTTAGTTTCCAACCGGGCAGAATGTCTTTGATTTTCATATTTCATATGCCACTTTCTAAGAATTATCATAAAAAAAAAATTGTTATTTGTGATAAATGTTATTTCAAATAATGTCTAAACAAATCTATAAGACTACGTCAGACACGCTCACCTACTTAAACTCTAAAACTTGTAAATTTGTACCAACTTTAACGTTGGTACAAATTTACAAGTTTTAGAGTTTAAGTAGGTGAGCGTGTCTGACGTAGTCTTATAGATTTGTTTAGACATTATTTGAAATAACATTTATCACAAATAACAATTTTTTTTTATGATAATTCTTAGAAAGTGGCATATGAAATATGAAAATCAAAGACATTCTGCCCGGTTGGAAACTAACTATCTATTAGCTAGGATGATCGTAGAGTTAAAGACAGCGGTTTAATTACGAGGATTGTTAGCTAGAAAAGCTAACAATTAGATATCCAAATTTGTTAACTTATAAACACAATTAAACTGTTTTATAACATAATATTGATAAACACGAAAAACTGAATGATTTCTAATTTAAAAATTGATTTCTAATTTAAAAAGATTTAAAAAGTATTACCTGGAGTTGGCTTCCCAATAAAGAAATCCCAGATTGATTTCGAAGGAGGAGGAGGCGCTATAGATTAAAAAAATTAAGGACTTTTTAAACAAAAGGACTTTTTATACTTATTAACTTAAAACATTGAGAAAAAAAATATTATAGGGTAAAAACGCCTATTTATGGTTGACAGGAAATCCTGGTCACTTTTTAAAGAAGTTTTTTATCTTAAATTTTAAATTAGCAACTTTTTATATTTAAAAAAATGAAAATTGTATATAAATATACCCAAACAATATAAGTTTTAAGGTTAAGTCCAAATATGAAGAGTAAAATATGAACTATAAATGAACTCAAAATAGATATTTGTAATAACAGTTTGAGTGCATCTTATCTTTTAAATAACTTGTCACAATCAAATAACCATGACAAAGATATATTGCCTTATCTACCTAAGATTTTGTAAATTACTAAAAAAGTTTCATAAAATTGCTGGAAATCATTGTTTTTCATATTGAAATCTAGGGGAGTTCATAATGCAAAGATTCAACCGCATAATAACAAAAAAAAAAAAAAATGCACAATGAAAACGGCCGCTAAATTTATCAAATAAGTAAAAGATTAATTAAACAAATATAAAGATTTATCAAATAATTAAAATTAAAGATGTTGTGTTCACAACGTTTACTAACATTGTAGTTGTTTGTAGTAACAAAAATAAAAAATGCTTTAACGTAAAATAAACCTAATATTTCAATTGCTACGACTAAAAAAATGGTTTCCTAAGTTGTAGTGAAACGGCTAATTACAATTTAGGCCATAGGTGATCACCTGTAGCTTAAGTCATACGATTCGCTGTACTTAAATTAAGTCATACTTAAATAGAGCAAAAAAATAAAAAAATAATTTTATTATTATTCATAATCAAACAAACAACTCAGGTATTGCAAACGTCACATATATACTTTTTTGTTTTTTTATCAAATGCAGCACATAAATCGTGAGCCCACAATTTGCATTTTAAACAATTATTGATGATTTCTTTTCGATCTTCGCCACAAATAAAACAAGGTATATTACTTTTCTTCTTTTTAATTTTTAATGCCAATTCCATTTTAATAATTTGTTCATTTTCGCATTTTTTTTTTTTTACATTTTCCGGTGTGTGTGTTTTTTTTTTTATTTCGTTTTTTATTTCCTGTGTGTTTTAATTTATTTCGATTGACGAGGTAGAGCATCCACCGTTTTGGTTTATTATTGGTATAGGAGCTAAATTATTTAAATAAATTTTTATTTTTTTAGAGACGCTTTTGTTTCTTCTTTATGGATTTCTTTTTTTTCTGTCACAGTATGGACACCAACAAACATGGATTTAAAGCGTGAGCTGCACATGAACAAATCTTGCTATATGCAAATATTTCTAAATGAAGTTCATTTTCTTCCATTTCAGTTTTGTCAGAAAGCTGGGAATTTTACTTTTTGTTTTTGAAAAGTGCAAAACTTTTCTCGACGTTAATTTATTAAATTCAAATAATTCCAAATAACAATTTGAACCTAAATCATTAGTTTGAGCTGTTTGTAAAACTTTGTAATGTTTAATTATCATTAACTTTAATGCAAATATCTTTTCAAACATTTTGTTTTTCTATTTCAGAATAAGCTACCATTCATTCCTTGAAACAATTTTTTTTCTCATCACTTTTATCCGCTATTTTCTTTTCTCCCTAAATTGAGCGCAAGATAACTTTTTTCGAACAATTCATAATTTAAATGCTCATAAGTAAA
>NC_061157.1:32595344-32675924 GCF_022113875.1 Hydra vulgaris
TTTCTCTTTTAGACAAGGTGCAAAAACGAATTGTAAACATAGTTGGACCTGCTCTTGCAGCCAATCTCCAACCTTTGTCACATCGTCGTAATGTTGCTTCTCTTTCTCTTTTCTACAAATACTATAATGGGCACTGCTCTAAAGAGCTAGCGTCCCTTGTGCCATCTACTAAAATTCATTCTCGTGTTACTCGCCATTCAATTAAGTCTCATCCTTTTTCTGTGACTGTTCCTAAGTGCTTCAAAAACTCTTATTCTTCTAGTTTTTTTCCTCGAACATCAGTTCTTTGGAATTCGCTTCCTTCATCTTGCTTTCCTGATTCATATAATTTGCAATCTTTTAAGTCATCAGTCAATCGTTATCTTGCTCTACAGATTTAGTCTTTTCTCTTCCAGTAACTTCCAACTCTTATAGTGGTTGCTTGCAGCCTTGTTGGAAGTGAAGATGTTAAAAAAAAAAAAAAAAAAAAAAATATATACATATATATATATATATATATATATATATATATATATATATATATATATATATATATATATATATATATATATATATATATATATATATATATATATATATATATATATATATATATATATATATATACAGGCCCGCCGCTACCCTTTATGACGCCCGGGGTCAAAACTTATCTAGCGCCCTGTCATATTGATCTAATTCAAAAATGTTTAGGTATTGTCCAAATACTGGCTTTTTTTATTTTTTTTAACTAAATTCACTTTTAAAGGCCGAGGGAGTAAATACAGTCAAGGAGGCTTCTAAATAGTTTTATAAAAATAAAAATAAATTTGAAATAAAAGTAAAAAAGAAACATAACTTGACAAGTTACTGAACTTTATTATATAAATAGTAACTATGAGTTTTAAATGTAATAGATATTTTAATTGCTTCATGTGAATTTGACTCTACGGGCATAATTTAAACCAAAATTTGGAATGACTTTTTGCAAGATCGTATTCAATAGATATAACTAAGACATTGGTAAGCCGGTCTTGACTTATTGTAGATCTTAATTTTATCTAGACCAAGCTTACTGAAAGATCTCTCTTTCAGCAATGGAAACGAGAATCGTGTTAAAAATACGTAACAAAATGCTTATTGATTCGAAGATAGACTCTAGACCTTTTTAATAGATTCCATTTAATAGCTTCATTAAAGTGAGATACTCTTTTTGACAGAAAAACTTGGCGTGCTTCAGAATATCCAGATGATGGACCTCTAAAATTAGTTTGTCTTCATTTACATTGTTCACATTGATTTGCGCTAAAGTTTTACATTTCTCCTCCAGGCTAGGTGGTTCAATTTTCTTCACTCGACCTACTACTATTCGATTCCAAGAACCATAGGGAGGAGATACTGTTTGTCTTTTTTTCTGCAGCTCTCTTATTTGATGGATTAAAGTATCGAGAGCGGTGTTCTTCAGCCGTTTTTCAAAACGTCTTAAAGTAAAGAAAATCAAAATTTACTTTTTTAGAAAATAAGCTTATTTAGGTGCCTGCAAAAGTTATTGAATAATTGTTTTTAAAGAACTTTGAAAAAGTTCATACAAATTATAATTTTCAATAAACGTTTTACAAAAACTTTCTTGTATTATTATTTTTTAATGCGTTTTTCTCGAAACACGTAAAAAGCATCTAAAGGCGTTTTGAAAAACGGGTACAGTGTTAAATATGTTCACCTCAAACTACTTTTCATCGTTTTCGTAGAAATGAACTTCATTCCTTGGTATTCCTCTTCCTTGTCCTTTTTTAAATTAACTTTGACTAAAACCCATAACTAGCTAGACCGGAGGTAACCAAATGTCCTTTATTAATTAATTCGGGCCAAGAATATCTAAATTCATAAGATTCTCGGTAGGAACCCTCATAAGCTTCATCTCTTCATCTAAAGTAATGTTTCCTGATTGAAATGACACTCTGAAAATTGCCTAGCGCGCTTCGAACCAGAAGGTTGTCATGATAATAAACTCAAATGAATAAATCCATTTCTCCAAAGATTTTACTTCATTCAACAGATCAGCAGTTAAATCAAGCTCCTGAAGTTTCTGCAAAGAAAAAATAATTTCTCTATGTTGCTTAACCTACGGCTTCAAAGTCTCAATCCGTGCACTCCATCGGGTTTGTGAGATTTAATGAAAAGACAAACCATCTGTCTTGGTCAAGATTTCACATTGTATAGGGCTTCCACTAAAAAGATTGTAGAGTAACTGAATCCTGCCACAATAGTTCTTCATTTCTACAGAAGAGTCAAGGGAATGAACACCAGCTAGGTTAATGTTATGAGCGCTGCATAGCATGTAGAAAGCTTCAGGATTTCTCTGAAGGATGATCGCTTTTACTCCTTTGTACCTACCAGACATGTTAGCACCGTTGTTGTACCCTTGACCTCGACAGATCTTCAGATTGATGTCATTTTGATCCTAGAAATCCATAATTATCTTGGCAATATCCACAAATTTCTTTTGTTTAAGATTTTCGACCTTAAGAAAGCGCTAATTAACTACCTGTCTTTTATCTATACCATTGTAGAGAAATCGGAGAACAAATGCAATTTGCTCAGTATAAGAAACGTCGGGCGTTACGTCGACAAGAATAAAATAGTAAATTAATATATGTGCATCTTTAATGATGGCACCGTGGACGATTCTTCCGCACTTTTTTATAAATTCATTTTAGGAACTCCAAACAAAAAAATGCACAATAATTTGTTTACCTTCATGTTGACACAAGGAAACTTCTTTCTGATGTAACTAAAAGGTCTTGTTGTGTTTTGCAAGAAGCTCTATAGTTACAAGAAAATTACCGTTATCGCCATCATTGATAATTTTTGAAGAGTTTAAAACGACTCTTCAAAAATGATCTATATATATATATATACATATATATATATATATATATATATATATATATATATATATATATATATATATATATATATATATATATATATATATATATATATATATATATATATATATATATATATATATATATATATATATATATATATATATATATATATATTTATTTGATTATATATGTTCTTTTTTAACCTAGCAGCCCTTAAAAGTATTTTCCCGCAGCGGTTTGAGTTAACAGTTTATTTTTACGTTACGAGTTTAAAGAGTTTTTCATTAAAGTCCAGTGTATCTATTTTATAATGAAATAAAAAAAAAGTTTTCATTTTTGCGCCCCTTCTGATCCTGCGCCCAGGTAAAAAGTACCCAGTGACCCTCCCCACGCGGCGGCCCTGTATATATATATATATATATATATATATATATATATATATATATATATATATATATATATATATATATATATATATATATATATATATATATATATATATATATATATATATATATATATATATATATATATATATATATATTTATATATATAATTGATGCAGGCACTCTGTATGCAACTTGCAATGATCAAAATCCGCCCTCTAATAAGGTATTTTTAAGTTTTTCTTCATGTATATACATCAAATGACAAACGTAGTTTGCTCAGGATGGCATTAAGAGTGGCATCAACCATAGCTAAAAAGCACTTCGCAGACGTACATTCTTCTACAATTTGCCTCCAAACCTCCGCTGCACAAAGGCCACTGAGTTTAACATTTTTTATGGACTTTTAAATTTTCATGCTCAAAATTTTGACTGATAAGATTTTTCCACTTCTTTTCATATCCCCATCCTCCAATCATCTTAATGGATGAAGTCAAGTCTGAAACTTGATTTCCAGGTGAAAATAATCGATATGTAAATCAAAATACTGTTGTTTTTACTGAGCTAAATACAAGCAAATCTCGTAAAAACGATTTCAACTTTATCATTTTGCTTTTCAAAACAGACATTGGAAATATGTGATTTTTAGTACATTATGGCATATCTAGTAAAGAAGGAATGTGACCAGCCCTGAAAAGTTACCGATGTTAAATGGTTGCAAAAGTCTAGTCCATTAGCGTTAGTTAATCTTGTTGAAGTTAAACCATTATCACCACTTTAATTATCTTCGAAAATGGCTGGTATATCTTTTCTGAAAATGTCAACATTATTACCATTAATAAATATTGGATGCTAAAGTCAACTTTTGCTGCGCTGACCAAGTGCTGCTAAGCTATAAGTATAATTATATTAAGTTTTGGATAATGACAAAAAATTTTAAAAATGCATTCTCGCTTTTTACGCATTTAAGTTATATACTTGTTTTCACATTAAAAAAATGTAACTAGTAATATTAAGTTGAAAAGTGTAATGATTGTGTATATGTAAGGATTAATGGCACTGACTCTACCATTGGTTATCTTGAATTCTTACTTTTTTTTTTTTTTTTTTTTCTGCGGGCGGGGAGGAACTTTTATATAACTTTTATCATTTGAATACTAAGACGCGATGTTTTGTAATTTAAAATAAATTAATATTCAACTGAAAAATAGAATTTAAAAATGAGTTTTATTAATAAGAAAATTAAAAAATTAAAAAAAGTTATACAGACCTCTCCATATTTTAATATGATAAAAGATACCCAAACCAACGCAAACAAAAGCAATAATATTTGCGGAATCATTAGTGCAACTATAGTCCACCAGATATCTAAACACTGCAACAAATGAATTTTTAATAATAATCCAAATTAGTTTGCTATTTGTTAATAGTTTATTGATTTATAACTATAATTTTATATAAGATATTACAACTCAAAAATAATTGAAATAAATCAAGAAAAAAAGTTGACGAATGTTAAAAAAACAAATAGGCATAAAACTAAATAACACATACATAAAAATATCTAATAATAGATAATTTTGAAAAAATATTATCTATGTGGTATCTTTCTATATACAAAATGTTTTTTAAATACTAAGTAGATTTAATATTAGAAGCTTTTTAAACCTTGTGTTAAACGACTATAGCTTATTCAGTAGTATTTATAATGTTTACATAAATATAAATTAAAACAATAAAATGTCAATCAAGCCAACAGTGTTCCAAAGCACTTTAAAGTGCTTTGGAACACTGTTGGCTTTTAGTACAAATAAAGACAAACCAGTTTAATTTAATAAACTATTACATGTTTAGGCATAATTATAAATGCGTAATAATGAAATAAACATAGAAAGGCTTTTTTCTTAAGTTTTGTGGGAAGAAAACATTTATTGCTATTTTTTTTCCTTTTAAAAACATTGAAGTAAAGTTGACTTTTTGTAAAGTTGAATTGATGTCCTATTGTGGGCACAATACATTTTCATTTGAATTACAATAAAAAGAAAAAAAGAAAATTTATCATTTTTTTCTTTTTTAACAAAATAGATTTTAACAAAATATTGTCAAAATTTATATTAAAATTCAGTGATCAAAAAAAAAAAAATTCATTCAAAATTTGATGAAAAGGTGCTATACAAAGCCCTAGTGCGATGACGAATATAAAGATACACTCACAGCAGTCGAAGCAGCAGTTATGTCTCTAATAGCTATTTTTTTATGCAGCCGTTGAAAATGTTGCACTTATGCAGTCTTTAAAGCGTTTACTGTTGCTTGCAAAAGCGCATTATATGGGATAACAATTTTATTTGAAAAAAAAAATTATTTTGTTCAAAATTTCATACTTGTTGGTGTTCTAGTTTAAGGTTATTTAATCGTAAGATTTATTTAATTTTTTCGATTGAAATGTTTTTGAGGGACAAAGAAGTCATAAAGTTTCAATAAGTGCATTATTTTGTATGGCTCGATAAGGTCAACTTTTTCGCAATTTTTTTCAAGTATTAGGCCACAAAGAGCAATGGATCCAAGACCAATTCTTGCAGCACGCAACTAGTCCCTGCTTTGCATTTAAATGTAATATCATTGATGAATATTATTTATTGCCTTTGGTAGTATCCAATCTTAGATTCAGTATAAAGCTCGTCTTAATTGCCTTGAAAATAGAA
The DNA here is from genome assembly GCF_022113875.1 of Hydra vulgaris. Classification (NCBI taxonomy): domain Eukaryota; kingdom Metazoa; phylum Cnidaria; class Hydrozoa; order Anthoathecata; family Hydridae; genus Hydra; species Hydra vulgaris. Next base: position 32,601,300 of record NC_061157.1, read on the forward strand.
AGATTTAAAAAAGTTGTTTAGTCTTTATAGTGAACAAAACCATGTTGCGTTTGAGTGATTAAATGTTTGAGTGGTAAATGTTTCTTATCATTTTGCACATTAATGACCTTGGCAAACAGGCCGGTAGTTTGATACACATAGATTACTGCCCTTCTTGAAATTTGGCGACACATTCAATTTTGCCCACAAACCAGAAACTGCACCAGTAGCAAGCAAACACTTGTAGATTAGTGAAAGAGGTTTGGTAAATGCATGGCATTTAACAAAGAAGTGGGCATATGAGACGCCTTAACATATTAATTTTGTTTCATTAAGGTAAAATACATTTTTGTACAATGTTGATAGAAAAATTGCTAGATTGTTGTCATAAACTGCCTGAGTACAACATTTAAATACTGGCATTAAAATTTCGGGCTTTAAAACAAATATTGATGGAAAATAGTCATTCAACAATGAGCATATTTCTCTATCGGTGGTGATATTGCTATCTGCAGTTCATAGCAATAAAATGGTTTTCTTGACGCTTTGTTTGATTCACAGATGCGCACGTAAGTGTTTAGAGTCACTGAATTCCGAACAACTTGCTTTTTGTACAAGTGCCTGAAAAATCTGATCTTTTTGCTCTTGTTTTTGCAAGCAGCGCAATGTGGTATTTTAAATAATTCGTGTGTTTTACAACCTATTCTTAAGATCCAGCACTTAGCCCTAGAAGCGTGCTTAGCTTTTGCTACAATAAATTTAATGTGAACCCTTTGATTCCCTTTTCAGTGAATAGAGTTCACTGGCTTCATTGTACATGTTAACTAGAAGCTGGAATTAATTGTTTGCATTTTGACCGTTACACAATGTTTTTCAATCAACAGCTGCGATGTGCACTTGTATTACTGCGTAGTTTGTTTGGATCGAATAAATCAAGTTCATAGGCGATGTAAAGAAGTTGAGGTCTGCAAGAGAGCACGGTATGCCATACATTTTATGATCAGGTCGAGTATACTTATACGCTCAACGTATCAATTACTACGGTATATTGGGAATGTGATAAGCTGAGTAAGATAACATATTAACACTTCTGGTACCTGAGTTCACATTACACTTTTCTTTGACGTAAGCTTAAGATTTATGGATAAAATTAAAGTTAATGTATTGTAGCATGGCAAAGCAGTTCGGATTAGGCGAAATCAGAACAACTTTATACTGATTATTAAAATCGCGTTATTGATAAAGGCAGCCGAGGTGAAACAATTCGTAACTAAATTTTATTTTCAGCCAGATTTGCTTAATTAGTATTAAATTTAGCTGAACAGCATTACTTTCAATGGCTATTATACCATCTCTTGTGTAAATAGCGTATCTATGCTCAATAGAAAATATGCTATGAAGTGGCTTTTTGCATGGTCCCTACCTTCGCGGTTTGGCTTGTAGCCGAGTATTGCAGCGTCTTATAAATTTGTTTACTCCAAATAGATTTATAGTATTTTTGAATACAAGATCTTTAACTTATAATGTTTAAATAGAATAAAGAAAGCAATAATTCTTATTTATTATTATTTACTTTTGCCGTAGAATAATATTTACAATAAATTAAATATTGATAATAATAAAAAGAAGAGGACATAAACTGTTTTGTCACCAAACTTTATTTATATTAAAATATTATCAGTTTATATACAAGAATTTAAAGTAGCTAACTAGATAATCAAAACTTTAAACTCTTTTATTTATAAGTGTTGAAATATAACGCAATATACTAAAGATTAACAACAATTTAAGAATATTGTAGCTTTTCAGGAAAAAGTAAATTAGTTTTAATAAAAGTTGTAACAAAATAGAAGTAGTGTCAGTTACTATTTTTTAGATTACTTATATTATTTCTGTACGTATTTAAAAAAAGATATTTTAAATCAAAGTCTTTTTGTAATAAAAGACTTTTAGATTTTTTCCTGAATTGTCCCAAAATATTTTTGAAATATTTTTCCGCAAAAAAGGTCTAAGGCATTGAATTTGGTAGAAGCTTAGTTTTAAACAAGTTTTTGAAACAAAAAAATTATTTATTGAAAATTAAGTAATATATTGGAGCAAAATATCACTAAAGTAAGACTATAATAAGACAATAGGAAAAAATCTATGTTTTATTTTAAACATGAATTATATAAACTGGTCTATATTAACTTTATAAACACTTTATAAAACTTCTATATATTAAATTTATAAAATTTCTCTATATTAATCAAAATTGTTAGTAGCGCAGCTACTTTATGTAGGGCATTCAGTCTGTCTGTCTGTCTGTCTTTCAGCTATCCATCTGTCCGTCCATCAGAGTAAGTTATTGCATTCTAATGTTATGCCTTTTGATTTTAGGAAGTGGTTTATTTCTAAACCAGATGAAGAGCTAGCTACCATTATTGAAAAAAAGCCTAGAAAGGTATAAGAGGCAAAAGCATTTGAAAATGAAGTACCTAGAAAAGAAACAAGCTGAAGAAAGATGTAAATCAGCTCCCCCACCACTTGATAAAAGTGATGAAAACTTGAAGCCAGCTAAAAAAGGGTAAATTAAGTGTCATAAAACTGTTAAAAAACATTCTTCTTAAAAATAAAATTCTAACTTATTTTTGTAAATGGTCTAGCCAGTTTGGATATGGATATGTTTGACAGATCAAGAAGACTCATTCGAAGGTAGTGATAATGACTTTGAATATGATGCTGCTCAAGTAAAAACCCCAAAATTCTCACCTAAAGGCTCAATGCAAGTAAATAAAAAGATCACAAGAGAAGAACTGATGGCAGTAACTACACCTATTTGTGCTAGAGGGTTAATCAGCATTGAAATACAAACCTGGCTGTTGTAGTCTTTTGTTAATTACCTGGGAGGAGATGTTAATCAGATGGGCATTTCTAAATCCAGTATTTCACAAAAAAAGAACAAAAGTAATTGAAAATCAATGTAATTTTTAAAGGGACAAGGAATATTACACCTAAGGAAAAAGTCTTTTATGCCAACTTTTTGCCAGTCAAAATTAAGTTTTTTTTTCAAATCAAAAGTTTTTTCTTCTTATGTAAATTTATTATAAATGAAAGTTATGATACAAGATCCTACTATACCTTTAAAGAGTGGTATATTTACCTAAAAATAAACTATCATAACAATAATATATTGTATTAAAAAACTTTATTTACTATTTTGGTAATACAATGAGAGAAAATTTTAGAGAGATAATGGCTGGAAAACACCTTCTTGTCCACTTTGATGGAAAGCTGTTAAAACATTTAGATGAAAATACCTTGCAATCTGTTGTAAGAGATAGAGTTGCTGTCAGTGTTACCAGCCCTGATTTTGAAAATAAAAACGATCTCTTTCTTGGTGTTTTACCTGTAAAGTCTGGCAAAGCTGTTGATGAAACAGAAATTATTCACAACTTATCTGAGTCCTTTGAAATATGCAATGAAATTTTTGCAATTAATACAGATACTACCAATGTTACTACAGGAGCCCATGCAGGAATTCTAACCAGATTGTGCTATATTTTGGGAAAACCTGTTCTCTGGCTGTTATGCAGACATCACATGTTTGAAATAGAAATATATAGGGCAATTTTAATTGTCATTGGAGTTACTGCTGCACCACAACAATAGTTCTTTAAAGATTTCAAGAAGGACAGGAAAGTTATAGTTCAAAAAGTTGACTTGTCTGAGTTTAAGAAATTTGATGAGAAGAAGCTGGAAGTTGGATCTGAACTTCATAAGCTTTACCTGGATGCTTAGGAATATCTGAAGTTTGCTCTTAATCACAAAGTGTTTTAAAGAGATGATTTCAATCATCTAGTAAAGTATGCTGCATTTTATTTAAATGTCTCATCACCAAAGCTGAATGATTTAACATTTTATTAACCAGGAGCCAATCACAATACTTGTTTCATGGCTGACAGTCTTTACAATTTAGCTATTGTTATGACACCAGGTATAATAGATTAGTTACCCCACCTGAAAAATTCAGCTTTTATATGTGCAGTTTTTAATGCTCCTTGGTATTTACATTCATACAAAGCAGAATATACTGTTAAGAATGATCAGCTTATGTTATACAATAAGAGTTTGATGTCAAAATTGGAAATGCATTTCTGAAATTTTTTCAGCAGTACTCTTATATATATATATATATATATATACATATATATATATATATATATATATATATATATATATATATATATATATATATATATATATATATATATATATATATATATATATATATATGTATATATATATATATATATATATATATATATATATATATATATATATATATATATATATATATATATATATATATATATATATATATATATATATAGTATATATATATATATATATATATATATATATATATATATATATATATATATATATATATATATATATATATATATATATATATTATATATTACTCAATCAAAAAGTTTTAAAAATATTGGACGAAGTTTGACGGATCTTTAGTTAATTAGTGTATATGAATCTTCGATTTATAGAAATGGTATAAATTTAGCTATTTTAAGCTTATCCGGTACAGATCTAGTAACAATCAACCATTTAATAATTTCTAAAATAGGATTTTTATTCAACAAAAACACATTCACAATTACATTATGAATGTGTTTTTGTTGGTTTATTGATTTTCTTGTAATATCTTTATAGTTTAGTTCGTTAAACATTTAGCTACTATGTTGCTTTTAATGTCTCAAAAGAGTTATCCAGACGTTGAATTTTAGAAGCAATCTTAGTCCCAATGTTTGCAAAAAAGCTTTTAAAAATTCTGCAATTGAGGTTTATTGTTATACTTTGTTCCATTAACGCTGATTCTTTCAAGTGAACTATTTGATTTGTATATAGTTTTTACTAATAATTTCTTTCAATATATTTGAGGTATTATTTTTAATGCATGTTTATATTCTTTATAATATAATGAGTACAAACATATATTTGAAAAAAACCTAAAAAAAATCTACTCTATTAAACAACTTCAAAAACTAATGACGATAATAAACAAACCTGGAACATATTGAAAGAAATAATTAGTAAAAACTATACAAAATTAAATAGTTACCCTGGTAGAAGTATCGTTATATTTTATATATTTGTTTTATATTATATAGAGCGGTTCTTTTTATTTATTTATTTTTTAATATTTAATTTAGAGCTTTTACATTATTTTTTTTTTTATGAAGTTCTTATTCCTTTGGGGTCAATCGGCATTTAATTTTTTATTCTTTTTCTTTTAATGGGAAGTGTTTATTGTAATATTTAAGAAAAAATATATTAAAGTACTGTATGCAGTGTTTGTATATCCAAGTTTACATTCTTGATATACCTTATCCCATTCTACGGCCAAAAACAAGTTTTTGAAAGTTTGAACAGAAGATTAGTTGACTTTTCTTTTATAGTTTTTGCATCTTGTATGAATAAAAAATAGATCGGAAAATGGTCCGATATATCTTATTAACTCCTGCTTTTAAGAAAGTTTTTAAATATAAATTTGTCAAAATATCATCAAAGACAGAGGCAGATATATATTTTTTACATTGCAATATTTTTTCTCTGCTTTTTTTTTTCTTGAAAACTCAATCTAATTTTAACGTCGTTTACATCCTTTTCAATATTTCTTTTTTTTTTTAATTTCTTGCTTCATCTTGTCGAATTTATCTGATAAAATTTTGAGGCTTCCACTTATTATACTAGTAAAAGGATTCTCTTGTTTTTTCAATAGGATTTCTGTTTCTTTAATAACGCTTTTTCTGCGTTCTTCTAGCTTATAGGCTATTTTTTATCTTACTCAATTTAACGAGTAAGATGTTCCTTTTTTTGAAGTTTAAACCTATTTTTTTAATGACTGAGGCAAGTAAAAGTCAATGCTTCCCGTTTTACTGCGTCCTATAAGCTGTTACATTTTTTTTCTCGCAAGCGTGTCGTAAAATTATTCAAAGGTAAAAATAGAAGGCAATTGCATATTTACCTTCATTCAACAAATTATATACAAGTATTATTAAGATTAAATAATGTTTTTGTTCAACCATTGGTCTATTGATTTGTTTCTATTAAAGTTTCTGTTTATAACTAGGTTTTAAATTTAAAATGTTTTTTTATAACTAGGTTTTAAAATTAAAATGTTTTTTTATAACTAGGTTTTTAAATTTTATGTGCAGAAAACTTTTAATTTAAAATTACTGCCTTGATTATTTTTTAATCTATTTGTCCGTTATTCAATACGTCTTAAAGTAAAAAAAAAGTAAAATTTTTTTACAAAAGTAGCTAATGTGAGATGCCTAGAACGTTATCAAATAAATATTTTCGAACAATTATGAAAAAATTATTTCATTTTCGTTTTTTTATTTACGTTAAAAGCATTTAAGGCTTTTTGAAAAACGGTATTCTATTGGTAAAAGTATTTTTCAAGAAAACAAAGAGTAGGATAAAAAAAAATCATCAAGAAAATACTTTATTTTTAGTATGCATTCCTTAACATGTTTCAATCGTATTTTAATTTTAATCAAGAATCAACTGGTAAATAGAATTTATTATAAACATTTATTAGTAAAAAAAAAAACGAAAATTCAAGATAAAGTTATTATACATACCGTTACATATCGCACATATGAAACTGATTATACCCACACAAACAATAAAACCAATAACATTTTTGATGGAATCAATAGTGAAAAGAAAGTTTAAAAAAATCATCGACCCTGTAACAAGAGAATTTATAATAAAAGAAATCAATTCAATTTGTTGTTCATTGTTAAATATTTAAGTTAATATTGTCATCTTATATAAAACAAAAGCTTTAAATGAGTTTTCAAAACTTATCAACAAAAATAAGTTAGTTACACTATCAAATAGACTTGATAGTGTAACTAACTTATTTTTGGATATACATCACATGAATCACTTGTTTTGAATCTCATGATTCAAAACAAGTTGAACTTATGTGATGTATATCCAAAATACTTTTTGAATTCTAAGCGTTTTTAAAATAAAGTCTTTATATATTTTTTTAAAATGCATATAGATTTTATATATTTTAAATGCACAAATTACATCTTAATAATGTCAAACTTAATTATAATGGTAAAATTAATACAAATTAAAACAATAAAATGTCAAGGAAGCCAACCAAAGTTTAGAGCACTTTTAATTTTAAGTACACTTTTGAACAATTGGACACAGCAGTCAAAAATCACAAAATTTTATAATTTTTTTTATATAGTTGGGATAAGAAAAAAAGTGCGTATTTGGGCATTAATAGGAATGCCAGATAATAAAACAACTATTATAAAACTTGCTAAAAATTTTCATTAATTTTTTCAAGTTTTGAGTTTAAAAACTTAGTTTTTTTTCTTTTTAAGCAAAGCAATTTAAAGGAGAAAAAAAATAGTCTAAAAAAAATGTATTGATAAAATGGCGACTTAAAATTAAATAAGGGTAAAAGTTTTAATGTCAATTTTGTCAAATTTACTAATTTAGAACTTTAAATAAGTTATTAAAAAGAATAATATTAAAAATATTAAGACTAAAACTAAAGTTTACGAAATTTATAAAGAAAAAAAAATTAGTGAAAGATTTTCACAATACTTAGTTTTTAATGATTAATATAAACAAATAAAGATAGTATCTCGATAAGTAGTTTTAATGCTAAACTCAACTCTTAATTGTTTTTTATTATCTTTGCTATGGTCTACCCAATGTAGCAAAACTTTTTCTAGAAGTTCTGAAGTGTCTACATTGTGACTTGACATGTTTATCTTAACTAATTTAGTATTTTTAAATCTAAATTTTACTTAGATTCTGTTTTCAAGAGAATAAAAAAACTTCTTTTTTGTTTCTAAATCTTGGTTATTGTATTTTTTATTACATTATATTTTAGGCAAACTTTGACTTATGGATACCATCTAAAACTTTACTATTTTTGTATTCATAAGTAAGAGATTGTTTGGAAGTAAGAAATTACCGGTTTCCTGAACTTATTGTATTGGATTTTTGCTATTGCCCAAGCTTTGACTCTGTAAATTTTTAAAAATCTTGCTGCTTTTTTAAATAACTAAATAATGTTAAAAATGCTGAAAAAATTGATGAATGAAGATATTGAAAAAAAAAAGATTTTTTAGAAATATGAAATCCCGTGAAAATATTGTCTTTAAGAATAATCTCCATTAGAAATTTTGCCATGAACTGGTTGCTAAAGAACATTTAAGTATACATAAAAAATCTATTCTTAAAACTTTTATTAAACTAAATATGCTTATTTCAGAATTTTTCACTAGTAAAGTATAATTGATTTTGCAGCAATGCAGACTTTAATGGAAGCAATACAAAGAGAAAATTGAACCAATGAAATCTGGTTTTAATACATGCAATAAAAGAGTTTGTACAGAATTTATAGAAGATTCGATCTTAATTTGTTTAGCTAGTGAACAAAAAAGCATTTAATTGTTTAAGAAATTGTTTTTGGAAAAGCAGAAAGAATATTTAGCTGTTTGAACTTTTTATTTATTAGATACACCTCTACAATAATAAAATATTGTCTAAACTTTGCTAAAAAGTTATCATCTGCTTAAAAAAAATAAAAATATGGTTTCCAGAGAGGTGTAGAAAATATAAATTATTGAATCCTTAAATCTTTATGAGTTTACAAAAACTATTTATGACATACTAGAGAGCTTATTGATTTTGTTGATTTGAGAGATAAAAGATAAGTATTTCCCTATTAAAGAATGTTATAGAATAAACTACTCATATAATAAAGCTCCTTTGAGGGGCATTGTTGATTCTTTATCTTTTAGTTTAGCTATTTTTGCAAATACTGGAGTTACATCAACTCAGCTAATGTCTATATTAGGGAAAATGAGTGTTACAATGAAAGGATCAATCTAATGGTTATTAAAGCATAGCTGATAATACCTCTATAGACAGATACGTTTTCAGAACAAACTAGAAGTTGGATATGAATTTATGTTAACGATTAAGTCAACAAAGCACAGAACATTTACTCCAATAAAAAGCATTTCTTTTCTTTTCTTATGCCCACATTTGATTAAAATTGCTAAAAATATTCTAGCTGTGAACATGACACTTTTTCTAAATGTAAAAGAAGTGTCTACACATACATAAAAGTCATTTTTCACAACTTTACTTATAAAATTTAAAAAATATGTCTAAATATTAATAAATAAATACACAACTTTATTAACATATATATTTCGTAAATATTTTTCAAATAAAGTTAATTTGGTATTATTATTATTTGTATGAAAATATTGAAAAAGATAAGGAAAATCCTCCAATGGAGACTTAAGATGATGCTGTCTATTTGACATGATAATAAAGTAATAATTCATATTTGTCAAAGTATAAATTTTTAAATCTCTAAATTTCAATATGCCACTGTAGCAGAATGAACATAGAAATTAAGTTGCTATAAAACATAAACAAAACCTTTATAACACGCACTCTTTACTTAACACATAAACAAAACCTTTACAATGCGAACTTTTTTTAACTAATTCACAGAATTTTTCTGCACTATAAAATAATTGTAATAAACACATAAAATAACTGTTTTTGATTTTAAAACAATTAAAAAATTAATACCTTTACTTGACATTCCACGTTGGTTTTGGAGGAGTCGAAACTAATCGTTAAAATAGTTAAGGAACAATTTTATTTTTTTTAACTTAATAAATTAAAAATTATAAAAATGTATAATATATAGATAATATGTGATTTGACTAGTCATAAATATATATATAAACACACACACACACACACACACACACACACACACACACATACACCACCCAGTAAATAAACTAACATTGGAACAACTTTAAATGACGTTAGCATTTAGGTTATAACAAAGTTGGATTAACGTTGGAAATGGAAAGAATGGATACCGTGAGATTTTCCAATAATCATTAAAGTTATAATTTTGATATAAAAGCAAGGTATTTTTGATATAAAAGCAAGGTATTTTTGATATAAAAGCAAGGTATTTTTGATATAAAAGCAAGGTATTTTTGATATAAAAGCAAGGTATTTTTGATATAAAAGCAAGGTATTTTTGATATAAAAGCAAGGTATTTTTTATGATCACACGCTGCATAGTACATCGCGCTCTCCGATACCCCAGTGGGCTCACAACATCAATCCAATGTTAAGTTTATGTTGTAAATAAGTCTGCAATGTCGAGCACCAAAATCCAACGTTTCAATAACGCCAACTTTTTTACATCAGAGTTTCGTCGTCGTATTAACATCGCACAAACGTTGGTTGCACTAACGTTGGATCACACCCGTTGGATACACTAACATTTTTAATGAAGTTAATGTTTTATGTATATAAGTTGATTTTATATGTTATAATATAATATCAACATAAATTTTTTTAATGATATTCAGTGTACTATATGAAAAGTGTATATATTTTTCTAGTTCTATGATCTACAAAATCCTTATTTTTTTGATATAGTTTATTTTTTATTATCCTTAAATTATTAAGTTTTTAGTAAATTTCAAAAAGTTCAAAAATGTCTTTATTTTTCTTTTAATTTCTTTCAATCGTCTTTAGGACCATTCATTTTTGCAAGGTGTGAAATACACGGTGCGAAATACGCGGCAGGTAGTTTCGTGCTGATTCATCTGCATTTTCTAACAACACAACTTTATGGCTTAATTTTTAAACTGAGAAAAAGTTTTACAAGCTTTTTTTTTTGTGCAGCTAAAAGAAATGAAATTATTTTTGTCATTGATTTCAGTTTTTTTTTCTTTTGTTTCACCATATTATTTGACTTTACCAAGCGTCCACTCGCCAGCCAATTATAGTTCCTAAGGTTTTTCTACACCTAAATAATTAACAGCCAAAACAATTAATTGAAACTTTTAACCGTCAAGTGTCTTTATTTTTCCTTCCATTATATATCAGACCAGCAATCTTGAAAAAATGTGTGGTCGAATTGCAGTAGAAGAGGGTTAGCAAAAATAGGGCCGAGCTCAGAAAAAAATGATATAAAGCTGAAATTTTGCATTGATTAATATACGGGTCTTTTTTGACAGCACCAAATATCATAAACTATATATTGTTGAATAGATAATTTTCTGCTGATTAATATTTAAAATTTTTAATGGAAAATGATTATTTTTTAAGTTATTTACGTTTGAAAAGTGTTAAAGTGTCAAAATCAATACTTTTTTTTTTCAAAACATAACAATATATATTGTCTGTGCGTAACTTTAAATGAGTAAAAAAGTGAAAAGAAATTTATTTTTTCAAAATAACTTTGATACTTGAATGTAAATCTCTTTAAAACTAAATGATCGGACATTTTTCTCAATACAAATACGTATCTTACTTTTCTCAATACAAATCATCAATTAAATCTCTCTTGTTTTCGATTTTCATTACTTAAATGTTCTTCAATTTTACAATCCTTAAAATGTAATAAAAGTTATCACAATTTTAAACGAATGATATATTTTAAGAAGATTATGTGCATATAAAATATTTAAAAAACAAAATTTTATGTTTAATGACTGCAATCTTGCCCGTGAAAACAAAATGAATTTTAAGACCATGAAAATAAGCAGTATGATCGATGAATAAAATCACCACGTGGGTGTTAACTTTCCGGTCTGATAATTCATTCACGTTTATTTATATCTTAAAAAATATCTAAGAAACAATACTATAAATAATATGACATTTTCTCAACCTAAATTTAAATTTTCTCAACTTAAATGAATGACTTAAACTCAAAAAATTCAAAATAAACGTTCAAATACCAACCATATTTTCCTTAAAGAAGATTCTACATTTTTACCAAACGCTCGTATGAGTAAAAAACTTAATTATTTTTTCTTATGAAAAGATTTTTTCAGAAGAACCTTTGCATTTTTTTCTTCTGCTGTGTACATAAGATTTAGTTAAAGACCCAAACAATCAAAACAATCAAATATTAAATAATTGGTAGCATAATTTTTCTTATATAGCTGATGGTCTCAGCGATTTTTTTAAACCTCATACCTTTGTTCCAAAGAACTCGGTGCAGTAAGGAACCTTTGTCAACTAAAATATCTAAAATAAAACTCATTTGTGCACACTTGAGTAACATATACCCTAATAGGGCTCTTGCAATAGCTTTTCTTTTAAAAATAAGTTTTACAGTATCTTCAGAGTTTACTTGCTCTAAAACCTCTTTCAGACCAGTCCTGTCATTAGTTATCTAATGCTTCCAAGAAAGCTTATCATTGTGTGAAGTTTTTCGACTCAAAATATTGTATTGAGGTTTAAATCTTTTATAGCATCAAGCACTTTCTGCCATAAAGGCTGATCAAACGTAACGCAGGCAGTAATTATTTTATAACTATTGGCTTCATCAATAGCGAACAACAGTGTAGAAAATATATATGTTTCATCTGAAGATTTTTAGTCAATACTAGATAAATTTTGGTAAATGTTTTTTTTTAAGCTGCAGTTGATTGGGATGCAGTCTGAATCATATTACCCAACCAGTTTGAGTGAGGATTTTTTTTTAACTATAAAACCATGCCACATGCCAAATAAGATCAAGGTTCATTTTTGGCGCACGAAATACTTCTGAACAATATTCTTTAATTGATTTAAAATTTACACTTAATATACCGCAATAACTTGATCCGTGATTAGGCATTATTTTTAATGATACATCAGATAAATTTTTAATGGAGTGTTTCAAATGTGTTATGCTTCATCATTAAGAACATATTGATTTTAAATTCATTTGGTTAAATGTTTCTTTTCCGGTCAATGTGCGAATGTTGTGATCTACATTATCAACACCCAGTATAGAATTTTCGGCTCTTGTTCTTGCGCGGCATTTACTCTACTAACTGCAGCAAATAACTTAAACAACTACGTCGAAGGATATTGAAAATTTAAGTTTATAAAGGTGATCCGCAAGCCTTTTTGTTTCAAAAGATGTATTAATATCTCACTATACCTATTAGATGGCTTTTTCCGCAACAAGATCATAACAAGATATCAAACGACAATGTACAGCATTTCCCAATGATCCTCCATATTCTAAGTATGGTCATCATTTTGTTAATCAATAGTATGATCTCAAATTTAGCAATTGGTGAAAGTTTATGATCTACTTTTTTAGTACAAAGAAAATATTTTCTTTGTACTAAAAAATATACGTCGGAGGATATTGAAAATCTAAGTTTATAAAGGTGATCCGCAAGCCTTTTTGTTTCAAAAGATGTATTAATATCTCCTACAATTCCAAACGGAATTGGTACTGTCATAGGTCATGGTCGCGAAGCTTGTTATGTTGTTAGAAGCTTGAGTAAGGCATTGATCTAAACTAACTTGTCAAAGCAGAAATTAAATGGCTTAGAAATAGCTGCAAACATTTATAAATTCAATAGCACCTATACCTATTAGTGACGGATATGTAGATTTATTTATATCCATTTATCTGATATTGCTAGTAATTATATTTGCAGCGTCAGAAATAGTATTGTTTTTAGTATTACTGATGAACACTCCTAAGTTCTTTTGTTATAATGTGCAAATTAGATCTCACTATGTTTTTCAAACATAGTGAGATCTAATGGGCGTCCGAACTGGTTACTGCTTTTAGTTTTAAACCTGAAGCCTTGTTCATACACAATATATAATCTTTTTTTTTTGGTACAGATAATCATTGGTCTTTACGACTATCCACAAACTTTCTTCTACAGCTATGATGGTCTAGGTCTGTTGTATTCTATCGCAACTGGTCTTTAAGATAACCAAAAATGTGCAAAAATAACTTATCTGGTATGTTTTCTTATCCCAATTTTTTTTAAATACAAACAATTTTAATTTTCTATTATACAACCAAACATATGATTTGTTGTTAAAACTAGTAGTTAGAAATGATTGAGCGAAACGTCACCAATAACAGTTATGTGCAAACCGAGGTTTTAACAAACTGCACAAAAAATCTACTTTGCAAGATTGCATATTCAAACAAACTTTAACCTACATAGTTCAATTATACTCTATTTTTTGCTTAATCAAATCAATGTTTTTAGACCATTTCTATATGCTTTGAAATAAATTTCTTTATTAAAACAAACTACATGAAATGTTTAATGTTTAATTTGTAAGTTTTACGTTTCAATTGGACGCAAGCTTTTTTTGTAGTAAAACTAAATTTTTCCATTCATACAAAAAAATTTTATTAAAATTTCTTGTGAAAACAAAAAAAAAAGTTTTTCACAGCAAAAAATTATCTTTTGAAAACAAAAAATCTAAAGAAGTTTTGTGCGGCTTAATTTTTTAACGCTTTTACACTTATCAAACATAAATATTTTCAAAAATAATTCAAATCATAGTTCCAATATAAACATTATTCAGCATAAAATTTACTATCCAACAATATATAGTTTATTATATTTTATCTAGACAGCAAGCTTACATTGGGCCAGTGTAAGTTTTAACATTTGCAAATTTATTCCGTTAGGCCAACATATAGCCAATATTTTCTTCGGCGTAATATTTTCATTATCTAAACCAGTTTTTTGCAAATATCGTTTTATGTTGGGCCAACATTTAGCCAACGTGTAACCAGCGTTTATACAACATTGTAATTACGGTGAAAAGTAAGTATGAACAAGGTTATATAACATTATATTTCGGGTAACAATTAACTTTGTAGTAAGCAATGTTATACCAATAATGTATTATTTCATTTTTTTTATTTCATTTCATATAATATTCTGATAAAAAATAACAATAGAGTAACCAAAATAGCCTCGAATGAATTACAACGTTGGATCAACGTCGTGTGCCCATTTAACACACATACACAAGCAGATATAAAAGTATTTGTACAAATATACTTTTGATTTATTATTATTTCATATAATATTGCTGATGTTGTCATATTGAAATAGTTTTATCTCTAATATCAAGCATTTTTAACAATTCAACTTTACCTAAACAAAGTTAAAACTTCAAGCATTTTATTAAACAACTTTATGGAGTATCATATAACAATAAAAAATATGAAGAAAAATTTTGCCTGTTACACATTTAATTTGTTTTGTTTTTTATTAATACACATAAAATATGTAGTACTAATATTAGTTTAATGCGTGTAATTTTAAAACATTTAATTTCTAGAGCTTTCACAATGGTAACCTCTAACGTTTACTATTTTATTTTTTATTGGGAATTTTTTTTTTCCCAAGTCAAGTTTTTATTTTAATTCTATTAATTGCATTTATACTGACATCAGCATTTTTTATCTAGTTGATTTTATTAATTACTATTATTTTATAAGACTTCTATTATTTACATATAAATAGATGATAGATAGATAGATAGAAAGATATATAATCTTTTTCGTCAATATTAAATTTTTTTTAAAAAAATTGTTAACGTAGCAATCTAACTGGAGCAAGCAGATGACAATGGTCTGATCATCCCCCGTTAATTTCAATTTATTTTACAATAAATATCAATTAAATGTAATGCATTGTATGGGCCGACGTAAGACCAAAAAAATTGTGCTGCTCGGGTTGAGACTATAAACACTATTGATAATCTACCTAAAAGGGCTGTTTGAGTTACTGTTAATTTAATGTTAAGGGTATGATGTCTAATCATACTGGAGTTATAACAAACAAAACCATTAGTACAAGATTTTTAATGTCTGGCAAAGGCCAATATTGGTATGACAAAGATCAGTATTAAATCTGTCTGTAATTCCATGCTACGCGCTGAAAGAGTCCTATTAATTTTTTGGATCTGAGTGTCCTTTAGAATACGTATTATTTTTGTAAAAACTTAAATCCAAACAGATCGAACATTTTTTTTATAATCACAGTGTATAAGCAATTTGTTTAATGAAAATTGATCAACAAAATGTTTCATTATAAAATTGGTTGCAAAAAATAGTTAGTCGCAGTTTTCTTAAGATATTTTACATTTCAGGTTTTGTTACTTAATTGTGCATAAGTTTATGCAGAATTATTTAATTTAATAAAAGATAATGAATAAAAAATGAATTTATAGATCTTCGCTATGATATATTAAAATCAAATGTATAAAAGGTATTAAATTTCTATGTACTTACCTATATGTCTACCAATTTAATAAAGGATTACGCATTCGACACAGTTTACAGAAAAATATATTAAAAAAAACAGTGGCAGAAGAAAAGAAATAATACAGAGAAGTAGTTACCGTTAATATGTTTTTAGGGTGCAAGTTTTTTTATACTTTCTTTTGATTTCCTAAGAGAAATCTATATGGATTTTGTCATCTCTCCGACATTGTTCGTTCGAATGTCTGCCAGCAATCCTCATTCAGTTTATGTAATGAATTAAAATGCATAAGCACCGTGCGAAATAACCAGCAGGATTAAAACCTACTTCGTAAAAGGTCATACATTTCAATGGTAATCAAATAGGGAAAATATTTTTCCTTCAAAAAGATTGTTTTGTAAAAATAGAAATTAATAGTAAAACTACATTTCTTTATTTTTCACAATAAAGATTTATTACACAATTATTTCTTTTATATATATATATACATATATATATATATATATATATATATATATATATATATATATATATATATATATATATATATATATATATATATATATATATATATATATATATATATATATATATATATATATGTATATATATATATATATATATGTATATATATATATATATATATATATATATATATATATATATATATATATATATATATATATATATATATATATATCAAGCCTCGGAATTAGTGTTAGCATTCGACCTTACTGACGACCTGAAAGTGCTTGAGGTCGGCAAAAAAATTTTTAAATTTTCAGAATTCTTTTAAAAAGATTTCTGAAAATTTAATATTATGATGACTGAACATCACTTGATAAATTTAAACAACTACTAGACAGTTTTCAGTCATCATAGTTGCTACAACTCATCATTTACCGTAAATACCACACAAAAGTGGCCGAAATACGAGTTGGGTATAGATGCGTATACTCAGCTGATGATGAGTTTAACAAGGCTGTGGCTATGTGTAACTTAAATTAACTAACTAACTTATATATATATATATATATATATATATATATATATATATATATATATATATATACATACATACATACATACATACATACATACATACATACATACATACATACATACATACATACATACATACATACATACATACATACATACATACATACATACAATTATGTACGTGTGTATATATAAATAAATATATATATATATATATATATATATATATATATATATATATATATATATATATATATATATATATATATATATATAATATATATATATATATATATATATATATATATATATATATATGTATATGTATATATATATATATATATATATATATATATATATATATATATATATATATATATATATATATATATATATGTTTATATTTATATATATACAGAAAGATTAGTCAACAAAGATTTGTCTTACCTCAAGAAAAATTAATAAAGTTAATATGAATCCAATTTAAAGATATTAACCTATTGGTTGCGTCAGATAAGTCTAGCCGTCATAAATTCTAAAAAGTAGCTATTAAAACAAACTTATATGAATATTTTATATTTGCTCACGCTGTTTTGTTTACTTTTTTCATCTTTTGTCTGCCTATTTTACGCGCATTAAATATGAAGCTATAAAACTGTTCAAGACTTTTTACTAAAATAGTCAAAGGGAGGAGAGTTAAATATTTTTTTACGCATTTCACAAATCATAAAATTGTATAGATGATACCTGATAATACATATCTTTCGATTTGCATCGTGGGATCGATTCGGTGGCAGTTTTAAATTAGTATATAATATACAACTTAATATACATCGACGATATACATTTTTTATTATTGTTTTCAAATGGCATTGAAAACGAATACGGTGATTTACTGAAAGTTTTGATGAAGGAGTTTGCTAATAAATGATTGAAATTCAAAAAAAGCGTTAATTTTTCTAAATGGAAGCTTAGTGACCTTTGCTTTTTTTTTAAATTATCCAAAAACTATTTAGGTTTTAGTAATTTAAATTAAAAAAAAAATATTAGAAAAGGTTATGTACGTTTGGAACGAAATAGTGTCAAGTTATAATTCCTCCTCAAAAATTGTGTTGGATGATAATGGACATTTACCAATACCAAAAGATCCAATCATTGCTTCATTATCATTGCGCTTATGAAATTCAAAAAATTTAGCATTTTAAATCTAGTATAAGTAGGAACATATTTATCACTATGACTAATATCAATAAATTAAAAGATTTTTTGTTTCTTCTAAGGTCCGATACTTTTTTATGCAAAGAAATACATTGATTAAACTTGAGATGTAATATTTTCATAACAATGGTCACCAATGAAGGGAATGGATATGGTTTTCTTGATTTCTTCAAGTATCTCAAAACCACCCCGAACAATTTTGGAACATGCTTAAAAAAGATACTTCTATCATTTGGATCTTTGCATTTTGAAGGTTCTTTAACAACATACCCTTTAAGATATAATGTTGATATTGGAGAAACATCTGAACAATATCCTGCAGCAAAATAGTTTGAGCAAACCTTTGTAGACAAGGTCATTTTAAAACTACCATGTCTAACATTTAACATTTTCTCATATAATTTCATGTGTTGAAATGAAATTATTATATTATAAGATATAATATATATATTATAATATAATAATTATATCATATAATAAATATATATATATGTATATATATATATATATATATATATATATATATATATATATATATATATATATATATATATATATATATATATATGTATATATATGTATATGTATATATGTATATGTATATATATATATGTATATATATATATATATATATATATATATATATATATATATATATATATATATATATATATATATATATATATATATATATAGGTATATATATATATATATAGATATATATATATATATATATATATATATATATATATATATATATATATATATATATATATATATATATATATATGTAGGCATAAATACATACATTTACACAGTCTTTGTCTCGGACGCATATATATGGTTTATAATATGTGTATGTATGCTTGTATTTAATAAAGTGGTTACTTTTCGGGTTTATTTCGATTATTTGCACAACCATATACAGCACAGTGACCATTTCTATCCATTTCACAACTGTATTAAACAAATCTTTAATTAAAAATAACTAACTTTTGTTAAGAATCTCGAAGTCTTTGTATTTCTTACTTTTAAATCCCCAAACATTTACCAGAATTCTTCGCGCGCTTAGCGTTTTTAGAGTTATCAAATATCGTCTATTCTCTTTATGACCATACTCAAATGCACATACTGTAAATTACGGGTGATTTTTCACTCAATATAAAAACAACAATTAACGTCACGAGTTAAACCACACAAAAACAGTATTCCCGTGTAATGAAATTGATTTACTTAAAAATTGTAGTTTGTTTTTTTACCTATAAAGGTTTTTATCTTCAAATAAACAAAAAAGTTTAAAACCTGTTTAATCTGAAAACTGTAGATTTTTATATTTTAAAACAACAAAATATAGTCTGTTTTAAAATCTACAAAACGCACTTGTCATTAGATAATTAAAAAGAGCATTGAAAACATTGCACTAGAAAAAATCTGACTGATAGAAAAAATTTTTGGTTTTAATTTTTTTAAAGATTAGACTTATATCTACTTTAGGAACCAATTTTGTTTTGGCCTTATGCTTTGCTGAGGAGTTATTGATGTTTTGGTTTTTAAATTTTTCTAAAGAAATTTATAAAAGATAACCATTTTCATTTTGATATTGAACTAAATACAACTATATTTGTTTTTAATCTATTTTTGAAAATATTTAATTTAATTAATTTAAAAAAATATATATATATATATATACATTTATATATATATATATATATATATATATATATATATATATATATATATATATATATATATATATATATATATATATATACATATATAAATATATAAATATATATATGTATACATATATATATATATATATATATATTTATATATATATATATATATATATATATATATATATATATATATATATATATATATATATATATATATATATATACATATATAAATATATAAATATATATATGTATACATATATATATATATATATATTTATATATATATATATATATATATATATATATATATATATATATATATATATATATACATATATAAATATATAAATATATATATGTATACATATATATATATATATATATATATATATATATATATATATATATATATATATATATATATATATATATATATATATATATATATATATATATATATATATATATATATATATATATATATATATATATATATATATATATATATATATATACTATTGATTGTTTTATTGTAATAAAAAGGTAATTATCTCAAATATACATAATAATATCCAATAAATATTACCTTGTTAAGATAAATAACTAGCAACAATTGTATTTGGTTATAATCTACTTTCACCCTATTTTTGATAGATTATTAGTAGAGAATAGAAAAAAGTAGTAGATAATTAGACCTTAATAATGTGATTATTAAAACTAACAACTATTCGTTCAAGAAACATGTTCTTTAGAAATATAACTTTATTTTTATTTAAACGTATTGTTTGTGTTCAAATGGTGTACTTTGCTCATTAGAAATATTTTATTTAAAATTTCTTGTATTTAAGTGTTTAGATTATAATGTTTCATTATACTTTCATTTGAATATATTATGGAGTATGTTATAAACAATCACAGTACACGCTTAAAAATAGTGTGGACAAAAAACACGACACTTAGTGTAGCGTTTTTTTGGCTACACAAATTGTGTACTTCAAGGCTACACTTGTGCGCTTTAAAGCCACACTTGTAATTATGAAATTAAACTTTATTATATGCGTAAAAAAAGCCACACTTAGTGTTGCACTTTGTTGGATTCTCGTATCGAATTATTTGGAAAGGAGGCTAGAATCATGTTTTTAGCGACATGTTTTTTTTTATGAACCATTTTCAGTTTTACTGAAAATTTTAGTGTAACTTTTATTGCTGCATGGTAATTTTAAACACATACATAGTTAACTTTTTCATAAAAAAATATTTGGTTTGTAATATTTTAGTAATATCGTATTAAATATGTTAAGCGAGGAAAATATCGATTTTCAGATGTTAAAAATTAGGTAAGACCTTCGGTTTGTAGTACATTACTACAACAACAACAACAACAACAAAAAGCAATATATTTACCAAGAATATAGATGTTTTACAATAAGCATGTTATAAAATACAAATAAAAAAAAGTATATGTATAGCCTATATTCTGGATGGTTCACTCTCATATAGCCTGGCTAAAACGAGGAAAGCGACCATGAGCAAAACAAAAACGAAAGAAAAACAAGACATAAAAAAAAAAAAAAACAAAAAAAAGCAAACAAGCTAGCTAATACATTCACATAAGGCTGCTTTTATTTAACATTCATATTTATATCATATCTCTTATAACTTCTATTGCCAAAAATCTTTTATCACCAACGATTCAATTACTGTTTTAAATTATCTTGATGTATCAGGTAGTATTTTAATTTAGTTTTGAGAGTATATTTTTTAATATTGCAAAAAGGGATTGTTTTTAATTTATTTTGAAGTTGATTCCAGTTCATTATTGCAGAGTAGTTAAAGGATTGTTTACCATAGGATTTTGTATTATATGTTTGCACACTCAGTGCACTGCTACAAGAATTTCTTGTAAATCGGCTGCTAATTGCACTGCGTTGAGTAAACCATTCATCAAATATAGGAGGCAGTTTTTTATTAAGGCAGCTGTGAATAAATAAGCAGTTTTCAATTTTAATTAAATCATGTACTTTTAAGATATGTAATGTGTTAAAAGATGTTGATGTATGTGAATTTTTTGGAAGAAATTCAATAATTCTGACTGCTTTTTTCTGCATGATAAATAGGCGATTAATAATACTCATATTTTGACTCCATGATAAAAGGCAATATGTGAGGTGAGAGTGAAATAAAGCATGGTAAATAGATTTTAAAGTTTTTTGTTGAATGAAATGTTTTAGCTTTGATAGAATGGCAAGGGATCTATTTAACTTATTAGAGATATCGTTATAATGATAAGCCCAGTTTAAGTTTTCGTCTAGCTTTATACCCAAGTAGTTAACAAATTTTTTACAACAAAGATTTTTCCCATTTAATTTAACTTTAATCTGTTGGTCTAATTTTTTGTGGGGACTATAATATTAATAATATTAAATCAGTTTTTTTGGAGTTGAGGGAAATTTTGTTTGCATTAAGCCAATTGCATAGTTTCTTAAGGTCATAGTTAACATATTTGTTGATTTTTTTTACAGATTTATTAAAGTAGAGAAGGTTTGTGTCATCTGCAAAGTGTTGGACTCGACAAAATTTTAATGCTTTAGACATGTCATTTATATAAATAAAAAACAGCAAAGGGCCAAGGACAGATCCCTGAGGAACACCTACTTTGATATCGTTTAAGTTTGAGTTCACTCCACCAATAGATACTAATTGAGTTCTATTAGTAAGAAAAGATTTAAACCAGGAGTTTGAAACTCCTCTAATACCATAGTAGGATAGTTTATAGAGTAGAATGTCAACATCTACAGTGTCAAATGCTTTTTGAAGATCAATAAATATACCACATCCAAACATTCCTTCATCTAGAGAATTTTTAATTTTTTCTGTCAGACTTAGTAAAGCAAGTGATGTAGAGTAGTTTGTTCGAAAACCAAATTGTAGATCACAAAACAGTTTATTTTCATTAAAGTATTCGTATAAGCGGTTAAACATTAGCCTTTCAAGAATTTTATCAATGTTGGAGAGGAGGGAAATTGGCCTATAGTTTGACATTATTAGTTTTGAATCATTTTTAAAAATAGGTATAACTTTGGCAGTTTTTAAGTTTTCTGGGAAAATACCGCTTGAGAATGAGGTATTAAAAATGTTAGAAAGAATTCTTGAAAGTTCAGTTTTTAATAGTTTTAGTATTTTAACTGGTAGACCATTTGGTCCAGAAGCTTTATTTGAGTCTAAAGAGTCGATAATTTTTGAGATTTCATGTTCGTCAGTAGGTTTTATAAAGAAAGATTTTTGAGCAGGATTTGATAAGTAATATGTGAAATGATTCATGGATGAAGGAATTGTTGCCTGGACATCCCTACCAATGTCAGTAAAGTAGTTGTTGAATGTATTACAAATATCAAAGGGGTTTGTTATTGTTATATTGTTATGTACGATTACATTAGGAGTTGTGTGAGAGTTGCTTTTAATATTAATGATGTTTTTGATACCTTTCCAGGTTGCCTTTATATTTTTTATGTTTTCAGTAAAATAATTATCAAAGTAATTTTTTTTGCTTTCTTTGAGTTTAGATTGGAGTTTATTACGAAATATTTTATACTCATTGTGGAATATGGTTTTATTTGTTTGATTTTTAGACCTAATATATTTTTTGAAGAGCTTGTTTTTGTGCTGTATAGAGTGCTTGAGTTCATCAGATATCCATGGTTTAGTCTTGAATTTAAAATTTTTTTTGTTAAGCTTTCTAAAAGGCGCGTGAATATCAAGCAACAAATTAATATTGGAGATAGTATTCTCGAGAGACTGAGTACAGTTATCAGGGTATATTTTTGGTTCTTTATCTATAATAGTTTTGTGAAAATCGCGTTTAAATGATACTTCATTGAAACTTCTCCAGTTTCTTTCCTGGGTTAGAAGTTTTTTGCTAGGTGGTGGTTTAAGAATATTATAAGCTATTAGAAATTGGGGAAGATGATCTGAAATTGTGGTGGTAAGATTCCCAGCTTTATATTTGTTTGATTTAATATTTGAAAAGATATTGTCAATTAATGTTTTTGATGTTTTACAGATACGAGTAGGGTGGATAATGTGAGGAAGAATGTAATTTGAGGTGAGTGAGTCTAAAAAGTCTTTTGCATATAAATCTGTGTCACATTTTAACAAATTTTGGATTTATGATTTCAATAAAGATAGATTCTAGCTCTTTTGGTTTATAGATGAGGAGATCATTTCTGGGTTTATAGGCGAGTCTGTTATTTATATATAATAATGCACCACCTGCTTGTGATTCAGATGGTGTGTGTTCATGGGAATACCCATTAAGTGTTATGTTGCTAGTTTGAGGCCTGTTTTTATTCAGCCTGGTTTCTGATATACCAATTATGTCAAATTCAAGTTTTGTTGATTGGAGTAGATTTTCAAGGTCGTCAAAATGTTTCGAGAGTGATGAGATATTGATATGAAATACATTGAATGAGGATTTGTCAGCTGCAATACATTTTAAATCATCAACATTAGTATAATAACTGTTTATTGGGAGATTTTGGGATTTATTATTGTTATCAACATGTGTATTAAATGTGTTAAAGATTGAGTATATGGGGAAATCTGATACTTGATAAATCTCATTTACTTTGGTGTCAACATTAGTAAGATTTTCGTTGTCAATTATAGTTTCTTTATTGAAGGGAAAAATACTGGCTAAACAATTTATACAAAACCAAGAACAATTTTTTGAAGAATTTTTTAGTAATTGGTAATCAATATCATTGAGATTGTTACATTTTAGGTGGACTCAATTAAGGCAGCTATCGCAAAAGACAGCTTTCTGATTTTTATTGACATTTACATTGCAAACAGCACATATGCTATTTGTAGTTTTCATTACGGTGAATGGTTATGGCGATAAGATATATAAGTAACAATATTTATATGAATTAGTTGTGTGACTTTATTTAATTAGACTAATGTTGCCATTTTATATATATTGTATTAAAATGTTAATACAATTATTTTAGTTACGTTAACAACATTATTATGAAGTTATAAAAATTATAACGTAATAACATTAATTATATAAAATAATAATATTAGTCTAAAAAAAATGTGTAAAATATAGGTTTAAATAAAATCACATGACATTCCAATTAACTGGTAATGTGTTAACATAACACAAGTAATGTTGTTAACATAAATGTAAATAATGTTGTTAAATAATATTGTTAACGTTAAACGTTAATGTTAATGTTGTTAAAGTATATATATATATATATATATATATATATATATATATATATATATATATATATATATATATATATATATATATATATATATATATATATATATATATATATATATATATATATATATATATATAGATTCAAGTAATATTACATTGCATAATGGCTTTAACACTTGCAAGCAAAACATTTTGTAAGAGATTCAATGTTCAAAAATACTTTGTGAGAAGACTAATATAATGGGGGTATATATATGTCTACTACCCTAAGTGGGGAGAATGAATAAATAAGAACTTTATAACTTAAATAAGAAATTTTACAACATAATTGTCAATCTGCATAAGTACTAAGCTGCTGCAACTTGACTATGTGCCAATCTGCAAAAGTGCGAAGTTTCTCTTTCTCATCTTATTTCATTTATTAGTTCCTTATGTAATATACCCTTTTAATCCAAAAGAATGTTTTTTTATAATCTACCTATAAAGGTTTATAAGTATATACGAGTTGTTCCCTGATTTATTTTTATTTTTATTTAGAAGATGCAACTTTGCTTGCATTTAAGGCGCTCCCTTTTCTTATGATAGCACCTCCACAGAAGGGCTTGAAGAGTCCAAGAATTTGGCTTTATTTTATAGAGAAATGGATGTAAGTTTTTTCTATGCATTTTTTTCTAAAGTTAAATTTGGTTTATAATCAAAAAGTATTACTTTTTTGAGCTTTGAATTTTCTGCATTTTTTTAAAATTTTACTTAAACATTTAGGTACACCTCAGTCTTGAAAGCTCCCTTAAGTTATTGAAGAAGGAGAAAGTTTTTCTACTGATTTTATTCAAGTGTTGCGGCACTCTATTTATAATTCAAATTATAACTCTAATTATAAGTCGATAATACAGCTATACGGTTGGAAGCCATACCGAGTATTAGATTTGCTTTTGAGTTGCTGCTAGTCTCTTATTATGTATTTAATGTCAATTTTCCTCATGAACTTATTTGTGTATATGGATTTATGGGAAATTTGCTTGGAATAAACAACAAAAGAATTATCGTCAATTCCTTTTAAAGAAAGTATTGCCAAAAGTTCAAGATTAAATTAAGCAATATGTTTGTAAAACGAAAAAGTATTTTTATCACTTTCTTGTTTATTTTTGTTGTATCGTCAGCCGAGAACCAAGAGGCTGACCAAGAATGAACCAAGATATTTTTGTTGTATCGTCAGCCGAGAACCAAGAGGCTGAACCAAGAGGCCGTATGTCTTTTTTTTGTGTTTCCAAGAAAATCAAGTTTCAAATTTTAATTTGCAAAGTCTTTCTTCCAGAAAATTCGACTGATTATTAAACTATTTCCTAAAATTTTATTGTTGTGGTATATTTATGGAACACACACTCCTGAATATTTATTGATAATAGAAAAAAAAAAACACAAAATGTTGATATACGGTTCTTCTCTGACGGCGGTATCTATTTTTCAAAGTTTTAACTTGCTTTTGCAAATAAATGTTTTAAGACTTGTTTTTAATTTAATATTCACTGAATTGAGTTTGAGTTTGAACTGAGTTTATATACTTAAAAGAAATACTATAACAATGCATTGACTCGGAATTAAAATAAAATTTATATTTCAGTTTTTATTATTTTATTGTGATATCGTTCCGTTATTTCTTGTAAGCCAATATAATATACATGTGTAATTTAGTATATGACTCTAAATGACAATGTGTAATTTATTATATGATATAAATAGCATTCTTTATTTGAATTATTTAATTGTGCCCGGTTATATACATAGTACGTGAAGACCTAAATGGGCGATAAATAAATCACGCATAAATATACTTACAAAAAATCAAAACATTTTTAACGTCTAGAAAACACAGATTGGTGTTTAAACTATAGTGTTACATTTAGCACAACACTAATTTTGAGATTTTTTTACAACAGTTTTGTCGCGCAAAAAGAGCGTATATATAGAGCCATTGATTATATGCAACAATTATGTCGAAAAAATTTCTACAAAAGTGTCGCATTAAAGGCCACAAAGTGTAGCTTTCAAGTCTACATTTTATGTAGCTTTACGAATGCAACACTGAGTGTGGCTTTTAAAGCCACATAGTGTTGGTGTAGCCGGCGTCGACACTCATTGTTGTATTCTACGCGACATAATGTAGCCTACGGCTCAACACTATTTTTAAGCGTGTAGCGTGATTGTTTTTAACATACAAAAAGCTTTTTTTTATAATTTTTATACCGTTTTTTTACATTCTGAATATGATTAACAAAAAGTATTTATCTTCTTTATTTTTTATTCGACAAGTTAAACTCTTTAACAAATCTCTGATTCGAACTGTTTGACTTCAAGCGTATATATATATTAATATTTTGCATAATAAAACTTTTGATTCAAAACAGAGTCGTTATTGGAAAAAACAATTGATTGTTACGTTCTTTAAATCGCTTATTATATTAGTCTTTATATAGATAAAACTATTTAAGTTAGTCAATCTTTATTATGAGAACTAATTCTGCTTAATTTTAAATTATGGAAAAATATTCATATTGATAAAGCTTTAGTTAAATTAGAACGAATAACTGTTTTTTCATAAACAAAAATCGTAACGTTTTTAAGTATAAACAATTTGTGAGAGTTTTTATAAAATTGCTCTTAATGTATGTACTATTGCTACTTAAAAAGTGGTTTTTTCTATAAATTCAAATGAATATATAAATAATATATATTATATTTATAAATAGTGTAGTAATATTTAAATATATAAAAATGTGGCAAAATCCCGCATATATGGGCCTTTTTGAAGAATCCCACACGTGCTTTTTGAAGCAAGCAGGGCCCTGATTACCAAATAGTATCTTTGTTATTAGAATTGTAGGTTATTGTTAATATTTACTTGAACATTGTTATTTATCTCTTTTTAGATATGTTTTGATAATTTTAGACAATAATTTGATCATTTTATTTGATATCCTTTTTTTTTTTAAAATGGCAATTTATCAAAGTTGTTTATTTTATTCTTATGTTCACTTAAAATGATAGTAAATAATTTTATAAAAAAGATAATAATTCTTCAGATTCTTTTGCGTTTATTTCTTACTGCACTAATACTACTGTTAATATGTTTATTTCTTACTGCAGTAATACTACTGTTAATATGTTAATTTCTTACTGCAGTAATACTACTGTTAATATGTTTATTTCTTACTGCAGTAATACTACTGTTAATATGTTTATTTCTTACTGCAGTAATACTACTGTTAATATGTTTATTTCTTACTGCAGTAATACTACTGTTAATATGTTTATTTCTTACTGCAGTAATACTACTGTTAATATGTTTATTTATAATAGTGAAAATGAAATGAATGATAATAGGCTTAAATAAGTTAGTAGAAGAAAACTATTAACTTATAAATAATTGATAGTTTAGTAAAATGACTAAAACTAGACAAGCTAAAATTAATTGTCATAAAAATGCAAGAAATGCTTCTTGACAAGAAGAAATTAATTGTCAACAAAATGCAAGAAATGCTGCTTGGCAACAAGAAATTAATTATCATCAAAATGCAAAAAATGCTTGACAATAAGAAATTAATTGATACATATATTAGATCATCATAGTGATATGATGATCTATTGATGGTGGATTTGATGAAAGACCTTTTTCATGTTGCCACAATGGTTTTGCTTATTTTTATTATTTCCAAGAGATTTACTTTTATTATTTCCAAGAGGTTTAAAGAAAGTTAAATATATCCTAAATCCTATATCAATTTTTTTAAATACATCAGAATTTATACTGCCTCTTTATATTTTTCTTTATTTACTGATAATGTGGTTTAACTAGGGATGGTAATACCAAGATCCCGGGATCCCGAAATTCCGGGATTTCGTAGAAATCGTTCATCCCGAAACCCCGGGATTAGTCTCCAAAATTGTCCAGGATTTTGGGATCGTCAAAAAAAAAAGAAAAATTAATAAAGTTTAAGCTTATAATTGTAGCTTAGTAATTTTTATATCGTCTTTGGTATAGTAGCTGTTTGGTTGTGTAACTATTTATTCTCTTTGCAATGCTTTTCCTTTTAAAACTCTCCTTTTCTGTATTTTACAAAAACAAAAAAACTCAAAACATTATTGCTTGTCTACAAAATGTACATATGGTTTATATATATATATATATATATATATATATATATATATATATAGTATATATATATATATATATATATATAAATATATATATATATATATATATATATATATATTATATATATATATATATATATATATATATATATATATATATATATAGATATATATATATATTAGGGTGGGTCACTTTTGAAAAATTTTTGAAGTTAGGTTCGGCTAGGCATTTTTCTTATGTCTTTGACGGTATGATAATGAGAACTTAAAATGCAAATAAAAATTCTCTTTTTATTTGCGTCCTTTCTGGTGGTTGATAAAAGTCTACCTGGCCTCGTTTTTCTTGCTGGCACCACCCTTGTGAAGAAAGTTTTGCTTCGTTTTCCGAACGCATTTCTCAGAAACTCCAATTAACCTGGCAATTTCTCTATTACTTTTGGTTCCTTTTTTGATGTGAGCAATAATTTGCTATCTTTCACCTTGAGTGATATGTCTTTTGGCCATTTTTCGCGTCTTTTTAATGCAAAACTAACTAAAGTTTTGTTTATTCATTAAATAATGATTAACTAATTTTAAGTAAGTCATATTTATATAAAGTTTTTTGAAAAAATCAAATTATTTAAGCATATTAATGAGAAATATGGGGAAAAAACTGCTAATTAACTATCATTTAACAAGTTATAAGACTTTTTTGATTGTACGTCTAAATTTATTAATAATATAAAATCAAGCTTATCAATTAACTTTTTTGTGTTAATTGGTATAAAATGAGTAAACATCCTGTAAAAAAATTAATGTACTTTATAATAGAGTACCACTTCCAGTAGATGGAAAATGGGAGTTTGACTTCATCTTAGCTTTCAATTGTGTGCAAGCTAAACACTGACTACTATCGGCATGTTTTGACTCAAGGTTACAAGCTTGCACAAGTCAAAAAGTAACTAATAGCGGACCTAGGCGCTCAATGTAGTAACTGCGCGCTGACTTTTATTATCCTATAATATTTCTATGGCCGTTTTATCAAACGCCCATTCAATAGAAATATTTTAAAGTTTTGTTTGGCTTGGCGTACTGCAACCTCAAAAGGTACTGGCGTGGAGTTTCCGCTTTTAAAAAGCAGACCTACTTTATTTGTCATATGACAAAGTTGGCCGACGAACTTACAAAGACGCTTTAACAATTGTCGCGTTGAGCTCCTTATAAAAAGATAATAGCTAAAGTTGCAGATGATTTAACTCATATATACAATTGTGGTCAACTAACTTGGCTACAATTACTTCAAGTAGATCCTGGCCGCAAATACATGGAAACAACAACTTAACTTTGTACGAAGCATAATGTTCAAGTGCGACCAGGCATAGTCGCAAATTATCGCGGGGATCGTTTAGCGTTATAATTTTACTTTAGCAGAAAGGCTATTTGATGCAGAATATGCTCAAAAAATCTTAATGTCAGCAGATGGTTCTTCTGAGAGATTAGTCGAATGAATAAAGTCATTACCTTCAGTGTTAGTTGCCCTTAATAATGAGCCATCTCGAATTAAAGGTAAGAAGCCTGAAAAGGCCATCAAATCTGCTAAGGTTCTTCAAAACCTATCGCAGCCAGCTGTTAGGGCTATCGGCCTTGAAGAGGTTATTATATCTAACGGCGCTCTTGTTCAATAGTTGTATGCGTCAGGTGAGTTAGAAAGTGGACGTCCACGACCTACGGCTCGAATTTAGTCAATGACTACGCACACTATCAATTCTGTAATGCAACAGAAAGTTCAGCCTGCTCTTTATAATCTAGTTGGAGGTCCTACAAGACGCTTTGTTTGCGAAGAGCTATTCATTATCCCAGATGGAACTGAGTTACCACGACACAGAATCATTAAGTAATCAAACTAATGAGTAGTGACTATAAGCATGTGTCGTAATTCCATTCGGACAGATCTATTTTGATCTAGTTCTTACTAACAATTAAGTTTTTTGATTAAAAGTAATTGTTACTCGATTCTACGCAGATAAATATTAAATAAAGTATTCTGATGTTTTCGCAGCAAAAACTAAAAAAAAATAAAAAGAATTTATCAATTCGTGTCTGGCTTTTTTTTGTGTTTTAATTTACCTCCCCAAGGCCAAGAAAACCACTACAGTCCAGAGTGGCCTTGACTTGGCCATAAGGCCAAAAATTAAGGCCTTGGCCTTGAAACTTTTGGCTGTGACCTTGACCTTGATTGTTTTGGCCTTTAAAATAAAATACATAAAATTAAAGAATTAAAAGTGTCGAGTGAGGATAAAGATGTTTTGTCTCAGAAACGTAAGATCCGTGGTTCAAAGCCCATCTCTGGACAAGTTTTGCGACATCGGTTGGGAAGGAGGCGTGAACTTCCTATTAAATGCTCTTCCACGGTGCTCTGTGATAAGACCGTAAGGACTTCTTGGGGCATCTAAATCAACATAAAAAAAAATGTTTTTACTTGTTCATAAACCCCTATTTAATATCCTTTACTATTTATTGAAATCTGTGCGTGTTTTATTTCTTTTTTGTCATCAAGGCACTGTTTGTAGGACTCATGCTTAAGGTCTTTTTTGACAACAGTTCTACAAACTCCTTTTACACGTATCTTATTATCATCATCAGCTTCGAGGATTGAATACATTTTAGGCCTTAATCTGACAAGTTCTGCGATAAGGCGCCAATTAAGCTCATCTTTAAATTTTCCGAGTACTCATCTTTAAATATGCACAAGAACTTTTCCTTTTTTTGTAGATTAAGAACTATTTTTTTGTTCTCAGCAAAATTAATTTTGAACCTATCAACTAATTTTTCCTTGAATTAACTAAGCCATTTTTTGAATATAGAAAGGGCTTTAGGAGCAAATGGATAGTCGTTATGGCTATCTTGCAATTCAATATTCTCTGGAAATTCAATATCATACTCGAGAACATATCCTTCATTTACATAATCAGGTTTTCCTAAGACAACTTTGATTGATAGCTCACACCATTGGAATCCACTAATAAGAAACGATTGTGTCATCCATAGAGATTGTAAGCGTCAAGTTAAGAGATATAGCTATTTGACTTGGAGCTATCATAATCTGGACACTCTGGATTATTCGCTTATGCGAAGCGCTTTGATACCATACAAGTACCAGCTCTTAACCCTTTCTCAAAGAATATACGCATGTAATTATCGGTAAGGAGCTCAATCCGTAAACCTGTCTTTTTCAACAAAGCATCCCAAGACATACCTGGAGAGCTGAAGTAGTGAGCTGGATCGAGATCGTTGTTAAGCATTGACATATCTCGAAACGTCTCTAAATATCTGCTAGGAGTACCACATCAGTTCTGAGGTAGATATCATGGTAGTCACCAAAGGCTTTGCAGCTGAAAGTCTCTTAAACCTTTTGCGCATGCTTATAATCTTTTTCAGATATTTCATTTCATAAAAATTTAGAGTAGAATGTTTCTTTTGGTGGGAGCTAAGTTTTATAAAATCTATCAAAGCTATTAACATATTCATAAAGATAGACTACCTTACAACGTAAGAGTTTTAGCTCAGTATCTGTCAGACCACTTCTAGCTATTTTTTAGTTTTCTGTTTTAAGATTTTGTGCTAAAATGTCAAGTGAGGATGCCATAAATTGCAAGCTATCAATGAAAGACAGCTGACCGATAGAGAAAGTCATATTTTTTTCCATTGTGTTAGGAATGCAGCTAATTTTACTACCCTCAATTTTCCAATAGCTTGTATAATGGGTGGCTATCATAATCTCTTAAGTTATGGAACACAACCGGTACTTCGGTTTAATACGCAGCTTTAGATTGCAACTGTTATGGGCTGCGCCTCGGTATTTACCTGTGATATGACAGTGATTGTGTACCTAATTACCTTGAAGTAAATCGCATATTTGGCAATTAGTTGCAGAGGCGAATGATAATTGGTCATCTTCTGTCATAACCATTTTTTGAGGGTTTGCAAATATACCATTAATTATAGCTAACTCAGTTTGATGGCTACCCAAGAAGTATTCCACTGCATTTTCACCTCTATAAATTAAAGGTACCTCAGCCTTTCTGTCACATCGGACTTTTACATAAGAGTAAATGCAAGGGGTCTGTTTTGAGATCTGACGAGTGGAACTTTCTTCGGGTCACGGATAGCGCCTTCTATGGGTATCTTGAGACACTCGAAATCAGCATAGATGATGTAGGGTACACGTATTTGCTTATGATATATATATAATATATATATATATATATATATATATATATATATATATATATATATATATATATATATATATATGTATATATTTTAAACTTTAGCAGATTCTTTCCAGGTTCAGACATTAATGTTCGTCGAGGTTATTCAACTATACCTTCATAATCCTTGCGGTGAGCTTCCAACAGGTCAGCTCTTGAGAATGTATGTAAACATCGCCGACATGGGTATTTTAAACCATGATGTTTACTATTATAGTGACACATCCCTGTTAAGTTTTTTGTCCAGACATAAGTAAGAGGTCAATTGCAGAGCTTTCTTGATTGCTGATATATATTGGGTATAACCTTTTTTCCCATCAAAAGACGTAGACTGAGAGCTCTGAATTTAGGCGCTCAAATTTCGAAATATAAGTAATTTTTACTGGTAAGCTTACATTTGCAAATTTTAGCTTTCCGAGATGTTCAAGATTGTAATTTGACTCAGCATACTGGTTTTCAGGGTAGAGATTGCTAAAAATAGCCCACTCAAAGCATCTATGATCCTTATTTTTCACATTAATAACAAACCGCTTTGGAATGTAAGCAGGCGTTTTAATTTAGCTTCTACCATGGAATGGAAGGTACTGAGCAAAGTTCACAAATAATGAGTTGCAGCGGTTTAATTATCAATCAGAACCTTTATTAATAAATATTTCCAACCGCTCATTAATTTTTGATAGTGCCTTTTTAAGCATTTCTTCGATTTTATTTAAATTGAGAATTGGCATTATATCAGAATGAAGGTACATTGTTTGCTTTACAGTATTTATGGTGTTTTCTTCATAAAAATCATCAATACTGTAAGTATGTTTTTTCATTTCAACAACGAGAATAAGTGATACTTTTTGACCATGTTCCTTAATTTCAGTTTTGACGAATTCGATAATGTGGGGTTTCATACCTGTAAGGAACATCACTACATCGGACTCTAATCTATGATATATAGGAAGTTTTGCTGAAAAACTTTTAAGCAGATCGGCCTATTTGTAGAGCCTAAAAGAAAGCAGTTCTTCAGGCTCATCGTTAAGCAAGGTCATTGAAGAATTTATCCAAATCTTTATTGGTTAACTGTGGCTTTGGAATAAGTCGTGAAGCAGGTCTTGCTTCGTAGCAGGTTACAGAGTAGGTCGCTGTGCTGGCTTTAGAGCAGGTTGCGGTGCTGGCTTTGGAGCAGGTTGCGGGAAGCGCATTGCAAGTTGTGGTAAAAACCACGTCTTGCGCAGAATGCAGCTCGCGGGGCGGAGTCGGTTTGTTCCTAAGGAAAAAGATGGCAGCAAAATTTACGGATGATCTATTTTTAGAAGAAAGTAAAACTAAGAAATTATTAGTTTCCTAAATGATTTCGAAAGCTTTCTACTAGATTTCGCTGAACCACAAGTAAACTTGAAAATGGAACAGTTGAAAAACTTTATGAATGCCATAAACAACATTCATAAAAGAAAAAAAAGAGAAGATACGGAAAATATTTAGGAAGAAGTATTGAAACATTTTGAAAATCGGCTTGAAAAATTACATGTGAGTTTCTTAATTTATTTGTATCAAAAAACCATTTGAGTTGCTCAATAAAAAATGGTAATGAGTCGTATAAAGTACTTATTGCTCCTGAAACAAAATCCGAACCTGATCTTTGAGTAATTAATCACAAAAAATTTAAAATCTTAGAATCTGAAATTAAAATTTTGAATAACGAACTTAAAAAAAAATAAAAAAGAAAAACTTAAAAAGCAGTGAAAATAGTCTTTCAATTTTAAAAGATGAAAATTTGCTTCTGAAAGAGGATTTATCGGAGTTCAGGAAAATTATTGCCGTTTTAATCGATAAGCCAGAAGTCAAATCAACCGTGACTGATTTACTATCAACTCAAAACTTAAAGTTTTTAAACGATTTCAATTTTAATTACCTATTAAACCAAAATTTAATTAATTCACCAATAGCTGAAGCCATTAATGTCTTCCGAAACAAAAAAAAATTAACGAAAAAAAAATGCATAAGCTTGGAAAAGTAAAAGTAAGAGTGTTTAGTGGTGCTACAATTGAAGACATGCATTTTAACCTAGTTTCACTTTTGAAAAAATAACCGTCAAAAATTATCCTGCATGTTGGAAAAAATAATTGTATAAATGATTCGTCTGAAGCTGCTTTGGCAAAATTAAAAGATCTTGTTTTCTTCATTTCAAAATCAAACCCTTCTTGTTCAATAATCTTATCTACACCAATTCGTCGTTTCGATAATGGTAAAGCTTAACTAACGTCGCTACACTTAGTCGAAAAATTTTTAAATTTTAATTCAATTCGTAATAAATTTTCAGATATTATTACCTATATAAATAAAGCTGTTGATATACTTATATTAGGTGAAACCAAGGATGACTTCTTTCCAAATAATCAATTTTTATATCCAGGTTATAAAACGCCTTATCGCTTTGATATCTCTCAACATAGTGGAGGTCTTTTTGTATACATAAATGAAAATATCATTTCTAAAAGATTAGCTAAAAAGGATTTCCCCAAAGACATTTAAATAATTACTTTTAAAATTAAATTAAGAATGCGGAAATTGCTCATAATAGCCACATATAAACCCCCAAATCAGAATTATGAATATTTCTTCAATCACCTTAAAGGAGTGCTTGACTTTTGTTTGCAATTATATCTTGATTTTATTCTAATAAGAGATTTTAATATACAACCTCCAGAAAAAAAAATGAAGGAATTCTTTCAACTTTATCAATGTACTAATTTAATTAAATAACTGACTTCTTTTAATTTGGTCAATAACCCTTCCTCTACAGACTTTATCCTTACTAATAGAAAGCTGAGCTTCCAACATTCAAATACCTTTGGTACAAGCGGGAGTGATAATCACCATTTAATATACACCATGCTAAGGATCCTTTTTTTGTAAGTTACCACCTAAAAAACTTATATATAGATCGTTTAA
This sequence comes from Hydra vulgaris, assembly GCF_022113875.1. NCBI lineage: Eukaryota > Metazoa > Cnidaria > Hydrozoa > Anthoathecata > Hydridae > Hydra > Hydra vulgaris. Next base: position 32,637,901 of record NC_061157.1, read on the forward strand.
AAATTTCTCAAGTGAGATTTTTGCAAAAATACTCCGTTTCAATTTAAAATCTTATTATGATATTAGCACTTTTAAGGAGATATTTAGCAATTTGCTTCATATTCCCCTCTTAAATTAAAAATCTTAAAAGGTAACAATAAACCTTTTATAACTAAAGACGAAAAGCAATTATGCTCCGCTCTTAATTATATAAAAAATTTTAAATTAATAAATCAGATTTTTCAGCTCTAATGTACAAAAAACAAAGGAATTTGGTGGTTAAGCTAAACCAAAAAAATAAGAAGAAGTACTTTGAGCAAATCAATACACTTTTGACTTCAAAAATATCACTCTAGAAGCTAACTTTTCTTTTCGGACAAATCTACAAACTCCAACGAGTGTATTACTCTGACTGAAAATAGCAACATTATCTCAGACAGTTCTTTGTTGACTGATATTTTTAATAACTATTTCATAAATGCTGCATTGCCATCAAGTATGGCCGATCATATTAAATGGTCTTTTTCTTCTTGCACTTCAGACCCTATTGAGTCAGCTATTAAAAAGTATGTTGACCATCCTAGTATAAGAAACATTAGAAATAAATTCAAAACGAATGCACATAATTTCAAGTTCTATTGTATTACACCTGATGATATTACAAAAATTGTATGGTCTATGAACGAAAAAAAAACAAGTAGTGAAATACCAATATTTTAAAATCATATTTAATACACTATAGGGATAGTCTACAGATTTTATCAACAATAGCACCTTAGATGGAACATTTTCGTCATTTCTAAAAATAGCGGATGTTTTACATTGTCTTAAGAAAAATAACCCAACAGATAAGGCTAACTATCGCCCTATAAGTATTCTACCCGCTCCCTCCAAAGTTTTTGAAATGATCGTTTATGAACAAATTTTGTTATTTATGGAGCCAAAATTTGAAAAACATTTGTGTGGTTTTCGTAGAGGTTATAGTACTCAGCATACACTTATTTTTTTACTTAATAAGTGGCATGAATGCATTAACAATGGAAGTATTGTTAGAACATAATTAATGGATCTATCTAAAGCATATGATTTAATTCCGCATGACCTACTTATTGCTAAATTAAAGGCATTTGGCTACTCTAAAGAAAAGCTTAAATTTCTTATATCGTATATTAGTGGTCGTAAACAAAGGGTAAGGATAGGATCTTCTGTTTCTAATTGGGTCTATATTTTATCGGGATTGCCTCAAGGTTCCATTCTTGGCCCCATTCTCTTTAATAACTTTATAAATGATATATTCTTATTTATTAAAGATACTGAATTGTGCAATTTTGCAGATGATAATACGCTGATTGCATGTGACTACAGCTTAGAAAAAGTTATTTTTTTATTGCAAAAAAAAAGCAACTAATACCATTGCCTGGTTTAAGTTGAACTCGATGGTTGCCAACCCTGATAAATTCCAATTACTTTTATTTGGAAAAAAAAATCTATACCTAAAAAGAGTTAATATAAGAGTTTTTGTCTCTGATAGGGTGAAACTATTTGGTGTTACAATTGATAAGAATCTAAATTTTGGAGAACACATTAAATACTTATGCAGTAAAGCTAATGGTAAACGTTTTGCTCTTTCACGCATAAGAAATTTTTTATCCCGTAATAAAGTTACCTTGTTGTTTAACGCCTTCATAATGTCAAATTTTTCTTATTGTCCTCTAATTTGGATGTTTTGTTCTAAATACTATGACAAACTTATAAATAGAAATCATAAAAAAGCTCATTATATTATCCATAAAAGGTTTGAGTTATCTCTTGATGAATTGTTAAGTTTTGATAATAGTCCAAAGATCCACTTAAGAAATTTGCGCTTTCTTATGATAGAAGTTTTTAAATCAATTAATTGTCGAAATCCAGAATTTATGAAGGATTTATTCAATACAAAAAACCTTCCTTTTAAACTTCGTTGTAGCAAAAAAATGATTCTACCTTCAAATGGCTCCAAATATAAGGATATATGTTGTAATATATTTAGAGCCATCTCGTTATGGAACACTCTAGATAACAAGACCATGTTTTTTTTTCTTTTATTAACGACTTTCATGTGAGTGTGCATTGTCTATATTTGTTAAATGTGTTAACTTTAATTAGTTTTATTCTTGTTAAAACTATTGTAACCATCAACAAAAGATAAAGTTTTTAAACTAAATTAAATCAAAAAATGTTGTTTGGAAAATCAAATTCAAAAAAACTTGCTTCGAATCGTGATTCGAATTGAAACTAAAAATAGTGATTTGCAGGCCCCTAATATATATATATATATATATATATATATATATATATATATATATATATATATATATATATATATATATATATATATACATATATATATATTATATATATATATATATATATATATATATTATATATATATATATATATATATATATATATATATATATATATATATATATATATATATATATATATAATTTTTATAAATTTTATAAAGGTGCCCCAAGAAGTCCTTATGGTCTTATCACAGAGCACCGCATATATATATATATATATATATATATATATATATATATATATATATATATATATATATATATATATATATATATATAAATATATATATATATATGTATATATATATATATATATATACATATATATTTATATACATGTATGTATATATATATATATATATATATATATATATATATATATATATATATATATACACATATATATATATATATATATATATATATATATATATATATATATATATATATATATATATATATATATATATATATATATATATATATATATATATATATATATACACCGCCTTTATATATAAAATATACATAATATATTTCATATACTTTTTATAAGTTTTTTTTTTATTCTGATTCACTCCCAACAAGGCTGCTTAAGTTGAGAGTTACTGGAAAAAAATAATAGAGTTATAGAGCAAAAAAACAGTTAGCTTAAAAAAGTTGAAGGTTGTATAAGGCAGGAAAACATGAAAATGCGATTCCAAAGGGTTAAAGTGTGGGGTAAAAAACTAGACTAATAAAAGTTTTTGGAGCATGCAAGGACAGATATAGTAAAAGAATAAGATTATGATAAATGATGAGTTTAGCGAGAATGAGTTGATGGAACTAGAGATGACAGCTCCTTTAAGCAGTGATGTACTGAATTAAAATAAAACTTATTTGCCTAATTACTAAATTAATAATATGTTTTATTTTAATGCAGTATATCACCGTTTAAAGATACTATCATCTCGTCGGACGTTTTCCGTATAACATTTATTGAATATTATACTCCAACTCTGAACTCAAAAATATAGTTTATTTTATTGAAAGCCATACCCAAACTAAACCCTAAGCCAAACCTAAACCAAACCCGGAGCCTAACCCTAAGTTTCAGGGTTGGGGCTTGGTTAGAGTATGGTTTTCAACAATACTCGTTTCGTATAAGCGTTTTTACGGACTTACTAAAGGGGGTTGCCTGAAATACACGTCCGTTATCATCTTGTCGCAAATACTGCTTGAACGCTATCAAAGGAAATCGTTTTTGTATCGGATTGTTAATGGTCGAAAAATGGATTCACTACAATAATCTTAAGCGCAAGAAATCGTATGTGAAGCCTGACCAACCATCAACGTCAACGACGAAGCCAAATATTTATGGTGCCAAGGTAATGCTCTGTATTTTTGGGATCAGAAGGGAATGCTCTATTATGAGCTGTTGAAATTGAGCCAGGCGATCACAGGGAAGTTCTACAGAACACAATTTATGCGTTTTATTGCGCGAGAGAAATCGTGGAAAAACGTCCAGAATATGTGGCCAGACATGAGGCCATAATTTTCCACTATGACAATGCTCACCTCATGATGCAAGACCGGTTAAAAATTATTTAGAAAACACCGGATGGGAAGTTCTACCTCATCCAACTTAGAGCCCAGACATAGCCCCATCTGGCTACCACTTATTCCGACCGATACAGAATGCCCTCAAAGCTACACATCATTTGATGGTATACGCTTCACATCATTTGATGGTATCAAATATTGGCTTGGTTCATTCATGGCCGCCAAGCCGTAGAAGTTTTTTTGGGATGGAATCCACAACCTGCCAGAAGGATGGGCAAATATCGTAGCTTCCGATGGACAATACTTTGAACATTGAATGTGTAACCATTTTTTCACAATAAAACCTCAATTTTTGAAAAAAAATCGCACAAACATTCCCAATAACTAAATTCAGGAACAAATAATAATAACACTCTTACGATTAAGAACTATCTGCGGCCGTGGCGCAGTGGCGCAGTGGTTAGAAAAAAATAAAAAATTAAAAAATTAAAAAAATAAAAACTGTGGTGAGTTTTTCTAAAAGTAACTTTAGTTATACAAAAAAAAACCTTTTTATCTCCAAAAAGTTTCCGAATACTTTTTTTTATTTGTCTCACTTAAAAACGCCCAACTCTTTTTTAAGCTAATTTATTTGATGAAATTTCACTTTATTCAAAGTCGACAACTTTCTTCAATGTAAGACAATCTAGTCCGGAGTATTTTTTATTGTTTTTTTTTTTTTTTTAGTATTTATTTGCTGTTTATATAATAAGAAATGTAATTACAAAGAAACGTTTACATACAAAAAAAGTGAATTTATATAAAACAGGCAGGGGCTCAAAGAAGATACGGATGACTAAAGTCACCCCAACCTTTTCATAGAACCCCTAGGTGGGCTTTACAAGTTAAAAAAAATAGGATCTCCAATATAATAAAAAGGTTAAAGCTTGCATATATATTTCCATTAAATCAAGAAAGTAAATAATATCATATCGTTTTATCAAAATTTATTAAAATATGCAACTCGGTTAAATATAAAAATGAGAGCCAATTAACAAGTAAAAAAACTAAGAATAATGGAACTTGATTTTCATTTCGAAAAGTCAAGAAAACTATTTATCTAATTTAAAAACTTTATTTTTTATTATAAACTTAAAGGAATTTAATGATTTTACTCTATTTAAATTTTTTGTGTTTTGAAAAGTGTTCCATAGTTTTGGTCCGCGGTATGATATTCCATATTCAGAATACTTATTATTAATTCTTGGTAATTTATAATAAATTACCAAGAATTAATAATAAGTATTCTGAATATGGAATATATTTCAGAATATATTCCATATTCACATATGGAATATATTCTGAAATATATTCCATATTTTTTTAAGTTTTGTTGGTTGAGTAATAGCCTATGTGATATTGGCATAGTATATGAGTATTAGGCGAAAATATACTAGTTCCAGACTTTCTGATGTTACATATGGACAAATACGGTACATCAAACCTATTGTTTTACTAATTTTTAATTGAATATAATAAATATGGGGAAGCCATGATAAATTTTTATCAATAAGAATTCCTAATAATTTTATTGAATTATTTTTATTAATTAGTGTATCATTTAAAATCAAATCAGGTAATTTTTAAGGAAGTTTTTCATCTTGTAATTTTTTATGAAATAAAGCATATTTTGTTTTATCTACATTGAGTGAAAGTTTATTTGCCTTAAACCTTTCATCTACATTCGTTAGTTCAGAGTTGATGTCAGAATACAGTTGGTTAATGTCACAGTTTAAACTTTAAACTGTGACATTAACCAACTGTATTCTGACATCAACTCTGAACTAACGAATGTAGATGAAAGGTTTAAGGCAAATAAACTTTCATAAACTTTCATGAAATACATTAAATAAAAACTAAAAAAAAATAAATAAATAAATAAATAAAACCCATAATTGGTTAAAAAGCTACTTCACTGAAACAAAACAATATGTTATTAGTAAGGAATCAGGTCAACTTAAAACTTTTTGTGGAGTTCCACAAGGGTCAATTCTTGGTCCATTGCTTTTCTTGATTTATGTAAATAATTTAAATAATGCATCAGCTAAGCTTAACTCAATAATGTTTGCTGACGACACAAATCTCTTCCTTTTAAACTTTAAAAGGAAGAGATTTGTGTCGTTGATTAAAATTGAGAGTTGATTGAAATTAGAGTTGGATTAAAATGGTTTTGTTTAAATAATTTCTTGACTTGTATAGGACTCCTATATTTTTAGAAACTTTGATGCAAATATAGTCAATTGCGGCTTCCATGTAACATTCTCATCAAGATAAATGCCAAGAAAACTAGTAAAAGTTTCCTTTTTTATTTCAAATTCATCAATAAGAATTTTTGGCATGGTTGTTGGTAAAAAACGTTTTTTAGATATAGGGTGAAACAGAATGTATTTTGTTTTATCAAAGTTTAAGGTCAACTTGTTACATTTAAACCACTCAGATACGCATTTAAGTTCTTTATTCATGTCAGAAAACAGATCATTAATATTACTGTTTGATAAGAATAAATTCGTATCATCAGCAAACATAATACTCCGAAGATTAGCTGCTTTACTTAAATCATTTATATAAATTAAAAACATAAGAGGACCTAGAATAGAGCCTTGTGGAACACCACAGGTTATTTCAACATATTCACTTTGAAGGCCATCGTTAGAGGTAACAAATTGCTTTCTATTTGATAAGTAACTATGAAACAATTTTAGCATTTTGTTATTGACTCCATAGTATTCAAGCTTTTTAAGCAATATTTTATGGTCAACGGTATCGAATGCCTTTGAAAGATCAATAAAAACTCCTAGGGTATACTGTTTTTTTTCGAAAGATTCTGAGATTTCCCTAACAAATTGAATAACTGCGTGCTCAGTTGAAATATTTTTTTTAAAGCCAAACTGTTTGGTATATAGTATATTATTTTGGTCAAAATATTTAAATATTCTATTATATATTATTCTTTCTAATAATTTTGAAAAAGTCGAGAGAATCGAAACTGGGCGGTAGTTGTTATGTTTGTTTTATCACCTTGTTTTTGAATTGGTATAACTTTCGCCATTATCAATTGATCCGGGAAAACTCCTTGTTTTATAGATACATTAAATACTTTATAAAGAATATTTACAGACTTTCATAACAATCTACAACTATGTTACCACTTACTTCATCAGCACCAATAGCTTTATTTCTTTTAAGAGAATCAAAGGCTCCATTGAGTTTGTCGTGAGATAATTCGAAGAATACTCATTTTTATAATGAAAGTTATTTATAGAACACAAGTAGTCTTCAAACGAACTCTCGGTCATAGGAACTTTTTTAGAAATATTGGTTCCAATTTCAGTAAAAAAAGTTTTAAATACGTTTGCAATTTTGCTCGGTTCACATATATTTACATCTTCAAATTTTATAAAAGAACCCGAGTGATTTTTTGATTTTCCTGTTATTTCTTTTATAATTTGCCAGGTGCGCGTTGAGTTGTTTTTCAGGTGCGCGTTGAGTTGTTTTTAAACTTATTGATCAGATTAGAATAATAATTTTTTTTTTATATTTTTACGAACTTTTTCAAATAAATTTTTAAAATTTTTATATATTTTTTCATTTGCAGAAGATTTTTTTAAGCCTTTAGTAATCCAAGGACTATTAAAGGTTTTGTGACTTATAAATTTTTCACATACTGGAAAGTTCGCGTCATATACTAAGTAAAATGTTTCGAAGAATTTATTATATACAACAGTACTTGCATCTTCATTACAGTTGATATGCTCCCAATGGAGTAATGATAGTTGATGTTTAATATCATTTTTTTTTTTTTTTTTGTTATTGTAAATACGTTTTTTTACAGTTCAGTTATCACTATATATGTCAGTATAATGTCCTATCGGACTGTTTATTCCGAGGAACAGTTTTTTTTTGTTTTTTTTTTTTTTGTGACAGAACGCTGTTTTTTTGTCCGCACTGGCCTCGCAAAAATAATTGCCTAATCAAATTAGAGAAACGTCTATTACGAAAAAGCATAGTCAATTACGAAAATAATACGTCTATTACGAAATATAAACGTCTATTACGAATTATAAACGTCTATTACGAAAAAAATAAAAGTCTATTACGAAAAAGCATAATAACAGAGTCATGCTAACAGTATTTTACAATGATATATATTAACTAGATATCTAACTCGAGCCGCGGTTGTGAGGCAAATTTGTTTATTGGAAGCCATCTTGAATACTGGCAAAACACGCAAAAAAAAAATTTATAATATTTTTTAAAAATTTACTTTTATTACTAAAGAAATGGTTATATCGTGCTCTGCTTATGGTTGTGTGAACCGATTTAATTAAGGTGTTGCGATATCGTTTCATAAGTTCCCTTTAAATAATAGCGAGCTATGCCAAAAATGGGTTGTGACAACAAAACGTGATTCATTTGTTCCTACAAAATATAGTTATATATGTAGTGTTCACTTTCATAAAGAAGATTACAATTATGAAAATGCAAATAAACCTCGTTTAAAAGCAAAGGTTTGAAAAAACCCTTATTTCTTAATGACAAAATCCATTGGTTTAGTGTTATTGAAAAAACAATTAAATATCTGGCCAGCCTAACTGATAAAGATGGGACTAAAATTCTTAAACATAGAAGAAAAACGTTTGCTATTGGTTTCATTGTCGCTGCAACTAGTATCCAAAATATGTCTATAAATTTACTATCAAGATCCGAATGTTCATTCAAATATGTGTTGACCTATAAAGTGTCTCAAAATCTTAGAACTGTTGTTTGCTTGTATTAGGGGAAAAAATGGATTTAATAATAATCCTAATATTATACAATTAAAGTCAAGTTTCAAAAAAATTCTTTTAAGAAACTTTTTGATTGGTTCAAAGCATGCAAATTGTCTCACTTTTGAAAAAAATTCAGCTTGTTCAATATTTTCATTGAAATGGAGTAAAACAAGATCTCCAATGATAGAAACAGAATTAAAAGATGAAGATAAAAATATAATTGCAAACTTATCAAATAGCCTAGAAAAGATTTCAACATTGATATACAAACAAGCAATACTTGGTTATACAGCTGGTTACATTGCTAAAACTCTTAAAAAGAAAATAACTTGTTGCATATGTGCTGAAGCACTTAACCAACCAGATAATTTAGTTCGTGATCATGACTACACAGTCTTTTACAAATCATCATCTTTATCTTTTATAAATTTAAAAAATCTTGGTAGATTAAATATACTATCTGTTAGTGTTATTAAAATTATTGAAAAATGTGAGAAAATATTTAGAGTTTTCGTTATAGGCATAAATTCAACGTTAGCCACTTATTCACAAAAAAACTTAAAATCCTTAATGGTTTACAAAATTAATCAAGAGCTTGCATGTGAAAAGATGTTTCCTGAACTAAACGAGCAGGATTTAGATCATGAGATTTTAACTGAAGATATGCACTCCTCTCAACTATTAAAAAAGATAATTGATAAATATCTCTCCATTAGTTTATTTCGTTATGGAAACAGTATACTAACGATATTCTACATAAACATAAAATTGGTTTACGTCAGCAGTTTAATAAAATAATTTTATTTAAAGGCATATAAATATTTTTTTTAGTTAAAAAAGAACTCAGATTTTTTAGTTTTAGAGATAATGCAAATTGTTTTATTTTTAAATACATTCTATATTTATAAAAAAAACACTCTATTATATATAAATATTATATATGTGTATATTATATATGTATATATTTATATATGTGTATGTGTGTTTTTATAATTATGTGTGTATGTGTGTGTTTATGCATACACATGTATAATATTTATATAAAATAAAGTTTATTCATGCATTATATATATATATATATATGTATATATATATATATATATATATATATATATATATATATATATATATATATATATATATATATATATATATATTATTAGAAATCACTTATCAATTTCAATTTTTTACACAATGTTTCGTCAATAAAGACTTTTCAGAAATATTGACGAAACATTGTGTAAAAAATTGAAATTGATAAGTGATTTCTAATAATTTGTTATTGCTCTGTTCTTTTAAGAACATTGAGCACTCTATTTTATAGAATACATTTATAATTGTTGTTATAAATGTATATATATATATATATATATATATATATATATATATATATATATATATATATATATATATATATATATATATATATATATATATATATATATATATATATATATATGGGAATACTATTATTAACAGTTAATATATTGTTTACTGGTAATAGTGTATTTAATTAATATCTCCTCGATCTAATCCATGTCCAGTTTTTTCAAAGTATGTCAGAAATAACAGCATTCTTAAGGTAGTTAACTTATTTTTAAAACTATAACTTTAAAGTAACATCAACTACTTTAAGTTTACAATTATAAAAATAACGTCCAGATAAAGTAATCAAATTCAATTTCAGATAAAGTAATTCAAAACAACATTACTTCTTCTTCAACATTAACTATACTATTAAGATTATTTTGTTTCATTTTTAATAAATAAATCTAAACAGGTCAGGTAGTATATAGTTTCTTGTAAAACCAAGTCAAAGCTTCATCGCTTATTTACGATGTTTTGCCAGTATTCAATACGGCTTCCGCCGAAAATATTTGCCTCATACTATATCAAGGAATTTTTGGGTAGGTACAATTGGCAGAGCAGATTGGCAGAGCAGATCATTGAAATGTTAATAACGGCAGAGCAGATTATTCAATCAGCCGTTTCCTTATGTGTGATCTGCCAGATAATTCGGCAGATCATATAATAGAATTTTTATAATATGATTGCCAAATATTTTTATGAAAAAAGATGCACTTCGAATAGAAAGAACTATGAGTTGACTTTTCAAACATAAACGTTTTTTGTTGTTGCAATACTTTTCCAAAAAAAAAGTGATCTGCCGTATTCTAATGTGTGATCTGCCAAATATTTCGGCAGATCATAATGCAACCGGCAGAGCAGATTGGCAGAGCAGATCATTGTAATAATAATAACGGCAGAGCAGATTATCACAGACAGACAATCATCCGTTTTCTATTTTGTGATCTGCAAGATTATATTTTAATAATGCGTGATCTGCCAAATAATATTTGAATAATGTGTGATCTGTCAAATAATATTTGGCAGATCACACATTAGAAAACGGCTGATTGGATAATCTGCTCTGCCGCTATCAACATTACAATGATCTGCTCTGCCAATCTGCTCTGCTCTGCCGATTGTACCTACCCGGAATTTTTACGGAGTTAGATATCTATGTATATATATCATTGGTATTTTATGATTACGGAAAAAGTAAACGAGCCACAAATATAGCAACGCAATATCATGGTAACATTTACTATGGTAATATATAGTACGGTTTCCGTAAGTAACCCGAGAGTTTCGAAACCGCACCCAGATTTTAATAACGCTGTTGCTCGCGCAACGGTACCGTTGCTTTAATTTCTTTCCGTAAAGTTACGGTAGTGAGCTCTGATTGGTTAATTTATAGTTTCTCCAGAGAAATCTGATTAGTTAGTTTATTTAGTCACGGCAGCGAAGCTTGATTGGTCGATTGATTGGAAAGTTAAAGAAATCGGTAAAATTAACACTTGAAGTTAGTGATATCGTTGAATTGCATAAATTTACATTAGTTGAAAAGTTATTATAAGTTAATTGAAAATCTAACATTTACTTATACTGTACATATGAAAAATGGAGGCTATTAATTCAGCAAGTTTTTATTTAAATCAAAAATTTGACTCATTTGCATCACTGCAAAATTTTATAAAGGAATATGAAAATCTGAATTTTGTTCAATTATGGAAAAGAGATATCAGAAAAATATTATCAGCTAAAAAAAGACTTTCAAAAGAGCTTAAAGAATCTCTTGTTTATTATGAAGTAAAGTACTGCTGCATTCAAGGTGGTGTTAACTTTAAGTCTAGAAGTCGAGGACTACGTAGTGCATTGTAAGTTATCTAATTGTGCCACAATAAAATTTAATGTGGGTCATGGGCTATTTTAATGACGTTTTATAAAGTTAGAATAGCCTATTCTATAAAGTTTGATAAGCCACATGAAGTTTTCTTGTCGTGTAGAACCAACTAACGAATTAATTTATTTCTGGATGAAGCTCTTACAAATTCAAGGGTGTTAACAAATTTAAAACAAAAGGTAAAGTAATTATATACAAAGTAAATGCTTATTCATGTTAAATTCAGTAATAGCAATAATAATAATAATATAATTATAATAATAATATAATAATAATAATAATAATAATAATAATAATATATATATATATATATGTATATATATATATATATATATATATATATATATATATATATATATATATATATATATATATATATATATATATATATATATATATATATATATATATTAGGTACGCGGAAATCCGTGTTTTACGGAACCGAATTTTGTACTAAAATTTTGTGCCAGGTTTTTTGAACTTTTTTTTAGGTAACGTCAGGCGAACGTTTTTTGTGGCGTTTCTGTTTAGAAACATTACTAAACTTAGATTATTTTTGAAAAAAAGAATAGTTAAACTTGATTAATATATAACATTTATGTGTGGTTGGTAATTTTTGTATTGCTTTTATTTGTATTAAAAACTTGGTTGTTGTTCTCACATTAAATTATTGTCCAAGAAATGCTCAGATAGTTTGCAAACCTACCCAGATAGTTTTTTACATATATTTTTTATCTATCTACCAAATTTCATTGAAAAATATTATTGAGCAGATAGTCTATAAAAGTGAGCAGTTTTGGTACCTCATTTCTGTTTTTCTGATTTCCGTAAGTGGGTGGTAAGAGGGGTACAAACAAGTTGAATTTTATTTGGTTAGTTTAGTAATTATTTATGTTATATGTATAATATATATATATATATATATATATATATATATATATATATATATATATATATATATATATATATGTATATGTATATATATATATATATATATATATATATATATATATACATGTATATATATATATATATATATATATATATATATATATATATATAATTTTTTTTTTAAACAAAATAAATTTGTAAAAATATACAAACTAATATTAATTAATATAAAAATCTAATAAATTACTGCAAATATATATATATATATATATATATATTATATATATATATATATATATATATATATATATATATATATATTTCATATATAATAATATATATTTATAATAATATATATATATATATATATAATAATAATAATAATAATATATATATATATATATATATATATATATATATATATATATATATATATATATATATATATATATATATATATATATATATATATATATTAATACAATTAGATATAGACTGCCAATAAGATGTTTTTTTCTTATTCTTATTTTTTCAGTAGTTTATTAGATTTTTTATATTAATTAATATTAGTTTGTATATTTTTACTAGTTTATTTTATTTTAAAAGTGAAAATTACTATTAATTTTAGTGTGACTTGTTTATAGTTTCTAAAATTTTATTGGTTTCATTGAAATTGAAAACATAAGCGTTGATTACTATAATTCTAGCTATAGGTATGATGGTATTTTAAAAACTCTTTTTATTATCACATGTTTTATGATGTCAGTATACATTGGCATTTTTGTCTGTGTGTATAAATAGTATTTTTTAATTACGCAATAATACAGTATTATTAAAAATGTTTTTAATAATAAAAATATAATATTGTTTATAATTTAATGTTATATCATTATTCGGTAGTTATTCAAGACTTTCTTTACATTTTTTTTTGTAAATAAAGTTGCTTTTTGTGCCCCGGCAATAGGCACAATAAGCAACTTTAATTTTTGTTCTTAGTACAGTTAAAGAGTATTTAAATACACACTTCTTTTTATCTGCCAAAACTTGCAGTTGTTGTAAAAATAGATATGTATCTTTTTTATTCATTAACAGTGTCATTTGTTATAACTATTATTTAGTTTAAACATTTGTAAACCACATTTCTTTAGGGTTTTGAAAAGATGCAAAAGTTGGTTTTGCAACTTTACAAGGGATAGTTGTCGTTTTAAGGAATTTCGTAATGAACCCTGTATATGCATTGCACAAATCTTGCCCATTTTTCTATCATCATGTCCCTCCAAGTAGTTCTCTTACTACTGTTTTAAGTAGTTTAGATAATTCACCACTTGAGCACATAAGTAATTTATCACCACTAAATCACAAGCCTTTATTTTCCAAACATTCTGTTAACAATGAATAGGCATGAATCAAGAGGAGAAATAAGCCCTAGAAAAAAAAGGTTTGAATACCAGATTGTCCTATTTAACTTCTCAGCTTGCTGTTACATCCAGCAAGTATTGAAATAAATTAGTAATAGTGACAACAAAATTAAAAAGCATGGCATACAAGTTGAAAGTACTAAGACAAAAATTACATAAAAAAAAACAAATTTTTAAAGATTTAAGAGCTGAACTTAGAGATCTTAAACAAAATTTGCAAACATATTATTACAGTAAGATAATATGCAATCTTAAAGCTTAAAAAAAAAGCAATGAAAATTTCAGAACTTTAAAAACTAAAATAAGTTAAAGTTGTACATAATTTTAAGGCAAATAAAATGCTTATAGCTAGTTACAAATATTTGCTTGCATATATGTAAAGCAGTTGATCATCTAACTTTTATTTAGATTTTCATTTAGCATCTTTTAATGATAGTGATCAATCAATCATCTCAAATAAATCAAACGCAATGTCAGCCAAAGTTGCAATTAACCATCTTACCATAAGCAAACTGTGTGACAATTAAGGGGAAAGTTTAAATGAGCTAAACTGCCATTTACACGCTCTTGATATAATTGCTACCTCATGGCTGGGTATGATTGTATGGCATTTAAAATAGTTTTGGGTATGAACAAGTTGAGGTTTAAACATGGCAAAGGTGATTCAAAAAGATTCGTTAGTTTTTAGATGATCAAAAACTACCACAAGGAATCATTCCAAGGTATCGAGGAAATCGTCTTCATATTTATTTTCATACTTGTTTTATTTTTATAAAACATTTAATGAGTTTGAGCATTTTTTAACCATTGGAACAGTAATATGCAGAACTATACAAAAAGTTCTTAGAGCAGTATTTTGTAACAAAACAGCTCTAAAGCAAAAATGTGTGCTTGCATTATTTGGAAAACCACCTCCTCAAAGTCACATAAAACTTTGTCATCCAGTTTCCAGCCTGGATGACAAAATTTTGTGTGACTGTTGAGGAGGCAAATTTTGACCATTATAGTGGAATCCTGGTATTAAAAAATATTTTACTAAAAATTGCAGATTCTAAATCAAATCCAGGTTCACTTTTTAAAATGACCTTGAACCAAATATTTTAGATCCAATAAAAAATGTTTTGTTTGATTGATGAACACTTTATCAATATGACTTTTGCTTGTCTTTATTAACTCATCAATGTAAGAGATATTTCTCACTTTCTATTAACCAGACTCTCAAGGAGGAAGTAGCATGTGCAAGGCAGCAACGATATAAATAGTGAAGAGTTAATGGGAATGTTTAGAGAGGCTGAAGAAAGATCACCTAATGCAACAGTTTGTTATGTTTCATACAAATTAAATTACCTAGAAAGTTTAGATCAATTATTTAGAGAAAATATAGTTATGTGGTCGATTCAGAAACCCATAAAAATGTAGTTATGTGGTCGATTCAGAAACCCATAAAAATATAGTTATGTGGTCTATTCAGAAACCCATAAAAATATAGTTATGTAGTCTATTCAGAAACCCATAAAAATATAGTTATGTGGTCTATTCAGAAACCCATAAAAATATAGTTATGTGATCTATTCAGAAACCCATAAAAAGAGATGATAAATCAAATGAAGCATAATGATATATGAGCAGATATTTCAAAAAAACATGTATGCAAATGCCAAAAAATGGATGAAAAAGACAAAAGAAAGTTAAAATAACAGTTGCTTGAACTCTTTTACAATGAAATAAAGTGTTTAAATACATTGTCTATCAAACAATGTCATGACTAAGATGATGTAATGTCAGATAGAATTGTTGGGCAAAAACTTTGCCATGAATGGTACAATAGTAAGTATTCGAAGTATGTCATGTATGATGGTAGAGAAGGAAACTTGATAAAACAAAACAAGACAAAGTTTGCACAATTTCTTACTGAAATAAAGGTAATACTGATACTGAAGCTGTTGACTACAACATGAAAAAATATCAGCTTCCGCTGATGTTGGACTAGGAGAGTTGATTTTTTTTTGAAAGGTAATATGTAACAACTTATGATATTACTTGTAATGAAGCTTTAAAAATAGATACTGCAAGTGATAAAACTTACAAAACAGATACGGCATATGATGAAACTTGTATAAAGGTATTGTAAGTAATATAACTTGAAGAAGTAGTCATATCAAGTCAGGTATGCCTGGTATTAAACCATATGTTTTTGTTTTCCTTTTTTTTATAAATGTTTTTAGAGAAGAATAAAAGTATTTGACTTGGAATGACCTTTGCACAAGTGTTGTGACTTGCAAAATATTTTGATAGGCAGCTCTGGCTTATCTTCACGTGGTGTCTATTGTTACAAATGATTATTATAGTGTTCCATTTATGAAATTGACTATTTTAATTATTTACTAAAAGCTAAGACAACTATTTAAACTTTGGATATCTAAAATGTTTTAATACAGAACAATATAAAATTGATTGTTACATTTTTTTATAGGATACAACACTGATATATTTAGTAATGAAATAAAATATATTTAATGAAATATCAAAAAATGAAATATACTAATTTATTTTGTTTGTTAAAGATACAATTATTTTTAAGAATTCAACATCTTTTTATTGTAGGTTGTGGGTAACCATTACCACCCTATTTAACAAACTTCTCAACTTAACCAAAATTTACGAATAGCAGCGGAAAGACTTTTTTTTCAAAAGTAGGCTCGGTTGTGGTCTTTATCTTTAGCTTGTAGGTTATACTTGGTGCAAAAAGCCTAATTCAGGTTTTAAATTGTTAACTTGTTTTAAAATAATTATAATTGTTATTATAAAGATTTATTTATTTTACTTATTTATTTTTTTAGGTTGGGGGGGGGCACACGCCCCTCCCACAAGTCAATAAGCACACCACCAATAAATGAATTTCTTGTAGCAAAAAAAATTTTTATGTTTTTTATACTGTATACTAGTTTCACTTATTTTATTAAATATAGAAATATTTATTTATTTATAATTAGAGAATTAAATATTTATGAAATTAGGGTGTGTTAAACCATCACCACCATATCCACCACCAACTTTAATAAACATCAATCATTGATGGTCTGGAATAAAATTATAGCAATTTTTTGTATAAAAAAATAACCGTTAGTTGAAAAAAAACACTTTTTATTGAAAGAAATATGCTTATTTTTAGGGTAAAGGTGGTGGTTCGGCACCCCCTCTAGCCCCCAGGAAACGCTTAATAGGTGGACGATGTTATAAATTTGTAGCCCACAGTTACACCTATCTTTTGATACTAAGTTATAAGTATTTAGACAAGAATTGACAAAGTTATAACAATTTAAGTAAAGAAAAATTAAATTTTGACCACAGTTTCTTCAACAAATCCATATATCAAAAATTTGCGACTAAAAACGTCATAACTTTTTGTACAATAGTCCGATTTTAATAATTTTTTCACCTTTGAAATACTGTATTGAAGCACTTTCTAATGATATATAACAATCTAATCTTTGATCAATTTAAAATTTTCAATCCACATACCTATATATATATATATATATATATATATATATATATATATATATATATATATATATATATATATATATATATATATATATATATATATATATATATATATATGTATATATATGTATATACATATGTATATATATATATGTATATATATATATATATATATATATATATATATATATATATATATATATATATATATATATAGGTATGTGACATGAAATTTTTAAATTAATTATACACTACATTGTTAGTTGATTAAAGAAGTATCATAAATGGCCAGATCATCTCTTTCTTATGACTATGATTATTGCGACTCAAAAAATTTTACGAATTTTATTCTGAAAAGGTGTTCATACGTGTCTCATAGACTTCAATTGCTACACTTGTAAAATGATACTTTCTACCTGTGTTTAAAAAGACTTTTAAAACTGAAGACCACAGGGAAAAAAGTTTGTGCTATGTTCCCTACTATGTAAAATTAACTCTGAAGATTAAAAATCCAGATAGCAAAATCCAACCCAAAAAAGGTTTATGCAATGCTACAGAAACATCCAAAGAAATACAGTAAGAGACAAACATAGCGACTTTCAAAGACAAAATTTCATTTATCTCAAAAGTGGAAATGTGTGACATGTGCCTTTTTTCCCCTGTAGTCTTCAACTATTTTATCAGTAAAACCAAATCTGTTAGTTTTAACAATATCATTAGAAAGTGCATTAGAAAAATGCTTTCTTTTACTTTTGTGTCCCAAAATAGAATAGGCAGAAATTGCTTAGATAATTATTAACAAAACTGTTTTAATTTTTTTTTTGTTAAAAATTTTTTTTTGAATTTTATATAGAAAATTTAGGCAAGAATGACCAGTTAATGTGGTTCTTCGTGCATCCAAAGATGGTCAGAATCTGCAAGTAAAAAGTCTTAATATGAACCATAATCATGAAGTTTCCCAGGTAATAGCTATTTACCATCAGAAATAATATATTTACCAAAAATATTATAATTAAAAAAAAAAAATTATTTTGTAATTTTTTTATAGGATATTATATATAGTTTACTGAAGCACTCAAAGATATTTATAGTTAGATTTATTTATTTGTTTAAACAATGATTAACAAAAGTATACAATACATGTTTATGTTATAAATAAATTTGAGAAGAGTTATAGTTAGGAAATAGCAAGGCATATTATGTTATATATGTTTAACAAATTCATTTTACAATGAAATATTGTATTTCTTAACAAAAACTTTATGTTGAAATTTTATATGCATAATAAACATGTTTAATGTCATTTCTAAAATAAACTTTAAAAATAAATAAAGTTTTATATACGCAGGAGTTATACAGTCATTTACCAAAACAAAAAAAACTTCCTGAAGATTTTTAAAGAGAAGCAGTAAAAATGCTAAAATTGAAGGCCAACAAAAAGCTAATAAAGCAGCAGCTTTCGCAACAGACTGGTAAAGTGGTCCTTTTCAAAGATCTTTCTAATATTCAGAATAGATTAAAGATTGTAGAGACAAGAAATAATCTAGATAAGTTTGTTAAAGATCTCCAAGAAAAATATGGTATATTTTAAATATGTCTTCAAATAATTATTATCAAAATTTGTGTGTATGGTTCGTTGTGTTGTTTGATCATTCTAGTAAATGAAATTATTTTTTCAGGAGCAACAGTTGATATTTTCACAGATGATGCAAATGTGATTTTCTTTCAAGACCAATTAATGTTCAATATCTACAAAGCTTATCCAGAGATCCTTTTTGTCGATGCAACATACAAGCTTTTGGAATTAAGAATGCCTGTTTACTTGATGCTTAATGAAGATGCTATGGGGCAGAGTGAAGTAGTTGCTGTTTGTTTTTTAGCCGAAGAAGATGCATCAAGTCTGACATTCTTTTTTCATTATTTTAAAAAAAGAAATCCTGAATCAAGGCATATTCGTGTGATAATGGCTGACAAAGACATCCAAGAAAGACATGTTATGAAAAAGTTGTTTAATGGTGCTAATATTCTAATATGTCTATTTCATACCATGAGATGTTTTAAAAGAGAAGTATCATGCAAAAAGCTAGGAATAACTGCAAAACAAAGAAATTTTTGTCTTGAATTGTTACAGAAAATTGCATACCCCAGAAATGAAAATGAATATGCAACTCTCTATGCTCAACTACAATCTGATGCTCCATCCCCAGTAATTGAATATTACAATTCTAACTGGCATGATATACGAAATGAATGGGTAATGGGGATGAAGTTTAGCTCTGGAAATTTTTTTAATACCACGAACAACAGGTTAGAAAGTTTAAATGCAAAGCTTAAATCAGTTATCACTAGATATAGTTCATTAGAAGAATTTTTAGATAAATTTTATGTAATACTTACTGCAATTCGTACAGAAAAAGACCATACAACTGCAAATACTATCCTAAAAAGAAGAGTAGCTGTATTTCTACCTGGATCTTTAGAGGTTCAATACTGCTTTTTTTTATCAACATATGCTGCAGACTTTGTGTGTAAGCAGCTTGCTGCCAGCAAAGAACTTTTATGTAATGAAAATGAGGAATATAATTTTGCTGATGGGAAAATAGTAGTTTCAGCTGATACTTGCAACTGTTTGTTTCATTTATCTATGTGCTTACCTTGCAAACATATTTTTTATCTCCAGAAAGTACTTGAACTACCTTTATTTGATGAGAATCTATGCGACGCTCGCTGGTCTGTTGAACATTATAAAAATAGTAGTTGTTTTTTTAAAAAAACTAACAAAGAATCCTGTGCTACATTGACAACTACAATAACAAAATCTACAAAAAATAAGAAAACATTAACACAACATCAAAAGTTTAAAAAAGCCATGTGTTCTTCCATGAAACTTGCAAATCTGACATCAGAAGTTGCAAATGTTCATTTTGAAAGAAGGATTGAAATACTTCAAAAATTAGTTAGTTATTGGGAAGAGGGAAAAGAAGTTGCTTTGACTGAAATTATGCAAACATCACTTAATTCCATTGAAGTAGTATATTACAACAAAAATTAAAATGATTTGATAAAGTTTAATAACAGGAAGTAATTTTCTGCCATATTTTTAAGTAATTATAGTATTTGATTTAATGTTACATTTGTTTGTTTTAGTTTGTAGTAGTTGTTATTTTTTAATGTTATCTTTTTTTAGTATTTTAATTTGTGGTTATAGTCTTTCAGTAATGCAATCCATTCCAAAGTTAACATTTGCTATTGTTATGTCTCTTTAACATGCTTTCCATTTTCTTACTTTTAATTCCACTCTCTAATCAGTTGACCCTTTAAAAGAATTTTTAGAAGTATGAAATCAAATTTATAAAGTTTGTTGAATGACAAATTGACAGTGTAGAGTTTGTTAAATGTCAAGTTTATAGAGTTTGTTGAATGACAAGTTGGCAGTGTAGAGTTTGTTAAATGTCAAGTTTGTAGTGTAGAGTTTGTTGAATGACAAATTGACAGTGTAGAGTTTGTTAAATGTCAAGTTTATAGTGCAGAGTTTGTTGAATGACAAGTTGACAGAGTAGAGTTTGTTAAATGACAAGTTGACAGCGAAGAGTTTCTTAAAATTTAAGTTAATAGTGTAGAGTTTATAGAAATATTGCGTTTAATTTAAAAAAAAAAAGTAAAAGTTAAATCCGAAAATTTAATTTGTTTCTTTGATTTTTTAGGTTATGATTTGAAACTTTTTTTGGCACTTTTGAACTTTCTTCTGTTAGAAATGAATTCAATGGCTAAAAATCATATACTGAAATTTTTAGCTTTTGATTCATAAACTAACAGCTTAGAAAAGTATTAAAGAAAAACAAAATCTTAAACAACCTTATGGTGCGGAGGCTTAAAAACAAATAACAGTACCTCAGCTACTTGGTATGTTATTTTATTAATACATGTATTTATGGCTTTTATTATGGTTATTTTTTAGTTTCATAAATTTTCTAAAAGTTTGTTTATAAGTATTTAAATTATAAAAGAGCTGTTTTCTTTGTCTTAGCATTTATGTTGTATTATGTTCTGAGAAATTTATGTTGTAATTTTATAAATAGATCTGAATCTCCGACGTCTTGTGGTTATGATAACTTTTAGGTAATAATAAACTAGAATTATTTTGATAGTACTTAATAAAAGGTCTCGCCCAATGAATCAAAATTGTGCTCTCAGTCCATTCTTTAGGGCAGCAGATCAATTGAACAATAAAAGAAAATCAGTTCAACAGTGATGCAACGTTCTTTTGGAAAATATAAAAAGTGAGGTGCAAATACTTCTTGCACAAATATTACTGGTAACTAAATTTTCTGCCACGCTCATCACTAATCGTTTTTCTCTCTGTACAAACACTTTAGTCGTAATTAACTTTGCAGGACTACATACTATGCTGATACCTGTTTCGTCCATGCTCCATATTGTCAAAACATTTGCTTTCAGTATAGTATTGTTACTTATAAAATATTATAAAATACTTATCAAAATACAAAGCCGATTAAACCTTATCAAAATACAAAGCCAATCACGACCTGTCATCGTTGAAAATTTAAAGAAATGTTTTTTTCATGAGTTTTTAACTGCTTTCTTGGTTCAAAATCGAAATTGCGAACTTCAGCGAAAGCATATTTATCCGAATATGAATAATAATAGATTATTAATAGTAATTAAGAGTAATCCGAATATTCGCAACTATTTTGTGAACATACAAAAGTTGATGAAACTTATAAAATACAACGAAATAACAGTTTTCAGCTGTAAATCAATGGTTATTATATTTTGTTATTGTATTAAGCATTTGACGTCTAAATAAATAAGTAAATTAAAACTTGTAAAAAATTAAAACTTTAACTACTTGGAAATTTATTTAAAATGTTATCAAAATAATTAGTGCGGTACCGTGATGTAAAAAAAAATTTAAAGCAACGGTATAACGTGTTTATATGAGATAATTCAAATAAACAGTTCCGCGAATTTTAATATCTACCAATCAGATTTCTCTGCCGTGACTTTCTAAATTAACCAATCAGAGCTCCCTACCGTGACTTTAAGGAAAGAAATAAAAGCAACGGTACCGTTGCGCGAGCAACAGCGTTTTAATAAATGGTTTGATGCTCTAAATGTGGTTGTGGCAGGGGGATGTGCTATCCCTACCACAACCACGGACTAAGGCCGCTGTGTCCGAATATTAACTTTTTTTTTGAATTTTTCAAAAATTAAATGCTCATTAATATGCTTTAAAATTTAATTAGCATTATGTAATTTCTGTAACTATATTTATATATTTTAAACATTTGTAGAAAATACACACACACAGATATATATATATATATATATATATATATATATATATATATATATATATATATATATATATATATATATATATATATATATATATTTATATATATATATATTTATATATATATATATATATATATATATATATATATATATATATATATATATATATATATATATATTATATATATATATATATATATATATATATATATATATATATATATATATATATATATATATATATATATATATATATATATATATATATATATATATATGAATGAAGGAAAGATTTTTAAATTATCATGTATAATATCGTATACTTAAAAGAGTGCTCAATAGATAAACTAAAGCTATATAGTGTATATGTTACTGTTACCCGTAGTACCAGGAATTACCTAAATGCTAATGTTTATAATATAATTTAATATTGCAACTTTGAGTTTCATGTCTTACCACAATCATCAGGCAAGTAGTAAAAGTTTAATTTTGCTTGTAGTAAAATTAAACTTTTACTAATTGCCTGATGATTGTGGTAACACTCAGAGTTGCGATATTAAATTAAATTAAAAGCATTAGCATTTAGCTAATGGTACTGAATGGTAGAAGTAACATATACAATATATAGCTCTAGTTTATCTATTGAGGACTCTTTTAAGTATACAATATTATACATGATAGTATAAAGATCTTTTCTTCATTCATATATATATACTTACATATACATATATATGTATATATATGTATATATATATATATATGTATATATATATATATATATATATATATATATATATATATATATATATATATATATATATATATATATATATAAAGTTTAACACATCATAGCTTTTATATAATATGATATACGATAGTTTATTATTATTTTGTATTATTTTATATCATATATGGTATAAATACAACAAATAAAACCTCTTATGCATATGTAATAATCAGAATAATGCATACCTATTTAGTATGTAATATTTGCTAATTTTCTTTTATCTTAATAGATTTTCATTTACTTGTCAAATTTGACATAAGATTATAGTGATAACGCAATTAAGTTATAATGAATAGCAAATTGAGTTGGATTATTATTTTGATTTCTCTGGTATCAGTGCATTCTTTTGAACCTGTAACAACAGCTGGTGTTGTTGCTTTGGGAAGTTTTGCTATATATGGAAGCAGTATGTGTTTATTTTTATTTAGTTAGAATTACTATTACAACAATTATCATTTTAGTTTTACTTACTTTTTTGAAACTGCATATGAAATCTGGAATATTTGCTTTAGTAGCTGATTTTATTATTTTTTTGATTTTGAATAAAGTCAAATTATTTTTTTTTTTAATTTAATTTATTTACCAGTTGTTTTTTTTTTTAACCAAGGGTTTAAGTATGTCAATGGATATATGATATAGAAATAGTGAACTCTATTTTTAAGTCTATATTCTATAAGTATTTAAACAATATTTTTATTAATTAAAAGCAAATAATACTGAAGTGTAAAAATGATTTTGGGAGATTTATTTTATTAAGTTCTTTTTTTTCTTTGTCAGCTAAATTTTTTTTTTATAAGGGCTTCCCATAATTTACATACCGTGAAATGAAACTTATAGACAAGACAAAGGATTAAAAGTTTTCCATTGCAGAGTCTTTAATTAAACAAAGTATATAAACAACTTTTCAAGTCCAGCAAAAACTGCTGCGCAAAAGAGCAAAATGATCTTCTACTTACGTTTTTTAAATAAGTTTTGCGTTGCCTAATTTGTGAACGATCCTTAACTAAACATAAATGTATTTATTTTGAATTATTATCCTATCATACCAAAATTTTATTTTTTAGTTTCACTATATCAAGTTTTTTAGTATATCAATTTATTCAGTTTCAGTATAAATATTAGTATAAATAACTTGATGTGAAATTTTAGGGCTTTAACAAAGTCCAAATTTTTGTTGAATAATAATGACATTTTTTATAATTTTTTTCTTGTTTTTATAGAGAACAACCCAACATCAACATATATAGTTTAAAAGACTAAAATATTTACATTTTATATTTTTATTCAATAATTCTATATCAAATTACCCTTTAAAATATTCCATAATCAACAATAAATATAAATTATACAATTATGGTAAGTAAAGTCTGATGTTGTAAGAGATTTTAAAATGTTTTTTAAAAAACACAAAATTTATTAAATTAAAGCAAAAAAAAATTATTTTTATAAAATTTTCATTTTTACAATATATAAATACATATATATATATATATATATATATATATATATATATATATATATATATATATATATATATATATATATATATATATATATATATATATATATATATATATGTATGTATAAATATATATATATATATATATGTATATGTATATATATATATACATATATATATATACATATATATATATATATATATATATATATATATATATATATATATATATATAATATATGTATAAATATATATGTATATATATATATATAAATATATATATATATACATATACATATATATTTATACATATATATTTATACATATCAGGCCTTGTTTTAAAGCGTTACGCCTAGAGCAATTTACATACGCCTTAAGCGATTTTTACGTACGCGTAGAGCTGTTTTAGTTAAGCTACTTTTTATCATTTTTTAACTTTTAAATTAGTAAATAAAAGAAGTAATTAATTTTTAAAAAACCACATTAACTTTTGAATAACGATATGTAAAAATATTTATTAGAAAAAAAAAATTATGTTAAAAATAATTGAAGTAACCTTTTATCGCAACACGTTTTTATAACATTTAATTTTACGCTTAACTTTTTATTCAAATATTTAGTAACATGAAAAATTGTTCGTCAATCCTTAACTACACATTTTTTGCAAATGTTTTTAATAAAAAGTAGTAACTTTTTAAAGTTTTTAGTAAAAAACATTAAAAAAATCTATATTTCAAACTTATTAATACAGAATGTAAATGTTTTTTGTAATATAAATTTTTTAAGAGTTTTTTACTAAATTCATATTAAAAAACATTTGCAAAAAATTTGTAATTAAGGGTTGACATTTTTTTAATATATCAAAAAACGTCTTAATATTTTTGTTATCATGATAACAAAAAAATCAAAACATTTTTTCAAGATATTTAAAAAAATGTGCCAATGAATGAACAATCTATTTGTATTTTTCTAAAAATTACTTCATTAATTATTACTCTTTGCTTTTCTTATTAGTTAAAGGTATATAGATACCTTTGCTTTTAAGTTAAGTGGGGGGAGGGGGCCAGCACAGAAAAAAAAAATTACCTGTTACTCACAATTTTTGAATGAAGACAATTTGTTAAATTTCTTCTGCGTGCGATTCAATAAATTTTTTTCATAGATCAAGTTATATTATAAGGTAAAGAAATCACGAGTAGACTATAACATCCGCTGATGACACTAATATTACGTTGAATATATTTATATAATGGAGGTTTCATTATGCACGCGCACATTACAGATTCCGTTAAATAAATACTAAGGCACGTTTTAGTTTAATGACAGTCTCTATTTTTTATTAAGTTATGTGATCTTCATCAAAATAAAATATAATCCTAAAACAATTGTGCCGTTAGGGCAGCTACCTTAGGGTTTATAAATAACACAAGTCATGTTAAAATATTTTAACATGTTACTATATTTAATTTAAGTTGATATATAAATAAAAATTAAAATATAGTTTAATAAATAAATTAAATTTGTTCTTAACAAAGATTACCTATGAGGTAATCTTTGTTAAGAACAAATTTAATTTATTTATTAAACTATATTTATTCTTTTTTTATTTTATTAAGTTAAATTGCTTACAAACGAAGAAAAAAAAGAGTTTTTTTTTTTTTGTAATTATATGTAGAATGAAAATACTTTTGAGTTTGTTTATAAGTTAAGGAACCTAATTTTTAATAAACAAATTTTTACGAACGTTTATTATAAACAGATACGATTGAAATTATTAAATATACTTATATTATTTTAGTTGAGTTTTAAGTTTGTACGATTAAAGTTTTGCGGAGAAGTATTTGTTTTTTGTTTTAAGAATAATTAACAAAAGAGTTTGCATAATTAACTATGTATCAAAAATTTTTTTATATAAAATATTTTTTATATATAAACGTTTTTATATTTTTATATAACGCAAGTTGAAACGCTAAGCAAGATAAATTTAAAAAAATATTCTTTCTAAATTATTCTTTGCTAGTCAAAACAAAATCGCTGTTTAAATAATTAACATAGGTTTTTGTTTATCAATGTTAATATTTTTTGTTTACTCCAGAAATTTTTAAAAATAAAAAAAAATCACTATTTTCTATTCAATAACGATTTATAAACAATAATTATTCAAAAACTAATTTCGAATTAATTAAAATATATATATATTTTTTTTTTTTACTAAATAATATTGAACTAAAATTAATAATAAGATAACAAACTTTTTATTATATATTTACATTTAAAACATTTATAGTTATTTGAGTTAATTGTTAAATTGAACTAGTTAGCGGTTATTTATTTATTGCGGTAGTTAAAACACTTAACGTCCATAAAAAAAAATAAAGATAATTTTATGACGTCAAATATCGCGTTAAGCTAATGCGTTAAGCACTTTTTTATTTAAAACAAGGCCTGTCATATATATATATATATATATATATATATATATATATATATATATATATATATATATGTATGTATGTATGTATGTATGTATGTATGTATATATATGTATATATATATATACATATATATATACATATATATATATATATATATATATATATATATATATATATATATATATATATATATATATATATATATATATATATATATATATATATATATATATATATAAATATATATGTATAAGTATATATGTACATATATATATATATATATATATATATATATATATATATATATATATGTATATATATATATATATGATATGAATATATATATATACATATATATATATATATATATATATATATATATATATATATATATATATATATATATGTATATATATATATATATATATATATATATATGTATATATATATATATATGTATATGAATATATATATACATATATATATATATATATACATATATATATATATATATATATATATATATATATATATATATATATAAATATATATGTATAAGTATATATGTACATATATATATATATATATATATATATATATATATATATATATATATATATATGTATATATATATATATATGTATATGAATATATATATATATTATATATATATATATATATATATATATATATATATATATATATATATATATATATATATAAATATATATGTATAAGTATATATGTATATGTATATATATGTATATATATTATATATATATATATATATATATATATATATATATATATATATATATATTATAAATATATAATTGCTCATATTAATGCAAAAAAATCAAGTTGCAAAATAAATAAAAAATTTGAACACATTTCCCCTCCCCCTCCCCCCCTCCCCCTCCCCCTCCTTCCTTCTTCACTTAATAATTGTCAGCACTTTGCAGTAAGGGACTGCGTTCATATAAAATTATATCTTTAGTACATGAGTTTGTAAATATTATTTTTTAAACATAATATCTCACAATTATCTTTAATATAATATATTTAAGTATTGACTTATAATATTCTCATTTGGTAGAGTTTAAAATAGCATAAGTTACTATTATAAATTACAGCTTAAGTTATAATTTAAAGTTTAAGTTGCAGTCATAGTGCAATGAGTAAGTTATAATGTAATGAGCAAGTAACAATTTAATACTTCTACAATATTACTTTTAATAATTGTTTTTATTTAACAATGTAAGTAAAAGTAAAATTAAAAATATTTTAATATTTAAAACGCTTTAATTAGTTATAGAAAACTATTTATTACGTACATATTGACAATAAAACATGTTTTGTTTTTAAAGTGTTATAAATTGTTATTGTAAAAAGCTAAAACAATGGTTGAACAATAAATTGTTTTGTCATTATAAAGAGCTTACATTAATATAATACGCTTATAAAATAAAACAAAGTAAATAAATAGAATTGTTTTTAAATAAATAATGAAAACATTATCATTATACATTACATTTATAAATATATGCCATCATGCATCTTACAACAATATAATACACTTATAAAATAAAACAAAGTAAATAAATAGAATTGTTTTGAATTAATAAATTAAAATATTGTCATCATAAAACTTGAACTTCATATATGTGCAAAAACATGCTATTTTTATTATCTTATTTATTACCTTTTGATCTTGCATACTATTAAAAATTTAATTTGTTTATTTGAAAAGAAGTAAAATGATTTTGTTTGTTTTTTAATTTAATTTATTTTATTAAATAAAAAAGCTTTCACAAAAAAATTTTAAACTATTCAAAATATTTACGATATAAATAAAACTTTTTTCCTATCCTCACAATGCCACTGATTATTATGGACGTCAGTAGAAAGTGATCGAGGCCCCAGCCCTGGCCCTGCCAAAAATGAGACAAAAATGCAAACTTTGCCCTGGCTCTTGCAAAATTTTAAGATTTAGTAGGGGTTGATAGCCGGGGCTGAAAAAAATTTATAATACTTTATATATTAGAATTTTATGCTTACATTTACTATTTATTAAATACTGGCATATATTTTTATATTTTTAAACTCTAATTTACTTCCAACTAGATTGCAGGTAACCCCTATTAAGTTATGACTTACTATAAAATAGAGAATAAGTTTAAATACTAAGAAACATAACTGAAGAATTAAAAAGTTGTCACTTGTATAAAAAAGGAAAACATGAAGATGGGTAAGAGTTATAAGGTTTTTTTGATGTTTAAGATAAAAAAAAAACGAATTAAAAGTTTTTATAGCATGATGGGAAATAAGAGTAAAAGAATGCAGCTTGTTGAATAAGAATCCAGGCAAGAATGAATTTTGGTTTATCATAATAAAGATGATAGCTCAATTGGGCATCGACCATAATAGTGTTTGTAGAAATAAGAAAGAAATGCAACCTTACAACAATAGGAGAATGACTCAAGCTTGTCATATAAAATATATACAGGTCTAACTACATTTACAATGTGTATTTAGACTTTGTCTGAGAGTTAAAGGGTTGTTATCCATCAATATAGAAATGCCAACATTATTGCAATATTTTTTTGCAATAAATAAATGCGTTTTGTTGTCTAACAAAAATTGCGGAATTTAAAGGGATCCCATACTCCCAACACATGTTGTGTTAAGATAATGTTAAAAAAAAAAGGTTTAAACCAAGTTTTTTTGGTTAAAAATAAATAATGAATGCATAACGAGAAAAACTAATCTTGTTGTTTGAGCCAAAGATATTAAAAAGATATTAAAAACCTATTTTATGCTGGTTCGTTGCTATAAATTGTTATTGCGCTATATTTAATGTTAATAAATGATGAATATTTATTATCTCAATCAAGATTTTGATAAAAAAAATTTCTATATTAATTACCCTTATAAAATTAGTAACAGCATTTTTAATCGGTTAGACAATATTTTGTCTGAATTTGCTTTGCATAGAAGTCAAATGAAAAACTTAGTTTGAATAACCACATCGAATTATAGTTAAAAACAAATGATTTTAATGACAGGGGTACTAAAGTCTTTTTATAACAAATGTAGGTAAAAAATAACTAAATAAAAAGTTTAACATTAAAGATCTTTTTATTATAATATTGCAACTGTAAATATTGAAATATTACTTTTAATTAGAACAACTAAGCAATAAAAATAAAAATTAAATTATGCGATATTGTGTTGTTTATTTGATTATTGTTGTTGGTAATGTTGTTTATGTTGACTATTTTCATCAATATCAAAATAGTCCCAGATTAAACTGTTAGTTGCTTTGCTCATTGTTGTTTTATTTCTAATTTAATTTTATCTCCCAGTTTAATTCTACATTAAGAAAGAAAAGTTTTTATTTCATCGCGCACTTTTTTTATAAAAGAGTAGAACAAAAGAGAAAGAAAAGTTTTGCGTAATTAAACTTCGAATGAATAAGAGTTATATTGAATATTTTTTTTTGCATCACTTGTTCTTTTTTCAGATGATAGAAATAAAAGTTTAATTGTAAATTTTCTTTGAAAAAATGTTAAGAGACAAATGCCAAATATGACACATAAATTGGGAAATACCAAATATATTTTTTAACACGCCTTAAAACATTTAAACAATTTAAATTATCTATCTTCAATTATTGTCATTAATTAATTTGTTAATTATTGAGTTAATTAACAAAAATAAGTCCGTATTTTTGTTAAATATTAGTTGCATAAAACAAGCGAAAATATACTTACTTCATGTTTTTTATTTGATTGTTATAAAATATTGAACAGTAAACTTATAATCAAAATTTATAATGCCGAAAATAATAAAAAATAAAAACTTGTGCTGCTACTAATTGTACTTGTAATGCAAAACTAGGATCTCACATATCCTTTCACGAATTTTCATCTGATACTACTGTCAACTGTGTTGTTTAGTGTATTCTTGTACTTTTTTTTCATAACCTTAACGAGTCCTAATTGTTATGGAGTTGCAGACATTTTAAAAGTTTCGTTATCAAAAATCAAATGCAAAATAAATCCTTTTTATCCACATCCAATTCAGCAAATTTAGCAATTTAACTTAAATCTGCGTAATCAAAAATTTTTTATAATAAAAAAATTAAACAGTTTATCAAATATCTCTAATTAATACTGTAATGAAAGTAATTGTTAATAAAAACTTTTTTTGACAGGAAAACCAAAAATGTCACATCGTAAAAAATAACAAGAGAAGTAAGAAAATAGTTCCCATTGTTTAAATGAAAGATGTGAGAATATCTGGAAGATTGTTAATGTAAATTAAAAAGATTATAGGGCCAAGGATTGAACCTTGAGGAACCCCTGAGTTTACGGATCAAGAAGAAGAGTGCTGTCTGTCGAGGATAACTTTTATACCACGATTGGAAAGGAAGGATTCAATAATCTTAAAGACGTTTCCAGATACACCCTAAGAAGAAAGCTTATGGAGAAGACCAGAAATGTCAAGAGCAATTGCCTTAACCTCTCCACCTTTATCTAATGCACAATAAAATCTATTGGTTATTACTGTTAGCAAATCAGCAGTAGAACAAGAAGATTGAAATCCATATTGATGATCAGAAAGTAAGTTACTAGATTCAAGATGAGAGATTAAGTGTTTGTTAATTAAAAATTCAAGGGCCTTTCTTATGATAGGAAGAAGACTAATTGGATGGTATTTAGATGATTCAGATCACTCTCCAGAATTTTTAAAAATAAGGATAATAGATGCTGCTTTCCAGCAGGTTGGAAAACAAGACTCTGATAAGTACATGTTGAATAGTTTTGAAAGGATAGACGACAGTTCCAGAGAACACTTCTGCAAAACTATAACAGGTATGTTGTCCAAGCCACAAGCTTTTGAATAGTTTAAACAGGAAATCTTTTTAGATACAGAAGCTTGAGTAATATAAATGTCAAGCAATAGATCAACCTGTTTGACGGCTATATCAGGTAGATTGCAACTAGTGGAATCAAGTGATGATATTGATGAAAATTTGTAGCAAACAGTTCAGCTTTGTCTTTAGGTAAGGTGTAAAATTCTGAACTATACAAGAGAGGTAGAATTACAGACTTGCCCTTATTATTGATACTATTAAAGATTCTCCAGAGAATAGCAGGCTAGACGTTAAATAAAATCTTTTTACAATGGTTTCTAGCAATAATAAACAGACGTCTGGTTTCTGGAGGGTTTTTTGCTAATAGATATGAAAGTAACGGTTTGGATTGGCATTTGCAGCAAGAACCAACTTGTTAGAAACCGACTAAAACAGTTTTTAGTTGATTAGTACAAAATCTATTATCAATTAAATGACTATGCAATTTTTCAAAGTCAACTAATTTTGATTCGACTTCAAGTCAATTTAGTCGAAGTTGAAACTAACACTAGTAAAAAAATGTTCAGTCAGTAACAGGAGGACAGTTTTAAACAAATTTAAAACACAAGGTGTTAAACAAGTTTTGTCTTGTGATTGCTTTTAAGTTCATTCTTGTTGTCCTGAAGAAAAAATACTGAAACTAAAATAAACAGAAAATTAGTTGTATACTAATGCCTTTGAAGCCGAAAGCAATTTTCCTATATTTAGTTGAAAGCAACAGAAATATTTAAAAATAAAAATATTTTTTGGGTACTCATACCACTCCAGCGGTACTAAAGCGAACTGGGTTTGTCACTGACTATTATGTGTTATTTAATTTTAAGAATAACTTTAGGGGCATCCATAAAGTATGTACACAGTAAAACCACTGATTAAAACCCCTAACCCCCATCTCTCCACTTGTATGCATGTATGTTTTCAACAACTTTCTCCCTTTACTTTTGCATTATTTATTACAAAAGCAACCCCCTTTCTTTTGCAACCCATAATTTTAAAGAATTTAAAAAAAAAAGATAGTCAAACTGCGTACATACATGCTGACTTTAACACCCCTCTCTCCTTTTATGTTTTGGGTAAACCACCTTCCCATCATACCTGCGTACTTACTTTATGGAAGATCCCTTTAGTTATTGCGTAGTAGTAATTTGATAACATTTTAATTGGTTATCATAATTCAAGTTTGGTATCTATAATAACATTAGGTTGTTTCAAAGGCTGTGTAATGTTTTTCAACTTTTTAATTTTATTGTAAACTTATTTGCATTTGTGGTTTAGTTTAGTCTTGGTGATAAGATAACCAGGTGATAAATGGTGATGATGCTTATCTGATGGGATAGTTATTTTTAGTTATTTAACTAGTTATTTTTGCTGAGTGTCTTTTAGAATTCTAGAAAGAGAGGTTTGTTACCTCCAAACCACAAGTTATATTTTTGTTAATCAGTATTTATAAATAATTTTGTGTTTTATTCAATATATATTGTTTAGGTACTTTGTCTATTTTTGTTTTTCAATTAATCTTTATACTCTTGCATGCCAAATATAAAAGGGGTGGGTGGAAATGAAAAAGAGGTGGGAATTCCTGTTCAGATCAAATAAACGAGGGATTGAAGGATCCTTATAAATGGGTGGGTGAGAACTTTTTACAGAGCACACATAAAGCAATATAATTTTAGTGTGGCTTGCGTCAAGTTAACAGCACTTTTTTTCACATCTGTTATATCATATCAGTAGGATTTAATTAGCTTATATAAGTTTTATACTAAGATAAGGAATGGTAATACTAAAAGTTTTTATTCTTATCAGTTATTGGTAAGAATAAAAAATTGAAGTGCAAGTAAGTTACACTGAAAGTTTTTGTTCTTATCAATTACTGCCTGGTAAGATATTTTCTAATTTTTATGACCAGTTTTCACTATTTTTTGTTTTTTTTTTAAATTTTGAGATATAGTATTTTTGCTGATAACAAGAAAAAGCAATTAAACTGTCTTATAAGTTTTCTGAAAATTAATAAATGTCCCCTCCCATGTATTAACCATGCGAGAGTATAGTCTCGACATCTGTATAAATTTTCTTCGTTTAAAAATTAATTCACTTTTATCATTATTTATTATATTCTTCTATAACACATTCACTGCTCCTGTATGACCATTTCATAAATTTATATCATACTTTTAAGTTTGTCATATTATTTCATGCCATATCATTTTAAGTTTGACATATCATGTCATGTCATGTATTTAAGTTATTATTAAAAATTGAAATAATATTATTATTAAAAATAATAAACATTGTTAAAAATTGAAAGCTCTTATTAAAGAGTTGAAAAATTAAAATGTAATATAAAAATAAATATAAAAAAAAAATCAAAATAAGCGTTAATTTATTATGATTGTAATGCTGTGAATATGTAATATATGTGTAATATACCAAAAATTTCAAATATTATTAAATGTTTACGAGATTAATTATCATTTTTTTTTTATTAGTTGATAAGTTTCACATTCATTATATTTAAACATTTTAATAGTAGAATGTTGTTTAAAAATAAGGTCAACTGATATAAATGAAGTAAAATGTATTTGAATAAGTCAAAAATACTTTTATAAATTTGTTTTTGGTTTTTAATACAACATTTTAATAAAGAATAAGCAAAACTCTTATATTTAATTTACTGATAAATAGAATTTTTATAAGCAGGTAATAGAAAAGAAAATTTTTTCAAATCAGGTAGAACCTCCTCTGCTTTGTATGTTTTTTGAAGAGAATGGTGTTTATTGACAAAAATGTTAATCAAATTCATAGTCAATACTTGAAGTTTGCAACTTTTTTTAAATTTGCAGTTTCAGTTTTAAAGAAGTCTATTCCTATAATATTTTAGTATTTTAACTTAATACTGTTGCTGCTGCCGTCCCTCGCTCATTTGTGTTTGTTAAACACTGAACTCACGGCAGTCATTTATGCCAAGTTAATAACAAGAAAGAATTGCAGCACAAGAAAATGTGAATGAAAATGTATGTAAATATCTAATTTATGTAAACATCAAATTATATA
Source organism: Hydra vulgaris (assembly GCF_022113875.1). Lineage (NCBI taxonomy): Eukaryota > Metazoa > Cnidaria > Hydrozoa > Anthoathecata > Hydridae > Hydra > Hydra vulgaris. The sequence continues at coordinate 32,673,610 of NC_061157.1, forward strand.
ATTTTAAAACTTATATTAAGTTTTACAGTTTTATTTTTACTAAAAATTGCATTGCGGCAACATATCCTAATTTTGATTTATAGCATTTATATGCTGTTTCATTAAGTCTTTTGTTTATTAAATACTGTTAAATATTCATCCAAAAATATGCCTTAGTGGCCAAAGTGGTCAGCTTGCTGCATTATTAAAGTGAATTGCTGTTGTTTAAATCCTGCTTGCACTTTTTTTTAACTTTTTTAGCTTTTTTAAAATACAAAATAATACAGTGGTAGAGCACTTGCCTCAAATGCAAAACTCTTTATATATATATATATATATATATATATATATATATATATATATATATATATATATATATATATATATATATATATATATATATATATATATATATATATATATATATATATATATATATATATATATATATATATATATATATAGGCTTAGACAGGAATGGCATGTGATCGAGCGCTATTGCTGACCACGCAAATTATTTTATTTTTTGACAACTTGACCACCATTTTTTAATAAACAATGTTTATATGTTTTGATGAGTTATAAATTTCAGAAATGTTCTGAATGTAAAAACGCTAAGCTAAATTTAAACTAGGAAAAAAATTAAAAAAAAAAAAATCACGAAAAAAAAATTCCTAACAAAAAAAGAAATGAAAAACAAATTCATAACGAAAAAGAAATTATATAAGCTTTAAAATAAAAATAAAAACTTAAATTCAAAGCAAAACCTTTTGTTACAATTTTAATTACGTATGAAATAAACGTTATTAAAGCTTATCTTAAGCGTTATTAAAGTTACGCAAAACGTTTTTAAATTAAGTAACAAATTACTACCAATGATTGGTTTAGTAAAAGAACAAGTTTTATTAAATTAAAAAGTGTTTTATATAATATTTTTAAATGTCAAAAAAGTTGCAAATAAAAATTGTTTAAAAAAATGACGTAGTCTTTTTAAAATAGTAATTTTTGCTAATTTCATGCTCTAATTAGTGAGTCTAATTAAAAAAAAGGTTTTGAAATTTTTTATTTGTAAAAATAGAAAAATAAATAAATAAATAAAATGCGCCTGTAATTTAAATAAAATAAACTGCCAACAAGCTTTTTAATTTAATTTTAATTTAAGCATTACAACTTTATTAATAAGCGCTTCGCCTAACAAATTTAAAAATTGTTATAAAAGATTTAATCTTTTTTTTTTTTTTTTTTTTTTTTTTTTTAACATCTTCACTTCCAACAAGGCTGCAAGCAACCACTATAAGAGTTGGAAGTTACTGGAAGAGAGAAGACTAAATCTGTAGAGCAAGATAACGATTGACTGATGACTTAAAAGATTGCAAATTATATGAATCTGGAAAGCAAGATGAAGGAAGCGAATTCCAAAGAACTGATGTTCGAGGAAAAAAACTAGAAGAATAAGAGTTTTTGAAGCACTTAGGAACAGTCACAGAAAAAGGATGAGACTTAATTGAATGGCGAGTAACACGAGAATGAATTTTAGTAGATGGCACAAGGGACGCTAGCTCTTTAGAGCAGTGCCCATTATAGTATTTGTAGAAAAGAGAAAGAGAAGCAACATTACGACGATGTGACAAAGGTTGGAGATTGGCTGCCAGAGCAGGTCCAACTATGTTTACAATTCGTTTTTGCACCTTGTCTAAAAGAGAAAGAGCATCATTAGAAGATCCGCCCCAGATGTGGCAACAGTATTCCATACAGGGACGGATTTGAGATTTATAGAGATAGAGAATAGAATCTGGAGTAAGAAAGTGTCGAGCTCGATAAAGAGATGCAACCTTAGCAGATGCTAATTTTGCAATGGATTTGATATACGGTTTAAAAGAAAGATCAGAAGTAAGAGTTAATCCTAGAAGATGAATGGTAGATGACTCATCTAGTACATTACCATTCATAAATATAGGAAGATCTAAATTATTACGATAACGATTGGCCGAATAAAATTGAGTTTTATCTGAATTAAAGTTCACCAGCCACTGTGAGCCCCATGCTGTAGCAGAAGTGAGATCCTTTTCAAGCTCAGATACCCCCTCCAAGCAATCAGAGAGTGTAGGCTTCTTATCATGACAAGAGTAAATGGTAGTGTCGTCAGCGAATAATGCCACCTTAGATGTGAGAATATCTGGAAGATCGTTAATGTAAATTAAAAAGAGTATAGGGCCAAGGATTGAACCTTGAGGAACCCCTGAAGTTACAGGATGTGAAGAAGAGTGTTGTCCATCGAGGACAACTTTTATACTACGATTGGAAAGAAAGGACTCAATAATCTTAAAGACGTTACC
>NC_061157.1:32676924-32826924 GCF_022113875.1 Hydra vulgaris
TAATCTTAAAGACGTTACCAGCTACACCATAAGAAGAAAGCTTATGGAGAAGACCAGCATGCCAAACTTTATCAAAAGCTTTAGAAATGTCAAGTGCGATAGCCTTAACCTCTCCACCTCTATCTAATGCACGGTAAAACCTATCGGTTATTACTGTTAGCACATCAGCTGTAGAACGAGAAGACCGAAATCCATATTGATGATCAGAAAGTAAGTTATTTGATTCAAGATGAGAGATTAAGTGTTTGTTGATTAAAGATTCAAAAACCTTGCTTATGACAGGAAGAAGACTAATGGGACGGTAGTTAGATGAATCAGATCGCTCTCCGGAATTTTTGAAAATAGGGATAACAGATGCTGCTTTCCAGCATGATGGAAAACAAGACTCTGATAAGCACTTGTTAAATAGTTTAGAAAGTATGGATGAAAGCTCCGGAGAACACCTCTGCAAGACTACAACAGGAATGTTGTCAGGACCACAAGCTGTTGAAGAGTCTAAGCAGGAAATTACTTTAGATACAGAAGCTGAAGTGATGCGAATGTCAAGCAAGGGATCAACCTGTTTGACGGCTATGTCAGGTAAAACGCAACTAGTGGAATCAAGAGATGATATTGATGAAAAGTTCTTAGCAAACAATTCAGCTTTGTCTTTAGGTGAGGTGACAAAGTCTGAACCATACAAGAGAGAAGGAATAACAGATTTGCCCTTATTATTGATACTGTTAAAGATTCTCCAGAAGTCTCGAGAGCCTAATTTTTGTGATGAGATACGAGATTTAATGACCTGGGAATAGCGAGCTTTGGCGTCAGACAAAACCTTTTTACAATGGTTTCTGGCGATAGTGAACAGATGTCTGTTTTCTGGAGAATTGTTTTGCTGATAGATATGGAAGTAACGGTTTCGATTAGAAATTGCTGCAGCGCAATGTGAGGAAAACCAAGGAGAAGAGTGAGGCTTGACCTGGAATCGTCGAGAGGGAATAAAAGATTCCATGCCAGCCTGAATCCACGAAGTTATGTAAGAAGCACATTTGTCAGCAGGATGACGAAAGATTTCTACCCAAGGGCCATCACGAAGAAAATCACGGAAAGAGTCCCAGTCAGCTTTAAGGTAGTTGTATGTGGTACGATGATAGGGGGATTCTGATGAAGTAGAAGAATTTGATAATAGTTTTAGAGAGATCAAACCGTGATCAGAAGTACCTAAGGGTGAATGTGGAGAAATTGAGCACTGACTAGGATCCAAAACAAGACATAAGTCGAGTAGAGAAGGTAAATGATTAGGGTTGTCTGGAAAACGAGTTGGAAAGTTGACTATTTGAGTTAGAGATTGAGAAAGGCAAAAGTTGAGGGCCTTAACGCCAGCAGAGTCACTGACACTAGAGCCAAGCCAATCGGTGTGATGGGCATTAAAGTCACCAACAACGACGATATTGGCCGATGGATAAAGAGAGAGGGCTTGGTCAATTTGATCAGAAATAACATCAAGAATAGTGCAATCTTGGGATGAAGGAGAGCGATATAGAACAAAGAGAAAGGCGATAGAGTGAAGTTGTGCTAAACGAAAGCACATAAATGAATAGTCTGTAGATTCAAACCTAGTTTCACGACAAATGGGTGAGTTCTTACGAATGTAGATGCCCAGGCCAAGCATGTGATTATTGGAGTCTTTACGAATTAAAGGAAGATAACCATCAACACTAAGATCACAAGATGGGACAGCCGAACTCAAATTAGTCATACAAAGAGCAAGTAGGTCTGGTGAACTTTGCAAGAGATAAGACTCAACAGAAGAAAAGTTACTTCGAAGACCACGAATATTAGTAAATGATAGGTTTAGAGAACTTGGTGATGGCGATGGTTTTTTGTGTTTTTTAGTTTTAGGTACTTTAGTCATTTTAAATTTATAAAGAACTTGACTCAAGTATAGATAGTACTCAGTACACTATTTAACAACTAAGCAATAGCCTCATTACTATTAATAAACCCTAAGCCGTAACAAAGGGCTCCAAATGTGGCCTCTGCAATGCACACCAAAAGTACAAACAGGGACACCATCCATGCGCAACATGGCACTGTTAGTACTCTGATATTTTACAGCTGTTGATGGAATCAGCCTCTCTGAGAGCTACCACAGAGTTCGGGAAACCTGACTACCAGCCGGCCTCAGAACCATAAAACTGAGTTTTAGAGCTGTACCCTCATTAGGAGATAATAGAATGAGTTGCCCAGTCATCTCATTCATTTCTAACGAAATCTCATTCATTTCTAACGAAATTGAAAATTTCATTCTCATTTTTTGAAATTGAAAATTTCATGAAAATGAAATTGAAAATTTCATTCTCATGAAAATTTCATTCTCATTTCATTCTTGATTTGAAAATTTTGATTGAAATTTGATTGAAATTTGATTGAAATTTGATTGAAATTTGATTGAAATTTGATTGAAATTGATTGAAATTTGATTGAAAAATTTGATTGAAAATTTGATTGAAATTGATTGAAATTTGATTGAAATTTGATTGAAATTTGATTGAAATTTGATTGAAATTTGATTGAAATTTGATTGAAAATTTTGATTGAAATTTGAAATTGATTGAAAATTTGAAAATTGAAAATTTCATTCTCATTTCATTCTCATGAAATTGAAAATTTCATTCAATGAAAATGAAATTGAAAATTTCATTCTCATTTCTAACGAAATTGAAAATTTCAATCTCATTCATTTCTAACGAAATTGAAAAAAAAAAAAATTGTTTACAAAAAATAAAATATCTATTTAAAACATTTTAAAAAAATTGTAAGTTTAATCATAAAAGTTAATCGTATGAACATTACAAAATGATTTAAAACTTTTCCATTAAATAAACAAAATACATGCTTATATAAGTTAAATAAAGTTATTTTATATTCTTGTGTAATTTACATAAAATGTGTAAAAGTTAGTTGTCACAAAAGCTTTTGAACTTATTCACAAATTAAGTAACTTAAAAAAATTCTTTCTAAAAATAATGGTTTAAAAATGTTTTAGGAAGTCATAAGAAAATAGTTTCAAACGTTTAAATTTATCATAAAAAATAAATGTCTACATAAAAAAAACTTAATATAAAATTTCTACATAAAATGTCTACATAAAAATTTCTAAATAAAATGTCTACATAAAAAAAACTTAATAAAAATAACGTTTTTTATTAATTTACACAAGCGTTTATGTAAACCATAACTATAATTAATTTTATGGTTTTATTTAAAGCCTTTGTGTAAAACAAAAAACTAAAGAAAAGATCAGCGATTAAAAGATATTTATAACATAACACTTTTTTCATTGCATTCAAATTGTTAAAACATCAAAATAGCCGTGGTCAAGTTGTAAAGAAATAAAAATATTAGGGTGGTCAGTTACAGAGTTCAATCGCATGCCATTCCTGTCCAAGCCTATATATATATATATATATATATATATATATATATATATATATATATATATATATATATATATATATATATATATATATATATATATATATATATATATACAATATCGGGTAAAACAAGTGCAACCAAATAATGCTAATTTAGTTTCTTTATATAAAAGTGCTGCATTTTTTCAATTTAGAGAAATAACTATTAATCATCACCGATAGGTGGTTGTCTTGAAACACCGATAGGTGGTTATCTTGAAACTTTCAAGACAACCACCTATTGGTGATGGATTGGTAACGCCAATTCATTACCGATAGGTGGTTGTCTTGAAACTACTGCTTGACTTTTTTTGCAGTGTGTTTTGGATCGTTGTCTTGTTGAAAAACCCATTTTATTGGCATATTCCATTCAGCATGAGGTAACATAACATCTTTTAGGATATTTTTATACATGAAACGGTCCATTATTCCATTGTTTCAAAGTGGTGGAACGCGTTTATCTCCTGCCAACTTTCCCATAGAACGATATTTGGAACATAGTCTTTATATGGTCCATTTTTTCACGCGATATTTATCACAAATACTTTTTTGTGACATTTCACTTACGTAATCGCCAATAATTTTCTTTCTTAGTTCCAATCCAACACTGTCGGGAGCAATTTTTGCACTTGAAGTCATAAAAATAATAAAAATAAATAATCACGCTTCTCGAGGCTTACTGTGTTACATTTACCTTGTGATGATACAATAATGCTCTGTGGAACACAATGTCTTGGTTAGATGTGGACTATATTAATGTAATGAAACACTTCTTGTATTCATGTTCTTCGATTAAACACTTTGATAAAACTCACTTCGATAAACTGTCTTGATAATACTGACTGATTGACTTCCATATACTGACTGAATAACATGTCGGTTTACATGTCTCTTATATTGTAAAATGAAACTGTGTGAACCTGTTCTGGAAGTTTCTAGATGCTTTTTTTTTATGCTTCTGGAAGCTTCTGTATGCGTCTGGATGCTTCTGAATGTTTCTGTATACTTCTGGATGCTTCCAGATGCTTCTTCTGGAAACTTCTGGAAGCATCTGCATGCTTCTGGAAACTTCTGGATACTTCCTTTAATTATTAAAAAACTTCCGTGACGTTGACACGGAGCAGACTTAAGAAAATAAAACAAACCAAAAAAGTTGCACTTGTTTTGTCAGCTGCAAAATGGTACTTGTCAATAAAATTTTGCCTGTGTGCTGTCACCTGTCAGCTGATTGCTCATATCATGGCATGCTATGACTCCAGACTCCTGAACTGTTTGCTGTGATAGTATAGTTCGTTTCGTTTTTAAGACATGTAAAATAAGGAACACTTTTTAGCGTTGTTTGATGTTGGTTGCAAATGTTTTGTCTAATACTGTATATATATATATATATATATATATATATATATATATATATATATATATATATATATATATATATATATATATATATATATATATATATATATATATATATGCATAAGCTTAATGCGATTTTGGCGTCATAAAATTATCTTTTTTTTTTTTTATAGACGTTAAGTGTTTTAACTACCGCAATAAATAAATAACCGCAAACTAGTTCAATTTAACAATTAACTCAAATAACTATAAACGTTTTAAATGTAAATTTATTATAAAAATTTTGTAATGTTTTCAATTGTTATTTTATTATTAATTTTAGTTCAATAGTAAAAAAAACATATATAAAAATTTAGTAAAAAAAACATATATATATATATAGATATTTTTTAATTATTTCTGAAATTTGTTTTTGAATAATTATTGTTTTTAATCGTTATTGAATAAAAAATAATAATGATATTTTTTAGTAAACAAAAAATATTAACATTGATAAACACAAACCCATGTTAATTATTTAAACAACGATTTTGTTATGACTAGCAAAGAAAAATTTAGGTTTTTAAATAGTTTTTAAATTTATCTTGCTTAGCGTTTCAACTTGCGTTTTATAAAAATATAAAAATTTTTTGTCTGCTTTGAGCATATTTTTGATACATAGTTTAGAACGCGTTCGCCAGGAATTTAATTCATAAATTTTTTACGTTATTGTAAAAATATTTTACTTTTTAAACAAATCACAAAGAAACAGAGCTATAGGGAAAAATCGTTTTTAACGATTAAATCTTTTTTGTTTTAAATTTTAGGAAATTAAAAAAAAAAATTAAATTAAATATAAAAGTCTTAATTATCCAAACTCTTTTGTTAAATATTCTTAAAACAAAAAAGCAAATACTTCTACGCAAAACTTTAATCGTGCAAACTTAAAAAATACTCAACTAAAATAATTTAAGTATATTTAATAATTTGAATCATATCTGTTTATAATAAACGTTCGTAAAAATTTGTTTCTTAAAAATTAAGTTCATTAACTTATAAACAAACTCAAAAGTGTTTTAATTCTACATATAATTACAAAACTCTTTTTTTTCTTCGTTTGTAAGCAATTTAACTTAATAAAATAAAAAAAGAATAAATATGAGGTAATCTTTGTTAAGAACAAATTTAATTTATATATTGAACTATATTTTTATTTTTAATTATATATCAACTTAATTAAAATATAGTAACATGTTAAAATATTTTAACATGACTTGTGTTATTCATAAACCGTTGGGCAGCTGCCCTTACCGCACCATTGTTTTTGGATAATATTTTATTTTAATGAAGATCATATAAATTACATTTGATTTTAATAACGTAAGTCTTCTCTTTTTCTGTGATCATCACATCGGTAAAGCATCGGCAAAGTCCCAAGATTTAATAGTTTTTAAAGTAAATCTTTTGTCCTTCAAAATACAATCTATATTCGAACTTTAAACAATTTAGAGAGAATAGAAATATACAAGGTTTTCTTTATATACTAGTTTGTTTTGTTTTATAAAGAAAAATACATATTCATTAGTAAAAAATGGAGACTGACATTAAACTAAAACGTGCCTTATTATTTATTTAATGGAATCTGTAATGTGCACGTGCATAATGAAACCTTCATTATATAAATATATTCAACATAATATTAGTGTCATTAGCGGATGTTGTAGTCTACTCGTGATTTCTTTACCTTATAATATAACTTTATTTATGAAAAAACTTATTGAATCGCATGCAGAAAAAATTTAACAAATTCTTTTGTTAAATTTTTAATTATAAGATAACTCTTCATTCAAAAATTGCGAGTAAAAGGTAATTTTTTTTTCTTTGCTGAGCCCCTCCCCCGCATAACTTGAAGGTAAAGGTATCTTTTATATATATACCTTTTATATATATACCTATATACTTTTTACTAATAAGTAAAGCAAAGAGTAATAATTAATGAAGTAATTTTTAGAAAAATACAAATAGATTGCTCATTCATCGGCACATTTTTTTTAATATCTCGAAAAAATGTCTTGATATTTTTGATATCATGATAACAAAAATATTAAGACATTTTTTGAGATATTAAAAAAATGTCAATCCTTAATTACAAATTTTTTTGCAAATGTTTTTTATTATAAATTCAGTAAAAAATTCTTAAAAAATTTATATTACAAAAAACATTTATATTCTGTATTAATAAATATGGAATAAAGATTTTTTTAAAGTTTTTTACTAAAAACTTAAAATTACTACTTTTTATTAAAAACATTGCAAAATATTTGTAGTTAAGGATTGACAAACAATTTTTCCTGTTGCTAAATATTGGATAAAAAGTTTAGCGTCAAATTAATTGCTTTAAAAAGGAAAGATATATCGCGATGAAAAGTTACAACAATTATTTTTAAAGTAAATTATTTTTTTTAATAAATTTTTACATATTGTTATTTAAAAGTTAATGTGGTTTTTTTAAAAATTAATTACTACTTTTATGTTACCGCTAATTTAATAGTTAAAAAATGATAAAAGTAGCTTGACCAAAATAGCTCTACGCGTACCTAAAAATCGCTTAAGGCGTACGTAAATTGCTCTAGGCGTAACGCTTTAAAACAAGGCCTATATATTATATATAAATATATATATATATATATATATATATATATATATATATATATATATATATATATATATATATATATATATATATATACTTTTTTTTTTTTTTTTGCAGACTAGCAATAAGGTTTTGAATTTCTTTTTTAGTAAAATACAGAAAAAGAGAGTTTTAAAAGGAAAGCATTGCAAAGAGAATAAATAATTACACAACCAAACAGTTAATATACCATAGACAATATTAAAAATCCTGAACTACAATTATATGCTTAAACTTAACTTTTCCTTTTTATTAACTTTTTTTTTTTTTGACAATCCCGTAATCCCGAGAAATTTCAGAGACTTATCCCGGGATTTTGGGATAAACAATTTGTACAAAATCCCAGGATTTCCGGATCCTGAGATTGCCATCCCTACTTTCAATATACAGTATTAGACAAAACATTTGCAACCAACATCGAACAATGCTAAAAAGTGTTCCTAATTTTATGTCTTAAAAACGAAACGAACTATACTACCACAGCAAACAGTTCAGGAGTCTCGAGTCATAGCATGCCATGAGATGAGCAATCAGCTAACAGGTGACAGCACACAGACAGAATTTTGTTGACAAGTTCAGGAGTCTCCAGAACTTGTCAACAAAGTTTCCAGAAGCATGCAGAAGCTAACCGACATGTAATTCAGTCAGTATATGGAAGTCAATCAGTCAGTATTATCAAGACAGTTTATCGAAGTGAATTTTATCAAAGTGTTTTATCAAAGAACATCAATACAAGAAGTGAAATACAAGTGTTTCATTACATCAATATAGTCCACATCTAACCAAGACGTTGTGTTCCACAGAGCATTATTGTATCATCACAAGATAAATGTAACATGGTAAGCCTTGAAAAGCGTGATTATTTATTTTTATTATTTTTATGACTTCAAGTGCAAAAATGGCTCCCAACATTGTTGGATCGGAAATAAGAAAGAAAATTATTGGCGATTACGTAAGTGGAATGTCACAAAAAAGTATTTGTGATTAATATCGCGTGAAAAAATGGACCATATCAAGAATATGTTCCAATTATCGTTCTACAAGGAAGTTGGCAGCAGATAACAAAGGTGGAAGACCTCATTCCACTACTTCTAGAGAGGATGCTATGATCGTCAGATCGGTCAAGAAGGATCCCTGGATATCATCAGTCGAGATACAAAAGCAATTTGAGCTGCCTGTATCGAACCTAACAATCAGATGACGTGCTGTTAAAGCCGGATTGTTTTCTCGATGCCCTGCAAAGAAACCGCTGATTTCACTAAAGAACCATAAGAAAAGACTCCTGTTTGCTCTATCTCATATTAATTGGAATGTGCAGAAATCCTATTCAGTAATGAATCGATGTTCAACTTCATTGGGAGCGATGGTATTTGCCATGTACGTCAACTGGCCGGAAAACGTCTCAATTTACGTTACTACCATAAGACCGTGAAGCATGGTGGAGGCAATTTAATGGTCTGGGAGAGTTTTTCTGCTAACGGTCTAGGTCTAATACATCAAGTCGATGGAATAATGGACCGTTTCATGTATAAAAATATCCTGAAAGATGTTATGTTACCTCATGCTGAATGGAATATGACAATAAAATGGGTTTTTCAGCAAGACAACGATCCAAAACACACTGCAAAAGTAGTCAAGCAGTGGTTTCAAGACAACCACCTATCGGTGATGGATTGGCCGCCTCAATTTCCGGATCTAAACCCTATTGAAAACCTGTGAGAGATCGTCAACCGCAGAATTAATCGATAAGGTTTTCGTAATTAGGATCAACTGTTTGAACAAATTCAAAAGACCTGGGCAGCGATTCCACAAAGTTTCACTGATCACTTGATCAAATCTGTGCTTTGAAGATGCAAGGCTGTGATCAACGACAATATATTTGCCACGAAGTATTGACAGCGAAATACAGCTTGGTCAACATTTTGTGAAGTTGCACTTGTTTTGTTCAGAAGGAAATAAACTTTTTTAATACTTTTGATTAATTTATTAATTTTAGTGTACAAATAATGAACTTTGTGATGAATAAAACTTGAAGAACATTGTCTCTAAACAGTTACATAGTTATTTCTCTAAATTAAAAAAATGCAGCACTTTTACATAAAGAAACTAAAATAGCATTATTTGGTTGCACTTGTTTTGTCCAATACTGTAAATCATTTTTCACAATACTTCTGAATACTTTTTCCTATACACTCCACATCTAGTAACTAAATTTTTATAGTTATAAATATTGACACAGTTTATATCAATATAGTTATGACTATATTTTCTTATCTTATATGTTTTAATACTTTATTTTCTTTGTTTATTATACAGTCAATACTGTTGCATTATGTACAATAAATATAGTAGATATAAAAGGCATATATATTTTTTTATATCTATTATATATATATATATATATATATATATATATATATATATATATATATATATATATATATATATATATATATATATATATATATGTATATATAAGCAGCTGTGGCGCAGTGGTAGCGCACTTGCCTCAGAAGCGTAAGATCCGTGGTACAAACATCACCTCTGGGCAAGTTTTGCGACATCGGTTTGGAAGGAGGCGTGAACTTCCTGTTAAATGCTCTTCTGCGGTGCTCTGGGATAAGACCGTAAGAACTTCTTGGGGCACCTTAATTAACTTAAATATATATATATATATATATATATATATATATATATATATATATATATATATATATTGTTGTTGTTTTTTTTTTGTGTGTGTGTGTGTGTGTGTGTGTATGGTTGTCTCTATATTCACATTTTTCTAAAAATTTTGGAGAGGTTAGGTGTTTTTAGGTTTTTTTCTCATTGTGGGGTGTATTTTATTGCAATAATGACTTATATGGTGTAGACAACAGGTAATGATAAAGATATAATGATGCATCCCTGACAAACAGTTATTGTTAGCACTACAGTGGCAGATATTGTTAACAACACATTGACAGCTATTGTTAACACTACAGTGACAGAATTGGTAGCACTTCTTTAATGCTCATTAGTTCACAGGGGAGAACATCATGTTTAGTTTTAAAGTTACTATAAGTTTACTTTGAAGAGTAACGCATTAGGATTTCTTTCCTTTCTTGCAAACTATCAACATTTTACCCAAAATTCTGAATAATTTTCCAGCAGTATATATCTTTATTGGATTGAAAATAGAGATATGTCCAAAAGTGTATTGAAGAAATCGATTTTTAAAATAAGTCGGTTAACAAAAAATATTGTTACGAAAAAATGCAAAGTCAACTTTGATAAATCCAAAAAAAACGATTCATAATCCTTCATTATGCCAAAAATTCATAATTTTTTTTTTTTTAAAACTATAAAAATAAATGAGCTAATTGAATAATAATAGAAAATCCCAATTAAAATTTCTTAAAAGGACAGAAATAAACAATTCTAAAGAATTCTTTTTGTAATAGTGTCAACATATTCCACAAATGTGGGAAGTACTACAGTAGGTTGTGACTTTGGGTCAATTAGTTTTTGTTATAAATTAAAGTTTTTTAATATGAGCATTTCTTTGGAATATCCAGTTTAGAGGATTACCAAACAAAAATAAATAAGAAATAAAATTATCTACATATTGAGTTAATAATTCTTATTTCTAATGATTCTATATTGATGAAACACTCTAAAATATAAATAAAACGCTCCAAAATAAAAAATAAAAAAGTTTCTACTAATATATATATATATATATATATATATATATATATATATATATATATATATATATATATATATATATATATATATAGGGCCTGTTCTAGGAAAAAAGTTTGGGCAGCAGTACCCCTCTCGTTCTAGCAAACTTTAGCTGAAAACGGTCTAAAATAGTCTTTCTACAACAGAAAGTATTGCTTTTTGCAGTAATCTGTTTCTTATCTTAACTCTTTAACTGTTTCTGTTAACACCGCATCTTTTCAAAAATTATTTCCAATGTTTTTTATAATAACATCAAAGCAGGCAACGAGGTAACCAACGCAGAGAGAGAAAACGGCAACCCTGAAATTCTTTCCATAAAGAGTCTTGCTATTAGACACCCTAAGTAGAAATGACCCAACTGCATTATTAAAATAGGATATAGTCTAAAATGCCAATGTAATGGGTTAAGTTGAGCAAAACATTTTTGAATCTAATGAGAAAAGAAATGAAAAGTCAGCAAAAATTACTTTTTGTCTATACTGTCAAGAAAACTTGTGTTAAAACAACAGAAATTTAACAAACATAAACAGTGAAAAAAGTTTACCACTTAATTTATTGTCCCATTTTATGCACCATTTTGACCTTGTATAATAAAAATAGACAAAATAAGTTTTTTCAAAGTTATTAAAAGTGGAATAATTTTTTTTCATTTAGTACTTTTGTCAGTTTTCATTTAGTATTTTTTTCATATATATATATATATATATATATATATATATATGTACAATTGATTTTTTTTATTTTAAGCTAAAATCTACTGTCAATTTAAAGAATGCTGCGATGATAACTGGATCAATCACGACGTTTCAGGTATTCAAAACAGTTTAAATGAAAAGCTTTTTGGGCAGCATTTAGTAATAAAAATGGTAGGTAAAGCTGTTGAATCACATACTAAAGAAAAAAGTCCAAAAAAACCGTTGGTTATGTCTTTTCATGGATGGACAGGTAGTGGTAAAAGTTTTGTTGCAGATATTGTTGCAAAACATTTGTATAAAAATGGTCTAAAGAGTAAATTTATTCACAAAAAAATTGCAACATTCCATTATCCACATGGAGGTGATTTGCAGAAATACAAAACAGAGTTAAAAAATTTTATTGAGTATAATGCGAAAAAATGTGAGCGCTCGCTGTTTATATTTGATGAAGTGGACAAATTGCCAGAGGGCCTTGCAGATGTTTTAAAACCTTATTTAGACTACCACCATGCATTAGAAGGCACAGATTACCGTAAAAATATTTTCATATTTTTAAGCAATACTGCAGGTAACAAAATTAACAATTTTGCTATTAATCACTTTGCCAAAGGTAAATCTAGAGAAATGATAACTAGTGCTGAAATGGATAGACTTTTATCTCTTGGTGCGTTTAATATGCCAGGTGGCTTTAAAAATGCTGATATTGTTTTAACTGGATTAATAGACTTTTATGTGCCATTTTTACCACTGGAGCGTAAACATGTCAAACAATGCGCAGAAGCAGAACTTCAAAAGCGTAATCATAAACTTAATGATGGTATTTTAGAAGAAATTGCAAATGAAATGCATTATTTTCCAGAAGAAGAAAAATGGTTTTCAGCTACAGGATGCAAGACAGTTTCAAAGAAAGTTGAGGTGTTTGTTAATTAGTCCTTTCAAAATAATAGTGTGATTTGTCACTTGCTGAAAATATACTATTTTTGCTTAGTTAATTTTAGGAAATAAGTAACACAAGAGTTTGTAATTGTTTCTCAAACAAAAATTTTAGTTTAACCTTGCAAAAAATCCAAATTAATTTGTTTTTAGTTTTTTTGTTTAATGTTCTTAATGCTGTAAATTAAATTTTATATCAGATTTGTTGTTAAAAATAGTTTCAATTGATTTATCTTTTTTAGAGTATCTTGATTAATATTTGTTTTTAATATATTTTTAAATGTGATATTTTTAACTTAGAACTTTCTTTAAATTATTTGTATTTATATACGTAAAAACATTTGGGGTGTAAAATGAGATAAAGGCCATCATTTAGTAATTTATCGTTGTTTTTTTTTACTCCATAAAATTTTATTTTTCAAGTAAATTTAAATCATTTTTTCGCTTTTTATTTCAGCTATTATAAATTAAGTTAAGGACATATTTTATTCACAGTGACACATTTAGTGGTAAAACTATAGTGAATGTTTGTGAGATATTTTAGTAGATGTTTCTGTTGATTTTTACGCGTCTACAGCTTATACATCAGCTTCTGTGCAAACTAGTATATGTATATATACATAAAACTAGTATATGTATATATACATAAAACTAGTATATGTATATATACATAAAACTAGTATATGTATATATACATAAAACTAGTATATGTATATATACATAAAACTAGTATATGTATATATACATAAAACTAGTATATGTATATATATACATAAAACTAGTATATGTATATATACATAAAATAGCTAAAAGGCAATTAGTTGATTCAAATTTATTACTAAGAAAATCCTTGTTACCCATGTTATTGTTATAAGACCGTTTTGATAATTCATACAAATATTAAATGTTTAAAATAAAAAAAACAGGTTCTTCTTCTTTAAAATAAAAAAACAGGTTCAGGTTCTTCTTCGAATATTTGTAAAAATTCAAACTATTGACAAGTAAATTGTGTAAATCATTATATTTTGTTGAATTGACTTCTGGGTATTTTGTCATTAAAATGAAAACTTTATATATTTGAATTCTTTACTTCAATATATACTTAAGTATTTACTAAGTACTTTAGTTTAGTAAGTTTAGGTATGTTTAAGTTTTTACTAACTTGAAAAATAAAATCCGAAGACATAAAGTTGCATTTTTTAAAAAGTTCTTTTTTTTTACATGGAATGGATTACTTAGTTTAATTTTATTGTTATTTGTTTTTCTAGATATTTCTTGCTGTATAAAATAACAAATATATTTTTAATTGAATGGAAGATATTTTACCAAAGAAATGTGGTGTTAAGTATTCTCCTCCTACACTAGTTTTATTTTACACTGTTAAATCATCAGGGAAGCTTCATCGGCGCTCTATACCAATACGTTTAAATGAAAATACAAACGAAGAAAAACTTTTTACCAGTCTACTCAAAGAATCTCACCATTCTAAATATCTAAAAAAATTTAAGCATGAACAAATTGAAAGGCTTTTTAAAATGTTGGTGACAAACGTAAACGGTAATCAAACTAACTTAAATGAAGTAATTCAAAAGGAAACTGTTGATGTTGATTTTGAAACGGAGAATTTAAATAAATTAGACGATGAAACGTTGAACAAAGTAAAAGGACAAATGAATGAGGTGTTTAAAAAGAATCAAATAAAACCCGGTGATAGTGCATGGAAGTATGACGTAGAAGTTGACTTTAGCAACAACGATGGTGCAGCAAAATCATTTTGGGACGAAGATGATTCTGAGTCAGATATGGAGTTCTGATTTGATAAAGTTTAAAAATTATGTATATATTGTCGAAATTAATAGTTATTTAAGTATTACCAGTTATAATATTTGTTTAAGTATATGTGCTGGTATATACACTGTTTATAAAACTTACCTTTATTGTTAACGTGGTTTTATTCTAATATTTGCATGATTGAATTAATATTTTAAATGAAAATGATTTTTTTTTTAATTTTTTTTTTTTTTAATTTTTTTTTTATTATTATTTTTTTACAAAATTTTTATTTCAGATGTTAAATAAAAAGAATATATTTTGGAAACCAGGTGCTGAAAAACCTGGTATCGATTTAAGGACCGAAAGGCAATCAGAGGGTGAAGGAGCTGGAAGTTTTATGATATACAATCCTAATAATTTATTATCTATTCAACAGCAAAGACAACGACTTCCATCTTTTAAGTATCGCAATGCTGTGTTATACCTACTAGAAAAATATCAAACTGTGATTATATCTGCTTCAACTGGATCTGGAAAATCTACACAAATTCCTCAATACCTATATGAAGCTGGTTGGACTAATGAAAAAAAAATTATTGGCATAACACAACCTCGTCGTGTTGCAGTTACTTCTGTTGCTAGTAGAGTAGCTGAAGAAATGGGAACTGCTTTAGGAAGAGAGGTAGGGTATTCAATTCGTTTCGAAGACTGTACTGATAAAGATTTGACAAAAATTAAATTTCTTACCGATGGTTATTTGGTGAGAGAGATGATGGCTGATCCTTTGCTTTCTCAGTACAGCGTTTTAATGTTAGATGAAGTTCACGAACGGACACTTTATACTGATGTTATAATTGGATTGCTCAAGAAAATTTTGCGCAAACGGCCAGATCTCCGATTGATCATTTCTTCTGCCACATTAGATGCCGATCAGTACCAAAAATTTTTTAATATAAAAAAATCTGTTAACAAAGCCGAAGTTACATCTGTTATATTGGAAATGGAGGGTAGGACTTTTCCTGTTGATATTTTTTATCTTCAAGCTGCTATCCCGAATTATGTGAAATCTGCTGTAGACACTGTCATAAATATACATAAATCATATTCAGATGGAGATATATTAGTATTTCTTACTGGTCAAGACGAAGTAGAGAATGCCTTACAACTTATACAAAATGAAATTAATTTGTTGCCGAAAAATATACAAAATGTTTTATTACTTCCTTTGTATGGTGGTTTACCCATGGCTGAACAGTTAAAGGTTTTTCAACGTGCTCCCCCTAATACCAGAAAAGTAGTTGTTTCGACTAATGTCGCTGAAGCATCAATTACTATAAGTGGTATTGTTTATGTTATAGACTCTGGTTTTGTCAAGTTAAAAGCATACAATGCTGCATCAGGATTAGACTCTCTTGTGATAACACCTATATCAAAAGCATCAGCTGCTCAACGATCAGGAAGAGCTGGTAGGGTTCGTGCTGGAAAAGCATATCGTCTTTATCCGGAATGTGAGTTTGATAAATTAAGTTTATTCACCATTCCAGAAATACAAAGAACTAATTTAGCCTCCGTTATTTTACAATTGAAAAGTTTAGGAATAAGTAATGTATTGAGATTCAATTTTTTAAGTGCGCCACCAGCTCAACTCATGATAAATGGCATAGAACTTCTGTTTGCACTTGGTGCACTCACCGAAGAAGGTAATTTAACAGAGCCTTTAGGCGTCCAGATGGCTGAGTTTCCTTTAAATCCAATGCTTTCTAAGATGCTTTTGTGCTCTGGAAATTTTCAATGTTCTGAAGAAGCTGTTACGCTAGCAGCTATGCTTCAGATCGAAAATGTTTTTGTTGCCGTGCCTAACATGAAAAATAAAGTGACCAGATCAAAACTTCGCTTTGCTGCAAAAGAAGGAGATCATTTAACTCTCATTAATGTTTATCGTGCTTTTATTAAACATGGGAAGAGCATGGATTGGTGCCACAAACATTTTTTAAATTATAAATCTCTTGTTCGTGTAGTAAAGGTAAGAAATCAATTAATATCTATTCTAAAGCAGTACGACATTCCAATAGTTTCGTGTAAAGAAGATGACGAAGCTATTCGAAAGTGTATTATATCTGGATTTTTTGCAAATGTTGCTAAATATCATCCCTCTGGTGAATATAGAACAGTACGTGATAATCGTTCGTTATATTTGCATCCATCATCAGTGCTTTCGAGTATTACGCCTCCTCCGAAACTCCTTATATTTAACGAAGTCCTTTGCACTTCAAAAGATTACATGAGGGATGCTACAGATATAAAACTGTCTTGGTTGTTAGAATTAGCAAGTTCTTATTATGAATATGATACAGATTTAGCTATGGATAGAAAGAAACTAAAGCTTGATATATAATTGTTTCAAATGTTTCTGTGTTCAGCTACATTTTTATAATTGAAGTTTATTTTTTACATTTAAAACATTGAATGTGAAAGAACGAGTAAATTTGTATGTGAAAGTACGAGTAAAATTGAATGTGAAAGTATGTGTAAATTTGAATGTGAAAATACGAGTAAATTTGTATGTGAAAGTACGAGTAATCTTAAATGTGAAAGTATAAGGAAATTTAAATATGAAAGTACGAGTAAATTTGAATTGGAGTAAATTAAAATATAAAAGTACGAGTAAATTTGACTAAATATAATGGTTTTACAACGAATATCCCCTTTTAATCTACTTATCCAAACCATAATGATATTTTTTTTTTTTTAATTTTGTCAATATCCTCAGATTTTACAATGTGTATATATATACATATATATATATATATATATATATATATATATATATATATATATATATATATATATATATCGGACTAGCGTAAGGAGAAGACTAAATATTTTGTCGTCTATCCCCTTTATGAAATAAAAAATTCACCTTTTCTAATATTATCAGTACGGATTAACCTTAAAGGCACACTAAGCACGTGCCTAGGGCACCGCATGGTAAGGGGCACCACGACGAGCCATTAAAAATTTTTTTGCAATTTCTAAATTAATGCAACTGCATGAACGACTTTAGCAACAGGTTATTTATGTCAGAAAATAGGTGTTTTAGAGTTTTGCGCCATATACACTGGAATCAGCTTTTGATAACTGTTTTATCTATTAAACTGAATAAGCCATGATTTCTAGGAACAATTATTATATTTAGATTTGTAACTTATAGAAAAACTATAATCCTCGTGTTTTTTTTTATTTGCTAGCCTCGTTCATCAGTACATTTTTTATGGAAAAAAAAAATATATGATTCGAATCTGAGAAGGAAATCAGGTTCAGAATCTATACACATTTTTATCTGCATCTACGCATAGGTGGGATGTCTTGAAATCGGTTGTACCTAGACCCGGGCCGGCCCAACCTTAAAGTTGATTTCTCTGAAAATCTTTGTTTTTGCAAAAGACCAACATTTGTTTACCTTTTTTAAGGTTAAAAGTTTAATATAAATCAAAAAAAAATAATATAATAAAGTAAGATAATAAAAAATAGTATAACAAAATATTATTTAAAAATGTAAATTTTTGGTTTTAAAAAAAATAACTATTTAAAGTGTCTATATTATAAAGTTGTATGATTTTTATAGGAAGCGATGAGATAATTACTGAAACCAATAAGTAGATGTGTGGATTTTATACAAAACTTAAAAAATCATTTTAATTGTATCATCCAGATAAATCATTTTAATTGTATCATCCAGACTGAAACTAATAAAGGAAGAAAATTTTCAACAACAGTATAACAGAGACCTTATATTATTTGGTTCCATAAAAAAGCTGCACGAAAAGAAATGCAAAATTTGCCAAAGTTTGTTTGAAATTTTGGTTATTTAATAAAATTTTCATTTCTTAAAGAATATTTATTTTTTTCTTTTAAAAAATATAAATCAAAAAAAAGAAAACTGGAGATGAGTTAGTTTTACATTTTACACAAACAACATTATAAACATTTACTTGATATATATTAAAAACATTCATGTTAAATAAGAGTGGTCTTGAGTGAGTAAAACGATTTTTGAAATTTATAAG
Organism: Hydra vulgaris; assembly: GCF_022113875.1. Taxonomy (NCBI): domain Eukaryota; kingdom Metazoa; phylum Cnidaria; class Hydrozoa; order Anthoathecata; family Hydridae; genus Hydra; species Hydra vulgaris. Next base: position 32,695,610 of record NC_061157.1, read on the forward strand.
ACGTGCAATATGCTTCTGCTGACAATAAAGTGGCTTTAATTTACTTTTATGGATACTACTCCATGCAATATTAGCATAATTAATATGACAGTGTATAAAAGAGTAACATCATTGAGTTAATGAATGTTTGTTTAAAACGCATCCTGCTTTATATATATATAACTCCAATGTTTTTTGCAATTTTGTTGCATAAATGTCCGATGTGATTCTTTCATGATAAATTTTCATCTACAATGATACCTAAAAAATTTGTGAAAATTATTCTTTTTATTTGAATATTATCAATATGAAGAAGAGGCAAATCACTTAGAAGTATATGTTTTTTAAAATGTGGATGAAAGAAAATCGATTTATTTATATCAATGTTGAGTGAAAGATTATTTGACTTAAACCAGTCAGATATTTTTCTTAGTTCAATGTTCATATCATAAAAAAGTTTATTGATGTTATTATTAGATAGAAATAGGTTTGCATCATCAGCAAACATTATAGTAGTTAATTTTGAAACTTCATGGAGATTGTTCATATAAGTTAGAAATAATAAGGGCCCTAGTATAGATCTCTGTGGAACTCTACACATTATATTTAGATAATCTATATTAAGATAATCTTGTGAAAAAGATCCGTCGACAAAGACAAATTGTTTGCGATGTTTTAATTAGCTTTTTAGTAGTTTTAAAATATTACCGGTGATACCATAATGTTCAAGTTTTTTAAACAGTATTTCATGGTCAACTGTGTCACAAGCCTTAGATAAGTCTATAAAAACGCCTAAAGTAAACTCTGACTTTTCGAATGAATCAGTTATACTACGAGTAAGATGAATTGCTACATGTTCAGGAGAGTTATTTCTTTTAAAACCGTATTGATTTATGTAAAGTATATTATTAATATCAAGATGATTAGATATTTGGTTGAACATAATTCTTTCTAAAAATTTTCAAAAAACAGAGAGGATAGATATTAGTCGATAATTACTGACATTTGATGGTTCACTTGCTTTAAATATAGTCATTATTTTAGCTATTTTCAATTAATCGGGGAAACTTCCTTGATTTATAGAACATTTAAAAACTTTAAAAACAATATGTTCTATGGTATCGTATGAATCTATGACTATATTACAATTTATATCATCAGGACCAACTGCTTTATTAGTTTTAAGTATTTTATAAGCACTTTCAAATTCTGAAGAAGATATTTCAAATTTATTTACACTAAAGATTAGGGTTAGGACTATTGTAATTGTAATAAAAACAATAACAGTAACAATAACTATTGTAATTATATTAACTTAATTTAGAAACAATAACAATACTTGTGGTTTACAACTATTGTAATACTGTTATATAATAACAATAAATATTGTATTGCAATTCATCTTTATAAAACAGTAACAATATCTGAAAAAAAATGCATTGTAATAACCCACTACAATAACAATAAATATTGTATTGTTATTCGTCTTTATAATACAATAGCACTATATTGTTAATGTAATAAAAAAATTACTTTACCGACAAAATTTAATAAATGTTTTAACAGTCCAGTCTCCGAGAAATGTGACCTTGAAATAGAGTACAACTTATATATAAGTATTGATTCTGTTTTTATTTTACTGAATATCACTTTTCCTCATTGCAAACTTTATATACAGTATCGGACAAAACAAGTGCAACCAAATAATGCTAATTTAGTTTCTTTGTATAAAAGTGCTGCATTTTTTCAATTTAGAGAAATAACTATGTAACTTTTTAGAGACAACGCTTTTCAAGTTTTATTCATCACAAAGTTCATTATTTGTACACGAAAATTCATAAATTAATCAAAAGTATTAAAAAAAATCGATTTCCTTCTGGACAAAACAAGTGCAACTCCACAAAATGTTGACCAAGCTGTATTTCACTATCACTATTTCGTGGCGAATCCTTTGTTGTCGATCACAGACTTCCATCTTCGAGGCATAGATTCAATAAGGTGATTAATGAAACTTTGTGGAATCGCTGCCTAGGCCTTTTGGATTTGTTCAAACAGTTGATCCTTATTACGAAAACCTTAACGATTAATTCTGCGGTTGACAATCTCCCACAGGTTTTGATAGGGTTTAGATCCGGAGATTGAGGCGGCCAATCCATCACCGATAGTTGGTTGTCTTGAAACCATTGCTTGACTACTTTTGCTGTGTGTTTCGTATCATTGTCTTGCTAAAAAACCCATTTATTGTCATATTCCATTAAGCATGAGGTAACATAATATCTTTCAGGATATTTTTATACATGAAACGGTTTATTATTCCATTGACTCGATGTATTTGGACCTAGACCGTTAGCAGAAAAACACCCCCAGACCATTACATTGCCTCCACCATGCTTCACGGTCTTATGGTAGTAACGTAAATCGAGGCGTTTTCCGGCCGGTCGTCGTATACAGCAATTGCCATCGCTCCCAATTATGTTGAACTTCGATTCATCACTGAACAGAACAGTTCTCCATTCCTGCACATTCCAGTCAATGAGATGGAGCAAACAAGAGTCTTTTCTTCTGGTTCTTTAGTGAAATCAGCGGTTTCTTTGCAGGGTGTCGAGAAAACAATCCGGCTTTAATAGCACGTCGTCTGGTTGTTCGGTTCGATACAGGCAGCTCTAATTGCTGTTGTATCTCGACTGATGATATCCAGGGATCCTTCTTGATGGATCTGACAATCATAGAATCCTCTCTAGAAGTGGTGGATCATAGTCTTCAACCTTTGTTATCTACTGTCAACTTCCCGTAGTACGATATTTGTAACATAGTCTTGATACGGTCCGTTTTTTCACGCGATATTAGTCACAAATACTTTTTTGTAAATTCCACTTACGTAATTGCCAATAATTTTTTTTCTTAGTTCCAATTCAAAACTCTCGGGAGCCATTTTTGCACTTGAAGTCATAAAAATAATAAAAACAAGTAATCCTCAAGGCTTACCATGTTACATTTACCTTGTGATGATACAATAATGCTCTGTGGAACACAACGTCTTGGTTGGATGTGGACTGTATTGATGTAATGAAACACTTGTTGTATTTCACTTCTTGTATTGATGTTCTTTGATAAAACACTTTGATAAAACTCACTTGGATAAACTGTCTTAATAATACTGACTGATTGACTTCAATATACTGACTGAATTAAATGACGGTTTACATGTTTCTTATATTGTAAAATGAACCTGTGTGAACCTTTTCTGGAAGATTCTAGATGCTTCTTTTTGATGCTTCTGGAAGCTTCTGGATGCGTCTGGATGCTTTTGAATGTTTCTGGATACTTCTGAATGCTTCTGGGTGCTTCCAGATGCTTCTTCTGGAAACTTCTGGAAACTTCTGCATGCTTCTGGAAACTTCTGGAAACTTTTGGATACTTTCTTTAATTGTTAAAAAACTTTCGTGACGTTGACACGGACTAGATTTAAGAAAATAAAACAAACCAAAAAAGTTGCACTTGTTTTATCCGCTGCAAAATGGCACTTGTCAAAATTCCGCCTGTGTGCTGTCACCTGTCGACTCCAGACTCCTGAACTGTTTTCTGTGGTAGTATAGTTTGTTTCGTTTTTAAGACAAGTAAAGTTAGACTTTTTAGCATTGTTTGATGTTGGTTGCAAATGTTTTGTCCAATACTGCAGCTCTATAAAAGTGAGTTTAGTCGGGCCTGTATTTCTTTTACTGCTGGGGATAGACATGAACAATTACTACTATTTCTTCCACTAAGTTATTTACTTTTATATTATATTAGGCACCTATCCAATTGTTTCAAAACTTACTCAACTCACACTTACTCTAATATAACTTTGTCTTTTGTTTCCTTTAGGCTATATGGCTGTATAAATTTCATGAAGTAGAAAAGCATCTAGTTGCAAAGATATTAAAGAATTTCGTTACATAAACCAAGAACAATTTTTATTTGGTGTTCTAAACTGCCTCATTTTTCAAAAATGATCCACACAAAATTTACTGGTACGGTTTGATAGGTGATGAACAATCTGAAAATGTAGAAAATTTTATAACAAAACAAAAGTAGTTCAAATTTTTAGACAATTTAATCAATAATTACCCAGGTCAATGGTTCTCTGATTCCGTAACGCTGTAATTTATTACACAATTATATTATTGAACTCAAAATAAATAAAATTTATATATGTAAATGGTTACTGGAAACGAGTGCCACGTACACCCCTGAACCTAATATTTATTAAGTATACGTAATATATATACTTCTTTGGCTTTCCTGGCTTCACTTCACTTCTCAAAATAAATAAAATTTATATATATAAATGCCAGCTGAAAATGAGCGTCACGGGCACAGCTATGTTGTTTAGTGCCCAAATATTAATAAATACGTGAAAAAAGAATCTAAATACTATAAAATACAATAGCTATTAGACTTTAAAATAGTAATACAATACACCACAGCATTTACTATAATTGTTTTATACCAATAATACAACACGATAGTTATTGTAATTGTTTTACATCACAGCAATAAAATACAATAGTTATTGTAATTGTTTTACATATCAGCAATACAATACAATAGTTATTGTAAGTGTTTTATGCCAATAATACAACACAACAGTTATTGTAATTGTTTTACATCACAGCAATACAATACAATAGTTATTGTAATTGTTTTACATCATAGCAATACAATACAATAGTTATTGTAATTGTTTTACATTACAGCAACACAACACAATAGTTATTGTAATTGTTTTACATCACAGCAAAACAATACAATAGTTATTGTAATTGTTTTATATCACAGCAATACAATACAATAGTTATTGTAATTGTTTTACATCACAGCAATACAATACAATTGTTATTGTAACTATTTTTATTCACAGCAATACAATAACCATAAATACTGTTTTAATTACATCTCAGGTATTACAATACAAAATTATTGTATTGTAATTGTTATTGTATTTAAGTTTTACAATAACAATAGTCCTAACCCCACTAGAGTTTAATGGAAACACGCAATCATTTATTGGATTAATCATATTTGAAATATTTTTAGCTAAATTTGGGCCGACAGACACAAAATAATTATTTAATTCTCTTACTATTTGTTTGGGTTCTTATAAAAATACGCCATCAACTTTTATAGTGTTAGGTACAGAGCATAATTTTAATTTACTATTTCCAGTAATTTGACTTATAATTTGCCATGTGCGTTTTGAATTATGTTTATATTTTTCTAGCAAATCATAGTAATAATCATAGTAACAATTTTTTCTTTGACTTTCAAACATTTTAGCATAATTTTTATAAATAATTTTATTTTCTGGTGTTGGTTTTTTGAAGTACTTTATATACAGTTTTTGCTTTATTTTTGAGGATTTCCTAAGATCTTTATTGACTCATGATGACCTTAAACTTTTATTTGTTATAATAAATTCACGTTTTGGAAAATTTACACCATATATTTCATAGAAAGTTTAAAAGAATGTATTGCATACTTTATACGCTTCAAATGAGCTTTTTATATGATTCCAATTTATTAAAGATAATTGATCCTTAAACGATGCTAGATTTGCATCAGTGAAAAAGAGTTTGATAATGACTTTTTTATGCTGTTGCATTAATTTTTTGTCAATAATAATAGAGAAAAAAAATAGAGAAGTGGTCAGAAATGTCACTTTTTATTATACCATTTTTATGAGTTTCATTAAAGATATAGGTTGTTATAATGTTGTTAATTAAGGTAGCTGAAGTTGAGGTTACTCTAGTAGGTTTGTTAATTAGTGGATTTGCTCCATGTTCGAATAAGTTATCGTAAAACTTTTTAATGTCAACGTAATATTCAAAACAATTTAAATTTACGTTACCATTTAGATAATTTAGTTTCTTTCCTTAAAACTATTTTTTTAAATATCACTACAGAAAAATGCATTAAAACTTTTAATATGGCCAGATAGTGGGCGATATCAGCAGCTTAAGTATGAACAATTTCTTCTTTGCAAAGAAGAAATTGTTCGCAAAAACTTAGCAAAACTTCGCAAAGCTCCTACATCACTTAAATAGTTTAAATCCGGATCTGAATTAGTGTCAAGCACCAAGTCGTTAAATTAAAAAAAGTTAAGTGATAGCGATTCAAAATTGTTTTGATAAGTAGAACCCGTTTTTAAAGTTTAAATAACTAGAAACAAAAGAATTCATTTAAAAGTCGCGCGTTATAAGTTTGTTGTAAATAACTTTAGCAAATTTAAATAAGTTCAGCAAAAAACCAGGTACAATTAAGCAGAGAGGTTGGACTCTCTGTCTCTACTCTGCATCGAGGCTGATATTCTTACTTTAGTTGACTTTGACAATGCAATTAACAATTTTGCTTTTTCAAAGTTTAGGAAACGAAATGTCTAAAAATTATAGCAGTTACTAGTAGTGTAGTAGTTTCGTAATTGACTATGACGTTAATAAGCACATTAATAATTTCTTTAATGTCTTTTTTCAATCTGGTTACATTCCATTAATAAATAAACCCACGCGTGTAACTAAGTATAGTGCAACATCAATAGATCAAATTTTTACAAATGAATTTCTCACAACAAAAATAAAAACTGGAATATTTAAAACGGATATTTCGGACCATTTTCCAATTTTTATTATATCAAATAAATGCAATAAGTCTTATTCTCAAAAAAGGAAAGTAACAAAACGACTAATTAACGATACCTCCATTAAATCTTTTCATGATGTTATATCATTCGAAAAATGGGACGAAACTCTAATAAATTTAAATGCTGATGAGGCCTATGATACCTTCTTAAATAAGTTTCTTCAATATTATAACAAAGCATTTCCCATAGTTACAAAATTATTAAAAGAAAAAACCCTTATGAGACCTTGGATAACAAAGGGAATTATTAAATCTTCAAAAATAAAACAGAGATTATATTGTAAATATCTTTAAAAAAAAACACTACAAAATGAAACTAACTATAAAAATTATAAACGTTTATTTGAGTCAACTTTGAGACGTTCAAAAGCTAATTACTATTCAGATCAAATAATAAAAAGTAATGGTTCGCAAAACACATGGCGCATTATTAGGGAAGTTATTGGCAAAAAAAATTTAGATAGAAATGCTTTGCCAAAAAATCTCAAATTAAATAATAAATTAGTTTTTAATAAATCAATGGTGGCTGAAACGCTAAATAACTTTTTTGTTAATGTTGGTAAAAGTTTAGCTGAAAAAATTGAACCATCTCAAATAAGTTTTAAATCATACTTGACATCAACTAATGCTGTTATGCCAAATCATGAACTTAAGGAGGAAGAATTATTAAAGTCAGTTTCTTTGTTAAAAATTAACAAAAGTTCCGGTTTAGATGATATCAGCAGTATGGTCATTATTAAGTCACTAAAATATATAACAATACCACTTTTACATATTTTTAATTTATCTTTAAAACATGGAATTTTTCCTGAAAAACTAAAGGATGCAAAAGTTACACCAATTTTTAAAACAGGTGATCCTTCTGATGTTTCCAACTACAGACCGATCTCTGTTCTTAATTGTTTTTCAAAGATTTTGGAGCGTATAATGTATAATAGACTTTATTCTTTCTTAAATGTAAATAATATTCTTTACAATAAACAATTCGGGTTTAAATCCGGTCATTCGACCGATCACGCAATAATTAATCTTGTGCATGAAATTTTTAAAGCGTTTGATGAAAAAAATGATACCGTAGATCATAATATTCTTCTTTATAAACTTAAAAATTATGGTATCATAAATTCTAACTTAGGCTGGTTTAAGAGTTATTTAAAGAATAGGAAACAATGCATTTTATATGATGGCGAGAAAACAGACTTGATGACAATTACCTGCGGAGTCCCCCAAGGATCAATTCTAGGACCGCTTTTATTTCTCATTTATATAAATGATTTGAATAAATTTTCCAATATCTTAAATTCAATTTTATTTGCTGACGATACTAACGTATTTTATTCAAATAAAGATATTAATTTTTTATTTACAGCAGTGAACGAGGAGCTTGTGAAACTAAGCGAATGGTTTATATCAAATAAATTGTCCATAAATATTAAAAAAACACAATATACTTTCTTCCATCGTCTTCATGATAAAGACAACGTACCCTTACAACTTCCTAAGCTTTTTATTAATAACTCTTATGTCAAAAGAGAGAGTTCTTTGTTGTTTCTAGGTGTTGTTTTAGATGAAAACGTAACATGGAAGGAGCACATACGAATAATCCAAAATAAAATTTCGAAAAATATAGGCCTTTTATACAAAGCAAAACAGTTGTTGAACCAAACTTGTTTGAAACTTATTTACTTTTCATTGCTATCTAAGTTACGCTAACGTTGCTTGGTGCAGCACTAATGTATCTAAAAATAAAGGGCTTCTAATTAAACAAAAACACGCTCTAAGAATTATTGGAAATGTGAATCGCTTTTCGCACACTAAATTACTTTTTAATAAATTCAAAATACTTAACCTATTTCAACTTAACCTATATCATATTTTTATATTTATGTTCAAAGTAGATAATAAAATGGCACCCATTTTATTTAATTCATTTTTCGAAAAAATAAATCATTTATACCCAACAAGATTTTCAAACAACAATTATATTCAACCAAAAAAATATTATTCTACGACTAGGTTCTCGATAGCAATCAGAGGACCTAAATTATGGAACACCCTATTGGATAATGAGTTTAAAAAAATTTCTTCCCTAGATCAATTTAAAAAAAAATAAAAAGTAAACTCTTGATAATTGACAATGAACTTGACTTCTTTTGAAACTTTTAAATAGGAGTAATCACTTGTTTTTTACTTGATATTTAATTTATTTTTAACATATTAATTTTTGATTTTAATTTGAATCTTTACCTTCTTAAATTATCATGTTTTATCTCATTTTTATTTACTATTAAAATTTGAAATCCTAATAAAAAAAAAAACTAAAAAAAAATTATAAATTTTAATGAAAAATATTTAGATATTTGTATTTATATATGTACCTTACGCATATATTATAATGTGATAACGGATTTTTTTTGGTTTTTTGGTTTTTTGTTTTGTTTGTTACTTGTATTCTTGTTTGAAGGGGCTTGGCGATAAGACTGAATTTGACTTCTTCTTGCCCCAGCCGTGTATATACAGTTTTTAAAGTCTAATTTTGTAAATATTTTTTTTATGGCGAAATATATATTCTATTATTATTGTTTACATCATACTCATACATGTTGTTTACAACTTACATCATCATAGTTATATGGTGTGTGATAGTGTGATGCATAGATTTGTGATGTCAGACAGTGTGATGTATAAATATTAATGTTGCACAGCAACTTTTACTTACCTGTTATTGGTTGGCTATGTTCGGAAACCATACTTGGTTAAGTGCTTAGGGTCCCTGATTATGTTAATCTGGCACTGAATATTATAGAAAAGTGTGAAACTTAAATATTGGAAGAAACAAAAAATGTATGAAATAAACATCAGCTTTTCAATTCGAATGCGTAACAAAAGAATTTTACATAATTTAATAAGATTGAGAATTTAAGAAAACATTTAGAAAATTAATTTTTTTTAGGTTATTTTTCAAAAACAGTAACAAAAAAACCGTAAGAATTGTTACTTTTTCACCGTAAGAATTGTTACGAATTCAGAAATGTTAATTAAAATTTTTTTGACAAATAAAAATGAGAACAAACCAAATAAAACTTTGTGAAAAAATATATAATATATTAATGCAATCGAGTTAAATTTCAATTTGAAACTTATCATTATGAAATAAACAAAAAGTAAACTAGAATAACCTAAATTAACAAGGTTTAAATAAAAAAATCTATAAACATTTGTTGCGAAAAAATATGATTCATTGTTAATATCATTTAAATAAATTAATTAAATTGTGCAATGAATTGATGCATTTTGTGCTATTTAGGATAAAAACATTAAACTTGGTGGACATGTTGATAGGGTTGAAACATTCATTTTAAGATTCAGACCCACTTTTATAATGGTCTCTATGGAAACCAGCACCTGACCATAACAACAAACGTTACTTTTTCAAAATCTTATAACTTATATACCAATCGAAATTTCAGTGAAAATAAAGCAAAAAATATATGGAAAAAATTAATTTACAACAAGTAGGGATCAGTGCCGGACCGTACTATAAGGCAAATAAGGCAGCCGCCTAGGGCCCCCAACGTTTAAGGGGCCCCCAAAAAGTTGAAAATGAAGAAATTAAAATTAAAAAATACATTACTTTTTAATTTTGAGGAAACATGCAATAATTTTCAAAAATTAGTTAATTAAATTAAAGTGACTTTGCAATAATGTATAAAGTTCATTATCGTGTTTAAAAGGGATTGTTGTGAAACAGTACTTACATCAATTTTGTCATGATTTCCTGTATAAATATTAATAATAAAAATTACTTAAAAATTGAAAAAAAATATATATATATATATATATATATATGTGTGGGGGGGGAGGGGGCCTTTTACATCCATGTCTGCCTAGGGCCCTTAAACTGCTCTGTCCGGCACTGGTAAGGGATGTATCTATATCGCCCCCCCTCTCTTCCACCCTTAATAAACAAATTATAAATAATAATTTTCCTCTATTTATAGAGATGTAAAGTGTGCAGTTGTATTTCAGTTACAAGATTAATATTGAAAGCAAAATATAAATTTCTATTTATAATCATATTTTTTGTAAGCGTTAAAAAAAAATCTACTTATATTTTAAATTTAACTAAAAAGATAACTCTATTTAAAAACAGATTTATATTATAAAAAAATGCAATCTGGTTATTAATTAAGCTTTTGTATAAGAAAATATACTTGTAAAAAATGAGAAACAGTTTTTTTATATTATGTTATAAACTATAATGTAATATAAAAAGTGACTTTTAGGTTATTCCGGTTCCTACCGGAATTATAATATTTCAGGCCGGAATGTTGGAATTTATTTTTTACTTTATTTATTTAAGACAGGTGATACAGACTGTGTAAATTAAATCAAAAAATTATTGTCCTAAAGGGTAATGAAGAAATATGGGTAAACCTAGGTAAAAAATACAAAATTCGTCTAGTCAAAAATATGTAAAAAATTAAATTTTTGTTATTGGAGTAATTTAAAAAAGAAATTTTTGCTCTTCTAGAAAATACTTTTACACATTTTTTTTTAATTGATTTTTCAACAAAAAAATTTTGTACACGTTTTTTAATTTTTTCAAAATTTACTTTATAAAGCTAATAAATATTCTTAAAAATCACCACTTTGAGCAAGTCTCCACACGAAAGCGCAACAAGCGATAAAATAAAATTATTTTAGACCGCATAGCTTTATTTGCAGTAATCACTTATGTAAAGATTTCTGAAAGTTTTGGAAAATAGTGGTGCAAAAAGAGTTGCTATTTATTTTTACCCGCGTCACAACGCGACATTGATTTGTCATGCCGCGACGCTCTTTTTTGTGATAACTCATAAAATAGAAAGTGAAAAATAAATTGTATTAATTCAAAGGGTAAAAGGGTACGTACTGCATGCATGCAAAAATAAATTCAGTTATTCTTTAAAAAAAAAAAGGCGATGTAAAAAACTTTGTAAATGTTTTATTTATTTCAATTATATAATTAGTTTTGTTCCATATGAAAAAAATTTTGGTAAGACAATTAAGTCCATAGAACTTACCGCCTTAATAAATCATATACAGTTGAACAACTCTTTAATTTGAAATGTTTGAAAGCCTGGGCGAGTCACCAGTTACAGTATTATATAATTATATAAACAAAAATATCTTAATTGATAGTTTATTCAGCTTGATACAAAGTTTTATAAGTTACGTAATAATAAATTTAGCATTATAAAATTAGAAAGTACTAAATTAACTAAAGTTCAAGAAGAAAGATGATGGTGAAGAATATAATTTTTGTTCAATCAATTAGCTACCAATTAATATGGCTTTTTTAAGAACAGCATGTATAACCATTTTGAAATATTTTTTCTGTGAAAGCTCTGACGGTGCACTTCATTGGGTTTCAACATTGGAGTTGGGAAAACGTGTAAGAAAGTGCGCCACTATCCTTAAAGATAGTACTTTGTTAGGTAAGCTTAGTGCTGGTAACTTGGTAGCCCCAGATGCTACATATCACTCTACTTATCTGGTAAGTCTCTATAGAAGATCTAAATAGAGAAGAGTCCGATAAAATGTCATACAGTAATTCTGACAATCAAATTGAAGGCCAGGTTCTTGATGAATTGAAACAGTATATGATACAAGAAACGAAGGATAATATTAACAGCGTCTTTAAATTGTTTTTTAAGTTAGTTTTAAATGTCTTTTAAATTAGTTGAACTTGCTCAATTATAAAAAGATCATTAAACTGGGTAGAAACACTTCTGAAAGGATCCATATATCAAAATTAAAGAGATTGTTAGCACATTTAGAAAATCTAAGAAAATATAGTTATAAGAAGTTTTTCTACATTTAATAAAAATGTTGGAAATGTTGAGAAGAATTTTTATGAAAAGAAATATGAAGACGAATCTTTCATTTTGTTTAAAGTAGCTAAAATCTTGCCGCAAGATATTCTCGCTTATCAAAGTTATGACTTCAACAATTATTTTTTACAAGATTGCTAAAGTGAAGTTGTTCCTGCTTCTTTCATTTGTTGGCACCGTTTTACAAGAGAATACAAGTAATAAATGTAGTCAAAGTTTGGAAAAAGCAACTTTAACAATTATTTAATTGTAAATTCACAATAGAATAAAAAGTGTTTGTTAAAATTAGCATAGAAACCAAGATTCAAAAAAGACAAAAATCTCGAGAATATCCCATAGCAATTTATGTAGACATGATTCATACGAAAACTTGAAAAAAGACGCTTGTTGATAAACTTTGTAAACTTGGAATACCAATGTTTTGGGATATCAAAAGGGTATTAAAATTTTTTTAACTACTTTGCAAGAAAATAGAATGGTTTTCCCACTGCGCTTGAACCTTAACGTCTTCACAACTGCATTTTTGAATGATATAGACCACAATCCAAATTCCTCAACAGCTAAAGATTCTTTTCACGAAACAGGAATATCATTATTCCAGTATAAAAATTCAGAGAAAGTTGCATCAGATCTTGAAATTTCTACTTAAAGTTTTCTAAAAAAAACAATTATCAAATCTTCTAGATTTATTTACTGAGGTTTGATAAGTTTTAAATTTTTATCAATTACCAGAAATGGAAAACTATTCCTAAGCCTGTTAAAATAACTTCTTTCGGGAACATGCACTTAATATAAACTTAGAAAAATCGTAAGAATTACTTTCACACCACCTTATGTATATAAATATATATATATATATATATATATATATATATATATATATATATATATATATATATATATATATATATATATATATATATATATATATATATATATATATATATATATATATATATATATATATATATATATATATATAAATATATATATATATTGTTATTTAGGTGCCCCAAGAAGACCTAACTATAAATTAAATACCTATATTATATGTTTATAGAGTTAATCAAATATATATATACAGTACACTGTTAAAAAAATAGCGCGTTTTTTATGGAAAAGTTCCGGCAGCTGCCGATGACCAAACTACCCGTTATTTTACGGAAATACCCATCGTATGTAAACGGAAGTTTCCGTTAACAAACGGATTTTTTCCGTTAAAATTCAATGGGTTTTTTCCGTTAAATAACGGGTAGTTTGGTCCAGTGATATTTTTGTTCGGAAAATAGTTTTAGTTTTAGTTTTTATTCAGTTTAGAGGCAAAGTTTTTAGTTCTAGTTCTTATTTAGTTCAGTGAATAAATTTAGTTCTAGTTTTTATTCAGTTCATCTTAAAATAATTTTAGTTTTAGTTTTTATTTAGTTCAATTTTCGTTTGTCGTATAAATTTTTTATCTCATCTTATTATAATTTAGTATAATTTATAAATAATATAGGCATATATAATTAAAAGAAGTAAGTCTTAGTTCTATAAACAAACAAAAAAATGAGAACTTAATTGAATGTAATACACCCAGTCCCATGGCTAGAAGTTTAGAGCCCCGCCCACCGCCCTTAATAAAAAACACAACAACAACCTGTCCTTATTGCTCTAAAACTTAAAAAAATTTCAATTATTAGGTATAAAAAAAACTCCTCAAATTTGGTAACAATAAAAACTAATGAATAGTTATTGTATAGACTTTAATAATTACTCATATATTTTACAAATAAAGGGCCTAGTGATTATATGATTATTATCTAGACTAGATGAGAATTTAGTTTTAAGAAAACTCGCATTTCCAATCACGCTGACATTTGATTTCTCCGTCCATTTGTGAGCAAGCCACAGATTGAAAAAAGTCTTTCAAGATATGCTTGAGTTGCAGGAGCTGCAATGAGGTCTTCAGCTAATGGTGCAATATGTGGGTAAACAGCACGTCTCATCTTCCAGAAATTTAAAGCATTTTGGCACATAGAGCTGTTCCTTATTTCAATAAAATATTTGTTGAGTTCATTTTGTGCTTCATTACCTGGAATAAGCTTTATTTTTTCTACTCGCTGTTTTGCCGCTAAAAATTTCCATTTTGTTAATCCATTTATTTCTGGAGCAATCTCAACAGAAAGAGTAGATGCACTTGCTAAAGGTAAATCATGTTGCACCAATTTTTTAGCCTCTGACAAAATCTATTTCTTTGCACACTCTCTGATTTGTGTATGCTCATTACCTAAAAGAGCTATTGCACATGTGGGGTCAAGTAGACATGCGGCACATGGCAGTGGATTAAAATTAGGATCGCTTGGCTGCAAAAGAACGGCAAAACGACGGTGTAGATCTTCAAGCATTTTAACTGCTACATCTTTGGCATCTCCAAATTGCTCAAGGCGACATTCTAAATTAAGTATTGAAGGTATAACACTGGATAGTGAAAGTGCATCCGTCTGAAGAATATCAGTTTCATTGGCAAAAGGTTCTAAAAGATGACAAAATCCTGAAGCATTATCCATTCGTTATTGGCAAGTGAATCAATGTTAAGGTCTCCAAGCACTTCGTTGATAGATGTCTTTATTTCCAGAAATCTCCGAACCATAAAGTAAGTGCTGTTCCATCTTGTAGAACAGTCGCTGATCACAGTCTTACCACATTTGTTGATAATTTTTTCCAATGCAACAGAAGATTTGCGAACTTTTCCCACTAATCCACGTACCTTCAAAAGTAAGCCATGATATTTACCATCATATGCAAGTTTTACAACTAGCTGTTTAACATGTGCAGTGCATCCCAATCTTCTAAATGCTACGTTTTTTATTACATCAACTATCAAGTCAACATGTTCCCACTCTTCACTATTTGTCATATTCTCATCGTCTTCCAGATCTGTTATCTGCTCTTCATTAACCTCACTTTCTAATTCAATAAGTATATCACGTTCAGCTTGAGCTTTCATTCTCGACAACTTTATGCCTTTGACCATGTTTGCTCCATTGTCCGAAATAACAAGCAATATTTTTTCTCTGGAAATATTCCAATATCTTAGGCATTTTTCAAAACAATTAGCAATTTGTTCACCTGTATGTGGATGTTTCACAAGATACAAATTAAGCAGAGCATGTATTGGTTTTTCGGATTTGAAGTGAAAAAAACAAACCGAAATTCCTAAAAAGGACGCAGTAAGACCTTTTTTAGTCCAGCCATCAAGGCATATTGGCGGACCTGTACTCGACGCACCCTAAACTCGGTGAAGTTCGTAAACGAACTCGGTAAAGTTCGAAACAATAATTTTGCCGTTTAATGATTGGCTTATATTAACGAATGAAAATTTAGCACAAAAGTTTTAATTCGCGCTTCAAAAGCCAATTTTTTACCGCCTTTAAAATAAGTAAGATGACACCTTTAGCTGAGTTCCTTGAAAGTATCAAAGAAGAAAAATTGGTTGATTTTTTGCAACAAAAAAGGCTAATGCCACTTCAAAAACTTTGTCTATGTGGTCAAAGGATGCTTGTGCAAAATTATAAACGTTGTCAAGTATGAATACTTAACATTTTTATTATTATTTACACAAAACAGATTATCCCTTGTATCTTCAAAATACTTTATTTAAGGAAAAACATATTTGGCGATGTAACACTTGCAAAAAGACGAAGTCAATTCGAGCAGGATTTTTTGAAAGCTCTACATCTTTAAGTGTAAGTCTGATACTTCAATTAATGTTGGATATTTGTTCATTTAAAACTATGGATGTTGCTGCTGTCAATCAATTAGGTGGTCCAGGGCTCATTGTAGAAATAGATGAATCTTTATTTTTTAAACGAAAATGTTGGGCATAACGTTGGATTTTTGGGGCATTTGATGTAACTAGTAAGAAAGGATACTTAAGAAGGGTAGAGGATCGAACAGCTCAGACATTAGTGCCAATAATTCAACAATGGGTTGCACCTGGATCAATAATACACTCAGATCAGTGGGCTTCTTATACTAATTTAAATAACTTAGGTTACAATCATTTCGCTGTAAAATATACAATAAACTTTGTTGATCCTGACACTGGAGCAACAACAAATCATGTTGAGTCGTTTTGGTATCCTCTGTAATGTAAAATAAGTATTATAATATAATATTTACATTAAAAATGTTTCATAATATTTATATTAAACTTGTTTTTTTTTATGTACAACACAAAATATACGTTGCAAAAACTAAAAGAAGATAAGCCACAAAAAGATATGCAAAGAAGATAAGCTACAAGAAGATAACTGTAGAAGATCGATTAAAAGAAGATTAGCCACAAAAAGACATGTAAAGAAGAGAAGCTACGAGAAGATACCTTTAGATGATCGATTAAAAAAAGATAAGCTACAAAAAGAAATCTTAAGAAGAGAAGATACCTTTAGAAGATCTATTTAATCTAATATTTAATGTATATATGTTGATAATTTGTAAAATTTGATTTTTTTTATAAAATGTTAAATTTTTATTAAAATGCATTTACGACAAGTTTTTGTTTTTTTATTTTCGACGTTACCATTATGGCGCGAATTAAAGTAATATTTTAGCGCCTATTCTGTAAATTACCAAAAGCGAACACCGAGAATATTCGTTCCGAGAATTAACGAACTTCACCGAGTTTAGGGTGCGCCGTGTACAGGTCCGCCGGCATATTGTGAAGCGCCTGCCTTCAGATATGAAGTCACGAAGTTTTCTCGTTAAAACAGTAAATTCTTCATTAAGTAGGCTAGTAATTTTGGCAGAAGCAGGCAATGAAAGTTTATAATCCAAGGTATTAACTAACTTTCTAAAACTCGCATTATCCACCAATGTCACTGGATTACATGTTGCAATTATCATTTGAATAAGAGAGTTTAGTCGAATTTTATGCTCGTGTGAATTAATAGGCCATGCGGTATTCCTACGATTAATGCATTGAATCAAGGTCTGGTTCTGATTTGAGGACGATTCTAAAAGAGTGGGTCCATTTTCATCCACTGCTTTTCTCTTTATCCCTGTTTGCTTTTTTTCACCTAATTTCTTTAATTCCGACTCTTCCAGCTCAACGTGTACAGACTTATGGTTTCTTGCTTAATGTAGCTAGAAAAAAATAAACATATTTATATAATTTTTTGTTTGTATATTTATATGTTTATTTATCTATCTGTTTATCAATTAATGTATAAATAAGTTTGTATACGTTATTGAATAATTACTCTAAAATGATAAAAATGAGTCGTTTGTTTCAAAATGAAAACATATCCTCTAACAGATAAACTAACTTTAAGATTTGTTGCGTTCTTTCCACACAACTTTGTATTGCATACTTTTTCACCATCAAGTAAAACTAAACATACTGATTTGTCTGATGACGCATCGTATTTAAACCTTTTCCATACTGAACTATTCTTCTTCCTACCAGCAAAAAGTTTACTCAAGCTCATCGCGTAGTTGTGTTGGTCTTACAGTTTGATTTTTTTTTAGTTCGAAAAAATATATTCGAATAAATTTATTCGAACTATATCATATTATGAACTATATCATATTAGTTAAACTAAACTTATTCGAACTTAATTGAATAAAATTCAATTAAGTTCGAATAATATATCATTATAAAGTATTGTAATATAATAATTATATATATCAAATAATTCAACTCGTTTCAAATCTAGAACAAAAATATTTCGTTTTAAAATAATTTTCGATTCAGTTTTTATTCCGTTCGAAAATTTAAAATTATCGTTTTTATTCTGTTCTCGTTCTTAAAATAAATTTCGTTTTAGTCTTCGTTTTCGTAAACAAAAGGCTTTTTTTTTCGTTCTCGTTTTCGTTCTCGTGTACGAAAATATCACTGGTTTGGTCATCGGCAGCTGCCGGAACTTTTCCGTAAATAAACGGATATTTCTGTTTAAAATAAACAAGTTTTTCACGTTAAACAACGAAAAGGCAACTCAGTTACCAGATAGTTTCCGTAATTAAACTAAAATTTAAATGAATTATTTCTAGCAAATCTTATATTTATAAAATCAATGGCATGTCTTTGAAAATATTTTCTGAAAACAACTTTTCTTTGATTTAGATAAAAGATATTAAAATTTCCGTGATTTACATTTCAATTTAACAGCAAACACACAGATAAATAAAAAAAATAGTAAAGTAATAAACACCTTCTAAAAATTTATTAATAATTTTGATAAAGTATATACAAGCACATAATAATATAATTATATTACATATTCCTATATACATTTACAATATAGATATACTTAAAAACTTATCTTTAAGTAATATATATTGGTTAAATAACAAATATAAATATAAGTAAATCAAAATCAATCCAAATACACAAAAATACAGTTTTTCCTTTCTATTCCATTTCGAGTCAACTCTAAATCTAAAATAAAAACAAAAAAATAAAGTTTTTGAGTAAGGAAAGATTTTAATATTTAACAAAGTAATAAATTATAAAAAAATGGTTTACCTAAGAGTTGTTACTCAATATGAGTGATTTAACTGAGGCCAAGCAACAAACAACTCTGGATAAAGTTAAAAACTCCTTTGAGCAATAAATAAATACCGAAAAAGAAATAAAAACTTAAATTGAAGTATGATACAAATAGAGGTTTAGAAGTTTTGAATATAACCAATCTCAGTTTTTCATTGTAATGGTGATAACCGAATTTCCTGTTAATGCCATTGTTGGCACCATTTTTGTTAAATAAATAAAAATCTTTATAACTTCTTTAAAATCAAATTCCAATAATTACTAAATTTACTAACAAAATAACTCAACAATTTAACAAAAAAACACAAATTTTCTTTTCTAAAATGAAAACTTATCAAATTATTATTTTTATTTAATATAAACCCATTTCAAAAATCAAATTTAAAATTTATTAATAAAGATACTTACTTAGGTCTAACCTTCAGCCAGCTAAAAAAAACTATAAAACATACCTATAATATAACAGAAAATATTACTTAACTATAATATAAATAAAATAATTTTTACCTATCTGGTCCATTGTCATCACTAATAAAATAAATATATAATCAATGAAAAACCTTTTATCTTTTTTAAAAAAAGATAATTTTTTTTTTGTTTATGCTTAAGTTAAAAATTGTTAAAAACCAAAGTACGGTACCTATCTTGGACATTTTTTTTGTTTTGTTTTGCAGAATATCTGCCTTGATAGACTATAATAAAATATATTTAAAAAGTATAAAAAGTCTTATAATTTTGAAAAATAATATTTTTATTTTCTTTTTGTTCTAACTATAAATAATGAACTTAATGATTAACTATAATACTCATAACTAACTTTTTAACTCTTACACCTTTGAGTGCTTTTTTATCTAAATATAAACAAATATGAACACAAAAATAATATAAATATTTTATATTAGACATTGAATTGGAAACACTTTTGAAACTTAATTACTTTTTGTTTAAACAATATTTAACGATATTATTTATAATTTAATCCTATATTTAAAGTAGTTAGTGAAAAAAAAAGAATAATGTAAACAAAGCATTTTGACAAAAAAAAAAAGTCAAAAAAATACTAAAGAACATATTTTATTGTTGTTATAACTTAGATATTGGTATAGAACGATTAAGAAATTTTTAGAAAAGGAATCAATCGAAGTTTTATTAACCACCATTAGTAGAGTTTTGTGAGTGGTGAGAATTAAAAGAAAAGATGATTTAAATGGCAAAAAAGTTAAACATTGGCATTTAACATTAATGCTAAATCTATGTTAACTTTTTCAGATGAAAAAATTATTAATAAAAAGACAAACCACCAACAATTCTGAGATCAGTTCGAAAAGGAAATTCCTTTCATTAAACAGCACAGCTTTATGGAGTCGGTAAGTCAGCTCTAAGACAAATTATGAAGAGATATGAGCTAACTAGATATACAAAGAATAAAAAACAATCAGGAAAACTACGCAAAACAACGCATTATCAAAATTAAAAAGCTTGCGATACTAAGCAAAGAAAATCCCCGTTTGACTGCTATCGATATAACCGTACAAATGAGACGTTTCTATGGAATGAATTGTAGCATTTCTACTATAAAACGTCGTTTACGTCAAGCTAATTTATTTAAAGACGCCCAGCTAAAAAGCCTTTAGTTTTCTTGAAAAACCGTAATTCCCGAAAAGAACTTGCATCAGAGCATTGTCATAAATTCTTTTTAGTAACGAATTTTTCAAGAAGAATAAAAATTAATGTTTTAAAGTAGCCATCCCAATCACGTGACTTAAATCCAATTAAACATCTATGGGAACATGTTGACGCCAAATAAAAGGAATCAAGCCTACTGATTTACTTAATAAAATCCAATAAATGTGGAACTCAATTTCCATTGGTATTTGCATTCATTTAGTTGACTCTATGTCTCATAAATGCCGAGCCATTGTTGATTGTAAAGGATATCCTTTGAAATACTAATGTGATTTTGTTTTTATATAAATTTGTTATCAAATATTGTTGAAAAGTTTGTACAACTAAAAAAAAAACGCTCTGTCCGCAAATTTTTGAACTTATCAAAAATTGTTGATTTGTATCCCAATTTTAAAATGTTAATTAAATAATCTTTATTTGTTCAAAACATAATTGTAATCTTTTTTTTCCATTCAAGATGGTTGTACCACGTTGAAGATGAGAAATACTATCATGGGAAAAAATAGAATGCAACTCTAACATAGTTTGGTCAGCATTCAATGCATCACAGATTAATGCCGTAAACTAATTACTAACTAGAACCTGTGGTTTCGAATAGGGTACAAGTCCATTTATCAAAACTTTTCAAAATCAACAAAAACATGAACTTTATTAAAACAATGTCTGCACTGCTAAAGAAATTAAACATAAAAGTAGATAAATAAAGAATCTATATAACTTATGTAACTTTCATTTTTTATAAAAAAAAACATAAACTATACAGAAAATTTTAATTCAAATTTATAATCTAACTGTTGAAATTATTGGACTTGTGCCTTTTTAAAATGACAGGTTCAATTGATTATATGAGGTTTCTTCTTTTATTCCGTGAATTTTCTAAATCTACTTAGATGAATAAGTAAGGAATCGATATGGTTAAGACTGCTGTTGATTTTTAAATAAAGGTCAAACATCTGTCAGTACTTTTGATCAGACATTGTATTTAATAGCTAAACTGATAAAGTAAAATTGGAAAGAATACTACAGAGAAAAAGTTTTTATCATTATGATGGAGCCACTTCACATCAAAATTGGGGCGCTCAAAATAATTAAAGAATGGTTGATAAAAGTGGTGAATATAGTCAATTCTATTGAGAATTTTTGGGCAAAAAATATTCCGCCATTTTTTCCAAACCAGAATAAAGGAGTATAAGGAATCTATATTCAATCCTATAAAACAAAATAATATACCGATTTTTAGTTACGTTAATACAAAAAGGAAGTCACAAATATGTTTCGTTACTGGCAAGAACCAACGCTTCATTTTACAGCACGGTGTAAAATGAAGTCGAAAACAGGCCCAGTATGATCAAGTTTCATTTTTTGCTAGGAAAAAAAATTTATCTCGAAAACCTGATTTTCAATTTTCAAAGGATGATATCATCGGTATTTTCTTTTAATTGAAAGATTTTTTGTCCTACTATATAACCCTACAAGTTTTTATGTTAGTATAATTAAATGCAGAAAAGATCTATTTAAAAAAAAGATGTTTACCAGACGCTATACCCCAACAAAAAATAATGTATCTAAAGAACACTATTTTGTAGTCTTTAGATCAATTTCGCTCATCGACATTAACATGAACTTAGTTAAAATCTTTTTAAAAAGTTACTTAATTTACTACTGATCCTAGTTCTAATCGGTTCTGACGTATATTAGCTATATATAGTTGTCAAAACACAATATTTCTATCAATTTTCACAAAAAATATTAGAATTCCGACCAAGAAAGGGCTTATAATTATAAATAATTGCCAATAAACGATCAGAACAAATCATATTGTTAAACTATAATGTTCATTTTACCTAAAAAACGTATTAATATAAAATCTTATTTAAATTTAGAATAGCGATTGTGATTTTAAGATGATTTTTTTTAAAAAAAAAAGATTCCACGGTCTGGGTTTTTTCGCTACAGACATTTATATTTTATGATACCGCAAAATTTATTATTTTAATTTTTTTCGTCTTTTCATAATTCACAGACCAGACCATTTCACGGAAATATGTCATAATCAACAAAATATCATACAGACGCTATAATATTTTAAAAGTGCCTTAACTACACCGAGTACCGAGTTATATCCATTAGATTGTTCAAAAATTATATTTAAAAAAACAGCAATCAACGCAGTATATTAAGCCATCAAAAACAATTATGGTTCTTTATTATTTCAAAAACCAGTTTCTAATACTGTTTTGCGCATTGAAACCAATAATCCTAAGATACCTAAAACCAGCCGGTTGTCTAATCGAAATAATTTTTATAGGCTTTTGTGCATATGCCAATGTGCGTGTGTGTGAGGTTAAAAAGGTGCTCCCGGAAGTCCTTACAATCTTATCACGCGGAAGAGCATTTAACTAGAAAATTTACCTAGAAAGTTCACGAGTCTTTTCTTCTCAATATTGCTTATTGGGCAAGAGCCGGCATCGAGCCTCAAACCTCTTGGTTTAAAACCAGAACTCTAACTACTGAGCTATTGCGCTACAACTACTTTAAATTCAGCTGTCAAACGAGCAGGCAAAGATGTTAGCAACTCGATATTTAATATGCTCAGATATCAACTAACACCTCTGGGTAGCAACGATATCAACTAACACCTCTGGGTAGCAACGATATCAACTAACACCTCTGGGTAGCAACGTGGTGGATTGAGGTTTAATGTTGCAGGGGGGCCAAGTCAATGAATTGGGGGCAACCGGGGTTGGGTGTGGTAATCTAAACTCCAGAAACTATATTTTCATGACTAAAGCACTTTATAAGTATTTTAATGTGACTTTTATTATAAATATTACAGACATATAAGACACTAAATAACCTAATTTTTTTGTGTTTCCTTTGTTTATTTTAGTTAACAGTTATCTTTTATAAAATAAAAAACATTTAATATTACTGAAATAGTTCGGTCATTTAAAAATGTATTTAACTAGACATATTACAAAAGTTAGCATTTAGAAAAAAAATTCACTTTTCAGGTAGTTTACAAATTCTGTTAGATTTCATTGAAGCAAAACATTATCAAGTTTGAAACGAACTCCGGAAATATATTCATATATCGTCATGGTAAGGAAGGAGGTGTGAACTACCTATTTAAATGCACTTCTGCGGTGCTCTGTGACAAGACCGTTTGGTCTTCTTGCGGCATCTAAATAACAAAATAAAAATAAGAAAAAAAATTTATCGATAAGTCAAAGTCAATGTTTTCAGCAAGATCACCTTCAATAGAAATTAATGCTGATCCAGAAAGACGTTCGTTTGTCATTGTTGATCTAAAATAATTTTTTGTAATCTTTAGATTACTTAAACTTCTTTCAGCATTTGCAGATGTACCAGGAAGATTCAAGTAGATTTTGTAAAGTATAGACAAGTTAGGGAGACCGGGTGCTATTTGTCTCTGAATCAAGAACTGAAGTATATCTTTCCGTAGTAGATCAGTTATCAGTGATGGGGATATCGATGCATACACATCTTTGAAAGTCTCATACTCTACTACTGCTTCTTCAGCTTTTACGTCGTTACAATAAAGAAGACATTTTTTTAAATGAATTTATATTTTCTTTAGATAATTTTGACGGATCAAGGCAATCAAAATGTGTAACTGTGTTACTAAAGTTGTGAAATTGTTTATTTATTTGGGTTGTAATAGTATCCAAAACATTGAAGTAGGTTTCACATTTTAGACGTGCAGTTGGATCGTCAACTTTTTTATCTCTCCACAGTCATGCATTTCTTTTTGTCACAATGTTAGGCTAACTGAATTTAAAGAAAGACGAGTTTTCTTTAAATTCGGTTTCTACATCTAGTTCGACACATTTTTCACTAATAAATGATTTCACTGCTAAATGTAGAACTTCAAAAGCTTCATCGTTTCTCGTATCTACAAACATTATTTTTTGTAACATCAATCAACTGTTTTGCAAATAAAACATCTATACCTTCTCGTTGCAAATAGTTAGATAACACAAAATGATTAATTAACAACTTTGGCAAAAATAATATTAGGAAAACAAATTAATGTTTTTTATATTAAAACTGATGGTTCAATAGCTTCTGCTCTAAAATTTCCTGTATGTTCTTTAGATTCTCCTAGATTTATATCTTCTAGAATGGCTAGAATAGCAGAAAAAGATTCAACATCAGCATCAACTGCATGCTTCCTACTTGCTCATTTTGTATCAAAAAGTCGTTTCAGAGTGTCTACTGTTGATTCATATAGACGTTTCTGGTGCTCTTGGAGAATATGAAGTTGTGGTAAACTAGATGTAAGATACGTATTCAATATTTCAGCTGTGCCTAAAAACATCTGGACATCGCTGTTTAAAGACATAGCTTCGATGGTCACCAAATTTAAAACATGAGCACAACAATTAACATAGATGACATTTTGTAAAAGCGCTTTAATTCGAGTTTAAAGACCACTTTTAATTCCAAACATTACAATCATATGCTTGTCCTCTGCAGAGTTTCAATGTTTCTCTTTTTAGACTTTAGCATCAATTATTCGAAAGGAAATATTTTAAAAAATTATTCCTCTCTCTCTCTTTCTATTTGTACTTATTTTTATTTTCTTTTCATTTGCAATTTGAATTTATAATTATTTTTTTTTGAATGTTTTAGGGGACGCCGTTTGATCTTTCTAGGAAGCATGGGGAATAAGCTCGCGCCCCCACGCCCTATACTTATTCCGCCACTAGGTAGCAATAAAAAAAATGAAACAACAAAACGGCCAGCCAATTACAATATAATGGCATCTGATGCTATAGCTTTTGAAGAAACTGAACAATCACACGAGAAGTAAAAACTAGAGAAACAAGTTGCCAATAAACCAGCTAGAGAAAAAAAATTGCTACAGCTACTCAAAAAGCAGAAAATACTAGAAAGCATTTTTTTTAAAGAAAACCAGTATAAAAATTTATTTAAAGAAAACCAGTATGTTAAACAATTCGGTAAAAAAGGTAGAAAGTCAAAAAATCAGCACACAAGTCCTGTTGAAGTTAGTAATAGCTTATAATAATGTGTGTTTTTACCTTTTAATTTTATATACGTATGTGATTAAAACTGCGTATTGTTAATTACGAACAAAAAAAATTAATTAAGATACTACCCAGCCGGCAAATAACGTTGAAATAACGTTGAAATATCGTTGAAACCTAACGTTGAATTAACGTTGGTTTAACGTTTAGAATGAAAGTTTTTTTCAACGTTGATTTATCAACGTTAAATTAACGTTAGGTTCAAACGTTATATCAACGTTGATTCGACGCGAAAAAACGTTACAATAACGTTGAATTTACGTTGATTTAACGTTTAGAATGAAAGTTTTTTTCAACGTTGATTTATCAACGTTAAATCAATGTTAGATTCAAACGTTATATCAACGTTAATTCGACGCGAAAAAACGTTACAACAACGTTGAATTTACGTTGATACAACGTTTAAAATGATAGTTTTTTTAACGTTGATTTATCAACGTTAAACGACTGTAAAATACTTTTTCACCATCAAAACGTGCTATGTATGTCAAAATGTATATATGTAAGTAAACGTGCTATGTGCGTCAAAATATGATCACCATCAAAACGTACTATGCATGTACATTAGTGTTGCTATACATTATCAAGGTATATTATGGATATTAAATATATTCATAGTCTATACTTAGATTATTTAGAACTTTTTCAGTTTAGTTTAGTTAAAATAGCTAGGTATGATTAAAGAAAGAGATAAAACTTGTTTTATTCAAAAATACATATTCAAATATTACATATATTTACATGTAATTGAATAAATTCTACACAAATTTCTTCTCTTTTCCACCACCTTTTTGAAATAAAGCGTAATTTAGAAAGTCAAACAATGTTCCATTAACCGAGGGTTCTTTTGGTCCATTGAGTACAATATAAGAAGCTGTAAATAAAAAAATATATTAAAAAAAAACAAAAAGGGAAGATTTAAAAAATAAATAATGAATGGAAAAGTGTTACAACTTATGAAGGTATATCTTTTTCAACGCCATATAGATTAGTGTTCTTAAAACATATTTTTCCACCTTTGCCCTTCATATCCATGGAGGCCATATAACTTTTCGAAAAAACTCTGAGTTTTTAAAAAATAATATAACTGTTAGTTGGTTATTATTAACTTTTTCAAATATTTAATTTAAATAAAACAACCTTTTTAATATATTAAAAATAAATTAATAATCAAAATATAAAACATTTCTAGCATTGAAAAATAATTTTCGGGGTGGCCACATAAAATTTTTATAAGAAATTTTATTTAGCTATTTATTAATGGTTTAAGGTTCATGTTTATACACTTATGGGGCTTTGCAAGGGATCAAATAATGTCATTTGTTATGTTAAATAGCATGCATTTTCTAAAGCATTTTTTTACAATTCCATGCACTTTAAGGCGTTAACCAGTTCTGCAGACCGAGAATGGGTATTTTGAACATTATACATCCATCAAAAATTAAAAAAGGAAGAATTAATGAGGAGCTTTGATCAAATTTTTACCTCTTTAGAGGATAATAGAGGATTTTAGAATTGGTTTTAAAAAAAGAGGACTTTAGAGGATTTTAGAGGAGCTGTAGACACCCTGATTATAAATGAGGTAACTCCACCAATTAACTGTAATTGATTTATCTGTAAAATAACATGAAGTAAATCTAATATTATGCTTGTGGAGATATATTATATTGTGGAGAACCATCCAAACCACACAAGTGGAAAATTTGCATCCAAGTTTCCACTTGTGTGCAAATCTTGCATCCACTTGTCAACATTCTCATTATCACATTTTTCTTTTGTAGTTGTGAATTTAAAATTTTCACAATACTGTTTGCTTTCTTTTAGAATTGAAATAGCTATACAAATAGTTATTTATTTTGTATCAACAAAATAACTCTTCTTAACACATTATTTAAAAAATAATAATTGTAATATATAGATGTAATACCTGAAGAAAACTTAGTTTTTATTTGTATAAACTTAAGCCAATTCTTCGCTGCATTTTAGTGCAGTCAATGCTTTGGTACCTGGAAGCCGACAAAAAGTTTTATCACTAATCCAATCAGATGGAATTACTTCTTCTTGTAAATCTTCATTCCAAACAGCTCCTTTCCGCATATTCGATTTTGAAAAAATTACATGAACTAATATAAAATGAAGAAACCATAATATAAGTGTACTAACAGGCCTAATTAAACTAGCTAAATTTGAACATTTTATAACCATGATACTTGCTAAACAATAATATTAGTAGATATTATAAGCAAAGATAAGATTTTCTTTATTTTATAAATTTATTATATTTTAAACTCATTTTTATTAATTTATTTATTACTCTATTATTCAGCAGAGTTCTGAATATATTATGTTCAAATAACTTAAGGCTCAATAACAAAGACAAATAATGAAAGAATACTAGGTTGCTAAAACATAAACATCTACATAAGATAATTATGGAATATTGAAAAAAAATAGAAATACAAAAAAACAAAAATACTCATTATTAATATAAAATATAATAGTATAATATAAGGTATATTATAATATATGACACAATAATATCTACTTTTAATTAAAATATAAAAACAACAAAAATTAAAAAAGAAAATATTTTGATAAATAATAAATTATCATTCAAACAATTTTCAGACCAAAAAATAACTTGTAACTTATTTTTTTACTTATCTTCATCTAATAAACATTACTTATTTTTTACTCATCTTCATCTAATAAACATTAATATTAATACCATTTTTAAACATTATTAGAATTTTTTTTTTTATCAAAAAATAAAAATATTAAATCAGTTACTTTTTGGGCTTTTCTTATTTTACTTAAAACATCAACTCAATTCTAGGCTTTTTTCATTATTGAGTTTTAATTTGTAATGTTGAATTAACACTGAAAAAAAATAATATTAGCAGACAAAAAGAAAATATTTCTTTATTGAAATATATGTAAATATTTCAATAAAGAAATTTTAGATCGATTTTTATAAATATAAATTTATATCAATCAATCTAAATTTTTTTCTTTTCCGCCACCTTTTCGAAATAAAGAGCATTTTTAGAAGTTAGACAAAATGCCATCAATTAAAGTTTCAGTCACTCCATCGTATTTAATAGAAGCTGTTAATAAAAAAAAATTAGAAAAAAAAAAAAAAAAAAACACAAGGAGAAATTTTTGAATATATAAAAAATGAGAGTAAAAAAGTTATACATATCTTATAAAGGTATACCTTTCACTGCACCATATAAATTAGTGCTCTTAAAGCATATTTCCACTTTTCCCCTTCATATTCATGGAGGTCACAAAACTGTTGGAAAATATTCTAAATTTTAATAGATAAGAGAACTGATATTAATTTTGCAAGAACTAGTATTAATTTTTTTTTTAAATTTAAATTGAACTCATTATCAAACAATTTTTTTGCTAAATAATTTAATCCTTAAAATTCCTGAATAATTAAAAATTATTTTGATTACCTCAGCATTTTAAAGATATTCCATCGATTGCAATTGATTCACCTAAAAAAAAAACAACAAGTAAAGCTTATATTATTGTTTGAAATTTTAATTATCTTTATACAAATACTCATCATATTTTTAAAGTGACTGATAAAAATGGATTTAATTAAAATCACTTCATTTGTTTTAAAAAATTAATATTAAAGCCTTAATCATACATTATACAAGAGTATTTTGTAATACAATCTAAATAGTTGTTGCGATATGTAATTTTTTTATCCAAAATTTAGCTTCTGTAAGCTTTAGAAATTTTTTAAAGAAATTATTGATGAATTTGGATCTTTGGGTACTAATGTTTTTATATTGTTGTAATGTTTGTATTCATTCCCTGTTAGTTTCTGTAAGTCAAAATTTTAAGGTGTTTCCATAATAAATTCTGTTATATCTGAAATTTAGTGTTAGTCTGAATAATTTAATTTCTAAAATCTGTTTTGCATTGCCTGTCTTATAACATCTTTACTTGGAACAAAAACCATGTGGTTTAAAATTGAGCTAGAAGCTTTCAACAATGAAGAAAATATTGCATTCAGTAATCCTAAAATATATTTAACCTGTCAGCAAAATCAGCTGTCAATAATCCAAGTATTAGCATCATTAAAAATTCATCTTTGCTGCATTACATTTATTTTGGTCCAAGTAGTTAAGGATTTTTTTAAATTTCAAAAAACAGAAGTATATGTTTTTTTTAATATCACTTTATCTCTTTTGATTAATGGTGATACTGCACTAACTGATGAAACACAGTGACAGATGTAAGGCCAGTATAAAAGTCGCGAGATCTATTATTTTAAAAATAAATGTTTGTATACAAGTAAATTGCAATAACACGATTTGTTTGGATTATGTTTATATACAAGTTTGTCTGTTTTTATAGTAATAACTGATGTGGTTGAAGTTAATTTTTCAAATAAATCTTTATTTTCAAATAAATCTTTATTTTTTTATTTCGTGCTGAAGTTCTTTTTTAAAGTTATCAATTTCCTTTTTTAATTCTTGATGCTCTATTAAAAAACAACGCTTAACATTAAATTTAACATAATTAAACGATAATGTTCTTTCAGGAAAATCGTCTGAACATGTTTTCGATCTCTTGAAAATTCTATATGATATAAGTTCAGTATTTACATTTTTTTTCCATGACTTTAATATAACTATAACTTTAATCGTTGAAATAATGTTTACGATTTTACTTCCATTTCTGCGCGCGCATAAATTTTATATCGTATTTTTTGTCAACAATGATTGAAATAATTACCTTAAAATAACGTTAAAAAATCAACGTTTAAACTGTAACGTTGATTTAACGTTGAAATAACGTTAAATAATCAACGTTTAAATGGTAACGTTGATTTAACGTTGTGACATAGTTGAACAACGTTGAATCAACGCTTCAACCGAATTTCAACGTTGAAACAACGTAATAATGCCGGCTGGGTAGTAATATTAATAAAAATAATTTTTTGATATAATTGACTTGCCAATTTTTATTTATAAAAGTTTATTTATAAAAAAAAAAGTAAAAATGTAAAGATGGATCTTTACATTTTTACGTTCAGTACAATGACGGATGCTGTAATGAAATGACTGAAATAATATGTGGTGTTCCACAAGATTCAATTTTAGGACATTTTCTTTTTAATCTATATAAATGACTTTAATAAGGCAACTAATTAGTATTACATTTGCTGATGAGACACTTTTTTTTATTCAAGCTAAAACTCATGAAACTCATCAAATAAATTTTATATAATATATATAAAATTAGACAGAGCACAAAGTTGAAATAAAAAAAGAATCATCCACAAAGTTTTTAGTAAATTATTTACAAGAAACTATTACATGGTTATCACATCTTAATTACATCATATCTTTTACATTTCAATTTACATATCAATTTTTACATATCAATTACAAATATCGCATCTTTTTTTTTAACTTTTACATATCAATTACAAATATCACATCTTAATTACATCAGCTCTAAAATTGTCAAAAGTATCGTAATTTTATTTAAAACCAGAAATTATTTAACAAAAAAACGTTATGCAAATATACTACTCACTTGTATATTAGTTACATTAACTATGCAAATATTGCCTGGGGAACTATTAGCAAAAATAAATTGCAACTTCTTTATCATCGCTTTAAACATATATGAACTAAAGATTTATAAAGTTCTATTATATGTTTCAAATTGAAACATTAAAACTTTCAATGTCAGAATTTAGCAACCGTGGCGCTGTGGTAGCGCACTTGCCTCAGAAAAAAAGAATCCGTGGTTCAAAGCCCAACTCTGTGCAAGTTTTGTGACATTGGTTAAAAAACAGGCGTGACCTTCTAATTAATGCTTATCCACGGTACTCGGTGATAAAACCGTAAGAATTCTTGGTGCACCTAAATAAAAAATAATAAAAAATCAAATAAATAAAAAGAATGATCCAGGGTAACTTATTATTAAAGAAATTTTTCACATTATTCACATTGTGAATAATGTGAAAAATGAAACCCTGGATCATTATTTTTATTTATTTATTATTTATTTTTTTTTGATTTATTTGATTTATTTTTTTGAATTATTTGATTTTTCAAAATTTTGTAGAACAAAAATTAGTCAGTTTAGACCTTAAAATAGTTTTGCTTAATTTTTACAAGTCAATATCATTCACAGTTAAAAAACTATTTAAAAGAATTCATATTTTCATCGGATAGCGTACTTTTAGCAGTATACTGCTAAAAACAGTCCGTTAAAAAAAGTAACGGATTGCACTTTTTTGTCAAATTAACGGATTAATTCGTTACCAAAAACCAGAAAATTAACGGAGTAAAATTAACTAACTATTTACGGGTTCTTTGAAATTTTGTGAATTCAACGGATTAAATATTCTAATCGGTCAAAAAAAATTTTTCAATATATTATATCTTTTTAATTTGAAAATGATAAAGTTTTGAATGCGTTTTTCTCACATTTACATTTACATCGTAGATAAAAGTTGGTTGCAGTAAGTGTAATATGCCATTTTTTAAAAAGCTTTACATTCAGTTGACAAAGCAAATGGATAAATATAATTTAAATTACGCTATGTTATTTTGAAGGTTATTTAACTTATTTTAAATTTACTATATAAAGCTTTATACAGAAAATTTAACAATAAGGTTTATTTTATTTTAAATTAAAAGCCATTAGTATTACTAAATAATATATAATAACATATATGGTAAGTTAATACATATAAAATATGGTAAGTTACTACATGTCTAAATCAAGAAAATTATGCAAGAATATATGCAATCCATATAGTCTATATTATAGAAATAAAAGTTCAACTAATTCTTTACTAGTAGTAAAGGGTTAGTTGAACAATTATTTCTATAATATAGACTAAATGGATTATTTATAGTCTTGTTTAACTTTATATTTTAGACATATGACATGTAGTAACATACCATATTAGTTTAAATCAGTTGTAAAATTAAAAAATGTTAACATCTTTGATAGGTATATTTATTTAGGTTAGTTACAGCTAAGTTTACATGGCTAGTTAATATGTTTTTATAAATTGCAATTTTTATTAATTTCCAAATTAAACATGTGGCATCCAATATCATAAACTAAGATTATACTGGTGTGTTTATATTATTTTAGAATTTTTTGTTTTAGACACATGGCATTTGTTATCCCACTGTAAGTTAAAACTAGTTTTAAAATTAAAAAATTTATATTATTATAAAAGAGGTTAAATTTATATTTAACTTCTTTTTGTATTAACATTCATGTTTATTTATTTATACTATCTTAGAATTTGCTGCTTTAGAGGCACGGCATTTAGTGTCACATTGTAGGTTTAAATTGGTTGTAGAATTTATATTGTAACTTGCATATTTATTTAGTTGAGTTTAATCTAAGTTTATATTTGATGTGTTTGTATTATTTTAGAATTTACTGTTTTAGACACGTGGCATATGGTATCCCACTGTAAGTTTGAATTAGTATATTTAAAAAAAAATTATATTTTAACTTGCATTTCTTTTGACGTTCATGTTTATATAATTAGATTACAACTAAGTTTGTGTATGGCTTGTTTATATTATTTCAGAATTTGCTATTTTAGACACTTGGTATAAGCTGTCATACTGTAAGTTTAAATTGGTTGTAATTTTTATTTCTATTGGCGTGAATATTTATTTAGTTGAGTTTCAACTATTAATAATAATAATAATAATAATAATAATAATAATAATAATAATAATAATAATAATAATAATAATAATAATAAGTTTATATCAAGCGTGTTTATATTATTTTAAAATTTACTGTTTTAGACACGTGGCATGTGGTATCCCACTGTAAGTTTGAATTAGTAAATTTAAAAAAATTGTATTTTAACTTTTCTTTTGGCATCCATATTTTTTTAGTATAGTTAAGTCTAAGTTTATATCATACTTTTTTAACTATTACTCTACTACCCGACGGGCATTTGTTTTTAAAAGTTATGTTCTAAATGTATTTTAAATGTCTTTTAAACGTCTTCTAAACATTCTTACGCAAAAAACGTTTAAAAGACATTTGAAATACATTTAGAACGTAACTTTTAAAAACAAATGCCCGTCGGGTATATTCTATATTCTCTATTATTTTAGAATTAGCTATTTTAAACATGTGACAAGTGGTACGACACTGTAAGTTTAAATAAGTTGTAAAATTAATTTTTTTATATAGTTACTTGCTTTTTTTTTGGTCTGCATATTTAATCTTGTTTTGATTTATCATAGTTTTTAAAAGGTTAGAGACTTTTTTTTTTGCTCCTGATAGCTATTGATATATGTGAAATGTATAGAGTCTTTCAGTTATCAGATAATGTCAAGGTAATCTTATACTTTTTTTTAATTTACATTTTAATAAAGATATAATTTACTTGTTCCCTTTAACTTTATCT
The DNA here is from genome assembly GCF_022113875.1 of Hydra vulgaris. Taxonomy (NCBI): domain Eukaryota; kingdom Metazoa; phylum Cnidaria; class Hydrozoa; order Anthoathecata; family Hydridae; genus Hydra; species Hydra vulgaris. The sequence continues at coordinate 32,729,867 of NC_061157.1, forward strand.
TTAAAAAACGATATCAGAAATAATTAAAATAACAAAATTTAGAATAGAAATTTATATATAATGAATTACCAAAAACATTTTCTATAGTGCTATCAGTAACATTTTATTTTGGTTCTATACTAGATATGTTATTAAGTTTCCATATTTTCCTTATTTTATTTTATATTAATCTCTAAGGAGTTGACAGCATGGTGTCCGATTTAAAGTGTGAACCTGTGTACGAGTAACAACAGTATTCAAAACCAAAACCTATTTAAACCAACCAAACCAAAACTAACGACCAAAATCTATCTTGGCATTGGTTTATTTTAAACACCTATTATATATATGTGTGTTTTTTATATAAATGTACTAGCTTGAGTATAGTGTATTAAAAAAAATTTTTAAGTATTTTTATTGTAATTTAAAGTATATTGGATTAAATATTATAAATATTTGATTATATTTCAATTTTTGGTTAAAACGTTTTAATGTAGAATATCGAAATAAAATAATGCAATTAAATAAAAATGCAAACATTAACAAATATAAGGATTATTTGGTTATGAAGTCACAACTCTGGCCTCTCTAATTTTAGATTTTAGTGATTTAAACGAAATAATTACTAAAATAACTTATTAACACATTTATTTCATAGGAAAATTTGCTGCCTAGTGTAATAACTCCTTAATATTAACGGATTATTTGTTGCACTAACGAAATAAATCCGTTAATTTAACGGACTATTCCTAACGGACTTCAATTCGTTAAAATTTTAATTCGTTAACTTAACGGATTTCCCGTTAGTGCAATAGCGACAGATACAATTCGTTGTATATAACGGATTTTTTCTTAGAGTGTATATATTATTACTTTAGATATTTTAAAATTTTAGTTTTTTTTTGCGACATTCTTTATTTATTTATTTTTGTTTGTTTATATTTTTGTCTTTGTTTACAAAAACAAACAAATAAGGCTTCTGAAAGAAGATCATATTATTAGAACCTTTTACAAGTTTTTTAGATAAATGCGTAAACAAAACTAAAAAATTACAAATCGTGATATAAATTGAAAATATAAATCAACCCACAAATGTATATAATAAAAAAGTATGATCTTATCGTCAGAACTTATAAAAAAATAAATATTATAAATACATATATAAATATATATAAAGTAAATACAATAAGAAATATATACGCAAAAATATAAATACATGTGTATATATATATATATATATATATATATATATATATATATATATATATATATATATATATATATATATATATATATATATATATATACAAAATATATATACAGTGCTAAAAATTAATTACTGTATATATACAATATATCAGTAATTTTTTAATGTTCTGTGTATACGTTCAACTATACCATTACCTTGAGCTCGATGTGCTGCTCGATATTCCAAATTGACATGCCATTCTTCAGCAAAACTTAATAACGTGTTGGACCGAAATTCGTTGTCCATTAGAAGACATACTGGCGGACCAAATAAAGAGAATATTTCTTCGAGTCTACCAACAACTTCAGCAGCTGCTTTAGTTGCAAGTTTACGCCATATTGTATACCGTGATGGACCACAGTCAATCATTGATAAGTAAAGTTCAGCACCTACATGCGTCACGTCAATGGCAACCCGATTCCAATTTTTTTCTACGCTTAGTTGGCCATTCTTCCACTTTACGGAGTAAGGATCAATGGAGTTACACTGGTTACAATTCGCAATTACTGCTGAAACCTCCTTACGTGATACATTCTGATTATTTCGCAAGCAAAGTTGTAATGTTCGAGCAACACCAAAATGACCAATTGAATGAATTTTCCATATGTCTTTTTGTTCAAGTAATCCAGCTGCACACACTGTTCTGCACCATTTTTGAGGGATTCGTGAGAGTCGATCAGCCAAATTTATCTCAGATGGAATCCATTGTACTGCGATCTGAATATCTTTTGCCACTTCCTTAATAGTATTCAATCGTCTTTGTACTAACAATTGAGAAATTCTCCGAGTTTTTACGCGATATTCTTCCTTCAAAACTGCGTTTAACTATCCTACGGTGCTCTTGCTATCACTGTATACTGTTAACTCTTTTATGCCCCACTTACTAGCTAAGTTTAGTCCTCGAAGTATAGAATCCAGTTCACTTATATTGATATGGTGTGTGTCACTCGCTGGCCGTAGCCATGCCGCGTCTTCAACAACTACTCCACCAATGAGCAGAACTACCCCAAGTCCTATAGATGATGCATCACAATAAAGCTCAGCTTTTCCATTAACTGGTACCAGCCATTTTCCACCAACCGGATCCTCTTTTTCCACACGGTAAAGCAACTCTTTCAGTTTTTCTTTACAATCTTCAGAAATAAAATCACACCAAGGTATATTTCCAGCTAAACGTTTCATGTATGAAGCTTGTAAACGCAAACTTCCTTCCACCGGGTAATGTCCAATAAGTTTGCCTAACTGGCTGAAAAGCTGTGATCGTGTGACTGCATTTAAAGATTCGAATTGTACCACATTGTCTCGTTTCCATATCAGTTCCCCGTTTTTATTTCTTTCGACTCTCAATCCTAAGACACGTCCTTGTTCAAGATCTTGTGGAGGTTTACATTGTAATCCGAATTTAAGCAGATGCTTCGCTTCATTTTTCGCAGTTTCCACACTTTCATCCACAAATATATCATCAATGTAGTTATCACATGCTTTCTTTACGGTTGGATTTAAATTGAGCACATGCCGAAGAATTGTGGTCATTATTGTTGGAGCCACATTGATGCCAAAACACATCCTGGTAAAACAATACCGTTGCCCATTTATAATCACCGTTTGATATGGCCAAAGTTTTTTATCAATATGAATTTGGAGGTAGGCTTTTTTTTTTAGATCGAGAATTTTTGCATTTTTTACTTTTCTCCAGCAACGCAGTTTTTCTTGACAAACGTCCGCATTTGCCGTATGACAATTTAGAAATTCGTTGAGAGCTCGGAAATCTCCCACTGGACGTACCTTTTTGTCCTTGTTTTCTTGCACTACGCACATAAGCGGTATCAATACTTTTGGTGGTCCCAATTTAGTTCGTTATATGGTACAAGAATACCAGAGTCAATCCATTCACGTATTTCTTTACGGTAACTACGTTCGTGCTCTTGGTTCATCTTGTATTCACAAATGGTATTATCAATTACAGGCTCTTTATTCCAGTTCCATGATGCCGTCCATTTTTTTCCGTCGAACTTTGCTGTGAAGTCCTGATGTTTTATTTCGTTTCTTTCGTTCTCTTCATTTCTTGTTGTATTTTTGACACCACATTTTATTTTTTGTACTTCGTTTTTGCTTTTTCTTGTCGTATTAATAACATCAATTTTTAATTCGTTTATTTCGTTTTCGTTTTTTCTCGTTGTAGTAACGGCACCACATTTCGCTTTGTCGCATGCTAACATTCGGACGTTACAGTTTTTATTACCATAAATGATAACTCCTCCAAATTTTTTAATTGCATTCATTCCAAAAATCAAATCAAACCCAAATGGTTTTTCTTTTACAACCATAGAATTAACCATCCGGTGTATTCCATCAATTTCCAGATTGATTACCATTTCACCCAGCACTTGCACAGTTCCTCCCAAAGTTGTGATAAGTTTTTGACTTTTTAACACAAGCCCATGCGCGGACTCAGCATGAACCACAGTAATGGAGCATCCAGAATTAATTAATGCTGTTCGGAGCCTTCCATTTATTTTCACTTTTAATGATGGCAACGTAATTTCTGGGAGAATACTGGGTGCCATTATTTCCAGATTCTCCTCTTTCCTTTTAAACCTTGCAATCGTTTAAAGCAGTTTTTAGCTTGATGATCGTATGAACAAGTCTTGCATTTTTCTTCGCAGTCCCTTGCAAAATGTCCAAATTTTCCACAATTGAAACATTTAACTTTGTTTATGTCGGACGCACCAGACGTCCGTGAAAGTAACGATGTTGCGCCAATCATTACATTCTCGGAACCATCTAATTGTCGAGCTTCCTGGGTTACTCGTTCAAGGGTAACAGCTATTTCCAAAGCCTTTTCAAAAGTTAGTTCTTCAGATTCCAGTAGTAACCGTTTGATTGTAACACCATCGTTAAAACCCGTGATGAATTGGTCGCGCATTCCATCATCTCTATCCGTGAATTTGCATCCTTCATCAGCTCTTGTAATCCGTCGTGAAAATTCCGTCACATTTTCGTTACTTGCTTTTTTTATAGTTGCAAATTCAAATCGTAGTATTAACGATGACTTCGGTTTAAAAAGCTTCATGATGTTTTCCTCGATGTCTTCGTAGGTAACTGAGTCATCTTCAGGGTATGCAGGCAAGCATAGATCTTCTAGTGCGGAATAAATCTGTGGTGCCAAACATGTTAATATTATTGTTTTTCTTTTGGATTCGGGTACGTCCATCGCAGTTATGTATGTTCGTAGTTGGCGGACGAACCGCTGATGGTTGCCATCGAATACCGGTGGCATAATGGCCGAAATAGCTTGTTTTATCGTCGCGTCCATTTAATTTAATAACGTTTATAATCTATAGCTTTATATATTCTTTCTCCCATCCTATACAAAAATCTTTTCTCTATATATATTAATTTAAACTGTTAATTACAGTTGAAATAACTTACGTAGATGCGTGACTTTCAACACGCATCTACGTGATTTCTAACACGTACAATTCACCAACATAATAATAGAACAATGATATTTTTCTGGTCAATGCTTCAACTTTTTTTCCATGTAAAAATTTGTTTTTACTGTTATATCTCCTTATATATCAAAGTGCAATTTCATTAATTATTTTGATAATTACTACCTTTCTTACTCTCTCTCTCTCTCTCTCTCTCTCTCTCTCTCTCTCTCTCTCTCTCTCTCTCTCTCTCTCTCTCTCTCTCTCTCTAAACATATATATATAAATATATATATATATATATATATATATATTTATATATATATATATATATTTATATATATACACTGTGTCAAAAAAGTTTTCATCCACCTATCCTGTACATCTTTCAGACGTGATAACTTTACATTCAGCAAAGATATAAGCATAACTTCAACTTAATTATATCAGTTAACCATTCAAGAAGTATTGTATAAAAAGATTTTACAAAATAATGAATAGAAATTAAAATACAACATTTAAACATAAACAATGCATGTTTTTGCGCCAAAAAAGTTTTCATCCACCCTGCACTCCAACCTCAATTTGTTATTAAATCAGTATTAAAGTATCATTTTTAAAATATAAATTAGATTTAGTAAGATTTTTGTATTTTTTTTTTTTTATATGAGTTTTTTATATTTTTTATTTTTGTTAGATTATTAATAAAAATGAGAGTTGCAGAGGAAATTAGATTGCTTATTGTTAGACTATGGAAAGAGGGAAAATCACAGCGAAATATAGGAAAAATAGTAAAGAAATCACGTGCAACTGTGCAGTCTATTATTAAGAAATACCAAACCACCAAAAAAATTGCTGATAAGCCACGTACAGGGCGTCCAAATAAAATTCAAGTATTGCATCGACGAGCTATATTAAGAACAGTCATCCAGAATCCTAAAATAAGTGCTCCAAAACTCGCTGGAATGCTGCAAAATGATTACAATTTAAAAGTGGACCCTGAAACTGTTAGAATAACCTTAAGAAGAGCTGGATACAATGGTAGAGTACCATTGAAAAAGCCCTATATCAGCAAAGTCAACAAAGCCAAACGACTACACTTTGCAAAACTTTATATCAATGAACCACAAACATTCTGGGAATCGGTCCTTTTCAGCGATGAATCAAAATTTAATGTGTTTTCATCAGATGGAAGAGTTAAAGTTTGGAGAAAACCAAATGAAGCATTTAAAAAACAAAACTTGTGTCCAACGTTGAAGCATGGCGGAGGAAGTGTTTTAGTGTGGGGGTGTATGAGTGCTTCAGGTGTAGGAAACTTGGTTTTCATTGATGGAAATATGGATCAAAATGTGTATTTAAACATTCTAAAAAATAATCTGGAAGAAAGTGCCCATAAATTGGGACTTACTAGGTCATTTACTTTTCAGCAAGATAACGATCCAAAACATACTGCCAAACGTGTCAAGGAATGGCTTATATTTAAAATAGCTAAGCAACTTCATACACCCCCACAATCTCCAGATTTGAATCCTATTGAACATCTGTGGGATGAATTGGGTAGAAGAATTAGGACCCACGATGTGAGGAATCAACAACAACTCCAATTAGTAATTATGAAAGAGTGGGGCTTAATCACTCCAGAAATTACTAAAAAATTAGTTTGTTCAATGAAAAACAGACTACACGAAATAATAAAAGCTTGTGGTGGAAACACAAGTTATTAAAACACTAATAAATTGAGTTCGTATGACAATTTTATTTGATTTTTGTAAAGTGGATGAAAACTTTTTTGAGACAAAGATGTCTATCTTTTATTCCAAAATGCTGTATTTTATTTGTAACTCATTACTTTAAAAAACTTTTTTTGTACAATATTTCTTAAATTTTTAAATGATATAATTTAGTTTATATCATGCTTGCATCTTTGCTGAATAAAAAGTTATTGCATTTTTAAAATGTGCAAGATAGGTGGATGAAAACTTTTTTGACACAGTGTATATATATATATATATATATATATATATATATATATATATATATATATATATATATATATTTATATATATATATATTTATATATATATATATATATGTTACGGACATTCTATATATATATATATATATATATATATATATATATATATATATATATATATATATATATATATATATATATATATATATATATATATATATATATATATATATATATATATATATATATATATATATATTGTAACAAAAATAATAAAATTAAAAAACACTTCAATATAATAGGAAAAAGTCATAACAGTAAAAGTAAATTTTTATATCGAAATAAAGTTGAAGCGATGACAAGAAAAATATCATCAATATAAAACATATTTATCTCAAGTTAATTATTGTTACTTAAAAAATATTATTATCTAATAAGGTTTTCCCAAATAGAACATTTTTGAAAAATATATGCCTAATGTGTTTTATATAAATAAAAAAAACTGGTTTTTAAAAATTTTTGAATAAAAAATATTTTGATGACTCCCTCAAGACCCTTAGAAACTTGTTATGTTCTTTTTAGACTCCAAGGAACATAACAAGTTCCTAATATTAAAAAAAAATTATTTAAGTGTATTATGTTGGGTCTCAAATGAAGCAAAATTATATGAAAATTTCAATGTTAGATTTAACACCATAAAAAATAAAGTTTATTACCTAAAAAAGAAAATAGTGCATTTTTACCAATTTTTTGCAATATTTTTTTTTCAATAAGTTTTTTATAATATAATCATCATATTTGAAATTTTCATGATTTCGCTTAATTTGAGAAAAAATTTCAAGATACACTTTTGAGGATTTTTTTTTGTTGATAATACTAGGAACTCGTTTATCTTTAAGGGTCTTGAGGGACTCCAAAAAAAAATTTTTATTCAAAAAATTTTTTTGCAAAGAAAAAAATTAAAATCTTCAAAAGTGTCTTCAAAAATTTTAGATTTTTGAAGACACTTTTGAAGATTTTTTATTGATAATATTAGGAACTCGTTATATGTTTAAGGAACTCCAAAAATATTTTTTCTTCAAAAAAATTTTTTAAAAAAGTGTTTTTTTATCATATAAAACACATTAGGAGGTAGCAGCTATATTTTTTTAAAAAATATTGTTTTTAGGAAGAACTTATAAGTATGAAGTATTTATCATCAAAACGTAGTGTGAACAATTTTAATTTTACGCTCTAACTGGATTAAAAAATATTAGGTAACTTTAATAAAATTAATAATAAATAAGCTAATAATAATACAGTGCTTACGGTTCCAATCATGTGTTGAATTAAATATTTAAAAAGCCACATAAAATCAAATTTGCTAAAAATTGTATTTTGATAATAAATACTTTTTATGTTACTTTTACCTGCAGAACCAGAAATCAGCTAAATTGCTAATATTTGTTTGTAATATATATATATATATATATATATATATATATATATATATATATATATATATATATATATATATATATATATAAATATATATATATATATATATAAATATATATATATATATATATATATATATATATATTTAATTATTCACCTCTACACCGACTACAGTCGAGGAGGCTACTTTTGTGATTACAACTCTTTCTATAACTCCGAAACAAGAACAAGGCCGCTGCATGAGAAGCAAGTTGACAAACAAGTATATTATCACAGCTATCATGCAAGATATATACATATAAATGATGAACAACAATCGATTGATTAAACTAATACAGTATTCTTAAAGGCATATTCACTTGCTTACTAAGCCAGTTAGAGCAAATACTTACTAATTACATATATATATATATATATATATATATATATATATATATATATATATATATATATATATATATATATATATATGAATATATATATATATATATATATATATATATATATATATATATATATATATATATATATTTATATATATATGAATATATATATATATATATATATATATATATATATATGAATATACATATATATATATATATATATATATATATATATATATATATATATATATATATATATACAAATATATAGTATATGTGTGTGTACAATAATAAACACACATGATGTGTATTATTGCACACACACACATACATATATGTGTGTATGTATGTATGTATGTATGTATGTATGTATGTATATATATGTATATATATATATATATATATATATATATATATATATATATATACATATATATATATATATATATATATATATATATATATATATATATATATATATATATATATATATATATATATATATATATATATATATATATATATATATATATATATATATATATATATATATATATATATATATATATATATATATATATATATATATACTAGTAAATATATTTACAAATAGTCATAACAGTAAAAACAAATTTTTATATTGAAAAAAAGTTGAAGCAGTGACCAAAAAAATATCATAAATATAGAACATATTTATCTGAAGTTTGAAAAAAAAATTATTGAAATCCTACAGTCTGATTTTGAGAAAATTGATTTTAAATAAATAAACAAATCTATAATTTTCTCTAAAAATTTGTTAATTGAAAATAAAGTTTAAGTGCTCTAAGATATTTTTTATTCTTTTTTTATTTATATTTTTTTGAAATTTTTGTAATAATATACTGATCTACTTTAAAAATAAGCCTACAACATAGAGTTTTCAGAAATCAAATAACAAATAACACGGTTGCCATATAAAATATACTCTGTAGTTAAGAACCGTAGCCATTTTAAAAGTTCAAAAGTTTTTCGTATTTTCTCACGCATGCGTACCTAATAATAGCGCTTGTAAACGTTTACAAGTTTACGTTTAGACTACACGGTCGTTTAAACGACCGAATAGTCTGCATTAATTTTAACTATTTATATGCAAAATAAAGTTGAGGAAAATTAATAAATAATAATTTAATAAATTAATAAATAGTTTTATTTAAAAAGTATATATTGAAAAATACAAAATGAATAAAAAATAAAATATAATACCCAGCAAACCATAACACTCGGGTCCCGCGCCGTATTTGTCTGGGCTAGCCTGGGTTTCCCAGCCTGGGTTCAGCGAGGTTTTTGTGTCGGTTTCAGAGTGGGTCCCGTGTAGATTTCGCGAACCATCACGTATATAAATTCCACTGCGAACACATTAGAAATCCAATAAAATTTAATTTTTTAAGCGACTTGGAAATTTTGAGCTTTTAATTTATAGATTTATCTATGTTATATACATAGACTATGTATTTATTTATATGAAATGTTTATATAAACGTTTATATGTTTTATATGTAATGTTTATATAATTATATACACATTTAAATGTTATTTATGCTATTTCGTATAATGAATTATTTCAATATACGAAATATATTTAAATAGTTTATTTTATTTTATTTATTATACGAAAATTCGTGTTTCGACAGGTAATCTATTGCATGTTTCATTAGATAACTGTTGCATGTTTTAGCTAACCATAGTTGTTGGTTTGTATTATCTTTACATATTTATTATTTAAACAACAGCTGTTATCAGAAAATATTAACTAAATTTAAAAATGGCAACATTTAACGTTAATTTCAAGACGTGTTCAGATAGAACAAAAAGAAGAAGAATTAATTCAAGAGTTACAAATATACTGACAGAGTTATCTCAGAAAGATAAACATGAAAGTATTTCCATGCTAGATAATCCTGATATTACTTCAAGGACTGTGAATGACATAAGCTTTAGTAGTTGTAAAAAAAGTTTTGATCAAAATGCAAATAGGCACAAAAATCGAAATGAACATTTAGCTATTTTTGATAGATCTCAAACCGAGTTTTCAGAAATGCTCTCTGATGGTAATGAAAATAAATCAAGTGTTGATTATATTAGTTGTGGTTTGGAAGTTGATAAAGTTATCAGCACCTTAAGTGATGATACTGATGATAATAATAAAAGTGATGAATTTACACTAGGTAATAAATTGCAAGATTGGGCAATAACCTATCGTGTATCTCATTCAGCTTTAGGAAGTTTATTACGCATATTGAATCCATTACACTGTAATCTTCCTATTGATTCAAGAACTCTTTTAAATACTTGCCGAAATGTTGACATCAAGCATGTTGCAGGTGGAGAATATTATTATTTTGGGGTGAAGTATTGGATACAAAATATTTTTAAATTCAATCTGCCCAATTCTCAAGTTGAACTTTTACATATTCATATCAACATAGATGGTGTACCACTTTTTAACAGCAATTCTATTTCTTTTTGGCCAATTCTTGGTTCACTGAAAGAGTGTCCGTTAAGCGGAACTTTTCCTATTGCTATTTATAGTAGTACAAAAAAACCTACTTCTCTTGATGAATATTTGAATGATCTTGTTTCAGAAATGAAGACGTTAAAGCAACATGAGTTTTTGTTTAATAATAAAACTTACAGAGTGAAAATTGATGCTATAATATGCGATACACCAGCAAGGGCATTTATTAAATGTATTAAGCCTCACTCTGGTTATAATTCATGTGAGAGATGTATGCAGCGTGGTAAGTGGTGTAACAAAATCACACTACCTAATATAGCAGCACCAATAATTACAGACTTTATCTTTACTGAGCGTCAGTATTCTAAACATCATGTAGGTACTTCACCATTGGAGGAGTTGGGTTGTGGTATGGTTACAGAATTTCCGTTAGATTATATGCACATTGTGTGTTTAGGTGTTATGCGCAGGATTCTGTTTCAATGGATTCATGGACCGCGTGGGTATTGTAAGCTATCTCAGTTACAGTTATCTATGATATCTGACAACTTAGCTGTTATTCGTAAACACATCCCGAGAGAGTTTTCACGAAAACCAAGATCTCTTTCAGAATATAAAAAATGGAAAGCGACTGAATTAAGACAATTTTTATTGTACACTGGGCCCGTTGTCTTGAAAAATGTTCTAAAAGACACAGTTTATTCAAATTTCCTCGATTTGTCTGTTGCCATACGAATATTGCTCAGCCCAAATTTATTGTCAAAAAATCTTGACTATGCCGAACAACTTTTAAAATACTTTGTGGTAACATTTTCAAAGTTATATGGTGAAAATCAACTTGTATATAATATTCATTCTTTAATACATTTACCAAGTGATGCTAAACGTTATGGTGTTCTTGATAACATTTCAGCGTTTAGATATGAAAGTTACCTAGGAAGATTAAAAAAGTTAGTTCGGAAGCCACAAAATCCAACTGGTCAAGTGGTACGTCGAATTATTGAAGGGCACTGCAACGTCAATGAAGTCACTTCCAATAAAAAACCTATCTTGAAGAAGATTCATTTTGATGGTCCTATTCCTGTTGAATACCAATCTTATATCCAGTTTGAACAATACTATGGACCGGACTATTTTGTTTCCACATCCATTGGAGATAATTGTTTTACAATTGAAAGTAAGTTAGGAATTGTAAAAAATATTCTGAATAATTCCACCTTTGCTGAACCTAGTAAAGCTTTAGTTGTGTTTGAAGAATTTGAAGATTTAGAATTATTTTTTTCAGATCCAGTTAGTTCGATTTCACTTTCAATATACTTTGTGACCAAACTTACTGGCATAAGACGAACCTTTCCTGTTACTAGTCTAGTGACCAAGTATCTTCTACTCCCATTTAAACAAGGATTTGTTGCTTTACCTCAAATGCATTTCTCATAAGTTGTAACAAAATTGTTTTCAAGTTTTTGCCATATTTATATAGTTTACATTGTGAATGTTTTAAATACGATTTTTTGTTCCATAAATAAATAAATATAAAAAAGTTTCGGCTTTGACAGGCTTAGTTGTGATATTATTTTAGATTATTTTCATTTGGTTTAAAAAAGTTACAGAATGAGTAAGTTATTAGAGTTATGATTACATGACATTGTTTATTTAATTTCAGAGGGGTTTTTACAATAATAAATTTTCAAAAATGTATGCTGTTCTCGAATATATTGAAACTAAAGAGATAGATTTTCTGCCAATCAAGTGGATGGTTGATAGACTCAACTGGGATGTTAAAAATCTAATCAAAAATAAAACTGTATTAAATTTTTACTATCCACCAGTAAAATCAGCAAACAAAGTGTTAAATGCCAAAAAAATATGCAGTAACCCAGAAGAACACTGGCTTTTATACAAAGTACGAATTCTGGGAACTGCAAGTAAGTTAAACTTTTGTTAAATTTTTAGATATTCTTTGTGTCACTCTTTTAATATAAAATTTAAACGTTAAAAATACAAAATGCTCTGGTAATGGTAGAAAGGATAACTTTCTCCCATTTCCAAAGTATGCTGACTGTGCATATTTTTGACAGCCAATTATATACATAAATTTGCAAGAAGTTAAAACAAAAATTGTTTAGAGCATAATATTTAACTAATGTTGTTTAAAATATTTTACTGCATATTTAAATCGATGTACACAAAATATAAGTAATTTTTTCTAGACACTCTTAAAAGCGCAAAAGAAAAAACAAAACAGGCTGAAGAGACATCCAATGTTGATTATGATACAGATGATTCTAGTGATTATAGAGATATGGAAACACGGAAAATTAGGTTTGCGAATTCAAGTAAAATTTATTTTAGTTTTGTTAAGAGTTACCAAAAAAATTTAGCATATCATTGTTTTAAATTTATTTTAAACTTTTAAAAATATACTTGGTGGTTTTCAGATTTATAAATTATTTTCAGACTTGATTTTAATATATTGAATGTTTTAATAATAAAATCAATTATTAAAAAAAAATTCTAATTTATTTTTTAATTATAATTTAAAATCTTTTTTCAGAAAAAGAAAATATTCTTTCACCTATGAAAGTGATGTTGATGATGATCAAGTTGAAGACTTTATTCAAGAAAGCGTATTAACAGGGTAAAATAAATTAGTTCTATTTGCATAGTGTATATATTATGAAAAAAAAGTGTAATATTATAAAAAAAAAAATTAATTTAATATTATTATATTTTCTTATTGTCCCATTTTATATTTTCAAATTTTATTAGGCTTTTTGTAGAATAGAAGTGTGAATATTTTAAAATTTGAAAAACTAGTAGTGCTAATAGATTAATAGTTAATAGACGATTGGTAAAGTTTATTGAAAAATAGGCTGTTAAAATACCCATAGACAATTAAAGTTTATATTTTAATAATCATAGGAAGTATACATTGGTTTTTAAGTTTAAAACCTATTTTTTTAAATTTAATTTAAAAACTTTATTTTTCGTTGAATTGTTTACAATAGTTTTATAAAAAAATATAAACTAATTAAAATCAACACATTAAACTGTATGAGACAATACACACAAACATTTATATCGTGAGTTATATAGAATTTTTTTTTTTTCAAATTACAGTTTGTATATATGTATGCATATAAAGGTATATTACAATTCTGGAAATAATAAATGACAACAAATTAATTTTTTTCACGTAAAATTTTAAACATAAAAAACAAAAAACCACAATAAATCAAAATAGAAAAAATTTAAAAAAATGAATTCTTTTTAACAAATTTTACAACGCCGCTTTAAAATTCTATTTTTGAACATCTTTCGAAAATTTTGTTTTTTAATTGTTGTTTCAGAAATACAAACAGCTGTGTTATTACAAAACCAACACCACCTGAACATTTGAGGGCAATACAATCAAGCTCACATATGTCTCAGGTTAAAATCAAAGAAAATGTCTCAATATCTAAATATCTCAACAATGCACAATCCAAACCATCCGAGAGCCAGTCTGGTGTATTACAACCGGATGTTTTGTCAAGTCAATTAAAAACTATTGTTGAAACACCAGCGCATGTGTTAACTTCGATCAACTCAAGTAAGCTTGTTTTTAAAGTTGCACATTTATTTAAATAATATTTTATAAGGTTTATTAAAATTAATTGAACATTTTACACCCTGTTTGACTGTATAGTTTGTATTTACCATTTTATTTATATTTAACAAATAAATAAAAAATTATTTAGCTGTTCTTTTGGAGAGGTTAATTATAACGCTTGAAGAGATAAAAGAAAATCAAAAGACTCATTCTGTAATGTTACAGTCTATAATGAGACAAATAAATACACCTCAGATGGAAAAAGATAATGAATTGCCTATAGGCATTAACCTTCCCATTTCCAGTATTGAAGATATGAATAATTTGGAGGAGCAACTAAAAGATCGATCAATCAAGAGAACATTGGTGATTAGTAAAGATTTTTTGTTTCTGTGTCTAAGAACAATATATATTTTAATTTATTGGTTTATTTTAATGTATAATTGCCCCCAATCCACTTGAGAATTATCTTGCTTTTTTTGTAGAACCTCCTCCCCTTTTTTATATCTGACCAAAAAAATGTTTAGACTAGCATACGCAATTGGTCTAATAGTTTAATCATTTTAGTTCATTTTGTTATTATTATTTTTTTACTAAATCTACTAAATCAAACTTATTACTTTTTAAAGACTTCTATTGTGTCTAATATTGGTGGAAGCTCATTGGATGATGCCATCAAAAGAATGATGAAATTTATTCTGTCTAATAATCTTGGAAGACTGTGCAATCTCTCTGGGCAGGCTGGAAAAGTATGTTTTTCGAAACTGGAAATATTTGAAGTAGTCTGTGGTATGTTATACATTTCACATAATATTTATTTTCACATAATTATCATATATTATTTTAAATATATTGGAATATATTTAAATTAAAATATGTTAACATAAAAATAATATATTTGTTATAATTAATGTTATACATAATATATACATATCAGAGCCGTAGCTACACCTTTTGATGCCTTGATGCCCGAGGGCATCGAGGATTTTTAGGTCCTTCTTCCCAATATCATAGACTTATATATCTTTATATATATTTAGAAGATATATATTTATATATCTTCGAAACAATCTTAGACATTCCAACAAGGCCCTGACGAGATGAAGGTTTGTTACATACCACAACTTTCGACTATTATGATGATCTATATATATATATATATATATATATATATATATATATATATATATATATATATATATATATATATATATATATATATATATATATATATATATATATATATATATATATATATATATATATATATATATATATATATATATATATATATATATATATATATATATATATATATATATATATATATATATATATATATATATATATATATATATATATATATATATATATATATATATATATGGTGTTGCTGTTTTGGAATGCATATACTTTCAAGAAAGTGCTCAATGAAATAAATAAATAAATCAGAGCTATAATATAAATGTTGAAAATTAAACTACAAGGATTTCACCACTTTAAGTTTCATGCTATTTCAATCATCAGATCTAATGATTGCAATAGCATGAAACTTGAAGTTGTGAAACTCTTGTAGTTTTATTTTCTAAATTTTGTCATAGGCAATTATATATATGGCAATTAATTACTGTTTTTTATTTTAGACCAAATCCTTTAACTTAAATTTTCTAACATTCATAATTATTTTTGTTTGTGTTTAGGTGCAGTTAAAAGAAATGCATTGACCGCTAATGCTACCCAAAAGGAGATTGAGATCGAGTTGCGCAAATGGTTTGCCAACGCCCGAGATCGAGGTCAAGGCAACCGGAAATCAAAAGTATCTGTATCAGATAATACTGATTTGTTTTAATCAGAAATATAGTTAAACTTAAAAAATATTAGACTGTTAAATAAAATTAATTAATAGATTTACCATCGTTCTTAGAAATTTTAGTATTGCCGTTCGGTGATACTCGTGCGTGTGGTCAGACAAGTCGTAATTAGATATATATAGACACGAATTAAAGTTAACAAACAGTTTTTATTACCATATCCCGCGATCAACCCTTCCAAAAACGTTCCCATGCGGTTCCCGTGCGGGACCCTTCCTAAAACGTTCCCATACGGTTCCCGTGCGGGCCCCCTGGACAAAACCTTGTGGGTCCCGACTGGGTTTCCCGTACGGGTCCCATACTTTAAACAACGCGGGCCCCGTGTGGGTCCCGCGTTGTTTGGCTGGCTGGGTATTAATTGGGCGCAAGACATATTTATTTTGAAATTTATGGACATTTTTATCCGAATTCTATTTTTAAACTATTGACATTTTAGAATAAATATTTATATATTTATATTAAAGTTAAGTTAAAACATTTTCATCTGAGATTTTTTAATTTAAGAGAAATATTAAGGTGAAAAAAAAAAAGACAAATTTTTTTTTTACAATATAGAAAAAAATGACGTTAACAATTTCTTTCAGTTTCTTTATTACTTTTGGGAGTGTGAAGTAATTCAAATTTCATTAAAAAGAAATTTGCCAGTGCATTGTTTCTTTGAAATAGAAACTCTATAATAAATTTTAACTGTTGAATCAGAAATGTTCTGCAAACTCATTTATCTAGTAAAGAAAAAAAAAATGTAGCAAAATAAAGACCATTAAGATAAAAAGTCAGATGGATCATTCTAGAGTCCTCCACTATATAAAGTATTCAAATAAGTTCTATATTTTTTATAGTATATCATAACTAATTTCTTTAGTGGAACACTTTTACTAGCAATATAGACAATAGAATATTAAGCTTCTATATTTGTACTATCTTCTAGATCTGCTAAATTGTAAATAATATCAAACTCCTATAAATCGTCAAGACATAAAAGAGAGTCATGGCCATAATTTCTTTCGACGTTAATACTAAGCTGTAGCACCAGCTTATCATGTTGAATAAGTTCTTTTTAATAACTAATTTAGCGGTTATAAAATAAATACCACCGGATCCTTGATCTAATTTTTCAAAGCATTTTTTTATTGGATTAGAAGAAAACCAACTTAAAATTTCATAATTTCTAATTGATATAAGATGGTGAGAAAACAATTAGACCATTACAATTATGTGAAAGTGAATTGCTGGTATCGCTTGTTAGCTGGTAAACTCGTTTACAAAATATTAGTTTTATATTTTGAACCATTGTTGCAACAACTGCCAATTTTTTTGAGTTAACCCAATCTGATTACATTGAAGAGCTCATCCCTATATCTAAGATATCTACCTAGACATTTAACGGTCACTATTTTTTCAAACATCTATAATCAACTCCCAAAAAATAAATGAAAGTATAGTAGTAGCTTATTTCTCTGGATACTTAACAGTTTTTCCAAAAATATTTCTACTTTTATATAATAAAGCAGCCATTACATAAATTTTATATATCAATAAAACATAATTTCGTTTTTTTCCAGAAGATTTGATAGCACAGAAGATTTGATAGCACAGAAGATTTGATAGCACAGAAGATTTGATAGCACAGAAGATTTGATAGCACAGAAGATTTGATAACACAGAAGATTTGATAGCACAGAAGATTTGATAGCACAGAAGATTTGATAGCGCAGAAGATTTGATAGCACAGAAGATTTGATTGCACAGAACCTCAAAAAACTTAATAATCTTGAGAATTTATTTTTGAAATTATACGAGTTAAAATTCGAAAACTTGGCAACTGATAATCAAAACACAAGTGATTGTAAGTGGAACAACTTGCTGCAAAATATTCAAAAGCCTTAGTTATTGTATCTAAACATTACAGCCAACAGAATAATCTTCCATTTCATTTAGATGCTCAAATAATATATGAGTTTATGAACATCATCTTTAACTTTTAGATATCTAAGATTTAGATATCTAAGGTTTATTTAAAGCTAACTTTGTATTAAATGAAGTTGTTCTGTAATTCGAAAGAGGTTTAACAGTATATTTTAAACCTTAATGAAATGTTTTAAACATTAAGCTTTGATTAACTATCAGCAAAGGTAGTTGAACTCCATAATTAAATACTTTAGACTGGATAAAAATAGAGTTGTTATGGTAGTAATCAATGGTATCATTTTTAGTAGACAAGTGCTTTTCAATAGCTATAAATTTTTAATTTTTAATTATTTATACGCTTTTAATTCATCTTTTTTAATACCTGTTTTTAAAGAAGATAAAGTTTTACCTACTTTTTAAGGTGAAAAGAATTGAGGACAACTTTTAAAGATATTTGGAAACACTGAGGACAACTTTTAGAGGTATTTTATTTTTTAGAGGTGATTTTATTTTTAGAGGTATTTGTATTTAGAAGTATGAGGACAGCTTTTAGAGATATTTGGAAACACTGATGGAGTAATTGCTCTCAGTTTACCATAATTTAAAGTAAACTCAGCATCATCTGGCCAATGCAACTTACAAACAACGCTATATTTTGTTAAAGTCCAGTTCTGAGCGAGGGATACTCATAAACCACTTCTTTTTTCAGATAGTTTACGAGAAAATATGGGGAGTTTACCAGAACTCTTTATTGTTATTATCAGTAGAAAGTAGCAAATCTAAAAGCAATTGTCAGATTGAAACAGATTTTAGTGCGGTATTAGATATTAATTCTTTATTTAGAAATGTACAAAAAAAAAAAAAAACTAAACAAGAATGTTTATTTTTTGCTGACAAAAAAAAAAATTAATAATCCTTTGAACAGATTTCCTGTAACAATTCAATGAAAAAAAAAATTCTACAAGCAAATACGGATTTTGCTAACTTGTTAATAAAAAGAGTTTATCTGTGCCAATAGTGAAAGGTAGTGCTTTATCATGAATTGACAGATATTACGATAGCTAGTAAACATGGTTTGGAAGTCAATAAACAAACATACAGTCAAAATTGTTCACTGAATTTATTATTATTAGTATTATTGATTTGTCATATGGAAACAGTATTGATGGAATTTATTGAAAAGTTGCTTGATACTGAAGATTTAGCTTTTAGGTTATCTTCTAAAATAATAGAAATCTGTACTTTTGACTTTTTATTTAAATATCATATTGAACATGCATTTTATTTACAAAAAAAAATTGTTCATACCTTTGTCACTACGAAAATTTTTTATTTTTATTAAACTGTGCAATCGTGATCTATGTCCACGAAATAAAAGAAGTGATAAAAAGATGAAACGTTTGCTACACAAATAATTTCTACTTTACAATATTTTATGAAAATTGTATCAAGTTATATAGTTATGTTCATCTTTGGTTTTAAAGTTCTTTGGTTTTAAAGTTCTAACGTTTTTAAAGTTAAGTTCAATATTTTTTGATTTTAACAATCAATTAACTCCTTTTCATTATATATAATTGTGATTTATTTTGTTTTATTTATGTATGAATTTGATTATGTCAGTTTGAATCTGATAGCTTTTTTTTTTTATATACATATTTGGATTTAAATCTACTGAACTATAAAATATATCTTGTCAAAAAAGTTTATTCAGACCGTTTATTTAATAGTAAGCCAACTTGATGATCCCTAAATGAAGTTTCAAGAAATATTTAATACTTATGTTATTATTATAAAAAATGGTACTTATAGTTTTAATAGGGAATTTCCTAATAAGTGTCGAACCGAAAATCTATTTCATAAATTTTACGCACAAAAACTTGAAAGTAATCACTATAAACATTCAAAACAAAAAGCATCTTTAATCAAAACAAAAAGCATCTTTGAGCAAAAAGTTATGTTTGTTAGTTATTTATGAATTGTTATTCTACCCAGGCATCCTATAATCTTTGGCGAAAAAATTACATGTTTTTACGCGAGTCGACAGACCTTGCTTTTAACGCCTTGCTACAACGCAGCTGTCAATCTATTGCGCTTTTGGATATTTGAATTCTTGTATTTATGTTGAGCTATGTGAGTTATCTTAAAATATACGAGAAGTAATATTCAAATCGTAGTTTTAATCTAGAGATATTACATGCATTAGTACTTATAGTACTTGTCTCTTTATGGAGCCCAAGAACTGATCAAGCTCTTTATGGAACACATGATTAAGAAGATATTAAAATATTTAATTAAGTGTAGTTTATATGTTTATTAAATTTGTTGCGATTAATGATTATTTATTTGTGATTTAATTAAGAATTCATTATTAAATTTTGAGTATTTTTTGATTTAGTATTATTAAAGAAATTCTTCTTCAGGATTAACAGTCGTTTTTGTTATTTCAGATTAACAGTGTTTTTGTTATTTCATTCATTTTTGAGGTATTTGTAAAGAGTTAATATTAGATAAGAAGTTAAGATATTAAAAGTTAAGTTATTATAAGTTAAGTTATTATAAGTTAAGATATTATAAGTTAAGATATTATAAGTTAAGATATTCTAAATTTAGATATTATAAATTAAGAGATCTTAAGTCAGGAGGAATTAAGTTTAAAATTTTTAAACTAAGATAAGACAAGATTTGCAATACCCTTTTGCGATACTTCTTGAGTATAAAAATTAGTCGCTAAAAAATTTACTACTATTTTTAAATTTATTTTATTAAATTGCGCTCAACTTTTACTTATAAACTTTCTACAAGTAATTAAACATTTTATTTCTACAAGCTATATAAAACATTCGAAAAACTTAATTACCATCTTAAGAGATACTTAAGTATCTTTTAAGATGGTAATTATAAATTTATAATTAGAAATCGCGTAAAATAAGAAACTAGATTTGCAAAATGTCTGTCCTTTCAATTAAAAGTAGAGTTAAAATAATGAAAGTTAATTCAATAAGAAAAATTATTTGATCTAGCTAACTATTTAATGCAAGTCGAAAATCAAAATGAAAATAACCTAAGTTTATTAATTAAAGAGAGATTGCAAATAATAGATTCGAAAGAACTAAAACTTAAGATCAGGTATGCCGAAACCCGCGTTTTACCGAACTGTTTTTTTGTGCTAAAATTCTGTTCCACGTTTTTTAACTTTGCGTTTCAATGGTATGATAGGATCAGGTTTTGTTGAATCATATTACCATGTTTATATTACCGTAGAGTATTTTTAAAAAGCAGAATGATCAATTTTTTTTAAAGTGCAGTTTTTTTTTTTATTAACAAACGTTAATATAGAATTTATTGACATAAAACTATGTTGCATTTCATTAGCTTAGTAAACTTTTAAGATATGTTCTTTTTTTCTACTCTATTCTTTTTTTTACATATTTTATGAGTATGCCAAGTTTATACATATTTTATGAGTATGCCAAATTTCAAGACTTTATTTTGACCTGCAAATCCCCTATTTAAATCTACACTTTTGATACCTTAATTTTGTTTTTCCGACCGGTTTAAGGAAGATATGAGGAATGCAATGAGGTTTGTACGAGTCTTAATATTTGTTTAAAAAGCAAAAGTAAATTTCATAATAAAAAATGTAATACTAATACTAATAGTATTTCGTTTTGAAAGATTTTGTTTAATGTTATATCAATAGCTCCCCTATTGATATAACATTAAACAAAATCTTTCAAAACGAAATACTATTAGTATTTCGTTTTGAAAAATGGGGGCGCATTGATCGCCGGGGCAGTATGATCTTTTAGCTTTTACTCGTTTACTTTTGCCTTAATTTAAGAGATTGCAATTTAATTAACCATTATACTACCATTCATTGCTTAATCCTTAATCGTAATAATTTTTGATAAGATCAACTTCAGCGTTAAGAAAATTGAAAAGACTGTTTTTCATCATGAAAAGTGATTTTTGAAAGTTGTAAACAAATTCAAATAAATTTTTAATTAGATTTCCGTATGACTTTACAACCAATTTATTGTAAACTCATATGTGTTAAGTTTATAATAAATTTGTTTTTTTGAGTTGGTTACTGATTTATAGAAGTCATTGGCATCAATGTATTAACTGTACCTAATGGGGCACATTGATCGTTGACTATGCGGGGCTCATTGATCGGAGGATCAAAGTGCCCCATATAACTTATATTATAAGACTTAAATTTTTTGTTTAAATTTTATACATTTAAACTTATGACGAATAAAAAATCTTTATATAAACTTTTAAAATTTCATTTTTAAAATTAATAGTGTTAAAAACTAATATTAATAACATTAGTTTTTAGTTTTACATAACTTTTACAATTAGTTTACAAAATATTATTATATAAAATATTTTTTTTAAACAATCATTTTATTTTACTTTTTTTTAAATTTTCAGATCTTTAAATGGTTTGGTATAGGAAAAAAAAAACGGACAGAGTTGCTATATCATGTGATACAATGAAATCAGCTGTTAATGAAGTTTTAGAGGGCAGACCAGTGAATGTTGTAGCTCGCAAGTTTAGCATAAATCGAATGACCTTAAAAAGATATTGTAATAAAAAGAAGCTCAACCCAAATGAATCTTTTAAGCCTAATTACAACAGTAAACAAGTTTTTACTGCAGAAGATGAAAAAAGTTTGCATCAAAAGTGAACTATGGACTTTAAAAGTCAACACGATTATTGGCATACGAGTTTGCTGTAAAAAACAATAAGATTTGCCCTTCATCATGGATCAAAAATAAAATTGCGGGGATTGATTGGTTGCAAGGTTTTATGAAAAGTCAACCAGAGTTGTCTTTACGAACACCTGAAGCAACTAGCTTTGCTCGATCAACTGCCTTTAACCGACACACTGTTGGAGAACCTTTCTAAAATCTAAAAGCAGTAAGAAACCGATATAAGTTTGATCCTTATTGCATATATAATGTTGATGAAACTGGTTTAACAACAGTACAAAAGCCAGTAAAATTGTTAGCAGGTAAAGGAAGTAAACAAGTGGGAAAAATCACATCTGCAGAACGAGGAACATTAGTAACTGTATGTTGTGCTTCAAATGTAATTGGAAACTCTATTCCTCCACTATTTATTTTTCCTAGGGTCAAATTTCACGATTACATGATAAAGGAAGGTTCTCCTGGATGCGTGGGATTTGCAAATTCTTCTGGTTGGATGAATTCAGACATTTTTATAGAATGGATAAAACATTTTGTGATGTATTCAAACAGTTCTCATGAATCTCCAGTTTTGTTACTTCTGGACAACCATAAAAGTTATATTTCTGTTAGAGCTTTGGATCTTGCAATTCAAAATGGAATTACAATGCTAAGTTTTCCTCCCCATTATACCCATAAATTGCAACCATTGGATAGAACTGTTTTTGGACCATTGAAAATATTTTACAATGCTGCGTGTGATAATTGGATGGTCACAAATCCAAGACCTATGACCATTTATGATATTGTTTCAATAGTTCGCGAACCATGTACAAAAGCTTTCTCGCCATCTAATATACAGAGAGGATTTCAAGTAGCTGGTATTGAGCCATTTAATCCAGAAATTTTTAAAGATGATGAATATTTACCATCATCAGTTACAGATCGTGCTGCTCCAAATGTAGTAAACACAATTCTTGTGGAACCTGAAATGACTGTAGCACATGTTGATGGCATGGAGCCTGAAATGCCTGTAGTACACCATGAAACAAGTTTTTCGAACAAAGTGTCACTAAGAATTGCTTCATTACTCTCACCTGAAGTTTTGAAACCTTACCCGAAAGCATCTGCTAGAAAAAGAAGTGTTAAAAGTAGGCGATTAAAAGCAAGGATTTTGACTGATACTTCAATCAAAAATGAAATTCGTTTGTCAGAAGAAAAGAAAACCCTAAAACAAATCAACTAACAAAAGAAACTCATCGCAAAAGATAAAAAAAGGGGAAAAGTTAAAAACTACTTGCTTAGGAACAAAAAACAATGTAATGTAAAAGCAGCATCACGACTTGACTTTGACAAAGGATGATAATATAAAAAAATAATCTTGTAAACTTTAGTTCTAATAAAAGTCTTGTATGAATATTGTATTTTCTTTGTAAATTTAAAATACTGTATTCTTATAGACTTTATAAGCTTCAAGTTTTGTAAAACTTAACACATAGTAGTATATAACGGGCTTATTTTCATAGATAGAATTGTGGTTATTCTTCTAATGTAAACTTTATACACTGGTATGTATTAGGTTGAAATGATATGTATATATATATATATATATATATATATATATATATATATATATATATATATATATATATATATATATATATATATATATATATATATATATATATATATATATATATACAAATGCATTAGTTGAAGGGTATTAGTGTATACTATATGATACATCTAAAAAAAAAAAGTAAAATTTAAAAAATTTATATATATATATATATATATATATATATATATATATATATATATATATATATATATATAAATTTTTTAAATTTTACTTTTTTTTTTTAGATGTATCATATAGTATACACTAATACCCTTCAACTAATGCATTTGTAGCACTTAGGTATAGCAGTATTAAACATGTAAATAATGTTACTCATATAAGATCAAAGCGCCCCATATCGGAGATCATAGTACCCCATTGCATGGGGTACTAAAAGTAGGGGAGATGCGCCCCCATCTCCCCTACTTTTGTCACGTAATTATTGGATAAAAGGTTTAAATTAGAGATGCCACGAATATTCGGCAACTGTACGGTATTCGGTGTATTCGGCAATATTTTACACTATTCGGTATTCGGCCGAATAGTTTGCAATATTCGGCCGAATACTGAAGTATACCTATAATAATACAATAAACAGATTAATCAAATAATAAATATATTATATATATAAGATTCTATTAATCACAATTTTTTATTTATTCAAAACTACTTTTATACTTAAATTTTATGTGGTAAATTATGATGAATGAAAACAATTTTTTCGGCATTTGTTGATAGCAAACGATTTCGCTTTTCCTCGTAAACTATACCTGCTTCCAAAAACAGCCGTTCACTATATACTACCTGGAGATGATAAGTAAATCTTAGCAAATTCTACTAGGCTCGGATATTATTTTGCGTTAATTGACCACCTTGTAAAGGTCTGCTTTCCGATCTAGGCGAATAGTTTTCGTAAATAAATCAATTTCATTTTCTGTTGAACTTTTCTGTTCGACATCTTCATCTATGTGCGAGTTTTCTGTACCAACTTCTTCAAAACAATTCCAGAAAAAATAGTGTATCTCAATTTTTTTATCGTTTTCATTGACATCTTTTTTCTTCCGAAGTGGAGATGAGTTATAATTGGTGCTACTAAACGTTTCAAAACTTTTTTTCAGAGTTTCTGAAAGAATTTTTTGCTTTGCTCTTTGTCTTTTTATTATACCCAAGAAGTTAGTTTTAAAGCGTGGGTCAAGAAAAGTTGCAACCAGATATTTGTCATTTTCGTTAAAGTTAAACCGCGCTTCAAGTTTAGATTGAAGAAAAGATCTCATTGTTAATAAATTTTGTGTACTCTGTGCTCTTCTTTTCCCGGGTATTTTAACGTGACAACATGTGGAATTACCTCAGAAATGCAAGAAATACCCGAGCTAGTTATTTTTGTAATTTCTTCAAACGGTTTGTGTGTGCTTACGTCTTGTATTAATTGGTGTCATTTATAATTTTTATAATTTTTATCATTTTTATAATTTTTTAAAAGGAACTTGTTTTCATTTCTAAAATTATCAGTCTAAAATTATCCTATTTCTAAAGAGTTCTTTTCATAATTTTTTAATTATCTAATGTAGTTGATGCAACTTCCTGGTTGTAAAATAACTACAGTTATTACATAATTAATTAAAAAAATTGCCAACATCCAGTGAAATAATTTTTCTTTAATTTGAAAATTAAACCTTGCAATATCAAAGAGTTTGATTGGCCGAGTGTTTAATGTTATGGGCAGTGACAGCGCAGATCCGAGTTCAGTTCCCAGAAAAGTTTTAGTTTACTTTTGTTTTTAAATGAGACGCATCAAATAAAAGTAAACTATACTTAGGGCAGACGTTTTTTTCAGGCACCCCTCTTTAGTAAGTCCGTAAAGAGCAAGTCACACGAGAAGAGCAATATTGAAAACAAAGCTTAAAACCCAGTGTCGAGTGTAGGCTACCCATACCTCGTAATTAGAGGAGGTGAAGTGTTGTGGGGGAGCAGCAAATTTAATGCCTTTTTGCAATTTTATTTAAGCAAAACCTAGCGGTAAAATTTGGAAGTATTTGAGACCCTAATGACAAGTTTTTTTTTTTTTTGAGGGGAGGGGATCTCCGACCAATTAGCCATTGCACTACTAAAACCTGTTTTTTGACTCAAAAAATAGGCAACCTATTTTTTGCACATGCACGCACACATGCCACTCCAAATTATATACTCCAAATTATAAACGTCTACGCGGTGAAGGAAAGTACGCCATTATCAAGTATGATAAAAATTTTTGTAGAGAATTTAAAAATCCCATCCCTAACTTTAAGTCCTAAAAAGAAGCCTTTCTAAAAGTAAATGCTCAAATAAAATTATATTTAAAAAAAAAAAAAGCATGGCTGGAATCAGTGACTTTGAATCCATGCGTTTTAACTTTAATGAAATAAATGATGTAAATATAGACCCCGATATAAACTATTCCTACGAGGCGCTTACGGATTGCTCATATCACTTTCCAAGCGATTTAGAAGGGTTTCTTTTTAAAAATGTTTATGACAAATGTTTAAATAAAATTATGATACTACACGTAAACATTCGAAGTCTTAACAACAGTTTTGAAAAACTTTTAAACTTGTTAGAGGAAACAAAAAATCGTTTTAACATAGTTTGTTTAACTGAAACCTGGATTTCAAATAACATAGATAATATTTCGAACTTTTATATTTCTCATTTTAAATCAATTTCGTTTAAAAGACAAGTAAATAAACGCGGCGGAGGAGTCCTTATATATGTGAATGAAAATATTGTTTATTACGTTAGGAATGATTTAAGTGCTTCTGATAGCGATAAAGAAATTTTGACTATTGAAATTATGAACAATCAATCTAAAAACATATGATTAAGCTGTTGTTATCGCCCACCTGACGGCGTGAGCGAGAAATTGAGCATTTTTTTTGAACAAAGTATTTTCAAAAAAGGTATTAAAGAAAACAAAAAGAACTTCATTATTGGAGACCTAAATATGAATTGTTTTCTTTATAATGAAGATAACAAAATTAAAAACTTTTACGACTCCTTTTTTAAGGCGGGAGCAATTCCTTTAAGAAACAGGCCAACTAGAGTAACAAAAAACTCGGCGTCTTTGATTGATAATGTTATTACAACAGATATATTCAACAATGATATTCAAACAGGTATCCTAAAATCTGATATAACTGACCATTTTTCCAATATTCTTGACAATTAATTCTGAAATTAAAAATAAATTGAACAAAATTAAAATCCGCATTTTTAACCATACAAATATAAAGTTGGTTAAAAACCAACTATCGTTACTGCACTGGAAGCATATTAACTTCAATGACAACGCAGACAAAATTTATGATAACTTTTATGAAACCTTTTACTCCGTTTATGACGCAAACTTTCCTATTATTGAAAAGACAATAACTCCAAAATATAAAAGTCACCCCTGGATAACAAAAGGATTTAAAAAATCATCCAAGATTAAACAGAAGCTGTATATAAAATATCTTAAAACAAAATCATTAGATAATGAGAAAATATATAAAAATTACAAATATCCCTTTGAAAAAGTTCGTAAAAACTTAAAAAAATTATTACACAAGACTCCTAGATAAATTCAAAAATAACACAAAACGCAATTGGCAAATAATGAACGAAGTTACTGGCAGACAAAAAAAATGCTCAGGTTCTCTTCCCCAGATGGTTATAGTGGATAACAAACGCATATGCGAACCAAAAGCTATAGCTCATGAGTTTAATAAATTCTTCACTGACATTGGTCCTAAACTAGCAAATAAAATTCCTTATACCAAAGCAACATTTAACGATTTTCTAGTACAGATGGATAATTGCATTAGTTCCAACGAATTATATTCTGAGCTAACTTTTCATGAATTCGAAAAAGCATTCAAATCCCTTAAAAAAAACAAAGCAAACGGAGCAGATGACATAAACGGTAATATAGTTATAGAATGTTTTGAACAATTAAAAGATATACTTTTTAAGGTTTATGGAGCATCTATTCACCAAGGAGTTTTTCCGGATCAATTAAAAATTGCTAAAATTACCCCAATTTTAAAAGAGGGAGATCAAACAAATATCAGTAATTATCGTCCTATCTCCGTCCTCTGCACACTCTCAAAAATACTAGAACGCATTATGTATAATAGATTATACAATTATCTCCTTTCTAATAATTTGTTATACGCCAACCAGTTTGGTTTTAAAAAAAATAATTCGACAGAACATGCAATTATCCAACTTGTACGTGAAATTTCAAATTCTTTTGAAAAATCTAAATTTACATTAGGTGTTTTTATCGACCTATCGAAGGCGTTCGATACTGTAGATCATGAAATTTTGATACAAAAACTGAAATACTATAGAATAAATTACAAAGTTATGAAATGGTTCCGAAGTTATTTATCTAACCGTAAACAATTTGTTTTTAGTAATAGTTGTTATCCAAATGAGTTCCTAAATGTTTCATGTGGCGTTCCCCAAGGTTCCATTTTGGGACCACTGTTGTTCTTGATTTATATAAACGACCTAAATAAAGTCTCAAATTTAATGAGTATAATGTTTGCTGATGACACCAACTTATTTCTTTCCAATAATGATATTTACAAACTCTTTTCTAGTATGAATGATGAACTTAAAAACATATCAAAATGGTTTATATGCAATAAGCTAACTCTTAACAGTAACAAAACAAAATGAATTCTCTTCCATCCAATCGCAAAAAAACCTTATTTACCCCAAAATTTACCAGAAATCTTTATTGATAATACTGTGATAAAAAGACACTATGTCACAAGGTTTTTGGGTGTTTTTCTTGATGAAAACATCACATGGAAAGCGCATATTGACTATATTAGCACAAAAATTTCTAAAAGCATTGGAATTTTATATAAATCGAGAACATATCTATGTAAAAAAGATTTAACCCAACTATACTACACATTTATTCATACCTATTTAAATTATGCAAATATTGCTTAGGGAAGCACAGAAAAAAGCAAATTACAATGTCTTTACCGCCGTCAGAAGCATGCGATCCGTTTAATTAATTTTGCGGATCGATACACTCAT
Organism: Hydra vulgaris; assembly: GCF_022113875.1. Classification (NCBI taxonomy): domain Eukaryota; kingdom Metazoa; phylum Cnidaria; class Hydrozoa; order Anthoathecata; family Hydridae; genus Hydra; species Hydra vulgaris. The sequence continues at coordinate 32,759,581 of NC_061157.1, forward strand.
TCCAAACCTTTTTTTATTGAAATGAAAATTCTTTTACGATATATTTACGAACTTAATGTGTTTAATGTTTTATGCTTTATTTATTTGTGAAAAAATGACTTATCCCTACCTATCTTTAAAGTTCTCTTTTGTGAAAAACCAATAAATAATTATACTCTTAGAAATAATAAATTTTTGCATAAACCTTTTTGTCGAACAAAGTTTAACCAGTATGGTATTGCTTATCGTGCGCCATATCTTTGGAATAAAGTTGTTTTGCCAAATTTTGATATATTTTACACTTTTCCAATTTTCAAACATAAACTCAAAAATTTAATTTTATTTTCCGATGACATAATAAGGTTCTTCTAATTGTAATTATGTACCTTTATTTAGAACTTTTTAATTGTAAAATACGTTTTATGTTAATTGTAAAATACGTTATATGTAACGACTCTTTTTATTTTACTTTTCTTTTTGTTTTACTTTTAATATGTAACGACTCTTTTTGTTTTACTTTTTATCTTTTTGTTTTACTTTTTACTTTTACTCTTTATTTTATAAATAGATTATATGCATTGTAAATAATTATGCTAAATGCTTGTAAAAGGTTCTGATGATAAGATCAGAACAATCTTCTTTCAGAAACCTTGTTTGTATTTGTTAAAGTATTATATTACGACAAATGTAAACTGAAAATGTAAAAAAAAAAAAAAAATTTACTGGCCCAGAGTATATTTAAGGCCAGTATATAAAGGGTGGCATGGGCGCTTGCAGGATTTTTTGATGTTTCAGATAGGACACTTTACCACATTGGGCAAACTCTAAACCTAAGCATATTTATACCTGTGCCAAATAAGGAGACCTTGTAAAAAATTGGGATGGTGGAGACCTGTCAACAAATAGCCCTGAAACGCTTGCCCCCCTGCTCAAACGTGAGGCCACTTAGGTAGTAAAATTTTTAATTTCACGATCTAAAACTAAATTCAAATTTATCGACAGAACTTAAATTTCGTTGAAAAATATCGTAAATTACAAAAATTGTCAGGGGCTGTTAATTATGCCGGTGCATAATGTACAGCCTCTCATTTATTTACTTTTTTGGGGGAAGGGGGTCGGAAAATTTTACTACATTAGTGCCCTCACGTTTGGGCAGGGGAGTGGATGTTAGCATTTGAGGGCTTTTTTGTTCCCAGATTACCGCCATAACAACTTTTTGCAAGGCCTCTTCAAATGGCATAGGTATAAAAATACTTAGGTTTGGAGTTTGCACAACGTGTAGAAGTGGTTTATCTGGAACATCAAAAAATCCTGCGGGCGCCTATGCATGTGTGTGTATAGTAAGAAACTATACCTTCTACTTCCTATACAATACATCTTTTTATGTTGGTCAACTGGGATCTTTAGTCAGAATTTTAATTTTTTTATTGACTAGCTGGTTAATCAAGTAAAATTAGAAAATCGAAATACGTACTTTTAAATTGAACCTTCCCCACCCCCCGCCCCCCGCATACGCTTTCGTACGCTTTTTGAAGACCTTTCCCCTCCCCTCTATGAGCGTACGTACTTTATGGACGACCCCTAATTGCTGAAATCTGATTGATACTTATTAAGAAGTTTCTTATAATAACTAGTATTAGCTGATTTTTAACTTTCTTAAATAAATTTGCATAATTCTTGTATTCTGTTTTTGTTTTATCAAATTTTTTTAAGGTATTTTATATATAATTTTTGTTTCTGTATAGATGACTTTTTAAGACCTTTACTTAAGGTTTACCAAGGTGAATTTATGTCTTTAAGTTTAATTATTTTTTTTAGTATGGCAAAATGTTTTTCATAAAAAAATAAAAAATAATGATAAATTTGTTATACATTAGATTGGTATCATTTGAGGTATCTAAATCTGACCAGTCAATATTGGTAACTCTTTTTTAAAGTAGAACTGGCTGTTTAAAGAAAAATGCCGCCTTGTGATTGTCATTTTTTGATTTATTTTTATTTTGTTTGAGGTCTTTATTGAAATAAATATCGGAAAGTGATCCGATAATGGTATTTTAGTTACTCCTTTTTTTAGCAAGATTTCAAATAAAGAATTTGTTAGTATATTATCGATTAATGTTAATTAATTTCTTGTAATTCGAGTTGGCCTATTTATAAAAGGAATTACACCATATCGGAAAATATCATTGTAAAAGTTTTGTGTTTCTTTATTATTGTCATAGTTTAGAGCGTTAAGATAAAAATCTCATACTAAAAATAAACTTTTTTTTTCTTAGAAGTTTTTCAAAATAATATTTAAAAAATGGTTTGAAAATATTTCTGTTGATGACTGTGGCGGTTTATAACAGCATGATATTACGGTGCTTTTATAACGATTTCAATAGAAACAAATTCCCTGTCGTAATCAGATATGCATACATCGTTTCTTAACTTATACCGAAATCTATTTTTAATTTAAATTACAACACCCCCGCCTCTTTTTTTTTTTGATTTTCTTTACAAATTGCACTCCTTCATAATTATTTAATTGAAAAAGCACGCTTTTGTTAAATTCGTCATCAGTTAACCATGTTTCGCTTAAACAAATAATATTAAAAAATGAAATTGCTTTCTTCTAAGAATATTGTTAAGGTTTTCAAAATTTGCTTTAGCACTTCTTATATTAAGTTGTATATGAGACAGACCCTCATAAGGCTCAACTTCTTTTAAATATTTTTTTATTTCATGCTGAAACATATAAGGCGTTTCCATATTCATTATTGAAAGGTTATCAATAAAGCTGTTGTCTGGGTCATGTTTATTAAAAGTGTTTGATCATTTATTTTAAATACCTTATATGAAATATTTTCGAAAAGATTTTCGTATTCAAACGTTTTTGGATTCATTTTAGAGTCATTTTCTCATTCCATCAACTCCGTTACTGATATTTTGTCCTACAGCTATAAAGACGCAATTCTTGTACAATTAACATAAAAAACAACACTGCGGGTAGTAATACTTATGGTTAATATAAACTAGCATTTTATCTGATATTCTCAACTAAAATTTAAAACTTTGTGTGCAAAATTGTTAATACAAATGTCCACTCCGTAGATATCCTGCATCTAGGACTATATTGTTATACTCAATATTTTTTTATTTTGTATTAAAGCTAATAAATTATAGTTTCGTGCTTTAGACATTCCAATATACGTTATTTTAAGTAATTTAATAATTTGCATTTTATCCTGTTGTAGCTCTTGTCAAAAAATTGCTGTCCCTAAATGTTTTGTCCACACGTTATGATATTATAAAATAGTCACTGGTTTGTAGTTTTTACTTATTTACAAATCAAAATAATGAAAAAAGTCCAGTTCTATGAAATTTATTTACATTTAAAGTTATATCGTGCTGCAAGCATTTTTTATATAAAAATCTTAAATACCTTATTTTAATAATGATTTTAATAATTGAGCAGCCGTGGCGCAGTGGTAGCGCACTTGCCTCAGAAACGTAAGATCGGTGGTTCAAACCCCACCTCTGGGCTTTTGCGACACCGGTTGGGAAGGAGGCATGAACTTCCTATCAAATGCTCTTCCGCGGTGCTCTGTGATAAGAGCACCGCGGAAGAGCATTTGATAGGAAGTTCAAATTTGATAGGAAGTTCAAACCGTAAGGACCTCTTGGGGCACCTTAATCAACTTAAAAAAAAAATAATGATATACTTATTCCTAGTCTACTCCGTTACGCTTTTTTATTGCGTAACATATCAAATTTTTATTGGACGTGTTTTAGTACTCTTTAAATCTATTGGACAATAAAAGATTTTAAATAAGTTTTCAAAGTAGGAATAATGAGATAGTATTGATTATGTATACATATGTCTATTCCGTTACTGTCAACTCCGCGATTTCTTCCTAATAAGTTGACAACAACATAACGGAACTAACTTCACGGTGATATTTATCATCGTATGATAAATAATCTTTTGATTTATTTTAAAACAAATCAAAAGATTTAAATTAAAGTCATTTTCTGCATTGAATAATCACGTCAACCACTAGGGAAAAACTGCAGCGATAAAATATGATTACCTTGCAGCGTATATATATACGCATCGTTCTTTTACTTTCAAGCGATTGTAAGAAATAGAGTAATTTGTTTAATTGTAAGTATTTTAGTATTAGGATTTCATTTATTGTTTGGTTTATATTTATGTTTGACTCTAATAAGTTTGGCTTTTAAAATAAATGTATATCCTGAATCACTTAAATAATAATAATAAACAAACATTTGGTGTATTACAATTACAAATATTATACTATTTTTCCAAAAGAAATACACCTAGGCATACAACATGAAAACTTCAAAGAAATCTCGTGCTGAAATTCAGAAATTCGGGATAGACAATTAGAAAAAAATGCAGACACAGTTCGCGAAAAAGAACGCAAACCTCGGCATAATATGCCAACGTTTGCAATGTAAGCAAAAGAAGGTTGAAGTGATTTCAGAGTTATCAGAAAGAAAAAAAGGAATTGTTCGTCATCGTTGGAACGACCTGAAAGCAAAATCTAGAGCTGTAAGGAGGAGGATTGAAACATTGTCATCAGAGTCACCGAAGAGTCAAACAAAGAGGTAGAGTAAAGGTTGCTTACCGAAAAACAAAGGCTTACAGACAAATACATGCATTGACGGAGGAGTTGGAAACAGTTAATTGCCGAAAAATACAAAAAACGTTGGTTAAGACTTAAATGCTCCCTGCTTGTTTCGCAAGCAAATTACCTACAACCACCGAATCACCTAAAACCCCTAACTCTTCTCTGTCATCAAAAAGTACAACTCCAAACAGCGAGGGCCATTGCGGTAATGCATTGCTTGATGTTGAAACATAGGATTTAATCAGTCAGTTTCTTACACGTGATGACAATTCTATCTTCACATTTTGGAGCAAGTAACAAACAAGCTACATTGCATACCGGAGTAAATTATAAAATGGATGGTCATTACCAACTATATCCGATTCTTTGAGACACAATCGTCCTTTAATATGGGCACATCTGGAACCTGTGCTAATTAAATTCAAGTTAGACACTAACAAATTACAGATCTTCATTTTTTTTCTGATGGACACAACATAGAAATAAGCAAAACTTCTTCTTATTTTCAACAGTGCTATACGAATTAAAATTTCAATTAGCTAGTTGGAATTATTTTGAAAGTGGACATGGCAGGGGAGCACTAGATGCGAATGGAGGATCTGTGAAACGTAAGGCGGATCAATTGGTTAATATGGGCTGTGACCATCCAGATGCAGAGAGTTTATAGAATCTTCTTAACACTAAAGGTTCATTAATAAAGTTTTACTTTTTTGAGGGATCCAAAATTACATCTTTTGACTCAAGATGTTCCAAAACATTAAAAGCTAATACAGGCACTATGAAATTGCATGAGCTGCACACAGACAGAGAACTTAGTGTTTTGTATCGAAATTTAAGCTGCTTCTGTAAGAGTTTGCACATGCTACAATTTATATATATATAAATTGTAGCATGTGCAAATTTATATATATATATATATATATATATATGTATATATATATATATATATATATATATATATATATATATATATATATATATATATATATATATATATATATAGATAGATAGATAGATAGATAGATAGATATAGATATATAGAAATAGATATAAATATATAGATATATAGATATAAATATATAGATATATAGATATAGATATATAGATATATAGATATAGATATGTAGATATAGATATATAGATATAGATATATAGAAATAGATATAAATATATAGATATATAGATATAGATATATAGAAATATATATATATATATATATATATATATATATATATATATATATATATATATATATATATATACATATATATATATATAAATATAGATAAGATATATAGATATAAATATATAGAAATAGATATAAATGTATAGATATATAGATATAGATATATAGATATAGATATATAGAAATAGATATAGATATATAGATATATAGATATAGATATATAGATATAGATATAGATATAGATATATAGATATAAATATATAGATATATAGATATATAGATATAGATATATAGATTTAGATATATAGATATATAGATATAGATATATAGATATAGATATATAGATATAGATTATATCATGAGCAGGATTTTTTGATGTTTTAGATAAAACACTTTCATGCAGTATGCAAACTATAAATTTAATTATGTTCATGGCAAAATGAACAAATATGCTTGAGGAAAAAATACCTCAAAACGTTTTTCCTCCCGCCCAAACGTGAGGGTAGTGATGTAGAAAGATGTTCAACTTTACTATCTTATACTAAAGTTAAACTCATCAACAGATTTTAAACTTCTCTCAAAAATATTTTTAATTACAAAAGTTATGAACATGTAGAATTTAAAACATCCTCATTTTGGGCTGTCGGAAATTTTGCATGGTCGTAACTTTTGCATTTGACAATATTTTTGAATAAAATCTAAAACCTGTCAATGAGTATAAATTTAGTTTGAAATAAAATAGTTTAAAATTTTCACTACATCACTGCCCTTATGTTGGGCCTGGGGGCAAAACGTTTAGGGGTATTTATGTTCCCAGGCCTCCATCATTGCAATAGGTAGTTTTTTTAAAAGCCTTCTCATTTGGCATAGACATAAACATACGTAAATTTAGAGTTTGTACAATGCGCGAAAGCGTCATATATGAAATATCAAAAAATCCTGCAGCCAATAATGATTATAAAATAAAAAAAAATTTTGTAGTAAAAACAAACACGTGCAAAATGATAATCGTTTCGTACAGTATCAAACTAAACCACCGAGAAGATGGGAACAGAAGTCGGTGCCTAATGTTTAAATTATTTGTTTTATAGTTTATTTTTTGATTATTACTTTTTTTATGTCAAAAATTATTAATATTTTTAGAGCGTTTATTTAAAAAAAGTATAAAATTAATTTTAATTTATTTTATATCTTTTAATATAAAAAAATTTCACAAAATTTGATAAAAATATTTATATACAAAATCAAAAATTATTTAACTATTTACAAAATTAGCTAGGGTGCATAGGTGCATGTTCATGTAGTGTTGAATCTAACTTTTTATTAATATTTTCTACTAACGGCTTGTTTTTATAAACTGGAATTTTACTGACTATTTTAGAAGAATGTTCAATTTGGTTGTTATCTATTTTTCTAACAAAAGTGTTCCTACTTTTAGGTATTTCTTTAAGTTCTGCCGCAACATTTTCTTCTAAAGTGTTTTTCATGTAAAAATTCTCTTTTAAAACCTTATTTTCTTCTTCGTCATCTTCAACGAGCTTTCTTGTCATTGTTATAACACCCAATACACCTACTAACACAGCAATAAAGGCACAAACAACAGCACCAATCATATTTTTAGTTTCTTTCCAAGTTTCTTTATGATAGTGTATTACATCCATGTTAGTCTACAACAAACATATATTTTTTTTTATTTAAATTTTTATTTGGTTAAATCAAATAAAAAAACAAGTTTTTATTTTATAGCTAAGAGAAGAAGCTTTTATGTTTCATATATACTCTTACATTAACAAGTTTTTTGTCATCGTTTAGAAACGTCGGTTCATTTTGTGGAAACGGACTCTCCGAAACTACTTCCGCAATGAGATTCTCCACAATAGCAGGCTCACCTGTCTCATCAGAAGATGAACCTATACAAATACAAATGAATTTAAGATAATAAGTTTTTTAAATTAAAACTAAATAGACTATGATAATTAGTTTATAATAGGTGAAATTTAATAAACATTATTTTCTTGAAAAGCACTTTTTTTTAATTTTCAATTTTTTTTAATTGTAAGTTAGTTTTAATTTTTCAAAAACGTATGGTTACTTTTAAATTTTTCTTTTGCAGTGAAAAATATCATGATCACTGAATAAGTCTGTTGCTACTTTCCATGACAAAGAACATATTATCTCCTTAAAATAATAAAAAGTTTTTTGGAAAGATTCTAACCTTGAAAAAGAACCTTTGGTTTGGCAACATACGATATTTCTGTACTCATCCCTTTTTCAACGACACTTTTTGGGGCGCATGCTTCTAAGCTACGGCATTTAACGGAATAGCAAGCATTGTTGCTAAAATAAGCAACATCACACCCGTTCATGTTGCAACACTGTTTAATGCATCTTTTCATTGTTGAAATTGACTTGTTTGCTTTTAAAAACAAACCTGCTTGATGACCTCCAGATAACGTCACATTATGATCAATTTTACTACGGTCACATTCAACACGTTCGCCAGTAGACTCGCCTATTTCCAAACATGAGACCAATTTGCTTACAAGAAAAATAGTAATTAATGATCGACAACACATGGCATCTTGTTTTTAACCCAAATAAAAATTTTTTGGTAAACAAAATCTAGAAATGATAAAAAAAATTTGCTTTCATAAAAGAAGAAAAACTAAAAAAAAATGCACTAACAAAAAATATACCATGCTATCCGTAAGAAAACTAAATTTGAAGCAAATTATACAGAGGCGATTTTACGAATAAAATGAGGAGGGAGGCGGGATGAATCTTTAGAAAGTACCGACTGTTAAAAAAAAATTTACCCGACTAAATAGTGTTAAATACCCGACTAGCCAATTAAATTCGTAAAAAAACTATTACTTGAAAATGTGTGTGTGTGATGGAGGAGGGGTGGTGTTTCAACCCCCACCCCAACCCTTCGTAAAATTGCCTCTGTAAATTTATACATATATAATATATATATATATATATATATATATATATATATATATATATATATATATATATATATATATATATATATATATATATATATATATATATATATATATATATATATATATATATATATATATATATAGTATATATATATATAAAATATATATATATATATAAAATATATATATATATATAAAATATATATATATATATATATATATATATATATATATATATATATATATATATATATATAGTATATATATATATAAAATATATATATATATAAAATATATATATATATACATATATATATATATATATATATATATATATATATATATATATATATATATATATATATATATATATATATATATATATATATATATATATATATATATATATATATATATATATATATATATATATATATATATATATATATATATATATATATATATATATATATATATATATATATATATATATATATATATATATATATATATATATATATATATATATATATTACAATACTCAAACACACTTGAACTTAATTTCATTTTATTATAACTTTAAAAATTAGCCATAATTAACCTTAAAACAAATATTTTATAATTATATTGTGCATTTCTTTAATTTCTTTTATATATATATATATTTTTTTTGTATGTTTGTTACGGTAAATTTTGTACGTATGTTACGGTAAATTTTGATTTTTAGACCATTATTTAACAGTGAGTAAAAACGTCCATTAATTGGACGTAGCATACGAGTTATGCTTATTGTGCGGTAAATCTCTTTTTTTTTTTGCTAAAGTAGTACTTGTTCAAAGAAGTACGCAAGTCTTCCATACTTTTTTATCAACATAATTGTAATATTAGGTCCTCAATTTGACACTTTAATTATGCTTTTGTATGCCATTTACGAATATACAAATCAAAAATCATAATATTCTCCTGAACAAATTTAAAAATTATGGTATCTGACAATATCAACTTATTTTATTCTGATAAGGATATTAATTCTTTATTTGAAACAGTAAACAAAGAGCTTGCAAAACTAAGCAAATGGTTTATAGCAAATAAGTTATCCATAAACATAAGAAAAAACAAAATATACTTTCTTCCATCGTCTTTATGAAAAGAGACTTATCATATTAAATCTTCCAAACTTTTATTTCATATATATCATATTATATCATATATCATATTATATCATATATCATATTAAATCTTCCAAACTTTAGTTGTAAATAACTCTTGTATAGTAAGAGAGCGTTTATTGTTATTTCTTGGTGTTGTTTTTGATGAAAATGTGAGTTGGAAGGAGCACATAAATATAATTCACAATTAAATTTCGAAAAATATTGGTCTAATTTACAAAGCTAAGCTGTTATTAAATCAAACCTGTTCAAAATACATTTATTTTTTATTTATTCATAGCTATCTAAGTTATGCAAACGTTGCCTGGTGTAGCGCTAATGCAACTAAAATAAATAAACTATTAATTAAACAAAAGCATGCTGTAAGAATTATTCGAAATGTTTCTCACACACTAAACCTCTATACATTAAATTTGATATTCTCAACGTATTTCAACTAAATCTTTATCAAACTTTTATTTTTATGTTCAAAGTTAATAAAAAAAATATCACCTATTTTATTTGACTCATTTTTGAAAAAAATAAATCATCTAAACCCAACACGATTTTCAGAAAACAATTATGTTCAACCTAAAACCTATTACTATGTTACTAATTTTTCACTTGCAAACAGAGGTCCTAAACTATGGAACACGCTATTGAATAATGAGTTAAAAACTATTTCTTCTATTAAACATTTTAAAAACAAACTTAAGCAAAAGCTTTTAATAAATGACAACGAATTAAAATTTTTCTGAATCCTTTGACTAGGAGTAATCACGTTTGTCTATTTATTTTATTTCTTTATAAATATGGTTTAAATATATATTCTGTATATACTGTTAGTCAATTTGTACATTATGGCGTTTTTTTTTTTTGTTTTTTTTTATTTTATATAATAAACTTTGATAAAAAACATATAAAAAAGCATATATGAAAGACACATTAAGTTACTAAAAATGTTTTTAAAAATGTTTGTTTTTTGTTTTGCTTGTTATTCGTGTATTATCTGTTATTTTATGATCTAAATTCAAAAGGTTTATAAGTCTTAAACCAGTTAGAAAAAATGAGTTTAATTAGTAAAATGTTCTTATACTTTTGGATATATTACACTCTAACATGGCCTACTTTATTTATACGGCCGGATATTTTACATTTTGAAGAAAAAAATAGAAGACCAGTTTTCTGGAAAAGTGTTTTTAAGAAAGCAGCTTTGGAAGTTCAAAAAGATGGTTAACAAATGTTGTCGTTCAAATTATCATAATTATGGTGAAGTATCTACAGTAGTATTTTCGTTTCCAAAAAATGAAAAGTTAAAAAAATATTGGATTAAATTTGTAAATAAAAAAGATTGGACACCTACTAATTCTTCCGTTATATGCATCAAACATTTTGAAAAAAAATATTATAAGAAAGGTAATAAGAATCAACGTTTTAGATTAATAAAAAATTTAAAGCCTATTTCAACTATTTTTGACTGCACAAATTTGACTGGAGAAGGTTCATTACAACTTATAAAATCTTCTAATTCATTAAGAAAATCACCAACTAAAAGAATATTTCAGCCAGATCAATATGAACAGTTTTTATTGAATGATTTGATTAATAGCTTTAACGATATTACTGAAAGTTTTGCTCCAGATGGTTTTTTATTCTTGAAGTATGATGATCATGTAATTTTTTATAAATTGAGTCATAGTACTTTATCTATTCCAGAGGTTACAGAGTGCATTCGTGTAAAAAATGAGATGCATGTTAAATTATTTTACAGAGGTTCACCTCTGCCATTACCTCAGTGGTTTTGTCAAGGAAGAGATTGTCGTTGATCTTGTAAAAGTATGCTTCATAATTTTCCTACCTACATTAAATCACAAGCCGAACAATTTTCATCTGTATTGACTGAATTACAGCAAATTAAATATATGAAAAAACCTATTTATTCAGCCAATATTATAAGGTATTCACTGATATTACGATATACTTCTATGCAGTCATACCAACTTTTGCGTGAAGAATTGCCTTTACCATCATTATCATTACTTAAAAAAATAACTAGTGGAAATATTGATGCTCTAAGTTGTGCAAAACGTTTAAAATTAGAAGGTAAGATATCTCAAGACATTTGCTTGATTTTTGATGAAATGTACTTGCAAAAATGTGAGGAGTATTTTGCTGGAGAGATGATTGGTAGTGATGAGTCTGGAGAAATGTATAAGGGAATAGTTTGTTTTATGATAGTTGGCCTGAAACAAAACATTCCATATGTGATCAAAACGTCTCCTTAAAAAAACAATCAATGCTGAATGGTTGAAAGAAGAAATTTTTGAATGTCTTCGTATTTTAACTGAATGTGAATTTAATGTTAGAGTTATTGTGTGTGACAACCATTCTGCTAATGTTTCTTGTTTTAAAAAAATCCTTTGTGCATCGAATCAACAAGCTGAAGATTTATTTTTTATTTACAATCTAAAAAAATTTACCTCTGTTTTGATGTTGTACATCTTATTAAAAACATCAGAAATAATTTGTTAAATTGCAAAAGATTTTTATTTCCAGATTTTAACTTTAATGGATTTAAAGATCCTATAATTGTATGTGGGGGAGAAATTAAATGGAGTACCTTCCACAATATTTATGAAAAAGACCTCACTCTTGATGCTGGTTTGCGTAAAGCACCAAAAATAACAATGAAAGTGTTACATCCTGGCAATTTTAAACAAAATGTTTCTTTAGCACTTGCAATTTTTGATGAAACTACATCAGCAGTGATTCACTCATATTTTCCAGATCTTAAAAGTAGTGCAGATTTTCTTACATTATTTAACAAGTGGTGGGTTTTATCAAATTTTAAATGTCAGTATTCAGCATGTAATATTTTAGGTAATGCAGTCGTTTCTGGTGATAAAAAACCTGAATTTCTTCGGGAAATAGCACATTGGATTGAAGTTTTGCAATCACAAAAGATACCAAACTGTGAGAAGTTTACTTTAAGTGTTCAGACAGCTGCAGCACTAATAAGAACACTTAATAGTCATGCCTCATTGATCGAGGACTTGCTTAATGATGGATATCACTTTGTTTTAACTGCGAGATTTCAAAGTGACCCATTAGAAAGGAGATTTGGACAATATAGACAAATGAGCGGTGGAAGATTTTTGGTAGGTTTAAAAGATGTCACTATTTCTGAAAAAATATTAAAAATCAAAAGTATAGTTAAAGAAAGTATTAACTTCGATGATAGTTTAAAAGTGCCTGAGTCAGAAAATAATTTAACAGATTGGAAAAACTTTCTTCTTGATATTGATGAAGCTCAGTGTACTCCAGAAATCATGACACTTGCACCAGAAAGTAGGGAAGTAGGTGCTCATATTGCTGGTTATATAGCAAAGAAACTTAAAAAACGTTTTGGTACATGTTGTAAAGAATATTTATATTGTGTCAATATTGATGAAAGCAATCCTGATCATACTTATTTAACAATTATTTTTAGGGGTGGTCTCACTATGATAATGGTGCAAATGGAGATGTCAATAGTTCAGATGAAGAGCCAATATAAACAATTTACAGTCAAAAATTATTTTTTTTAGTGGTAGACAAACTTTCACGTTTTAAATTGGGCAGCCATCTTATATATTGACATCCATTTTTTTTTTCACAAAAATTAATTTGTGAAATATGAATTGCTTGACATAAAAAACATAATACTAGACACAAAAATTATATTTCAATTTGATCAATAAGCCAAGATATTGTACATTTTAATTTTGACACCGTTTTGACTGCCATCTTGAATATTGACAACCAGTTTGTTTATTCATAAACTAAAAAGGTCGGAAATTAATTTCTTGACCTCACAAACAAAATATTAGAGACAAGAGACTCCTAATTTTTTCCGGACCAAAACCAAATTTGACTGGGCTATATCCCACATCACATTTTCTTAAAATTATTTATGAGATTATTTATTGATTGCTATGATCTTATTTCATTATTTTTAGTCTTATAAACATCTATTTAATTCATAGTATATGTTTTTTTCGTAAAAAATGAAACTCTAACACGGTGCTCAATATATAAAAAAATTGATTTTTTCTTATTCTGGCTTTTTTTATTTGCTTATTTGCATGACAACTTAGCTGATATAAAACAGTTTTATGTCAATCAGATCATATGTAACACAGATATCAGTAGTGTTACTTAGTCAGCAGCGTCTGTTATCTGTCAGCAAAAAGATATTTTTGCATGAATTCAAAAACGTTAATTTTCCAAATTTAACTAGTTTCAACAAATTACATCAGTTTTTAGATGTTTTAATATTTTTTAATTCTCTTGCAACTTATCCTCTTTTTTTTTTAAGTTTAAAATAATAATAAATGAAAAATACACATTATACCGTAAATTAATTCCGGAAGTAATCTAATGCCTAATGCCTTTAATAAAAAGTTTCTTAACTTGCTGAAAGATATTTTTTTAAGTAATAAACTTTACCAGGCAAAATCGAACAATATAAAAAAAAATTATATAAAATAATGCAATCATAAAAGATTTCAATTTGAAATCTAACATAGCTAAATTAACAAAAAAAAAAAAAAAATCACTTGGATTTGCAACGAAAAAATTAAAAAAAGTAAACACTATTTTGTCCAGAATTTTATGCTGATTACCTGAGTTTTATAAAAATTAATTTACGATTTAAATTAATTGAGAAAAGTTAAAAACAAATTAGCTACCAGCAAAAAAAATAGACACTTAAATCCAAATAAAGTTAATTATTATTATGTGCCAGAAAAAAATAAAAAACAAATTAGCCACCAGCAAAAAAAAATAGATACTTAAATCCTGATACAGATATTTATTATTTAACGTGCATAAAGTTAATGCATAGGTATTAATTGTTTTACTGTATATATACTATGTATACTGAATATGGATAAATTTAAACAAAAAGAAAAACAAGAGAGTCGAATCCAGCTAGCTATTCAAGCTATTACTATAAAAAAAAAAATCATATTTACAACCTGCTAAATGTTATAATAAGGTGAAATCTACTCTTTTTGACAGAACAATAGAGTCATCTAATGACCGAGGAGTACCAAGAAAGATGAGTAACATCACTGAAGCTGCTATTGTTGATTTATTAACATTTATGAGTAATATAGGCTTAGGCTTGAATAGAGAAGACGTGTTTATTGTTGTTGAAAACTATTTGAAAGAATCAAACCAAACTAGTTTATTTAAAGACGGCGAATCGACTAGAAAATGGCACTTCGGCTTTTGAATAAATATCGTAAAGAAATTTGTCCAAGAAAAGTAAGCGGCATGCAAACTATTAGAGCTGTTGCCACACAGCTGTAATTGACAATTAGTTTGAGCAATTAGCAGCAGCATATAATGAACATAATTTAAAAGATAATCAGTTTCAAATATTCAACTGTGATGAGTCTGGTTTGCAATTTGATCAAGGCAAAGTCGAAATTATTTGTAGAAAAGGAACAAAAAAATCCTAAAAAGTGAATGATGACAATCTTAACTTGTTGTGACGCATTTATTCACCTCATCAAGTAATTTATAAAGGCCAACATATTATGAAAGACTGGTACAAAGCCAGTGTCCAGAATGTTTATTATAATAGTAGTAGTTGTTTTCGAAAACATCAATATTGAAAATTTACTTGATTCTTCACCAGTAGTCCATTAGTTTTGGGAAATGCAACCATACACCTAACACATCGCCAAGAATGTCAAATCGTAAATTTTTGCTTAAAAGCTTTGCTACTTTGAATAATACCGTTTAACAAGTGGGGAAAGATATAAACAAATCAGTATTAAATATGCTTCGAGATCAATTGACACCAACTCTAAATAAAAGAGTTCAAAAAGGTGAGAGAATAAAGCAACCAGGTAAATATGACTTCGGCGGACGCCATAACTTACGATGAAGTTGAACAAGTATCAAAACAAAAAAAATTATATGAACAAGCTGCAAAGAAAGACTAGAGAGCAATAAAAGATTACAACTACTTCTGAAAAAGCAGAAAATACATAAAAAATTAAAGAAAAAAAAAATGAAACAAAATCAGTTGGCTAAAACATTAGGTAAAAAAGGTCGAAAGACAAATAATCAATCAGAAGACCCACATTTAACTCAAGCTTAAAATAGTATTTTAGTATCTGATGATCTTCTTTGTTATTCTTGTAAAAGTCATTTGGCGAATGGCTTACATGACCAATGGCTTGCATGTGAGCAGTGTTATAATTAGTCATGTATTGCATGTGTCGTTGATTATTGTTCTACTATTGAATTTATTTGTAACGAATGTGAATAAAATAATATCTTTTTTTTTAATTTCACAATTCCTTTTTTAAAATGAATAAATTAACTATTTTAATGATAGTATTAATTGTGTGTGTTTTTCTATATTTTATACCATATGGAATTAGGGACATAGACACCTAATTTCGGATAAAAGCAATGCTTTTTAAAAATAAAATAAAATAGAGATTTAAATTACAAAATAAAAGTTTTTTTATATCGTTCGATTTGTCTTTTTGATGACCCGAAAATTTAAATAATTGCGTAGCGTAAAAAACAAAGTATATATTTATAATTTACCACATTTTGGATATATATAGTGTAGAGTCTTGTGATTAACAATTTTGCCTTGTCGCCCGGCGACGCGTGGTCGACTCCTTATGAGCACATACGTTTTTGTGTGTACTTTTATGTTATATTTTAAAGTGTTTAGTTCTAGTTTTATGCGTAATGTCTATGATTGTTGTTAATAAAAAGTTATATTCTTTATAAAACTTTATATATTATAAAAATTAGGTAGTATGCACACATAGACTGACTTAAACATGTAAAACAGGCAGGGACTGTACATACATCAACTGATTAAATAGGTAGAACATGGAGTGTTAAGGATGCAGCATGTGTACATACATCGACTAAGTGTTTCGGTTTGGGCTGGCAATAAGTTTGAAAAATAGTTTGTATTAAAGAGTGTTCAAACGTCGGAATAGGTTTTTGACCCTATCAACTACCAAGTTATGATGATTTAAGTTCTAAACCATCCGGATTTAGGGATTTTTACGGTAATTATTATGAGTACAAACAAATAATTAAAAGTCTTTAGTATAACATTATAATAATTACGAGTGAAAAAAAGTCTATTATTTTTAGTGATATTTTCTAATAAGATTTCAAATACAAAATAAAAATACAAAATAAAAATCCAAAAATTATTTTAAAATAATATTTTTCCTCACTTTATAACAACCCCCTTATCATCCAAAGTTATAGGTGGTTGACATAAACTGCAAATAAAAAATATTTCAAAATTTAATTTTTAAACTAATACTGTTACTATTCTAAATAAAAATAGCACTAAACACGAAAGTATCCTACAATCCTTAAAGCTGCAAAGTTTTATAACTTCACAATATTAGTATTCCATTAATTAAAAGTTTAAAGTTTTTTCGTTTAAGTGTGATAATTTTGTTTGAGCCTAGTTTAAATATCTGTATTAATATATAATAGCCTTGTGGAAAAGCAGAAACATGAAATTTTATGTCAACACGTAACATCTACTCTCACAAAATGTATCTAAGCACACTCTATAACTACCATTAACGCTCCGTTAAAAAGCTACTGAGTTAATTTTTATTTCTTTTATTATTGTTTATGCCGTTAATTACAGTTTAGACCAAATAAAGTAATGGTTAAGTAAACAAATACTCAAATATAGCTTAGACACAGATAATGTTCCTATATATATATATATATATATATATAAATCAATTTAATTTTAATGAAGGTCTTTTTGGGATAATAGTTTATAAAGTTTTATAATTGTAACGTTTAAAACATCGATATAAAGTTCTTACCCCTTAAGTAAATGTTGATTTTCTTTTCCACATTAAACAATTTTATAAAATATATTTTGCACAGCAGAGAAGAGCAAACGCGTTCTTTAGTAACGCTTCGTTGCATTTACCCATGACGTTACAATCATATGTCTCAGTTATTACAATTTGTTGAAAAAAGAAGTTGAGATCTTCAGTAATTTCTTTGATTCATCGAGAATTAACTGTAGGACAAATTTTTTTTTGCGCAACTTTTGTATTATATCTGCAGAGATAAAATTTGCAATTGATATTATTTATTTTTAATAGCCGGTGTTTAAACTTTCGCAACATTCAAACCTCAATTATGGAGGCCTAAGAAAGCATTAAGGTAATTTATTTTACAATTTTACCCTTTCATCCAAGTGAAAGATTTTTTTTTTTTTTTTTTTACTTTGCTATAATTTAAAACTAATTTTTTTTTTTTTTTTTTTTTTTTGTAAAAACAGTAAATAAGACACCGAATAGACTTAAATTTAAAAAAATAATAAATAGATTTAATTTAAAAAAAAAAACATGCGTCATATAAATGAGGTGAACAATTTACTGACTGTCAAATTCAAGCTTGTAAAAATTTTATTAAAATATTTTGTGAGAGCGTTTCTACTCTATAAAAAATAACTTTAATTAATTGGGTTCTGTTACCAAATGTACATTAAATTTAATGGACATTTTATCTTACTAGCAAAGAAAAACAAGGTTTTGGGATAAAAATCGAATGTTATGTGAAATCACAACAGTTTAATATTAAATTCATTTATAAAAAATAAAAATAAATACAATATAAAAGTTAGTGTTAAGCAAGTGGACAATGTTTATACTCAATGAACTAAAAACAGAACGTTTCGCTCGATATATTTACCTGTTAAAACCAAGAGTATGCGTTTCTATAATTAACCAATAAAATATAGCTTTTTTTAAGCAACCAATCACTAGGTTTTTTAATTCATCGAACGTGTGTAGTAGACTTCAAATGAGTCTTGTTGCTTTCAGTCTTGTTAATTCAAACGGCTCTTTACCTAAAAAGGTGAATAATAAATATTCTTAAAATTAAAAGTATCAACTATTTGATAATTACGCATTACTTTCATGTAAAGTTTAAAAGGTAAAAATTTTTAAATGATCATAATAACATATAATTATATAATTAATATAAGCTTATAGTTTTAATATTATGTATCACTTTTTTTTTTAATTTAAATAGCAATTTTAGTGTTTAAATGTTTTGACGCAACACAATTAAAACTTAACAAATAAAAATATCACAAATAGTTACTTAAATTAACTTATGTTTGGAGTTATCATTAAGAAAGAAAAATATAAAGATAAATAATATGTATCATAGAAAAAGAAACATAAATGTTTTGTCTGCTAAATACTAATAATTCTACATTAATAGGCAAATATCTGGGAGTTAGTTCGGTGAAAAGAAAATCATGTGGTGCTTTTGTGAGATTTTAAAAGATTTCTCTTTTAAGTCAATTCTGCAGCATTCTCACACAGAGAACAGCAGTAATCTGCTAACATAGCAGTGATACTAAGTGTAGTTTCTTTTCTATTTTTGTCTAAGAACTTGTGTACCTTAAGGTTTCTCTAGCATCTCTTTTTTCTCTCCAAAACCTAGTTAAACGTAAAAGACTTTTGTCAAAGTTTTGAATTTAAAATTTGTAACACAAAAAACACACTTTTTTAAACATTTGCATCAATTAATATAGAAAATTTGTCTCCTAATTTCTTAGGATTTACTAATACAATTTTATCCATTTTTGAAAAAGTAATATTTAGATTTTCATATTTAATGGGGTAAAATAAAATAGCATCAAAATAGCTTCTTTTATTATTACATTTTGACAGTTGTCCTTAAAATTTCATCTGCAATATATAAAGATATAAATTTGGTAGTAAATAAAAACCAGGCTATAAATTTTTTTTTTTTTTTTTTATTCTTCATTACAATCATTATTACAATTTCTATTATAACTTTATGTGAATAAAACGTAAGACATAAAAAAGAAATAAATAATATTTAAATAAAGATTTCGTTAACAATAGAAATATAACAATATAACAATAAAATTAGGAATAAAGAATGCACAAACTCGAAGAAGTCCTTGAGGTCTTGTCGTAGAGAACCGCTGGAATCAAAACGCTTTAAATGAATTTATTTTTATTGATTTTTTGTAAATGTTTATTCGCTTTTGAATTGGATCTGTTTCGATAAATAATTATATGAACCGTTGCAAAGAATAGTTAAAATTAATTAATATACTTCAGTATATTTATTGATGTGTTTGATGACGTCATAGTGTGTTAATGATGTTAATATAAATCGAATAGATTAAAAAATAATAATAATTGAATTGAACATTTCTTGCATTAAAATTGTAGAAAATAAAATCAGGGTGGGGTGGACATTCTTGTTGATAATTAGCTCTTGTTCTAATATAGTTTTTTTAAATATTGTGTTTGCATCTTTACCATACAAGCGATCATAGGTGGTTTCACCGAATCCTAATCCAGCCCAAGGATTGCCAAGCAGTTTTATTTAGGTGTTCCTATGCCTAATATTTGTAATCAACCTCCGTAATTATAAACGAAAGTCTTATTTTTAAAATGTAGCGTTTTTGGTGTATTTTTTAAAACATTTTAACATCATGTTAGATTACTTTCCTTTTATTTTCAAAATCTATGTTTTTATGTAAATCATCATCAGCATAAAATTCTCTATCATAATCTCTAATAACTATAGGGGAGGGAGGTGGGGGTGTTTGTGATTTATTAGTTAGTGCTGTCACATTTTTCAGATAATATTTTTTAAATTAACACAAACAGAGAAACAGGAAAGTTTACACTACCAATAAAAACATTTTTCGCGATTCTCTATTTCATACCGGGGAAAAAAAATATCCAAAATATAGAACTCAAAGCAATAAATAATTCTGTCACTTTGACAAAAAAGTTAAAATAGCTTACACTCAATTTAAACTATTTTATTGATATGTATTAAACATTTATATGTATCACTCGTTATTATTTAACAATAATGACCGTATAAACTTTAAAAAATTAAGGTACTCCACGATAAGACTCTCTAGTCTTCTCCGAGTTACAATTAGGCATTTTTCATTAGCAATGCTTAACAATACTATTAAGTTTGCTGCTATAAAATCTTATTATATAGATTGTTATTTTGTTATAAACTACCTGTACTGTTTTATATTATATTTATATTGTAATTTTTATAAGATCGATATGATATTCTTCCAGATTTTATATGCTTATATTACATGTAAAACACGACAAGTAAATAATGTAAATGAAAAAAAAAAAAGTCTCTAGTAGCCCAGTAATACGATTGACTTGCATACATTTTTTAAATACATAACTTAATAGCCAGCAATATATTTTTTAAATTACGAACTTTAAAAAAACGCAATTATTAGCTTACTTTATGATTTGTAAATATGTTGTAAATATATTACATTAAAGATTAAGGACGAATTTTTTTTTTTTTTTTTCGCACTTCTTTTCAATTGGCGCCCCTTGGATATCTGCCGCTCGACGCAAACTGTCCCATTCACCCCCCCTCCCTCCTCTCGGCGGCACTGTGTATGGTACAGTAGCATTAATGCGTGTGGTTTTTTTTCGTTTCCTGGAAATTTATACTATATAAACAATAATTTTGTAAGCACTGATTAATTAAAATGTATACCGAAGCTTGTTGTAAAAAAAAAAGAATAATAAATTAACGCCAAAAATCTAGAGTGCAATATTAATTTATCATTCAAAATTTAATGTCTTTAACTTAAACGTTTTAACGTTTCCACGATTCTATCAGCGAAGGGCTTAAAGGCAGATTTCCGCAAGACGAAAATAATCGCGCGAAACGTCCATAAGCATGCGCAGATAAAACATTTCTGCTCATTTTGACCTTCTGATAATATGAATACGCTAATTTAATATTATTATTATTAGTCGAGTTACGTCATTTTCTAGGCTTTTCTATTTTAAAGTAGTTTCATGGCTTTTCTATACGCGCTTTTTTTTTTTTTAATTTTATTTATTAACAACGCGTATTACGGGTTGCTTACTGCTAGTAGACCATTAAAACTGATAGACACGGCCTTGATAATCTAAAAGTGAAGCCGAAAAAAGTTTTGCTTAGTGACGTCAGTTTGCGGCAAAAAAAACATTTTTAGGTCGAGATTGCTATTGCATTTATCTTATATTTCTTAATTAACTTTCATTAGGGTGTATATAATTGCACAAAATGATTTAAAACTGGTAAAGATATATTATTTCACGGATAAGAGTTTGTATTTATAACAATAGTAATTAATAAATAGTTTTAAATGATTGACATAGTAATTACTATATTTAGTCTTTATAAGAATATATCCCATAAAAATATATTCTATATATTTCAAATAAAAAGAATTTTCTAAAAAAATATAAATAAAATTTTATTACTAGTTTGTTTTTTCTAGTTTTTGCCACAAAGTGATGTCACATTCTCTGAAAAATTTTGGCCGTGTCTATTAGTTTTAATGGTCTAAGATTTTGACAAAAAAAACGCCGTGTCTATCAGTTTTAATGGTCTAAGATTTTGACAGAAATCTTCGCATGCTTATCCACGAAAAAATTCGCTTCACGTGATTATTTTCGTTTTGTGGAAATCCACTTAAGATGTAAAAAAAGAAAAGAAAATTAAAAATTAAAAAAAAAATACATATGTAGACATAAAATACATGGATAGACAGGATAGACTAAGTCCAGAGGACCATCTTGCCTAAAATAGGATTAAGGGCCACCGACTTTTTTTAAGGGTTGCAGAGGTTGCAGAAAAAATTTGGATTTCCACAAAACGAAAAGAGTTTGGTCTACAGGTCGCCAAGTGTGTAGCGAAGCCAATGTTTATATTTATATTTTTTACATATGCTGCGATGCATGTGACATGGTTGATTATAATGATTGTTCATATTATACACATACTTGACATGTGACATGTCATAGTATATGTAAGTTATGTATAATTATTGGCTCAGTTCCCAGAAGAGCAATAAGGTATATTTCTATGAAATAAGGCGATATACATTCATAGGCTCAAAATCAACAATAATGAACCAAAGTAAGAGTTATACCAAATAGTTAAACCAAAGCAAAACTTTACTAGTATATTACTCATTCTCTATTCGGTTATATTTATTATACTATTTTGAACCATTCAAAAAATGCTTAAAGAAACATTAATAACTTTTATTTTATGTGTTCCTGTAATGCAACCTAATCCTCGCTGAGGCCAATTTGGCTCTAAATAACAGAAAATCAAAGTTACAGAGAACAGGTAGAGGATTATGGAAAAATCTTTGTCAAAATAAAAAAAAATTTATCTGAATAAAAGTAGTTTAAATTATATATATATATATATATATATATATATATATATATATATATATATATATATATATATATATATATATATATATATATATATATATATATATATATATATCTGTGTGTGTGTATATATGTATATATATATATATATATATATATATATATATATATATCTGTGTGTGTGTATATATGTATATATATATATATATATATATATATATATATATATATATATATATATATATATATATATATATAAAAGTAGTATAAATTATACTACTTTTATATATATATATAAAAGTAGTTTAAGTATATATATATATAAAAGTAGTTTAAATTATATATATATATATATATATATATATATATATATATATATATATATATATATATATATAAATCAAAAGATAGTCAAGTCAAGTCAGATACTGGCTTGACTATCTTTTGCTTTATATTGGTTAAAAATCATATTTCAAGTTTACGTTTATATATATATATATATATATATATATATACATATATATATATATATATATATATATATATATATATATATATATATATATGTATATACATACATATATATATATATATATATATATATATATATATATATATATATATATATATATATATATATATATATATATATATATATATATATATATATATGTGTGTGTGTGTGTGTGTGTGTGTGTGTGTGTATTTATACATGTATTTATATATATCTAATACTGCTGATTTACGTGAGCAGTATGATGATACTGAAATAGCCTGCTGCTAGGGGCTTCAGTACATACATCAACTGACAAATAGCCTGATTCGCCGTGGAGTGCTGCTAAATCGACTGAGGGTTTGGGATAGAGCAGCAATATTTTTATTTTTTATTCTTTGTTTTCTTCTTTTTCTAAAAAAAGTCATTTCCATTTAGATATGCTTATTTAGGTAGCATAAACGTATTATATATATATATTTCCACTGTTTTTATTGATTGTTTTATTTGATTGTTTTTTTTATTTTTGTTTTATTGAATGATTTATTTAGGAATTATCGCAGCAGAGTGTACATACACCCATCAACTTAAACAAGTAGAACATGCAGACATACATCAACTGACTTTATTAGGTAGAACATGCATAGAGTGTGCATGCAATAACTGACTTAAATAGGTAGAATATGCAGGAAGTACACATACACTGACTGACTTAATAGGTAGATGCAGGGAGTGTTGCTGCATCGAGTGAAAGCCATGAAATCAGATAACAAACAGCCCGTTAATGTTGCAACATAAGCTAAAATAAGTTTTTTCAACTAAAATTGATTAATCTTTGATTAGTTTTTTTATTATAATATTAAAATATGACTACATGGTAGTTTTGACTTGTTGCAAATATACTGCCTGATTTTTGATTATATATTTATAGATTTTTTGTTTAGCCTATTTATTGACAAGTTTTTTACTAAAATCATACACAAGAGTCACAGGAAGTATTTTTCTCATAAAAAGTGTGTTGCTTGTTGTGCTTATCAACTGAAGTAGTAGCTTTTTCAGTGCTTTTATATCTGGTCAGTTATCAAAACAGTGCATTTGTTGATTCTCATACTATGACAAATGGCTTAAGATTTTCATAGTTTGAAATATTTTTAATGCTTAAGGTTTTGCATTTTGTTAGCACTCACAAATTACTGAGTGGAGACCTAGAGCACCTCCAACAGGATTGGACTCAAATAAAAACTTTAGTCCAAGTTCACAAAGCTTAGAAAACCTAAATTTGAAATCAATAAATTTTTTTAAAATTCTAAATGAAATTCTTTTAAAAATATTAATAAAAGCTTTTTTTGAAAAAGTTTTACATTTAAGAGTTTTTTTCATTCTTTAGGTAAAAGCATTAATTTGGTTTTTTACATTCTCACTGTATTTTTTTTGATAGTTCTGTCAATTTCTGATGGTTTATAAATAATAATTTTAATTGAACTTTTCATCATTGTTAGGGAAGTTAACTCTTATGAGCTGCTTGTTTTAAAGATGAACACGGTTTACTAAACATAAAATGATCCTAAATTATTTTATTGTAGACAAGTGAAGACTAAATATAACCTCTTTTTCAAAACGATTTACGATACACACTGTCTAGTGTATACTATTACTATATTATACTGTTTTATTTGTTTAATTCTATGAACTAAAATAAATATTAATTGGAAATGTACTTTCAAATTACTAGATGATAAGTTGGAATGTTTAGAAATTGTCATAATTGTATCCTAAAGCAATGTTAATAGGGCATTCAATTATTTCTGGTTTTGTTTAAACATTTCTTAGCTAAATTGCTAATATTGAAATATCAGAGTTTTTATAGATGTTATTAGATAATTTTTAATAAAGAAAAAAGAGTTGTAGAATTAAACAAAACCAGAGGTTGATGAGAAGTAAAAGACTTTAAATAAGTCATCTACCCATCGTCTCCTAGGATAAACTCTTACTTCTGATCTGTCTTGGAAACCATATATCTAATCCATTGCAAAATTAGTATCTGCTAAGGTTGCACCTCTTTATTGTGCTCGCCACTTTCTTACTCCAGATTCTATTCTTTATCTCTATAAATCTCTATCTTATATAAATCCGTCCTTATATGGATTACTGTTGCCATATCTGGAGCAGATCTTCAAATGATGCCCTTTCTATTTTAAACAAAGTGCAAAAATGCTTTGTAAACATAGTTAGACCTGCTCTTACAGCCAACCTTAAACCATAGTCACATTATTTTAGTGTTGCTTTTCTTTCTTCTATACAAATACTATAATGGGTACTGCTCTAAAGAGTTAGCGTCTCTTGTGCCATCTACTAAAATTCATTTTTATGTTACTCCTCATTGAATTAAGTCTCACTTTTTTACTTTGACTGTTCTTAAGTGCTCGAAAAACTCTTTTGTCTAGTTTTTTCCTTGAACATCAGTTCTTTGGAATTCTCTCTCTTGGTTTTGTTTTCCTGATTCATATAATTTGCAATCTTTTAAGTTGTCTGGTAATCATTATCTTGCTTTACAAACTTCATCTTTTCTCTTTAAGTAACTTCCAACTCTAATAGTGTTTGCTTGCATATTTAATTTAATTTTTTTTTTTAACAAGAAAAAGTTAATATTTTATTGTTTCCAATAAATTTTTTTATATCTTATAGGAATTAAATTTTATTATGTACTTTGTTCAATTGTTTATTGTTTACAACATTTCTACAAAATTGTTACAAATACTTCTTTTAGGTAAATATGTAGTCCAGATTAAGCAAAAAGAAATTTATTTCAAGATCAATAATTTCTTGTCATGTTCTGAAGTTTTAGATTTAGCTCAACTAGATAAAAAAAAGTTGAACTGTTAATCATAGTTTATATCAAATATGGAAATTACAAAGGAAAAAAAAGGCAACTAAACATAGTTTAAAAACAAAAAATACAAATTTTATAACAAATTTGACTGCTGGTCAATAAGTATATTAACAAATGTTTAGCATTCTAAAAATATAAAACACCTATGATGTTTATCAATCTAAAATACCTATGGTGTTTATGTCAATATAAGTACCAATGTGAATTACAACATAGTTCACTTTTTTTTTTTAGCAGTACTGTTTGGGGATTGCAAACATTTCTTTAAATGTATTCTTTACTTTATTCTTAGACAATCGAAGATGTGTTTCATTGAAAATGGTTAAATTAATAATTTTGTTTATGTTATCATGTGCTCTCGTTCAAGGTGAGTATTAACAACTCTATATATTTCATATATTTTTATAGTGTCTGGATTAAAGGCAGGCTTTTAAAAAATTCAAGTTTTAGTATTTGTATAAATGTGCAGAATATATTAATACAATAAATATTTATATCCATAACAGATTTAAATCCACCAAAAAGCTTTTTGTTAAGTAACACATTTAGAAGTTTATATTTACTTTGTGTAGCTAAATTGTTTAAATTTTACAAGTTGGGTTAAAAATTTTCAACTTTTAGTTGGACGTGTTATTTTGGGATTTTAAGAACTGTTAACATTAATTTTTACAGGTAGTGTAATAACATCATTACTGAGTTACTTTTCAAATACTTATCAAGACAATAAATCACCTGTTCGCCATAAAAGAATTACATCTGATAAAGGAAGGTCTGATGTCGGACTTCAGTCAGGATTTCATTTTCGTAATGATGAATTTGGGGAAGATCCTGACAAGGGTTTTGCAGAAATTATAAAAAATGCACAAACTTTAGAGAATAGTATTAGTAAAAAAGCTACTCGTAGTTTAAATGAAAAAGTTCCTGAAAATTATACAAAGACAATATTTGTTGAACAAAGAGTAACTTTAACAAAAAAAAAAAATGACGAAGATGAGGTAACAAAAGTTCCTCACGGTAGAAATTCACACCAAAGTGAAGAAAATGTAAATAGTAGAGAAGAGAAAGAAATGTCTTTGGTTAAAATTTCTTCACATGTTGTACCAACAGAAAAAACCATAAATGAAGGTAGTGCCAGTGGTGAGGAAGAAGATAGCCCCATAACAGAAGGTAATTTTCAGAATTTTATTCCTATTCTTTTAAAATTAGACTATGCACAAAAATAAAAATTCTTTGTTTTCTTTTCGTCTTTATTTATATAACACGCTATTTTTTATATAAATTTTATTTATATAACACACTATTTTTTATGACAATTTTTTAAAAAATATATGTATATAAATTTTCCCAAAAGGAAATTGATTTTATTTTTCTTTTAAGCTTTTCCCTTGAGTAACTTCTATGCAAAAAAAAAAAGTAGTATGTGCTTCATCTGATAATAGGGAGAATTGTAAAGAAACGCACATAAATTGGGTTTGGGGCAGAGTTAGACTTATAGGGTTTTTGTCAAATATTACAAATTTAGATATTTTAATATTTAACTTTATGTATAAAGAAACTAAAATATAAAGTAGTATCTTTAATTTTTTATAAATTTGTTAACATAAAACACAAGTTTATATCAACATATATTTAAATAATTTTTTTCTTGGTGTTCTCTGTGTATTTTTTGTTTGTTTTTTTTTAATTTTAAATGAACATAAAGGTGTTTAAGGTACAATTTTTTCATTTGTATTATCTTTCTACATACTTTTATAAAATTGAGTAATTTCTCCCATATATTATGTTGTGTCTCAGTATTTAAATAACACAAAATACTATTTTTTATTTTTTACTACAAATCAATTTATTTTGTTTAATAAAATATTTATTCTAGCTATTTTATTTAACCTTTTTTATAACTGTTTTATTTAACTTTTAAGTTATGTTTAAAAAAAATTGTTTCAAAGTGTTTTTTTTAACGCTGACTATTTTTTTGCTTGTGTAGATGTAAGTGCCATATTTTTTTGAATGTAATCTACTAAATAATTATTTTTTAAATGAAACTATGATAGCAAATCAAAGTTTGAATATTATATTTTTACTTGAAGTTTTACACGAATGGCATTTTTTGTAAAGAGAATATTTTGTTTAAGGTTGTTTCTTTATATTTAGTGAGTACTTGGCCGAAGGGAACCTATGGACTTCCAAAGTCTACGTATGGTTGTCCTAATACTTATGGTTTTAAATGGAAAACAGGCTTTCGTTATCACGATACAGAAGATGATGGTACAGAAAATCAACGATCTGATTTTTTTCATTTAGCTGCTAACTTCTCTGAAGATGGGATAAGTCATGAGTTTTGTATTAAAGATGAACCTGAAGGAGAGGGGAAGTGAGTATTTGTTATTAATTATTTCCAGGTAAAATGATTAAAAGGAAAGTAAAAATGTTAAAAACTGTTAGTAAATACCAATCCATAAAAATAACTTACAATCATTGACTCAATTTAAAATTGCATGCATAATTTGACCAATCAACATCTTTCTAAATATATGCAATCTTGTTATTTTGTTCCTTTTTTTATAATTTTTCTCAAATTTTTTTTAGCATTTTTCTTAATATTTTTTTTAGCTGGCCAAATGGAAAGTATTGCATTTACAAAAGGGGACCATCCTGCCCCTTAAACCTTAAAGAAGGTTTTGTCATTTGGGATGATGAGAATACTGATAACCAAAATGATAAAGGTGGTGCATTGCCTGAAGGACAGTACACAGATGATACTAAAATATACTTTTGTTGCAGTACTGCTGGAAACACAGAAACTCAAATTTCTTTACCAGCTAAAAAACCATTTTTTCTATTTGCATACGAATCAATCAAATGTCAAAGGGTAAGCTTTTACTTTTTAAAATTATATTCATTTTAAAAATAAAGTAAATATTCTGTTACATTGATTATGTATTATTATAAATATTATTTTTATTAATATTATTATTAATACATTATTGCTGTTTACAGGTATTATTATTATTAATAATGTATTTTTTTTGAAAAAAAGAGAAAGTTCCATAGCATTGAAGTTATTAATATTAATATTATTATAATTGTTGTTTTACAGCTATTACTATTGCTGCAAAAAAACTAGACAAATAAAAGTTTTTAGCGCATGCAGGGACAGATACAGTAAAAGGATGCAACAAGTCAAGCAAGAATGAGTTTTGGTTGATGGAACTAGAGATGATAGCTCTTTTGAGCAGCAACCATGATAGTATTTTTAGAAAAGAGAAAGAGATGCAACTTTATGAAGATGAGAGAAAGGCTCAAGCTTGACAGATAAAGCAAGTCTTACTGTGTTTACAATGCACTTTTGGATCATTAAAAGAACCAGTCCAAATATGGTAATAGTATTCTATACAGAGACAAATAAGAGATTTGAAGAGGTAGAGAATAGAATCAGTAGTAAAATAATGGTGAGCATGATAAAAAGAAGCAGATAAAGGCTTCTCTTTATCATGCTCGCCATTATTTTACTACTGATTCCCTTCTCTACCTCTTCAAATCTCTTATTCGTCTCTGTATAGAATACATTATCATATTTGGACTGGTTTTTTTAATGATCCAAAAGTGCATTGTAAACATAGTAACTTTAGCAGATGTTAACTTTGCATTCTAATGCACAATATAATTTTTCTATCTAGTACAAGAATTTTTCACTTTTGTAAGACTATGACAGGAAAGTTTTCTGGACTACAAGTCATAGAAGAGTTTAATTAAAAAACGGCTGTAGTAATGGAAGCTGGAGTGATTTGGTTATCTAATAATGGGTTAACCTGTTTAACTGAAATGGCAGGAAGTATATGACCATTAGGTTTAGAAAAAACCAAATTAGAAAAATGTTTTTGCCTTATCCTTGGGAGTAGCAGAAGTGAGATCCTTTTCAAGCTCAAATACCCCCTTCAAACAATCAGAGAGTGTTGGCTTCTTATCAAGACAAGAACAAGTGGTAGTTTCATCAGTGAATGATTCCACCTTAGATGTAAGAATTTCTGGGATATTGTTACTGTAAATTGTATGGATAGCCTTGGGAGTATTAGAAGTGAGATCTTTCTCAAGCTCAAATACCCCCTTCAAACAATCAGAGAGTGTTGGCTTCTTATCAAGACAAGAACAAGTGATAGTTTCATCAGTGAATAATGCCACCTTAGATGTAAGAATTTCTGGGATATTGTTACTGTAAAGAGATGTTATTGATGAGCAAGTAATTCATCTTTGTCTTTAGGTAAGGTAACAATCTGAACCACATTCAGATTGTTACCTTACAAAAAGAGGAGCAACAACAGATTTGTCCTTATTATAAACACTGTTAAAGATTCTCCAGAAGTCTCTGAAGCCTAATTTTTGAGATGAAATACGAGATTTTGTACCAGAGAATGGCCGGCTTTGGCATTAGACAAACTTTTTTTACAATGGTTGCTAGCAATAGTAAAAAGGCTCATGTTTTCTAGAGAATCTTTTGGTGATAGATATAGAAGTAACGGTTACGATTGAAAATTGCAGCAGCACAATTAGATGAAAACCATGGAGAAGACTGAGACTTAACTTGGAATTGTCTAGAGGTAATAAAAGATTCCATGTCAGCCTGAATCCAAGAAGTTGCAAAAAAAGCACAATTGTAAGCAGGAAAATGAAAGATTTCTACCTAAGGGCCACTAAGAAAAACATGGAAGAGTCCCAGTCAGCTTCAAAGTAGGTGTAAGAGGTACAAATATAGGGAGATTCTGATGATGAAGAACAATATGATAATAGCTTTAGAGAGATCAAGCCATGATCAGAAGCACCTAAGGGTCAATATAGACCAATTGAGCACTGACTAAGATCAAAAGCAAGACATAAGGTGAGTAGAGAAGGCAAATGGCTCGGATTGTCTGGAAAGCCAGTTGAAAAGTTGACTAATTGTGTTAAAGATTGAGAAAGGCAAAAGTTGTGGGTCTTAATGCCTGCAGAGTCATTGACACTAGAGCCAAGCTATTTAGTCTGATAAGCATTAAAGTTACCAACAACAACAATGTTGGTTGAAGAATAAAGAGAAAGAGCTTGGTGAATTTGATCAGAAAGATTATCAAAAGAGGACAGTCTTGAGATGAAGGAGAGTGATAAAGAACAAAGAGAAAGGTGGTAGAGGGAAGTGGTACTAAATGGAAGCACATAAAAGAATATTCTGTCATTCAAATTTAGTTTCCTGAAAAATGGGTAAATTTTTACAAATTTTTATGAACTAAAGGAAGATAACTATCAACACTAAAATTACAAGTTGAGACAGCTGAATTCAAATTAGCCTCACAAAGAGCAAGCAGGTCCAGTGAACTTTGCAAAAGATAGACTCAACAGAAGAAAAGTTATTTGGAAGTCCACGAATATTAGTGAATAATAGATATAGAGAACATGATAATGGTTTTTTTTGTTTGACAGTTTTTGATCCTTTATTTTTTAGATTAGTTAATGAACTTGATTCAAAACACAGATAATAGTTAGTACACTCCTAACAGTCTAAGTATTTGCCTCATTACTACTAATAAATTCTAAGCCATAACAAATAGTTCTAAATGTAGTTTCCACAATGCACATCAAAAGTGCAAATAGAAACACCAACCATGCGCAGCATGGCACTGTTAGTACTCTGATACTTTACAGCTGTTAATGGAATCAGCTTCTCTGAGAGCTACTACAGATTCCAGAAAAACCTAACTACCAGCCGGCCTCAAAACCATAAAACTGAGTTTTAGAGCTGTACCCTCATTAGAAAATAGTAGAATGAGTTGCCTAGTCATAAAAACAGAGACACAAACAAAACCCATGCAATGAGTCAAGATCCAGCATTCAACATCCTAAACTGGAAACAATGTATTATAAATACATCTATGCCATCCTAATAGATGAAAAAGGGGTGAGAAGCTGGTCAAAAGGTAGAATCTGTTTACCCTTTAAGTCTTTGCCTAGGAGGACTTCTAAAAGAAAATAGCTGGAATACATTTAATATCTGCATAAATGAGTGTTTTTATTGAGATACCATCTCTAGCCTTTACTCAACCAAGAGCCCCAAGGCAGGGAGTATGTTAAGTCAGAGTTGGTATATTCTAGAATTTGCATAAAAAAGCGAATCCTACAAGTCAGCAATACATGAAACAGGCTGTACTGGCTTACATGTTACTAGTAGCAGGATAACCTGACCTGACAATATAATAATAAAAAATTATAAAATATAATAATAATACACTGTGTGGCAAAATGATAAGACACCCTAAAATTATTTATAAAATTCTACTATACATTTATTTTTTTATTTCAATTCACCTCCTCAAGGCCATGAAGGCCACTACAGTTGAGGAAGCTTCTTTAGTTGTGATTACAATCCTCTCTCAACTCTATAATTCCGAAGCACAAAACCTTGACAAACAAGGCCGCTGTGAGGAGAAATAAGATGAGCGCATGGCATGGGTTTATAACTAAGTTTTTAAAGTTAGATTTTAAATCCACATAATTATTTAAAAACTAATTTTTATAATAAATGAGAGCAAAGGGTTTACAAAACTAAAAAAGATTTTAAAAAATTTATTTTAAACATAACTTGCATTTTATTAAAAAAAAACTGATTTGTTAATGTGAAAAAATTGACACTTTTTTTAGAAAAAATTTATATAAATTGTCTTTTATATAAAAAAATGTCTCATTTTAAAAAATCAATGATTGGTGCTTCTACCATTTTTTTGAATCACTCTAAAAGGTAAAGTTTTATTTGAATTTATTTGAATCATTTCAATCAGAAGGTAAAGAATCATACAACTTTTTTATGTACAAAATGTCAATTGCATCCCATGTAGATGCGATGGATGATTTCAAGTCAGCTAGTGAACTATATTGTTTACCAATATATGTGACAGTTGTTCTCAAGCATTCTCAATAATATTCAGGTCTGGGGATATAGTCGGCCATTTCAATGTTTCAATTTTACTGTTGCTGAAATAATCCTATACATCTTAACTATATGAATGCTAGCAATATCTTGCTGAAAAACAAAGTTCTCACCACCAATGACAGATGCTTTACGTCGTAAAAATTATTGAATTAAAAAAATTATTAAAAGGTAATGCTTGGCCTTCATTTTTTTGTCAATAAAATAAATTTCTGATTTATTATGATAAATCAGAAATTTGCATTATTCATTACACCTCTACCACCCATTTGATGTCGTTGCTGTCTTTACCCGAATTGTGAAAATAGAAATTCTATCTGGCCCATCAAGACAAACTCATTTTTTGTCAGAAAGTACAAGAAAGATCATTTATGTGTTTTGTTGTCAAAGGTGGTTTTCGCTGAGGTTTTTTGTGTGAAAGGTAAAAAGTATTATGAATTACTTGCTGAACTGTATGTAAATTAGCAATCAATCCTGCTTCTGCAGCAATTTAACATCCAGTTAATAAAGAACATAAAGCTTGTCTCAGCAACTTTTGCCTATCACGGTAACTTAATGTTGATGGATGTCCAGGACTTTTTTTTATTCCATTCATATGAGGACTATTAACATTGAACTATTAACGCTTCTAATTACAGTTTGGCAGCATCCAATTGCTCTATCCATGTAACTAACAAAATGGCCCATTTTTGATAAGTTAGAGAGAACTTTTTTCTCATTTGAACTCAACAATGCAGCACGACCCATTATTAATTAATTTGTTGTTTTATACTTAATAAAAAAATCTAAATTAAATTTTTGACAGCTCACAACAGTTTATAGTTGAATAATCATCTGTGGTGTTTTTATCAAATAAATATTCATAATTGCCCAAAACTGCGGTTTGTAAATAAAAGGTTTTTTGTAAAAGTGTCTTATAATTTTGTCACACTAAAAAAAAAAAATTTTTTTAATAAAATGCGAGTTACGTTTAAAATAAATTTTTTTTAAATGTTGTTTAGTGTAAACCCTTTGCTTTTATTTACAATACAAATTAGTTTTTAAATATGAATGTATAGTAGAGTTTTATAAATATTTTTGAGGTGTCTTATCATTTTGTCATGCAGTGTAAAAAAAACTCCATCGTAGGTCATATATGTTTCCTAATATGACCTTTGACTTTTCCCATTCTGAGATAGGCACCTATAAGCTTCTCAATATTCTTTCTTGATATGTTTTTTGCTGAACCTTTTGATTGCACAATAAAAATATTGCTTTCATTTATTATGCAGTAATGGTAGAGTGCTTGCCCCATAGGGGAGAAGTTCAGAGTTCAATCCTTGGTAGTACCGCACTCAATTTTGTTTTTCCGCAACCTTATTTGTCAAGGTTTGTGTTTTGGAGTTATAGAGTTGAGAGAGGATTTTAACTACAATAAAAGTAGCCCCCTCAACTGTAGTGGCCTTCATGGCCTTAGGGAATTAAATTAACAATAAATTACTAAAAAACAATTAAAGTTGAGTTGACATTTAAAAAAAGTTGTGATACTGTTTAACATCTCATTACTTAAAACAGTTTAAAACAATCGTAGGACATTGTTTCCATATCTGGTTTAGGTCTTATTTCAGGATCTTTGAAGGTTATGCCATTGAGATGTTCAAACTCTTTTAACTGTAAATAATTGCTTTATACTTATTGGCGTTATTAGCTGTCTCTTAGATTTTCAGATGGTCTTGATGTTATATTTGCTAAAATCATATATTCTTGAAGGTCATATTGATTCACACTTTTTTCTTCAATAGCAGTTTTAGCAGTAATGTTTCCAATATAAAACTTATTAGCACTTTTAAATGTTTCCTCAAAATCATTTTTCCCATCAAATACATAGTTTAAAATATCAATTTCAGTTGTTTTTATTAATCTATTCCTCTAGAAAAATGTAAAAACTTGTAAGAATAGATAAATAAAGATCTTTTAACAAAGCTTTATACTAAAAAGCCTGTTGTATCAAATTTGATGCAAATGCAGTAATCAAAAGTTATGCTTATTTGATTCCTTCCAAAAAAGAGCAAAAGTTTCAAAAAAGATCAGAGCCTTTACTTAAGTAAAAAATCTAAATTAAGTTTAATGCCATGTAAAAGAGCATAAAATCACATCAACTGCTACCTCCAACTGCACATAAATCTTGTTATTTGTATGCTAAAGTGAAGTAAATGTTTATGTAAACTTAAGTAGCTTTTTTTTATGATACAAAATTAATTTTATCAGATAAATTTGTTATCAAGTAACAGTAGATCAATATATTTGCACACTCTCCAATGCGCTTTAATTAAAGTATGCTTGACTATAAATATAGTTTTTACAAAACAGTACATTGAGGTACCATAATACAGTTTCATAGTGCCCCATAAAAATTGTATTCTGATAATCCATGCATTTTGATAGAAAAGATGGCTGGTTTTTGCTTTTTAAAATATAAAAACATTGAATGTTTATTACACTGAAGCACTCATATATTACATTGAAAAACTCGTGGTGTGTAGTTCAATAGTACTTAAAATAGTTAAAAGTACTTTAAGAATTGGTACTTACCAAATGATAGATTAAATAATATACTGTAAAACTCAACAACTCTTAAAATTAATAATTTACTTTTTAACAGTAAAACATGAATATGCCCCTCTCACATATCGACATGTTTTGCATTAAGTTAAACAATACATCTAGTTGAAACTGATGACACATCAGAAGGATTTTTCACAATACTTTTATATGCCTATATAAAAAATCACTTTATTTTATGGTACACCGTGTATCATGCTCCCCCACTCTCCTCTGAATAAAAATTGATTGTAAATTTATATTTTATATTGATTGTAAATTTATATTTTAAGGTTTTAAACATGAAGTCAACAAGTGAGTTTATTAAGTTTGATGATGAAGATCATGGAAACACAGACTACGAGTCAGGATTTTATCCTTATGGAATACACAAATTTCAAAAAGACCACATGTTGTTTTTATGTTATTATGAACCAAGTAAACGTGGTAAGCTTATTACCTATTATTCATTTTTGAATAAGTGGAAGATTTTTAATTGTTGCTAGGATTTTAACTACAATCATTCACTTTCTCTAAGCTAAGTAAGGGATGCAACTACTAGCAGAGTTAATAATCTAATTATAATTAAATGTTAGTTTATTTATAATTAGGTTTTAGTATATTAATAATTAGATTTTAGCTAATTTATTGAGTTTATTGCTAAAATTACAGAGATAATAGAAAAATAAGTTAAAAAAACTACCTGTTGTCTTTGAAACACTTTAATTACATAAAAATATTTTTGATTTTTTATAATACGTTTTGAAATTTAAAATATATTTATCACAAAAAAAAAACACTGTAAAATATAAATATTGCA
Organism: Hydra vulgaris; assembly: GCF_022113875.1. Classification (NCBI taxonomy): domain Eukaryota; kingdom Metazoa; phylum Cnidaria; class Hydrozoa; order Anthoathecata; family Hydridae; genus Hydra; species Hydra vulgaris. Next base: position 32,796,515 of record NC_061157.1, read on the forward strand.
ATAATTTTTTTTAGTTGTTTCATACAATGCTGAACCATCCCTTCTTGCTAATCTGGAAGAAGAAGACTCTCGAAATAGTGCAGAACTTGATCAGGAAACTGTGCGACAAAGTGAAGAAATGATGAAAGCATTTTTAAAAGCCACAGGTGGAGAAGAGGATAGCTCTGCAAAAAAGGAACGAACTAAAACCATTATCAAAACAATTAAGGTAATTTATTTTTTTTTTATATATATTTTTTTTCCGTTATAAATAAATTAAATTTCTTAAATCAAGCGAGATGTTGTGACATGAGTAAATTCTTTTTTTTTTGTATGGTTATACTTTGCTAAAACTTTAACTTTATTAAACAAAAAAAGTTTAAACTCACGCGACACAGGTGCTCATTTTTCTTAAAGGAATTCCAAATAATTAAGAATTATATTGGTTTCTCGTTTTTAAAATAATAAATTCTCGTTTTTAAAAAAAATTTATAAAAAATTATTTTTATAAATTTTTAGGTACCAGTAAGTGGTAAAACAAGTCCATTTGCTGTGATAATTGGAATAGTCCTTGGAAGCTTAGTTCTTGGTATAACGATAATAATTATAGTTCGTATTGTTGTTGTTAAAGAAAGTAATATACCAACAAAAAATGTATGTCAAGAACATTTATCTCCGGATGTCAAACCGATAATTGAAATAGAAAAAAGTGAGTCAACTCACCGACCTAATCAAAAAGATGATGACAGTGAGAGCGAACACGGTAGCGTTTCAGTTTATACTGATAACGAAGACCATTGGTCTGATTTTGAATGCGATGAAGAACTAGTAGAAGATCAACTTTTACCAGATTCAGAGTTAAAGTCAGGTTTAGAGCTCCTATTTTTAAAACAACAAAGACATTATTGGAATCACAAAAGGAGGCACGAACGTGGAAAAGACTCTTAATTTTTTTATTTTTCTTATAGAATATTTTGTGAATTAACCAAGTTAACTCTTTTTGCGCTACCCTAACGGCACCATGCTTTAAAATCTTTTTTTTTTTTTTTTTTTTTTTTTTTTTACTGTTTTTAGACGACCTGACAATCACTGGTTCAATTTTAGAATTGTTTTGCTTTTTTCTTATTTTTGTTTCGATTTATGTCAGTTTTGTAATAATCTAAAAGTTTAAACTAAAGACTTCAGCTTAAATGTGCTCAATAATATGTAATATGTGATACAGACTATTATTTTTATTAAAATATGTAAATATTTTTTGAAAACCTTTTTATGAATTTAAATCAGATGATTGTGTATGTGTTGTTTAAGTGAGTTTGCTTGTTTAATCAAGTTTTTTAAACGCAAGTATATTTTATTTTGTAATAGTTAAAATGCTTTTAAAAGACTATATTAGTTTTAAAAACTTTTTATATTTAAAGTGGTCTTTAAATTTGTTTATATTTTTTGTTCTAAATGTCCCTTAACTCATTTGTTAATGAAAATGTTAACTTTTAATGCTGTATATAATGAAGTGATAAATATAAATAAATATAAAATATATAACAAATGGTTCAAAGAATTGATGCAGGCAAGTCAAAAAAGACGGCAAAAAAATTAAGATTTTAAACTCTTAAAGTGGTTATTCTGAAATCCAACATTAGCCATTCCAATGATATTTAATTTCTTTAATATTTTCATGTAGCACTTTTTCATTTTTGCTTTTTTTGTTTTTGTTTGTATAACTATTTGCAACGGATGAAACTCATGAATCAGTTTTTTCCTGATAAATATGATTTTTTAAGTATTTCGTCTTTCTTCAAAGGGTTCAACTAACGGTTTGGTTTTTTGGAGAAAGTAGTTGAAAATAAGCTTTTTTTATGATAATTGTATTTGTTACAATTTAGCTTTTTTTATGATGATCAACAAAATTTTGAAAAAAACTTTATACTGCAGCGTGTTTTCCTAAAAAAAAAATGAATAAAACATTTATAAAGTAGGAACCAAAAACTTTGTTTTACTGATTGGGAAACAGACATATCGGCCATAAAAATACTCATCATGTTTAAAAAATTTTTTAACAAATTTGAATATATATATATATATATATATATATATATATATATATATATATATATATATATATATATATATATATATATATATATATACATATATATATATATATATATATATATATATATATATATATATATATATATATATATATATATATATACATATATATATATATATATGTATATATATATATATATATATATATATATATATATATATATAAAATATACATACTTTTAATCTTATCTAGGTGCCCTAAGAAGTCCTTACGGTCTTATCACAGAGCACCGCAGATGGGCATTTAATAAGATAAATAACTAAAAAAAAAAAAATAACATTAATTTTTTATTTTTTACAAACAGCCACTCTTTTCAAGTGTCATTTTTTCTTAATTTATGACAATAAGGACTAAAAACATTTTTGATAATCAAAATGTTCACAATTTTCTTATTTATTTTAGTTTGATAAAACCTATTGACATGTTATTTTTAAAAAAATTTCATATAAAACCCCCAACAGTTCTTTTTAATGTGGTTTTCCTAAATTAATTCCAAATAAACTTCTTACATATATCTATTAATATATTTAACTACGTTCATATTTTCAAATAGTTATATATATAGTTTTTTATACTAAAATCAAATGAAAATTTATTCAAAAGAAGTTTCACCCACCAAGACAACTAAACCCCCTTCTCTCTTCATAATACGAACCCCTCTCTCTTTCCTCCCCCCCCCCCTTCCCTCCTGATCATGATTTTTTTTTTTTTTTTTTTTGCCTAAAATAATAAATTTTTAGAATTATATATTTCTTAATTAAAACAAAAAAGATTTACTTGATAAATAATTTCGAAATATTTATTTTTATGACAAACATGGTATAAATTGAAAATATTAACACTAACTGGGACTAAACTAGAACTAAATACAAAGAAATTCAAAATTTTTTGAAAAATTATGAAAACAACATAAAAATCTTTGGAAGGTATTAGTAATATGAAAAAAAGGTTGTTATAATTTTTTACAATTGAGTTTTTGAATTGCTTGTTTATTTATCTGTGGAAAAACTTTTCGGTGGTGTTCTACTGCACGTAAAAGAAATCTTTTTTACTCTTCATATTTGGTAATAAATTTTGCATACTCTTGCATCTTCTGCTTCTTCTGCTGTATCATTTACAGATTTCAATGATTTAATATGCTCAAACATGTATTGAAAGAAATTTCCAAACCTTTGGGGTGTTAGGCTAATCAACCACCATCTTTGTTTAAATATCTAAGTTTATTTAGAATGTTACTTGATTTTGATCCTAAATCAGTTAAACGTGTACTTGGTTTCAAAAGAGAAAATTGTGAAATGCCTATACCATGTTCCTAGTTTTCTTTTATATTTTTAAGAATTATTTTTGTAATTTCAGCTTTATCGCGATTTTATCAAAAATAGTGAGAGAAGAGACATTTCTTCGGTTAAATAACAAAGATGCCGATTAAATATTTTGAGGGCAGCGACAGCAACACCACTTAAATTTTTTTTTTTAAATAAGCATTCCTTTGTAGAATTCCAAGTTAAATGATGCATCAATTGTATTTGTACATGTCAGTCACATTTTTACATAAAAAAGCATTGTAAATTTACAAAACAGTGATAATTTCTCTATATAATTTAACTCATACTCTGCCAATTCAACAAAAGCAAACATTTTTTATGTGTACAAAATTGTATGCATCCATCTAGCACGATAGAAAGCCCCAGGTTTACGCCACTGTACATTTATTTGTTATGCATTAAGTAATTCCAAAGCAAGTTGTCAACATTCTTGAGAATCATCTCTTAATATATTTTAGACTTCCGGTTAAGTGGACAAATAAATTTTAGTACTTTTGCTTGTTTGGTCTTTAATAAACTTTTTGGTTCCTCAATTTTTATTATTTTATTTTAAGTGGTCTGACTTAAATAAAAGTTTAGAGTTTATTTTTTAATTGTCTAAATGGCTCTTAATTTAGAGATTGTTTTGAAAACAGAAGATAAAATAATTTCTAAGATATGGTGTTTGCAGGAACACCATAGCAACTTCTCATTAAAGTGTTCTTTAATTAACTTTGCAAAACCATTTATTCAATCTGAATTTGATGGAGCTGTTTTAAAAATCATTTCTGCAAGTGTTTTTTCTAGTTTCCAGGCCTATTCTTTTTTCTATCTTTTTTTTTTATTTTGTTTTCTTGATTTCTCTTTTTCATAAGCTTTTATTTTCTATCCTTTCTTTTTATTCTTCATAGTACATAACTCTTTTTATTCTCATAGTATAACTCTTTTTATTCTCATATATAACTCTTATCTAATGAACCCAAAAATTGCTTTTTTAATTGACGCTGAAACAAAATCTAAGTCTGATATTTGACTATTGATGTCACGAGAGTATTGATGTCACAAGAAATGTCTTTTCTTATCAAATCTTCTGCATTTGATGATGCAATATTAAACAGAGATATCTTATTAGTAAAACTCAGAAGTTGAGCAGTATAACTTTTTTTTTTTACATTTTTTATCAAGTTCGCTCTAAGATGTATCAGATGCAGTATCGTTTTAACAGTATTTCTTTTTCTGTTTTATTTGAATTCCTGCCCTTTTCGAAAAGATATTCACTTTTTTGCAAACTACAGATGCAACTTTTTATTAGTTAGTTTCAAATCAAACTTTGTAAGATGTAGATAATGGCGTAAAGCCTCTCTATTAATTGGTAATTGACTTTGAAATAATTAATTAACTATTGTTATTGAACTAAATAATCTTTGCTTTAAGAGTAAGTAACGATTTCCCAACAACTTTATCAAACATCTCATTATTTTATTGGAAACCACGTTTTACGGAACCGATAAATGTGCTAAAATTCAGTGCCACGCTTTTCAAAGTTTGCTTTTTGCTAGTGAGGTAGTAACGTCTGTGGCCTTATTTTTTAGAATTTTATATAAACATAGATATTTTTTACAAGCTATAATAGTCAAACAGTAATAATATTTGTCTTTTGATTATAGTAACTAACTTTATAAGTGGATTCATTGATGTTGAAAATATTGTTGCATTTCATGTATTCACCAAACACTGAAGATATGTTTTTTATTTTTCTATTCCTATCTTTATCTTAAGTTTACACTTTTTCTATGCACTTGCTAAAATACGAAACTATTGCTTATTTTTTATTGGCATGATGATTTATTTTGCTCACTTTGTAGTTGTTTTTTTTTTTTTTGTCATCAGTTATTCATTTTATCAACAAGGGTTATTGATATAAGATATAGTTAATAGGTACAGTTATTACGTCAGCTCTTTATTTACATATATTTGTTGCGGTTGCAGTTAATTATAGCTACTATTACAACTACACCAAAAGTAGTAATTAAAAATATGGCTATGTAATTTTTAATTATGAGATATTTGATCAATTTTTTATAGAATATTGTGAAAGTATAGACTATTCTGGCATGTTGATACCATGACTGTTTTAACATTTTTAACATTTATATGATTTAAAAATTCAAATCCTTTTGGCACACAATTTGAGTTCATTTTGTAAATCAAATTTATGACATATATTGATCAATGCATTTATTAAGTACTCTTGTGGTTCAAAAGCAAGTTTTTTTTATTCATTTCAATTTTATGATACTATTTATATTATACTATATTTCTATACTATATAGGCTTGTAATTACATGTGGAAAAATCGGATTTCTTCCGAAAATGTCCAAGTTTCAATCGAGTTAAATTTTTTCAAAAGGACTTAAAAATCATGTTATTTTATTTTGCTATTTATATTGTAATATTTATATTGTATTATTGTGTAAGGATATTTTAATCTTATTTTCAAAATAAAATTTTAGTGTAGCATGAAGTGTGTCGTTTCTTTTAATGTCTTTTTTATTTAAAACATTTACATAGTAAGAAATAGTAAACTAAATTAAGGTCACATTTTATTGTTATTGTACTAAACATTCATTAAAACCGCTAAAATCGTGAATAATACCCGTCTAGGTTGTTATTCAATGGTAGTACAATAGTGGTGTAGTGGTAGAGTGCTCGCCTCATAATCGAGAAGTTCCGAGTTCAATCACCACCACGTCCCTAGTAGTACCGCGCTCAACTTGTTTCCCCGCGTAACAGTCTTGTTCGTCATTGTGTTTTAAAGTTATAGATTTGAGAGAGATTGTAGAATACTTTCCATACTATTTATCTGCGTAGAATCAAGTAACAATTACAAATTTTATAACTGTTTGGTTTAAGGGTTAAAGATAAATAATTTAACGTGAAACATTTTGCTAAAATGCACAGTTAAATAATTTAGGAATACAATAAACTTTCTTATGAGATGACTATTTTATTTGGTATAATTAATACGGGTGAATGACCTTAAAAAAAGCTTTTTCTTAAAAATATGTTTCTTGTCATACTACACTATTAAAGATATAAATTACGACTAGAATATACGTTTTGAGTTAAATATTATTAAAAGTAATAAATTATCACTATAAAAATGGCGTAAAATAATAACAATTTGCATGACAAAGTAAATGTTTTTTGTTTGGCTATGCGCAGAATATCATTATGTCTACATGTTTAACGATCTACTTATTTAATGTAACAGAATGAAAGAAAAAACAAACAAAAAAAACAAAACAAAAACAAAAAAACAGTAATATTTTTCATCATATTTATGGATCTGAATAAATAATCTTAGTAATAAACAATTACTAAAATTGAATTGTTAAACATAATTGTTATGCTAAAAATTATTAATAATAGTACTCTCATTTAAAAGCTTTAGAAGAAATTTAGCTCATTGTCGTTTAGTAAAAGATTTTGCTTAAGTTTAGTTTAAATTAATTAAGTGAAGAAAGTGTTTTAAGATTTAAAAGAGTATTCCATAATTTAGGACCTCGGTTTGTGATTGAGTATTTGGTGGCAGAATAATAGGTTTTGGATTGAGTATAGTTATTATTTGAAAATCTTGTGCTGTATAAATGATTTAATTTTTTAAATAAAGAGATGAATAAAAGTGGTGCCATTTTTTTATCAAGTTTAAACATAAATATAAGAATATGATAGAGATTTAATTTAAAAACATTTAGAATATTAAGTTTGTTAAAAAGTATTTTTGTATGAGAGAAGCGATTTTCATTTGTAATAATCCTAATGTCATGTTTTTGTTTGTAGACAAGTTTATTTAGTTTTGTAACATTGGTGCTGCACCAAGCAATGTTAGCATAGTTTAGGTAACAGTGTATAAATGAATAGTATATGTATTTAAGACAAGATTGGTTTAAGAACTGTTTAGCATTATACAATATGCCAATATTTTTAGAAATTTTATTCTCAATTACACTTATATGTTCTCTCCACGTAATACTTTTATCGAGAATTACGACTAAAAATTTTTGAGACATTTCCCTTTTTATTATGTTTTTATCAATAAAAAGATTTGGAAGTTTTAATGGAATATTTTTTTTTTTATGAACACGATGGAATAATGTGTATTTGGTTTTAGCAATGTTTAAGGATAATTTATTGGATTTAAACCATTGGGTTAGTTTATCAAGTTCTTTGTTAACTGTTAAGAATAAAATATTAATTTCTTCATGAGAATAAAATAAATTAGTGTCATTGGCGAATAAAATTGTGTTTAAAATATTAGAAAGTTTATACAAGCCATTGACATAAATTAGAAACAAAAGGGGCCTTAGAATTGATCCCTGGGGATTACCGCATGTGTTGATCATATTATCTGTTTTACCACCATTGTAAGAAATATATTGCTTCCTATTAGACAAGTAACTATGAAACCAAGCCGAGTTTGAATTTTTGATGTAATAAAACTCGAGTTTGGACAAAAGAATTAAATGATCGACTGTATCAAAGGCTTTACTTAGATCTATGAAAACACCTAAAGTAAATTTTTTTTATTAAACCCTTCAAATTTATCACGGACAAAATGTAAAATTGCGTGATCAGTAGAATGACCAGATTTAAAACCAAGTTGTTTGTTGTACAAAATATTATTTTGGATTAAAAAAGAATAGAGTCTATTGTACATAATTCGTTCTATAACTATTGAGATACAAGTAAGAACAGAGATTGGCCTATAATTAGTAGCGTCATTAGGATCGCATGATTTGAAAATTGGGACCACCCTAGCAATTTTTAATTTTTCCGGAAAAACTTCCACTATTAAAGATAAGTTGAAGATATACAAAAGCGGGATTGTAATAAGTTTGATTGAACTTATAACGATGTTACCATTTATATAGTCAACACCTATACTTTTTTTGGGCTTAATCGAAGACAGTGCGCATAATAATTCTTCTTAAGTTAGATTATCGTTAGGCATAATATTAGTTTTATTAGAGACTAAGTATGCATCAAAGTTGATCTCAGAGGGTTCAATTTTTGATGTTAAGCTTAATTTTGATGTAAAGCTTAATTTTGGTCCGTCCTTATAAGGACGGACCAAAATTAATAAAAAATTCATTAAGTGTTTCAGCCACTAATTCTTTTTTTATAACATAGTTATCTTTGAATTTAAGAAGTTTTGGAAAAGTATTTCTCTCTGGATTATTTTTACTAATAATTTCCTTGATAATGCGCCATGTGCTTTGTGGATCTTTTGAAAGCTTTTTTAACTGATCTAAATATTAGTTTTTTTTATCTTTTTATAATTGACTCAAAAAGTTGTTTGTAATTTTTATAATTGCTTTCATTACATAGGTTGTTTTTTTTAAAGAAATTTATTATATAATCGTTGTTTTATTTTAGAAGATTTAAGAATACCCTTAGTTATTCAAAGATTTAATAACGTTTTTGATTTAACTAATTTTGTAATTTCAATTAAATGCTTTGTTCTTATATTTATAATATTCTGATATAAATATATCGTAGGCTTTATCAGCGTTTAGATTCAACAACATGTCATCCCAGTTAACACTTAATAAAAGGTCAGAAAGTGGTTGACTGAAGAGTCTTTTACTATTCTTGTTTTTATTTCTTTCATTTTTTTGTTTTTTTGGTAATCACTTATTATATTTTTGGGCAACGATGAATATGGGAAAATGATCAGAAATATCTGTTTTAAATATTCCTGTTTTTATTTATGAAGTCATTGGTGATAACTTGATCTATCGAATTTTCACTTTTGTTGGTTATGCGAGTAGGTTTATTGATGACAGGAATGTAGCTATTTTCAAAAATGACGTTAAAAATTGTTTAATATTTATGTTTGAGTCATAATCCAAAATATTGAGGTTCAGGTCACCAACCATGTAGACAGTTTTTTTTAATAGAATTGTTTTTAATGACTTTTTTAATGTGGTCTTCAAACACTTTAATAGAACCTGAAGGAGGTCTGTATAAAGCATGGATAATTATATTTTTGGAGGTTTTATTAACGAGTTCAATGCACAATGACTCATAATCATTAGTGGTTGAACTTAAATCTGACTTAACTTTTTAAAATGATGAGTTCTTAATAAAAATACACAAACCTCTTTCAACCTTGCCCGAGGTCCTAATTTGGTGAATCACTTTATAGTTTGGTATATGGAAATTGTAATTGTTCTCAAAATTTTTATCATCACACCATGTCTCGCTTAGACAAATAATTTGAAAATTCATATTAATTTTATATAAAAAATGTTTTAATGAATCAAAATTTTTTTGTATACTTCTAGTATAAACATGAAGAATAGAGAGCGAGTCGTTCTCCATTCTTCAATAATATTTTTGGAATTTACGTTATAATATAATGGGTTAATATTTTTTATTAAATCATTATTAAAACAATTAATTTCCGGATCAGAATGTTTTTTTAAAAGTATTTATTTTTTAGTTAGCAATGAGTTAAGTTGAAAGTTTTTTAAAGCAGGATTGTCAGCCATTTTAAATAAGAGTAATATTAAAATATAGAATATAGTTTTTAATAGCTGGGTTGCTTATTTTTAAATTCTTTAACAATAAGTTTGTCATAAATAATAATTGAATATTTACCATTTTTTTGGTGTAACTTCATTTTGTCCAGTAATTTTTTTTTTATTTCATTTGTCTTGAAAGAGTAATCTTCATTGATGTACATTCCGGATCCTTTAAGTTTATTAGCAGCTTGCAACGCCTTAACTTTGTCCTTATAATGGAGTAATTTAACGACTATAGTTCTTGATTTGTTACCATCTTTTTTACCAGTTCTATGAGCTCTTTCTATATTTATATTACTTAGAGAAAGATTGTTTTCAAAAAAACTTATTACTTTTTTTTCAGTATTGTTCCAACTTTCGTTTTCGTTTTCGGTAATTCCATCAATTCGCAGATTGCTTTTCCTAAGTCTGTCCTCCAATTGCCTTAACTTTATATTTTCAATGTCACCAGTGCTGCTTTTATATTTAATTTTTTTTCCAGTTCAGTTACTTTTTTTTTTTGAATGTCTTATGTGACTGTTAAAGTTTCCTCTATATCTTTATTAACATTTTCCAAGATTTTCATTCGTTCGGATAATATTTTAAATTCGGCTTTCAACTTTCCATTTTCCTTTTCTAACAAATTGCATTTTTCTTTTAAATTATTTTCTTCTTTTAATAATATGTCAATTCTGTCATTTGTTAACTTTAAGTTTCCAGATATGATTTTTAAAATGTCATTCTGCTGTTTTAGAAACATTTCTTGAAAGATTTCACGAACCATTTTTATTGAGATAACTGATTCATCTCTTTCGATATTAACGTTATTTTTCTTATAATCACTATTATTTTTCTTATCCATTGTAATAGATAATTAGACTTACTTTTTGAACGAAAACGTTTGATACGGGTAATATGAAATGTGTTAAAAGTTAATACTAAAAACTTAAAAATACTAAGTAATTTTTCATTTAATTTTTACTCTGTAAAACACGTCTGTTCATGAAGAAAGCATGCGGTAAAAAAAAAAAAAAAAAAAAAAAAAAAAAATCAAATAAAAAAGAAGGAAAAACAAATTTTTTTGCATTCAACAAGTTATTTCTAACATTTTTTATTAAATGAATTATATCAAATAATAAGTATGTTTTTAATACTTCATTGTAAACTGGATGACATATAAATAACTTTCCATCTTTAGTATATGCTTTATGAAACTCTGAAAATGCATTAACATTGGTAGAATGATTATCTGCAACAACAGCTCTTACTTTAAATCCAGATTGGTGCAATGAGATAATGCACTCATCAATTTCTTTTTTTAACCATGAACCTGTTATATACACTTCAGGTGATGATCTCGCAACATAAGGAACAGATTTTTGTAGCCCAACAATCATAAAAACAAAAAAATGTATAACGTATAACAGAAGCAGAAAATGACGGTCTGCCTTGTGGAGAATAGTATCTTATTTCATTTAACTCTGTCAAAATTGAATTTAAAGCATTAGCTTTATTTCGTATATAGGCAGGAAAGTTTTCTATCATACTACAGTTTGTTAATATGCAATTATGACCACTGCGAAACCATTCAGGTAACGAAATATGATATCCTTTATAGGACAATGAAACATTAAGATCTTTATTAACTGTTATTGACTCAAACACAGTTGGTATACCTGATATTTCATCAAAACAGAGTTTATAGAAAACAACACAACCATGAAGATTCTTAAATGTAAATCCTAGTGGGCAATGCTGTTCTTTTAACGAATTAAGACTAATTTTTTATCAATATTTTAAAAATCACTGAAATCATCTTTTCCCAAGTACCTTAAAGTTGGTTCTTTTCTAGGCAACTTTTGGCATTCTTAAATTTGATGAACTACTTTTTTTATCTGTATGAATAGTTGAAACAAGTTGGAGATCCCATTTTCATGGTGCATCTTTTCCCATAATTTGATAAATTTATCCTCGAAATGATCAATACAAATAGCAGTATATTTAGATGGAAACCAATCTTTTCTATTGATAAAATATACCTATCGTTCTCTCAAATTGCTTTCTTCAGGAAAATAAAATGTAGACTTTTTTGGACCAGTAGAGTAACCAGTTTTACAGTTTGTGGCAACACATTTATTAACCATTTTTATAACTACAAAAAAAATTTCTTACATTTATTATTGAATTTATCTCTACTTGAATAACATTGCATAAAAAAGCAGTTTGAATGTATACAATATACCAAGTAGACTGATTGTATGTCTATTTTATTATTCCGCTCTCTAATGGATTATAATGAAGCAGACAATCAGTCAGAATATAATCAGAAATATATATTACATGAATATGAAAGCATGAACCAAACTTTGATATAATAATTGTAATAATCACATTATTTTAATTATTAAATATTGTTAATTGTCTCATAATAAAAAATAAGCCGTACACTGGCCTCTTAATTTTTGACGAAAAAAGCAACAAATCAAGCCGTGTAATTATAGTAGGCCATGATTCAAGCTATAAAGACCATAACTAAAGAAAAGTTTAAAATTTGTATTTATTTATTTTTGTTTTTTCTAAAATCTAAATTAAGTTCAAAGTTCTTTAACAGCGGTTCTCGGTGACAAGACCTGTGTGGCCTTCTTTGAGTATCCGCTTTCTTTATCTTTATTCTTTATTTTTAAACGATTTCTATGCATGTAATTTTTCTTATTGATATATTTGTAAATATTGTATTAAATGTTATAATGAATAACAAAAAAAAAAAATTTTTTATGAAAATCCATCTTGCCCCGTTCGCCATGTTGCCCCGCTTTCCCCTATATATATATATATATATATATATATATATATATATATATATATATATATATATATATATATATATATATATATATATATATATATATATATATATATATATATATAGATTTTAGCTTGACCAGTTATCACCATATCATAAATAAAACTGTCATAACATCTCTTGACAGTAAAAGAATTGAGATCCAAGCTAATGCTCTCCGAGGCTTGTCCAATTAAAGATTTTTGGATAGATTTAAAAACACCAAGTTTGCCATAATAATTATATATACATACATGCATAGTGAGAACTATCTTTACTATAATTTTTATGTGACGAGCAAAATATAGAATTGAGTAGACGAAAAAGTGATAATTACAATCAATTTGAAAACCGAAACGCTCAAAAAATAACAAAACCTTTTAAATTAATATTTATCTTTTACAGATATTTGCAGTACAAAGTGTGGCAAAAATAACACGTTTGGCTAAAACAATAGCATAATCTCAATTATAGATGTATTACATATACAGTTGTTTTTGTATAAAACCATGGCTATTATTTTAAGGTGAGTTTCCCACTCATCCGCTCTTCTACGTGAATGGGATAGGGAAGGGAGAAAAAAGATCACTTTAGCATGCGTAGTTTTTCTTTCGGATAAATTAAAACTTATACTACGCATGCCCACGTGATTATTTTTCCTTGCCTTTCCCGTTGCCGTGAAAAAACGGATGACTGGAAATTTACCTTTAATATAATACCATAGCTATATTAACGTCATTGAAACCGGTCAATAGTTCAAAAAGTCTTGAAAATTAGCCATTTAATAAAAAATATTGTTGCAAAAACATTACAAGTCAGCTAGAAAAAAAAACCTCGTTCAAAACAACTCTATTATTCAAAAAATTAAAATTAAATATGTCCTTAATTAAAGTTTTTGGCTGCCCCAAGCTGCTTCGAAAAAAGATATGCTAGTTTAAAAATGTCTTGTATACTAAAAATACAGTTTGATAAACTTCTAATGTATTAATTAAATTAATTTTAGCTAGAAAACTAGTTAGTAAATTAATATGATACTTGTGAAAAATTTGTTATGAGCCAAATTTGAAAACGATACCTCATTAAAATTTGCTATTTAATGACAAAAAAGCCTGTTTCAAAATGCAAGCAAAGAATCAGTATAAATAAAACAATTAAAAAGTGAATATCTCAAGAACCATAAAGAGTTTTATTTTTGTAGTTGCTTTTTTTGTTTGTTTTAGATGCTTCAACAAGACCTAACGATCTTACCACAAAGCTCCCTGGATCGCTTGATTGTAATGCTAGAGTTTTAACCACTGCGCGAATGCCGCTCTAGAGTTAGTGGTTCCAATATTCAGTTTTTTCTTGTTTTTACAAATCCTATAATATATATAAAAATTAGCAAAATCCATGTGGTGCCATTTTTTTTCTTCTGTTGATTTGACATGGAATGACCAATTCAAAATTCCTGCAACAGTTCATCAAACTTTATTACATGAAAAAGAAATTACTGAGGCTCGCAAGGTCTTTAGGGAAGACAGTGTATTTGATTTATTTAAGCGTCCAATGAACTCATCAGATCTAATTATATTTTTACTAGGTATGAAATCTAGAAATAAAACATTCTTATATAAAAGTTATTTACCTTTTAATACTAGATGAAGTTGCTGAAAATAGAAGTAGTGACGTAATAAATATACAGATCAAATAAGTACTTTTTTACGCAAATCTTCTTGATATAGGTATTAGCAATATTGTGCTGATATGATCTTTTTCAAATAGATATTTTATAAATTTTTTTAGGAGAATTATCAATTTTTTCTACATTTTTACAGCATTTAAAAAATTGTATTAAAAACCCTCTTTTTCGTCTTTTTGATCGAGTTGCTAAATTTAAAGAACATAATCGTTTTTCATATATAGGTATATTAAAAAGTTATTATTGATGTTACCCTTTCTTTAGGAGAATGTATCTTTGCTTAACAGGGATCTTTCCAACGAGTTGGCAACTTAAAAAGTTAAAACTTTTTTTGGGCTGATAAAATTGCTTTATAACTGGAAAACTATTCTAAAGAAACACGTTCTAAACATAGCTGAGTCACAAAAAAAAGGGCAAAAGGCTGCAATTACATTACCTCTCAAATGATTTACAAAAAATGAATTTATTGCAGAATGTTCAAACTTTGTTATACAGCTGTTTCGGAAGAGAGAAATTCTAGAAAGTACTATGCATTAATAGTACATTCCACAACAGATTCATCTTAAGTTGTTTTGCAAAATTGTTAAGCAAACAACATTTATTTAACAGTACCTAGTTCGCCATCGATCGCAATATGAAACTGTGAAACATTTTTTTAAATTTGTAGATTGACAAAAATTGTTTTAATGAAATTTAATAACATTTATTTTGAGTTATCTAGTGTTACCTAAATGTAATGTTCTAAAATTGCTAAAATGATTATTAAAACGTTATAAAATAATGCTTTACCACTGATTGAAAAACTCAAAGTTGAAAAAAAACGCACAAAACATGTCAGGCAAATACAAGGGAACACAAGCTATAAAAAAACAGTGTCCTACTGCTTTGTTTTCTCCTTGTGGCTGGCACTCATTTAACCTATGTGGTAATAATGCTTCTGAATGCATTCCAGAAGCCATATCTTACATCGGAACTATGCAAACAATATACACCTTATTTAGTTCTAACCCAAAGAGGTGGGAAATAATATTTAAGAGTATTGATTGCTTCCTTCATGACATCATTATGTAAGTTGTATAATACAAAATATTAATTTCTATTGATTTTTGCTGAAAAACTGTTCAGACTAGAGCGCAACTTAAGATTTGAAAATTTCAAATATAAAAAGAGTACTTTCTATATATTAAAGGATCAAAAGGAACCTAAAAAAGACCTTTTAAGGACCCCATTCTCTGGAGGGATCCATAAAAGCATAACAGTGCGTAAAGTATCCTGGAAATTTTATTGTAATTGCACCATTAGATCTTGAGATATTTAATTTCTGCGTAATCGTGTATATTTAAAATTTTCAAATGGCAAAAAACACGTTTTAAAAACAAAAAATTTTCCCAGTCAACTACCAACCACCAATAGAATAAGCTGGTTGTTTTTCTGATTTATTTTCAATGTCTGAGTAACTTTTTTTTATATTTTTAAGGATTTTTTTTTGTTGTATTACTTTTTTTGATGATTTTCTCCTCATATTTCTGATTCGTTCGTTGTTTTTTTAATAAATCCTTTATTCATAAATTGTCCGACAGGAGTTTTTAAACGTTCAAAAACTTTGCAAATACCAGTAGCACCTCCATTAAACTGTAGTATTGCAGATGAAACTTTAATCTTCAAAACCTTTTTTCCAACAAAAATATTTTAGGGGCATTTTTTCCATATTATAGAATTTAAAGCTTCATTGTTGTTTTAGGTTTGTCCGTGTAAACATTTGGAAAGTAACTCATCGCTTAAAAGATCACTTAAAATTGGGAGAAGAACAGCTTTGATTGACAATGGTATATTCAATGTGGGTTTGTATTTGTTTTGATTGTTAAATCTATCTGTTTGCCCCAAGCACCAACTGGTTTTGAATTGAGGGCATAATTGATGGCGTTCGATGGGATTACTTATATTACTATTATGAAATAATACAACCGAAACAGATTTCTTCATTGGGTATAATAGTTTATTCTGCCTAATTGCCATTCCGTAATAATTTTGAAGTTTATGTATAACTTTATCTATCAATCTTCCTGCCCTATTTAATTTTTTTTCATCATTTAGTATTTTTCCCTTTATACTTTGAAGCAAACTGTAGCATCGTGCACCTAGTCACTTCTGAACGTGGCCAACACATTCTAAATTTTCGATTGTTATTTCTTCGCCATATGGTTTAGAAGACTTGACTTCATTAAAAGATAATGTGTCAAGATTGCCAATATATGAAGTGTAACGCAAACCATAATTTTTTATTGATCAAGAAAACATTAAAATAGCACCTGTAGCCTCCATAGAACCTGAAGATTTTTTGTGATTTGCTTGGCAGATATGATTTGTTTGCCTGATTCAATTTTTTTCCCTTTCTTTTTTTTTTTTTTTTTTTTTTCTGTTTTATAACATAAGAATTTTACAACTTCGTGCTTCATAAAAAAAAAAGTAAGTAAAAACAGATAGGGGCTCAAAGAAGATGAGGATGACAGTACGTCATCGCAATCTTTTCATAGAGCCCCTTTGATAAAATTTCAATAAAATATCGTATTACGTAATACGTAATAAAATTTCAATTAAATCGTAGTAAATATCGTAATAAAATGCGTAGTTCGCTAATAAGATTGTTAAACAACAACAACAAGAACAAAAAAAAGTAGAGTGGTAACATTAACTAAAAAAAGTTTCTTAAATTTTAAAAATTTCTTTTTTTGTTATAAACTTGAATGAACTTAACGAATTTACCGTACCTTCGAATCCTTTTTGAAAGGTATTCCATATATGGAATACCTTTCAAAAAGGATTCAAAGGTATGGTAAATTCGTTATAACGTATATCATGTATCGTTATAACGATACATGAAAATTAAATGCTGATAGACATTTATTTCAAACACATTCATCATTTTCATATCACTTATTAAGGGTTTAGCGTGTTCACGTCTATCCTTGTAGTAAATGATTCTGCAAGCATGTTTTTGCAAACTATACAGTTTTTTAAGCTTTGATGTTTGAGTACTTGCCCATGAAATGTTTGCATAGCTGATGAAGCTATGTATTAGCCCAAAGTAGATTAATTTCAGACTTTGTGTATTGACGTAAGAGCGAACTCGATACATCAAACCTATGATTTTAGTGATTTTTGACTGGATGTATATTATATGAGGAACCCAGGATAAATTTTCATCAACAATGATTCCTAAGAACTTTATATTGGATTGTTTTTTAATTAGTTTATCATTTAGGAATAGTTTAGGCAATTTGAGAGAAAGATTTTCCTTTTCCATAGTATATAATTTGTTTTCTCAGCATTAAGCGAGAGTTTGTTAGCTTTAAACCAGTTGTTTACTTTAACTAGTTCTATATTCATGTCAGCATATAATGTTATGATATCATTGTTGGTAAGAAATAGATTCGTGTCATCTGCAAACATAACTGAATGCAGTTTTAAGGATGCATTACAGAAGTCATTTATATATATAAGAAAAAGGAGTGGACCAAGAATTGATCCCTGCGGGACTCCACACAAAACATTTAATACTCCAGAGTGGACATCATGTACATATTGTTTTCTGTTGGTAAGATAGCTTTTAATCCAATAATAGGTTTTATTAACTATTCCGTAATGTCTTATTTTATCTAAGAGAATGCAATGATCCACTGTATCAAATGCTTTTGATAAATCAAGAAATACTCCTAAAGTAAGCTTATTATTTTCAAAACCATTAGTTATTTGATTTACTATTTCAATAATTGCATGCTCAGTTGAAAGATTTTTTTGAAAGCCACACTGATTTGGGTAAAAAAAATTGTTTTTAATATAGTAATCATAGATTCTATTATAAACTACACGTTCGAAGAGTTTTGAAAATACAGAAAGTATTGATATGGGTCTGCAGTTTGTAATGTCAGAATGATCATTACATTTGTATAAAGGAGTTACTTTTGCTAATTTAAGTACATCCGGAAAAATCCCAGAATTTAACGAGAGCTTTAGTATATGTATCAGAGGTTTATTAAGACTGTGTTTGTTTGCAATAATTATATCACTAGGTATCTCATCAAATCCTTGTGCTTTTTTTTTTTTTAAAGAGGCAAAAGCTGCCTCAAATTCGTCATAGCTTAATTCGTAATCATGCATTATAACGTTATTCGTGGGTTTAAGATTTTTTTAAGAATTTTTTAAAAGATTCAGGTGTTGGTATTATTTTTTTGACAAGGTTCGGACCAATACTAATAAAATATTTATTAAATTCATCCGAGATGAGTTTTTGACAAAATATATCGTTGTTATTAATAACAATTTGTTTAGGTAGTGAAGGTGAATTTAGTTTTTCTCTTCCCATTATTGCATTAAGGATGGACCATGTTTTTTTGCTATCAAATTTACATTTGTTAATTTGATTACTGTAATATTTTTTTTTGGTATTTTTAATGAGATCTTGATAAAAATATTTATAACTTTTGTAATTTTTTTCCTTATTATTGTTTTTATTTTTCAGAAATTTATTGTAAAGTTTTTGCTTTTTTTTGAGCACTTTAATAATGATTTATCCATCCACGGATTTAATAATTGATATCCAGGAAATAATAATGGTGTTGGCATGTTCATAATGTTAGCAATAGTACGGATTCCCTGATAACCTTGACCAATCTCACGAAGAGCTATAACCATTTGATAATTAATGCAGCTCACAGCTTTTCGTAAATTAAGTTTTTTTTGTTTTCTGTGAGCTTTCAAAATCATATTTCCAGTCACAATTTGTGCAATTCAAACATAGAAGATCAGAAAATCCCTTTCTTTTTTGGAAGTTGTTTGATAAAGTTACTGTTTTCCTACATTTAGGACAAAAAATTAAATTTTATAAGCTCATTCTGAAGAATTGAAAAGTTTATTAGAATGGTGTAACCATCGTTGTTACTAAATGAACTACTTCGTTTTTTGTTTCTAAGTTTTTTTTCACTTGAGCAAGGTTTTTGGATTTACATGGTTTTATCATCAAGCTTGTTGCTTTTTGTGAATCTGTTATAACAGATTCAACGTTAACTTTACCTTAACGTTACCTTTAAACTTCATACCGTAACGTATCATTACCTTTAAACTTCATATTTTTATCTTTAAAACCCTTTCACACATCGTTATCTTTAAAACCCTTTCACACATGTACACATTCGTATGTTTTTGGGTAAACCCCCCCTAATTATACCTGTGTACGTACTTTTTGGAAGAATCCTAACGTTACAGAAACTCTTAATAAATTACTTTATACAATTCTAGATTTTGTTCCTGATATTTTACGCCTAAATACAAGAATAATCATAAATTAATTTTGTTTATGGTTTACAATTTTTCAAATATTTTGTTATTGTACATTGTATTGGTGATTTGCGAAGCTTTAGTCCAGGCTTGGTTTACATGGATTTGCAAAATAATTTGGACAAGTTGTAAAGATAACTTGAAAAACCCAGGCGCTTAACCTCCCGCCGTAATGCAGTTGCTCGTAAAATTAGTCAGTCAAAATTGGGTGGTATGAATCCACGGAAAGTTTTCTCATTAAATTTAACATAAACCCGCAATTACAACAATGTTTATAAATATTTCAAAAAAGCCTACGCAACATTTTAAGCCTACGCAATTCTACGCAACATTTCAAGCCAAAAGCAATAAAAAACATGACGACCCGATGCGACCTATACATTTTTAGGCCTTTTATGTTTTAAAAAGTTCCTAACTACTCATTACAAGGAAGAAGATTATTTTTTCACCGTTTCCTCAACTGTTTACAATGCCTGCCTTATTTTAATTAAACAAAAAACCCCTAAAATGTAAGACCACCATTATATTTTTACGTTTTTTATGCTTTTGAAAAATGTGCAAACAACTAATTACAAGAAAAATACGTGTCAGATATTTTGACCTACAAAATTCTCAACCTACAAAGTTGTTCTACAAAAAGAAAATCTACTAAAAAATGTAACTAATTTTCAAATCAGAACCTGCTGAGGCCTAAATTGAACTTGTCATTTCGAAAAGGACACGAGTCTAAAACTTTTAACATTTATTTTAAATTAAAAATTTCTGTATGATTTATGCTTTTTTTATAAAAAAATAAAAATTACATAAGTTATATACGTTCTTTTTTTTTTATATATTTTATATTTATTTATTTATTTCGTCATTAAATGAATAATCTTTTACAATGTTTTTTTACAACATAAAAATTATAACATTAAAGTTTCGACCGGAGCTGGCAGAAGACATGATCTTATCATCCAGCCCCGTTAATATAACTAAAAAATTCAGCCGATAAAAATGAAAAAGGAAAAAAGAAACTAAAGCAAGAACTGATTTTAAGAAGAAAAGAACTTAAAAATCAAATTATTATTTACAGAAAAAAAAAAAAAAAAAAAAAATTATTTCTTCTCATTATTATTATTTTTTTTAATTCTCTATTTTATTCTACTTTTATTTTTATTATACACGCACGCACACACACATACGCACACGTACACACAAATATATGTCCGTTCATATATACATACAAATCAAATAAATCTGTATTACATTCCATCTACAAATTGCGTAAGATATAATAAATATTGCATTTACAAATTACGTTATTATTGTAAAATAAAATAATATCGTACATCTTCTAAGTACCATACAATATAATTGTGATGTTGAGTCAATTTATAAGACATTAAATAACTAAGATTACCAAAAGTTTTTAATAATACGATAGTAATTGCTTTGTGTCAAAACCAAATAAGTGTTGTTTTGTTGCACGTTTAAAATGTTGAGTTGAATTTAAAGTTTTTATATTACTTGTTAAAAGCAAGTTCCATAACCGCGGCCCTCGGCAAGATATCGAAAAATCAGCTTGTTTTGATAATGTTTTTGGTATAATAAAATTATTAGTTGAGTATTTAGTTTCGTATTTGTGGTTTAAAGAAAAAAAATTAGTTTGGAAAATGCTTGGTAGCATACCATTTTTAAACTTAAATATGAAAATAAGTATATTAAGAATATTTATTTCATAGACATTAGGCACTCCAATTTCTCTTAGTAGTGGTCTGGCACTAGCGTATTTATTTGCATTTAATATCAAGCGAATGGCTCGTTTTTGTATTTTGTAGATCATATTTAACTTTGAAGGATAAGTAATTGCCCAGATAATGTTGCAGTAGGTGATGTAGCTATGAATAAATGCAAAATAAATATTTTTTAAGCAATTTGTGTTTAGGAGATTTTTTGTTTTATACATAATACCAATAATTTTTGATATCTTATTTTCTATTACTTTGATATGATTACTCCAGCTAAGATGTTCATTAAGAATTACGCCTAAAAATTTGATTGAGTATTCTCGTTTAAGTTTAGTTTTATCAATTAGTAAATTAGGTAGTTTTAAGGGGAGGGTTTCAGATTTTGATAATTTTGTAAAAAAAATATATTTACTTTTTTCGACATTTAAGGAGAGTTTGTTAGCCTTAAACCATTCGTTCAGGTTTTCAAGTTCTTGATTAACAGTGTTAAATAATAGGCTAATGTTTGTGTGGCTAAAGAACACTTGCGTATCATCGGCAAAAAGGACAAAGTTAAGTATGTTAGAAGATAAGTAGATATCGTTAATATAAACGAGGAATAATAATGGACCAAGAATTGATCATTGTGGGACCCCACAAGTAATGTCTTCAAGTCGTGTTACAATGTTGTTATATGATAAAGCTTGTTTCCGATTATTAAGGTAAGAGCGAAACCATTTTAAATTGTTATTTCTTATTCCATAATTATATAGTTTATAAAAAAGAATTTCGTGGTCAACAGTGTCAAACGCTTTTGAGAGATCGAGGAATACCCCAAGAGTGTATTTATTGTTGTCAAACCCATTTAAAATTTCATTAGACAAGTTTGGCTTTAGCGTGTTCTGTTGAATGGTGTTTTTGAAAGCCATATTGGTTATTATTTAGTAGGTGGTGGTTTATTAGATAATTGTTTAGCCTATTGTGCATTATGCGCTCTAATATTTTTGAGATGCATGGCAAAATAGAAATAGGCCTGTAGTTAGAAGCAATCGAATCTTTAATTATCTACTTGTGTTTAATTTCTTAAGCAGCCTAGATATTATTTTAATAAATATCATTTCTTTGTTGATTTTGAAAATATTTAGTAAATGGACTTGTGCCCTTTTCGAAATGACAGGTTCAATTGTTTTCAACCGATTGTAGCCTTTTTAATTTCAATCGATTTCCGACGTTTTCGAAAACAACGTTTTGTCAAAATTGGAAATTTCGACCGCTTTATTTTTCGTCCTACTTTATGTTATTTTCAACCGATTATCTGGTCTGTGTTTTTAACATTGTTTTTTTGAAATTATATCACACAGGTTAATAAGTCTTCCGAGCCTTCATCAAACCTTGTACCTCCCGATTCTTAAGATAGCGCTTTATCTACTGTGCCAAGGTTGATCAAATTTGGTTCGTATTCAATTCAAAATACCGGAGAGTTGTAGTTAAAAAATTAAAAATATGGTAGGTTGAATATTCAGGTCAACGATTTAGTAGATTGGAAATTTAATAGTATGTTTTAATTATAAAAATCAAAAATTGTCGGTTGAAATTCAAAAAACTCATTATCAACGATTTACGAAATTTCAAAATTAGGTTGAATTAGGACGCCGAAAAATATATCACGTTGTGTCATCATATTTTTCAAGACTTCTTTGTTAATTAAATTAGTTAAAATAGAGGTAAAAAAATACCTTTTCCGCTCGTATTATCATTAATTTTTTGGTTTGCACGTTGTTTTCTTATTAAATAGTAATTAGTGGTAAAAAGTTTCTTGTTGGTATATGCCCTTAGTACTAGACTGTGCGCAATAAGAACTGTAGTAAATTTAGTTTCCCTCGTCTCATTCAAAAAATATATTTCATCTTAAACACGCGTTGCGGTAGATTAAAGGAAAAATAGATTTTAACTAAAAATTATTTGAAAGATCTAGGACAATTCTTCGGAGTCTTGAATTATTTGCATTAATAATAAGAAAAAAATTCATTTTTTTATTCACTCTTATTTAATTGAGGTTGCCCCCTCAATTGAACTAGAGTAGATATAAAAAAACTTTTCCTTATTATTAATGCAAATTTTTCAAGTGACGCTTAAAGCAGTGTTTAAATTTTAATTAACTATATGAAAAACAAAATTGCAGAAAATCAAAGCAAAATCGACATAACTAAATCATCAGTAAATTTTTGTTTGGTATTCATATTTATGATTAAAGCACGCTTAGCGTATCAAAATTTATTTTTATTTTGAAACAAACAGATTAATTTTTATATTTTTATAAAGATTAGATCAAAAAATTTGAGCGAATGTTAAATTTTTTGGCATACCAATCCTCGCCTAAAAGTTATGAATACACCAATTTTTTAAAAACCAATTAAATTTGAAAACTAGCCTTATCGCTTGCTTCTTAAAGTTTAAATTTTGAAAAAGAATTGATTAAAAACACCTTTTAGTGAGAAAAGAGTTTTTAAATATTGTTTAGAAAATTGTAAAAATTGAAATATTTCTTTAAAAGAATAAAAATTCAGTTAGTTATTCAGAGAAACTAACAATTACTATCAAAAGCAGTTTTAAGACTGCCTGACTGCTATTTTTCGATATACAGATATTTTTTAAATCATCCTGGTTTAAACAATATAAAAGATGTAATACGACAAGATAAAGTAATTATATTAAATATAAATCAATAGAAAAAAGTTTATATCAGTCTGAACTTGCAAAAACAATTATGAAATCAGTAAAATGAGACTTTTTAAAATCAAATTTCACTTTTAGTGCCATAGTCAAACAGCTTATATAAGTACAAGTTGAGATAATAGCGAAAAATCATTATGATAATAACAAGATTGTTACTGAAATCTTTGATATCATAAAAAACTTTAACAAAATATCTTTTTAACACACAAAACAGCTAAAACTTGGTATAACCATCATAGGAAGCAGTAGCAACTGACATGGAAGATGCAGAATAAGCTTTATTTAAATATGGATCTGATGTTGGCTGTGTGGTTGTGATACCACGTAACTGATTTCGATATCGTGTATTTTGATCGTACAAAGTATCATTCATTTGTCGTAAATCAACTACTTGTCTTTGCAAATCGGTTATTTTCCTTCTTAAAAGTTCATTTTCATCAATTAATCGTCTAGAATCACCCATGACACCCATGTCACTAAAATCATCACGTCTTCTTTTGCCATACATTGTGGCCCCCATTGCAGAACCATAACTAACAGCCTCAAGTTGCTGCTCAAGTTGATATTCTCTTTCTGAAATGTGACGGAATCTACATCTGTTACCTCTTTGACATATTTTGTTTAGGAAATCTTTACAAACGTCGCCACCAACAGGTACCATACCACCTTGAAACTTATTGCCTCCTAAACCCACACCACCCAAAGGCCCCATTAACGCTCGCACTTTATCAGATCGACCTCCATGCGCAGGCAAAATTCCAGTGTTATTGTAATCAGCTTCTTCTTCTTGAGTGATATGTAAAAATTTGCACTTCATTCTATCACAACCTTTGTTCTGAAAATCTTTACAAATAGGAAGTTTTTGATCAGGCTGTGATACTCCTTCAGGATGGAAGAACTTGCACCTATTGCCGCGGTTACAAACTCCTCGCTCATAATCTCGACATGTGCCTTTATTTTGTTTATCTTCATTACTAGCATTGCTTGACATTCTTTATGCGCTAACTAATACGCCGCACTAAAGTCCGCAGAAAGTTTGTAGAAATGCGTAGCAAAGCAATGCAACAGCGAACTTGACAGGAATGCTTGCTAATAGCACGCTAACTTTGCTCAATAGCTAAAATATAAATACCTATTTACAATAAATATACTATAAAAAATCTGAAACTTTATGCTACATAGAAATTTAGAAGAATTAGCTAAACTTGTAATTTAAATATAAATAATAAAAAGACAAAAAAGAAAGGTAAATTCTACTAAAAAAATTATTTCCTTAGTTATTTTAAGTAATGTAAAAATTGTTTTAAACAAAAGCACAAAAGTGTATTTCCTAATATATTAAAAACAATCATTCCAACTATTTTGTTAACACCAACCATAAATACAAATAAACCAAATGTAAATAACTTTTAAGTTTAAACTTTATTTTTTTATAAAATTTTCACACTATTCTCTCCGTTGATAAGTATGGATTATTTTTGAAGTTTAAATGAAAAATTTTCATCAAAATACTTTTATAAAAGCTCTGATTACTTTCATTGAATCTTAAAATAAAATTCCTATTGATAGTTTTTACCTATAAAGTCTAATAAGTTCCACAACTTTAAGAGTGAAACTTTAATAGTTATATACAACTTTGCATCAGTTTATGAAGGTGCACTTATTTGCACTAACAGGTTTTAGAGTATTTTTATTTTAATTAATTATAATTGATTTTAAGATATTTATGTATTATTATTCAGCAAAAAATTTATTTAACTATTCCCAAAACTTATTTAATTAAAAGTAATTATAGAAGTAAGCTAATCAACATCGGAGGAAGCAAATTAACACTGAAATTAATTGCTAAAAATATAACAAAATATACATATGAAACTATCAATTTTTGTATCATTAGGTACACATAAATAAACTTATAAGTATGATCATTTATTTTGAAATGTGCATAAATAAAAGATTTACTATGATTTTTAAGATTATGTTTTCAAGCTAATTTCTAGGCAATAGAAAATAGAAGCATGTATAACTAATTAAACAAGAATACACAGTTGTATAGAAATATCGATTTATTATTAAAACTTTAAGTAAGATATATAAATTATAAAGTTAGAGAGATACTGCCTTATTGACTAGTGAACCTCAAAAACATAGTAATGCATATTAGAAAATGTAATAATTTAAAAAAGTATTCACACTAAACTTCATGCATAAAATGATCAAACACATTAAACTATATTAAATACATTTTAGCAATAGTTATATTTCTTTTAAATTATTGTTTTTGTAATATGACAGGAGCACACCTTAATTTTAAGGATGTTACATACCTTGTATAACTTTCAACAAAATTTAATTTTTTAGTTGGAATGACTGTGGAAGGTATTTGAAAAAAATTAAAATATTAAAGCGTGGAGTTTGCAACACAATATAAATAAATACCAAATTAAAGGAAGGCGCAATATGAAGGCAAAATCTGGCGTAGCAAAACAAACTGAGGAGCATCAAGATACAGCGTTCATAAGCGTTTAAAGACAACAGCTTAACAATCGCGACTTAAAGGTCTGGATTCTAATGTTACTTTACGGCACCGAAAGCTAAAGCTTGGTTTCCCAATGGTTGTAGAAATGTCGAACAACAATTGTTCAACTAGGGTTAGGACTATTGTAATTGTTATGAAAACGATAAGAGTAACAATAACTATTGTTATTGTATTAACTTAATTTAGAAATAATAACAATAATTGTGATTTACAACTATTGTAATAATGTAATGCAAAAACAATAAATATTGTATTGCAATATATCTTTATAAAACAATATCAATATCTGAAAAAAAAATGTATTGTAATGACCCACTACAATAACAATAAATATTGTATTGTAATTCGTCTTTATAATACAATAACAATATATTGTTATTGTAATAAAAAAAATTATTTTGGAGTCAAAATTTAATAAATGTTTTAACAGTCTAGTCTCTGAGATAAGTGACCTTGAAATAGGGTACAACTAATATATGAGTATTGATTCTGTTTCTTTTTTATTTTATAAACTTTATATAGCTCTATAAAAGTGAGTTTAATCGGGCCTGTATTTCTTTTATTCCTGGGGATTGACATAATTAACTACTACCATTTCTTCCACTAAGTTATTTGCTTTTACATTAGGCACCTATCCAATTGTTTCAAAACTTACTCAGCTCACATTTACTCTAATATAACTTTATCTTTTGTCTCTCTTCGGCTTTATGGCTGTATGTGTTTCATAAAGTAACTGGACATCTAGTTGCAAAGTTATAAAAGAGTTTTGTTACATAAATCAAGAACCGATGTTTATTTGGTGTTCTAAACTGCCTCATTTTTCAAAAATGATCCACACAAAATTTATTGGTACGGTCTGATAAGTGATGAACAATCTGAAAATGTAAAAAAAATTTTAACAAAATAAAAGTAGTTCACATTCTCAGACAATCTAATTAATAATTACTCAGGTTAATGGTTCTTTGATTCCATAACGATATAATTGATTACACATTAGCGGTTAGATATATTAAAAAAAAAAGCGCTTAATGTAGTTAATCAATTAATTTAGACGTCATCATCCGGTGAAACATGTCAATATCAGTTTAGACAAAATTATAAAAAAATATAAAATTTTACTTCTTAAAGTAAATAGTTATTTAATTACAAGCATAGATAAATTATATATTTGTATGATTTTGAATGAATATTATTAATGTTATTCTAAATAAATTATTATTGAAACAGTTATATTATTGAACTCAAAATAAATAAAATATATATATGTAAATGGTTTCTAGAAACCTAATATTTATTAAGTATACGTAGTATATATATATACTTCATTGGCTTCCCTGGCTTCTCTTCATTTCTCAAAATAAATAAAATTTATATATATAAATGACTGCTGAAAACGACCGTCACAGGCACCCCTAAATTATCTAGTGCCCAAATAATAATAAATTTGTGAAAAAAGAGTCTAAATACTATAAAATACAATAGCTATTAGACTTTGAAATAATAATATAATACATCAATGTACTTATTGTAATTGTTTTTTATCCCAGCAATACAATACAATAGTTATTGTAATTGTTTTACATCACAGCAAAACAATACAATAGTTTTAGAGCTTCAATGTATTGCTAGAATAAAAAAACAATACAATAGTTACTGTAACTGTTTTTATTTACAGCAATACAATAACCATAAATAATGATTTAATTGCATCTCTGGTATTACAATACAATATTATTGTATTGTAATTGTTATTTTATTTGATTTTTACAATAACAATAGTCCTAACCCTTTGTTCAACAACGTTTTAAAATAAAGGCTCCGGAAATAGAATCAACAAGAATTGTTGTACAACATTTCTACAACTATTGAAAACTAAGCTTTAAGCTTGGTTTCCAAAAGTTGCAGAAATTGATTTCATTCTGTGATCTAATATAAATATATGATGTAAATAATAATAAATATAATAATAAATATAATAATAATATATAATAAATATATGATGTAAATTTTCCGAAACGTGAGTTTATTATAACCAATAAAATTTTAAAGTCACCATGGGTCAATAAAGATATTAGAAAATCCTCAAAAATAAAGCAAAAATTGTATATAAAGTACTTAAAAAAATCAACACCAGAAAATAAAATTATTTATAAAAATTATGCTAAAATGTGTTAAAGTCTAAGAAAAAAATTTAAAAAAAGATACTATGATTTGCTAGAAAAATATAAACTTATTTTTAAAATAATTCAAAACACACATAGCAAATTATAAGTTAAATTACAGGAAATAGTAAATTAAAATTATGCTTTGTGCCTAACACTATAAAAGTTGATGGCGTATTTTTATATGAACCCAAACAAATAGCAAGAGAATTAAATAAAAGTTTCGTGTCTGTAGGCCAAAATTTAGCTAAAAATATTCTAAATATGATTAATCCAATAAATGATTACGTGTTTCCATTAATTTCTAGTTTAAATAAATTTAAATCTTCTTCAGAATTTGAAAGTGCTTTTAAAATGTTAAAAACTAATAAAGAGTTGGTCCTGATGATATAAATTGTAATATAGTCATAGATTCATACGATACCATAAAACATTTTTTTTTAAAGTTTTTAAATATTCTATAAATCAAGGAACTTTCCCTGATCAATTGAAAATAGCCAAAATAACGACTAAATTTAAAGGAGGTGAACCATCAAATGTCAGTAATTGTCGACCAATATCTATCCTCTCTGTTTTTTCAAAAATTTTAGAAAGAATTATGTTCAACCAAATATCTAATCATCTTGCTGTTAATATTTACTTTACATAAATCAATACGGTTTTAAATTAAATAACTCTACTGAACATGCAATAATTCATCTAACTCGTAGTATAACTGATTCATTTAAAAAATCAGAGTTTACTTAAGGCGTCTTTATAAACTTATCGAAGGCTTTTGACACAATTGACCATGAAATACTGTTTAAAAAACTTGAACATTATGGTATCACCGGTAATGTTTTAAAACAACTAAAAAGCTATTTAAAACATCGTAAACAATTTGTCTTTGTCGACGGATCTTTTTCACAAGATTATCTTAATATAGATTATCTAAATATAACGTGTGGAGTTCCACAGAGATCTATACTAGGGCCCTTATTATTTCTAACTTATATGAACGATCTCCATGAAGTCGCAAAATTAACAACTATAATGTTTGCTGATGATGCAAACCTATTCCTATCTAATAATAACATCAATAAACTTTTTTATGATATGAACATTGAACTAAGAAAAATATCTGACTGGTTTAAGTCAAATAAACTTTCACTCAACATTGATAAAAATAAATCGATTTTCTTTCATCCAAAATTTAAAAAACATATACTTCTAAGTGATTTGCCTCTTCTTCATATTGATAATATTCAAATAAAAAGAATAATTTTCACAAATTTTTTAGGTATCATTGTAGATGAAAATTTATCATGGAAGAATCACATCGGACATTTATGCAACAAAATGGCAAAAAGCATTGGATTTATATATATAAAGCAAGAAGCGTTTTAAACAAACACTCATTAACTCAACTATATTACTCATTTATACACTGTCATATTAATTATGCT